>OU862932.1:21877754-22537491 GCA_917880885.1 Limnephilus marmoratus | reverse complement strand
ATAGAAAGCAATGGTACATACTTTGATTAAATAAATATATTAATTTTAAGAAAAAATCGACTTCATATGTAAGGACCTAATATATTGGCTTATTGTTCCTGATTGAATGTTTATGTTGGATGTATTTATTGATTATACCGTGACATTATAATACATCACACCGTTATCTAAAAAAATAATATTTGGTTTGACAATCTTTTAATCAGTGTCAATATTGGCCATTTTGACCGGCGCATAATTATTGAACATTTAGCGGACAATGCCCCCGGTATTATGATCGCCGCGCAGTCGACGTGTCGCCAGTAATGAACGTCAACATTTGGCAGCCGCGCACAACACATCTGATCTCCATAACCCATCCGTCCACTCACCATACCTGGCACCATCTATCTATCTATCTGTCTAACTAAACTTACCTAGGTACGTGAACCATAACCCCATAACGCGACGGAATGCCTCTGTCCAACAATTTAATTATTATCATCATTGTTAACCCCGCGGGTCCGGGCCTATTTTGTCGAAAGGCCAAAATATTTCCGTTTTGCAATAAAATCCAATTAAATGGAATATTTCTGAACGCATCCGAAACCTAAAGACTGTTTTCGATAGGTGATGAAATACATCTTAAAATTTTATAATTCTAAATAAACATACACACATAGACATATGAATATTAGTAGACCAGAACATAAAGGTGAGGGGAGAAATCAACTACAGCGGGGCGCAGAGCGGGATGATGGCTTTACTGATATGTGATTTGTCAATAACTCAATCGACAGTATATAGGCATCTCGCATTATAATTTCACCATTTAGTTCTTAAAAGTAAACTCAACTTTCAAATGAATAGACCTTTTTACATGGGAGCGCGAATTGCTCGCCGCGTAGTGAACAAATTTGCGAAGTCCTAAAGCCGTCAAAATAAAGTTCGCCTATTTTTTTAGGGTCCAATATTTTGTTGCCGTATTCACTTTTATAAATGTTTCATAATTTACTTACCCCAATAAACATCAACGAGCACACGCCATGTATCTCGGGTGATAGTATATATTTACACGTTTTCAAAACACAAACCATGTTTTTTGCGGTGTTATTTCGTAAAATACACCGATGAGCGCTCGACGCTGGCTCACATTTTTTAGATTCACGAGAAGCCATACTCAATCCCAGCCGGTTCCATGGAACCGGTATGGGGGAGGGGGAAATAACATGCTTTTATCACTTAGGGCAGGTCTACTAATATTCATATGTCTATGCATACACATAATTTTTGAAATACTGAATTTTTTAATGCAAACCATAACTAATTTTTAACTATTCGCTACCGACCCCTGAACGACAGCCTAAGTTTCGATTAATGTTCACAATCATTGTTTACCCCCCTGTTTGGAAATGAATACCTGATTATGAAACGAAGAATAACGGCTCACTTTAAATTAAATGTATTTAATTAACAGGAAGACTCGTTTAATTCAATAACATTGATCTAGATTGATAACTTAATGTTTAATATTGTTTACTTATTTTAAAATTATTAAATTCGCTCTCCGCTACAATTTCTAACACTCGAGCAAGTCAAAATATCGAACCTCTCACCCAGTGGCGTAACTAACTTGCCATAACGCTATTTTCTCGTAGGGATAGTCATCAGAGAGGACGGACCGCCAAACAACCCTGTCTTTGCACACACTCCTTGCCTCATTCACATACAGACTGTGTGTTACATACTGAATTCAGTTTAGACTTACGGAATTCAATACTTCGTTCGTGTGAAAGTTAATAATATTTATTATAAGCAATAATTATCAGCCTGAAACACTCATCCACATTGAAAAATCTTCCGAGAAAAGATACATGACGCCAACGGGACTTGAACCCGTGTCCTCTCGATTGCCGGTCGATTGCTCTGACCACTGAGCTATGGCGGCTTATCTCGTACCCGCCAAATGATTCAATATATGCTAGTGTTTCATTCGACAATTACTGCTTATTATATTTTTTCCACCTGAAAACAACCAACTTTATTTTTGCGAGAGAAACATTGTAAGTGTTAAATCCCTCGCTAGGTGGCGTCGAGACAAATTATGTCTTCATTTATTGGGGAAATACTTAATTTCAATGTGGATGAGTGTTTCAGGCTGATAATTATTGCTTATAATAATTGTTACCCTTTGTGCTATGCATAAAAAATCTTGTCTTAAAAACGTTAGTTTTACAATTAAAAATAATAATTAATAATATTTGATACATTGTGAGCATTCGAATATTATTTTCCTCGTTATCTCAAAACTTAGTATTTGAAGATGTCTGACAAATCAACTGGACGATGGATTTATTAATTGTCAAAAAGTTGTATTTTTTTTTTATAATCTCGGAGTTGGGTAGTAAAAATAGAATCATATTTATGAATTCTTTCTTTGCGAATGGCCGTGCCCGGTTAAGGGGGTAATACATATAGATGACTCAAAAAAATATTTGTTCATAAATTGTTAACTATTTAAGAATATGTTCCCAAAGTTTTTAATAAAAATTTCAATTTGTTCTGGTGTTATGCGGGTATTTAAGTGAGCTTCCTTCCTTATGTGCCTAATCGCGTGGTAAACTTGAAACATATTTTTCTCGAAACGACTTTTTTGAATTTTCGTGCACTCTAGCTCAGAAAGTCGAGGGTCCGCAACCCGGATTTGTACCGATTTATTACATATTTCCCTTAAACACGGTAAGTTTTAAAGCTCTTAAAAAATATATATTATTCTTGAAGATAATATCTATACTTTGCCCGCGCCGAAACGCAAATTATATAAAATTTCCTCTATAGAAAAAAATCGCAAAGTATGCTCCAAAAATTATATATGAAAAAATCCACAGTGTTTCTTTAAATGCTGTTTAAGATAATACCCGCGAGATTTTTTGCTTTATTTTAAACTAGTCGTGTTTTATTAAACATTTTCACATCGATTTTGTCGCTGTAAATGTTAGCGCTCTCCTCTAACATTCGTAATTTCGTATCTCTCCATCTTCTTCTTTTCGGGCCCGGTTGCAGAGCCTTAACCAATCATTTTAAAAATTTGCAGATACCTTCTTTATATGATTAACCTCTATGTGAACCTAAATTCGTAGTAATGTCATTGTCCAAAGTATTTTTTAATCGCAAAAAAAATGTTAAAGAATGACAAAAAAATCATGGTTTCCTGTTGTACCTATAAAAAATTTCGTTTGATTTTTTTTTTGGGAAAAACATTACAGGTTTACATAGAAGAGAAACATTTTTCTAAATTAAATTAAAAACCCTATTGATTTGAGATGAAAACTGTGGCCTCCAGAATGCACACAAATAGCTACGACTGATGGGTAGCAACTGATATTTTTCGTGTTTCCCGAGGAAATGTTTAAAAAAATCACAATATTTTCTTAAATAGACGTATAAAATGACGTCAAAGTTTCAATAAATTATATGCATTTCTTCCATGCCAAAAAAGTCATGAAAATCATTTAAAAAAACCTTTTTTTTTCTCTCCCTTAAAATGGATACCTTGCCCCGGGGTTCGCAAGTTCATCTTCCACGCCTCTGCCGCCATCCCCACCAAATGTAGATTTAATTAAACAACGCATTAATCAAACTGGTACGCGGGCGGCAGGCCTTCAGTTTCGGGCGCAGCCTGCTCTCCGCCATCGGAACCGGCACCCAACACCACCCATTACCACCCATTACCATCCACTACCACCCACTACCTCCCCCAGCCCACCTACTACCTGCCCCATAATGGAGATGGATGGTATCGGTTTCATTGTATAATAATTTGACGACGCGGACCCAGTTGTATGAAGTGCGATGATTGCTTTGAGCTTTGGCCCGAACTGTCAATATTTTGTCATTTGAAGGCTATAAAAGCAGACAGCAATCTCTAAAAACGTTTTTGTTCATTTTTAAACGAGGAGTGTACTGTGAAATGTTGAAACTTGCACAATGAGACATTTTCGAAATATTCGCAAGAGGAGGAATTTAGAAATATCAACCCTTAAAAACGAAGTTTTTTTGTGTAGTACTTCTATTTTTTTATGTAGTGAAATTTGGACTTTCCGCCAACGTCCTCCTTCTACGCATCGAACGGCGCGACCTAGTCGCGCCATCATTTTATCCAATGTTAAAGGAATTGCATGCGTGTGCGTGAGTGCCACCAAAAGTTGATAGAATGCATTGTCATCGACGAGTTTCAATTCGGTCCTATATCGGGAAGTGGATTATTTTTCACTTTCAAAATTTGCGTTTATTTATTCTCGAAAACAAAATCTAAATTCAAATAGAGTTTATAAAATCAACCCATAAAAACAATTTTTCTTACTATAATACTAATAATTGGATAATTTGTGGAGAGCCGTTTTTGTGAAAAATCACCTCTAGGGTAGGGTTCCCTGACATTTGATAAAAATTCCGGACTTTCGAAAGTTACGGAATTAACAGAGATATCTCTCTTATATATTTGCGATGTAGGCCCAAAAAGCCAATGTTGAAAAGGTCTTTTCCTTAATGGTAACCTAATGTTAAAAAAAGGAATAGGCTTTCTGCAGAGTCTGTCAAGTCGATTTTCTTAACATAGTATAATTTAAAAAATATGACTTGCGAAATGTTCTACAAAACTATTATTAAAGATTCGGAAGTGTTGAACAATATTTCTGGGAGCATTTAATATCAGAAGTGATGTTTTTGCTTTGATTTGTAATAAAAATAATTTGGTTTATTTAATTTTTTTTATATCAATTTCCACTTAATTGTGGAAATTCCGGAATGTTTAGGATTCCCCCCGCATTTCGGACAAAGACCTATATTTCCGGACTTGTATGGCAACCGTCAAGGGCGCTGTACAATTTATTAAGAATTCTTAGGCTCTATCTAATTTTGCTGTAATACATCTGTTTCAATTTTCGATTTAGTTGCGCCATCTTTTGGCCCGGCTAGTAACCAATTTCAAGGAAGAAAAAAATGGTTTGACTGAGGATTGAACCTTCCTCCACGGGGACTGGAATCAACACCACTTACACCTAAATCAAATCCTAATTGGATATTATCGATATTTATTTCGTATATTAACTGCTGTTTTTTTTTTTTATTTTTTTTTTTTATTTAAATAAAACATGCAACGAAGTTGCATTCCCATGAGTTATCAAAACTCATTAAGGGATCGCCAATTGGTACATTTGAAAAGATAAACCCAACCCAACCCAATATGCACACTGACACAATAAATGAAGAAAAATTTTACAAAACATTTTACAGAAGCAACATACAGAAACAAACAAATGAAGAATCACTTTACTGTAATTTTTTAATTAGTATAAAGTCATCCAATTTCAGAAAAATGCGCGCGTGTGTGTGCATAAGTTCCACCAGTTGATAGAATGCATTGTCACCTACAACAAATCTATCTGCCGAGTTTTTGCTCAATCTGATATCGGGAACTGAGTTAATTTTCACTTCAACGATTCCATTTTTTTATTGAAAATTTTTGATACAATACATACAATAGATACATAAAATAATGAAAAGTATATAAAAAAAGAAGCTTAATATAATAAATGTATGAACAAAAAAAATCCCACAAAGGCAATGCCTGTGCGTGGGTATAATATTTTTTTTCTTTTATTTTTATTTCTATGGTTATAGTGAATATTTTAAGTATACATAAATTAGGGATTTTAAAAAAGTAACTGAATAAATGCAATTAAAAACTACAACATAATAACAGTCTGCACTGTTATTATTGTATTAATTTGTAAGTTTTGTAAGAATAGATGTTACAAGTGCAATTTAAAAACATAAAAAACAAACAACAACAAATTAGCAAACAATATTATATATCTTCTCTAAAAGCTGTCTAATGATAGATATAGGTACGTAACGGCTTTATTTAAACTTATAAGAAAAAAATATCTGTTTCGGTGTTTTTTTAGCCAAATTTTGGTATATTTTTTATAAGATTGAAGATTTGGACATACGTTCTCTTATAAGGTTGTACATAGTAAATTATAAATTTTTGGAGCTATAAAACTAATATTCCTTTGGGACAACCTAGTTTTGCAGTGGGGTACTGCATACTCACAGGTGCCACGTCTTTGGCTGGTACGATTTGAATTTTTTAGAAAGTTATTTGGACGCATGTAAATAAATTTAAGACATTGAAGACCGTAGGTCTGTCTAAGGTCCAAAATATCAGTTTCCTTAAATAATTGTTTGGAGGGATATGATTTATTTGTTTTTGTACATAATCTTGATAATTGATTTTTGGACAATTTCTAAAGGTTTTAAATGATTATTGTAAGTTCCACCCCAGCCAGTAATTCCGTAGGAAAGAGATGAATTACATTGTATTCATTTATCCATTCAATCTAGAAAACAAAATCTAAATTCGTATGTAGGTATGTAATTACAAAAGACTTACAACGGACCATTAATAATAAGTTACATCTCATTAAATTTGATCTCTTGATACCGACAGGAAATTTGGTTGATTTTCTTCGAAATCCAGAAGTTACCGTTTCAATTTAAAGTGCCAAACTTTGTACAATGTCAAAACAAGAACTCATTGTTGTTACAAAGCTCACTATTGTACACTGTATAAATAAGGGGTGTTGTTTAACCGAATCTAAACTCTAAACTCTCACCCCTTACAAAATGATCTATTTGGATAGTACTGTTGGATGAAACACGATGTAAAACACCGGGCGGGGACATTGGGACACGCTTTTTGTCACCGACCACCGCCGTTCAAACAATCAAACTTGCTCTACAGTCTTCTGATGTCCGGATCATTAGGCGCTCCTCAAACAACTTCCCACAGCCTCTGCTGCTGATACTTCTTAGTTCACCTACTTTGCAGATTGTGAGTAATTCATCTCAAAGTTGGATTTAATGTATCTCAACCCCCTTTTGGCCGTTTTACCTCCTCTGTCTTGTGCCGCCCGAATACCTCAACTCGGAAATCCGACCAAAAAGCACGCCGGCGATGTGGAACGCGAAGTTTTTGGACCATAGGCGTTTTCGGAAGGTAGAGCGGTGAATATTATTTTGTAATTATAAAACTTGGCTCATTTTTATGGCAGGGAAATATCAACTCGAGGGCGCCTTACAAGGCTAGGAAACAACTTAAGCCACAATAAAAATTATAAGTATGGTGCTGTGGTATTATGGTTTTTGTCATACTATAAATTATACAGATGATGTCTCAGTTGTGAAAAATGTGGCTTGGGGGATAAAATTACTGATAAAAATTAAACAAACACGATAAAATTTTTACAAAATTTTGTGCGGTTACTTAGGGCTAGTTTTAACAAGAGGTTTTGTATTCTTTTATTTTTGTTGGTTTTCTATTTCGACCTACTTTGTCTTTTGTTATTTTGATGGAAAACATTCAAAATTAATGTTATTTTGATTAAAATTAAGGGCACGAATAATTTTATTGATTCCGGCCTTAATTAATAAAAAAGTATGCAGCTTTTCGCTGCTTGAATACAAAATCCCAGTTTTGTCGGCTCTGCTAATCGTAGAACCTTACATGTATAACTTACTTTTTTAAGCACTAGAACACGTCTCCATACTTCCGCTTCTCAAAAGACACTGGATGAATTAAACGACCTCAAACTTGCGAGTGCTTAAAATTGGGAATGTCACTTCCACATTCCACCTGGCGCGCCCCTGAAGGTCATTTTTTTCCTCGCAGTACGA
Source organism: Limnephilus marmoratus (assembly GCA_917880885.1). Classification (NCBI taxonomy): domain Eukaryota; kingdom Metazoa; phylum Arthropoda; class Insecta; order Trichoptera; family Limnephilidae; genus Limnephilus; species Limnephilus marmoratus. The sequence goes on along the minus strand of OU862932.1, from coordinate 22,529,772 downwards.
GCATGTACTTTTCAGCCTACCCTTGGAATTAAAAAAATTTTGTGTCAGAGCAGATAATATCGTCCAGTGAGACAGTAACGTACATGGTATTCACTACGGCCGGTTTTCCGTCGATGAAAATTGAAATGAAATTTAAAATTGTATAAATTGGGAAGAAATACAAAGTCGTGCTGTAATTTAATTGTCAGCCGTCTTGGTAGAACGAAGAATCGCATTCCGCCCATCACCCACTTATGTTGTATTTCCTCACCTTTAGCGGGATCTCATCCGACCGTGAACATCTGCTTACACACTTGCTTGAACATTGCTATAAACATTGGAAATTTGGCCAGACGCATACAAACATTCAGCGCCCGGTTATTTTTCACAAAACGGCGCTCTACAAATTAACAATTATTATTTTCAAAAGCAGAGTAGGTAAATGTAAAGTTGGCAACTCGAAGGTTGTTTTGGTCTGGCCGTGTTTCCGAGTTTGAGTTTCTGAGATTCAAACCCCACCAAAGTTTGTTTAACACTGACGATATTCTACCTTCCTCTTGGGACCGTAAATGTGTTCATTTGGGCTAGGTTTGTGTTTCTATTATGTACCTACCCTCTTGGTTCCCATCCAATCAATCCTCTTGATAGTTCCATCATTGTGCAATCATTTTTTTTCGCTTTAGTGAAAGTAGGAAGAATTCAAATATTGTCCAGTTATTCGTAAACCGCTATTTCCGTCTTGAATTTATAGGTCAACGCAACGATTTTTAGCTCGTAACGCATTGACCTTTAATATACTCGTCAATGTCGTAACGTCATTTTCTATTTTTTATAAACATTCCATAAAATTGAATTAAAATAATACGAGAAAGATTTCTTTAGAGTATTTAATCAAAACTACGACTGAAACTAACTAACCATCACGCCGTTTCTCCGCAGGGGTAGGCAGAGAGGACGGACCGCCAAACAACTCGGTCTTGGCACACACTCTTTGCCTCACTCACATTCGTACATCGTCTCATACATTCTCTTCTATTATTCTGACTTTTGACATGGCCCGACTCTAGTAGGTTCTGTTGGAAATTATATCTTTGTACACATCTCTGTTCAAAATAATCGCCGTGCTTCAAAACCGCGTTTTTTCGGCAGGATATACTCGTACCTACGTATAATATTATGATTCTAGCTGTCAAAAACCCGCTCCGCATGTTTTTACTGCTAGGCCCTGCGGGCGGCTTTTGGTTCGGCTTCGCTCAGTTAGTGTTGGTGACCATTTTATAAATCCAATAGGAACTCGTTTCAAAAATAGCCCGTTCCTCGGATCCACTGTCATCCAATGTAGCTAGTCATCGGGACAAAGTAACCGAGACGGCAATGACGCCATATATGATATATAGCCGCTTGATACGACATGTATTACCGTCAATCTTTTCATATGCGGAGAGATACCTACTACATATTCACAAATTCGTAGCAGTTATACCTAGGGGGGAGACGTCCCTATCCGACCTGCTGACGGAAGTAGCGACATTTTGTGACGAATTCTTGAATTCGAAACCGAATTATAACGGTAGCTTTCGGAGTGTCGGGACCTAAAGCCTGGAATGGACTGCCACACGAGTTAAGAATGATCACAGATTCAGCGCAATTTAGAGCTAAACTTAAAACTCATCTTTTCAGACAGTCGTAACCATAAGTAAAAAAAAAAAAAAAACTTTCACCTTCGCCTCACGGCTCGCAACATTGTAAATAACTAAGTGTGTAAAAGCAAATTCTTAAAATTCTCCAGACTTTAAAAAAAAATATATATATATAGATATATATTAACTCAACTTTGGCATTAATCTTCTGTTAAATATAAATATAAATGTAAAACTCATGCAATGTCCAGTGTTTTGAATATAATGTCCCCCACGTGCAAAGTCGTATCTTCCCCATAGCATAAGCATAAACTTTCTAATAAAGTGTGTTTTGTCGGAAGTGTTCTGCGGGTAAGTATGATTCTGTATCTTTTTGAAGATAATAAAATTAGATAGAGCCTAGGATTCACAATAAATTGTAAAGCGCCCTTGAGGTGATTTTTCACAAAAACGGCGCTATACAAATTATCCAATTATTATTATTATTATTATTTTGTGTGAAATTCCACGTACACAGATGTTATTTGTGGCGCGGCGCGTATGGCGTGGCATCACACGTGCACTCGAAGCTGGGTTCTGAAATTCAACCATGCAGACGTTACCGTATTAACACTGTTCGATAATTTCCTGGTAAAGAAACCATTGGTTTTGAAATTTGTCGATTATTTAGATTAAATAGTGGTACATAAAATGACGCCACAGATTGAATTTGCGATTATGGAAGAAACTCTTTCTATTTCTTTTATTTGTTTTTCTTTCTTTATTCCCAAGACGAGGGCATTATTTCTACCTACATGGTACCAACCTGCTGTTTATCAGGTAGGTACATAGGACTTAGCAAGTTGGCACGAGGTGGCAAGTGGGTCCGGGTGGTGTCGGGTCCACAATGTCCGCAAGGTCCCAGTTGCTCGTCAGATGAGGGTATAAGCTGCCGGAGAACAGGATGACTGACACTTTCTCCTTCTTCTTTCTCCTTCTCCGCACGTCCGCAACAAAACAACACACCCGCCACCCGCCCGTACTCGTAAATACATACGATACCTACCAAAGGGACGTTCAGCGATCGCCAAAATAATTTCTTATTCAAATTGATAGAATATTTTTAAAATCTTAGGCTTTGCTTGATCTGAAATCGGTGACCTTTCAATTACCCTTAGTGATACTTATCGTTTCTAAACCTCTGACCTATCGAGGCAACACGCCTAATTTTAAATTATTGCAAACTAACATATTACTTGTTGTTTTTATAATCATTTTATTTTAGTTATTCATTTATATACCAAAAAAAGGCTTTTTCATGAAAGTGATTTTTTTATGTGAATACCTCACAAGAGTCGCAACTCTCCAAAGTTGATAGGCGCTGAGGGGAATTATTTTCCTCAGAGTCTCTTGTGTGACGCTAAACTAAAAGAATTATAGGTATATTATGTTAGTACCTTTACATCATAGGTTCTCAACCTTATTTTGCCCACCGCCCAATAATTTTTTTTCTAGAGCCCCCCCCATTTTTTTTTAGTTACCATCTGGAGGGGGAGAGGCTCAATTTTCACAGTTGCTACTTCTTTATTCCTGATATGGTGTCAATTTTTAATAATAATAACAAGAGTGCTTGATTAAGTTTTTTTTGTCTTTTTCAGATCATATGTTTTTCTTCTGCCCACGCCTTCACTGTGCCATCTCAACGCCCCCTAATTTTCTCTTGGTCTTCCACTGCCCCCCCTGAGAGTCTCAAACGTCCACAGGGGGCGTTAGCGCCCACGTCGAGAACCTATGGTATGTATGAATTGAGTTTATTTTTATGTTTAATATTTTGTCGTATACCGGGAATCAAATCCACTTCCTTAAATATCTGAATTTTTATCACCTCAACAGTCGAAAATGGGATAAACAGTGAACGTATGTCTGCACCCCCCAAAGGAAAGATACAATAATTATAATAAATCTCTGTCAGACGTATAAAGAAAATGAAACGCAATTCCCGTAAGTGGAAAAGTAAGAAAATCACAAAAATTATAAACCCGTTCACAACGCTATCTCTGATACTGACAAAAACAAAACACGAACTTCAAACAATTAAGAAATGTACACTTATTTTGAAAAGAATATAGAGATATTAAAGTCAAGTCGGTTTATGATTGATTTGAGGGAAGTATTTATTAATTTTGGTTTGCGATCCCTGCGACAGAGGATAGAGCGGTCGGTACAAGTAAATATACGTGTAGGTCGGTCGGACACAGACGCCGAAAGGATCCGAGATCCGACCTAATGGCCAAATCCATCAATCAGGTCTTTGTGGAGGACCATCCGCTATCTACTTGTTGAAATTTGTTTTAGATCGATTTTATTGCCAGGGAAGTTGCTTCGGGAAGTGGAGGATACAAGTATCTGCGTAGATTGACCTCTCAGTGGCCTAGGAATATTTTGTGTGAAATTTCGGAAAGCATCATTTTGAAGTAATATTTTGTGGATTTATTTGGAGCTATCGTTTATTTTATTTACCGAAACACATTCCTTGAATAATTAACTATCTATAAAAACAACATTACTTGCGTTTATTTGATAAATTGTTAGGTTTTTCGATGTTTTTGTGACCTACCATACTCTCTACTTTGACAGTTCAAAACGCGGGTAAAAATGACACCGGGATCTCATACGTAATTTGTCAAGAATTTGTGTAAATTGGTTGAAACATGACTATAAATGTTAGAATTGTCGGAAAAAGTCAAGCCGCCTGGTAGCTTTCATCGAAAACGCTGCCTTAATCCTTTTGGGATATAACAAAACAATGCATGGTGGGATATTCCTCTTTTATAGATCTACAAAAAAGTCCGCAAAGGCATATATCTATCTTTTACGGATAGCTTACTATACCCATTCTATCTTCTAAAAAAATGGTCACGTACATACAATGCGGTAATTGAAAAGTTATTTAGACGAATACAGTATCAATCCTTATTAACTTAAATACGTTAGTTACCCCAAGCATTTCATGCACATTATTATAATCTTTCACACCATCTCTACGTATTATAAATTAAAATCCTCCGCGGCATCTGTCTGTCTCTTCGCGATAAACTCAAAGACGGCGGTGGTTATAAAGGTTGGATAACCATCCAGTAGATGACGTTGTGTTTTATTAGCCACAGCAACGCGTGGCCGGGTCAGCTAGTGTATTATATAATCAATTTCTGATTTGAAATTTAAGTTTAAATCCTCCATTTGCAATCCTCCGCGCATGCGCCTCGCATCTTCCCGTTTGTTGTGGCAACCGGTTCCACCAACCTGTACCAATACACCTAACAACAATAGTGATTATCAATTCACCTGCAGCATTTACTATGTGTTTTATGTGGTAGAAGCCACCACTACGGGACAAGTGCCGCCGCCTCCGTCGTGACTGGGTCCGCCCATGCTTGAAACATGTTTTAAGTGGCCGCCTCTGTTAGGTATTGCTTCGTTTAGTGATCAGTGATCGCCCGGTGGGGGCGGAGACAGGTGCATGTACGCCCATGGCGATACTCATATTACACCTGTGCAACTGAGAATTTATCTGTGATTTTTTTAAATACATTCAGCCTTTAATACGTAAAAACGCAGTGAAAATTTTATTGAATTAATAAACGACCGTGTATGTGAAAACATTATCTACTAATTAAAAAATAACTAAAAATAGTTCATGGAAAGATATACATACATTGCTAGGGGGGTTGTTTACCTATTGTTTTTTTTTTTTTTTTACAAGAGCTCCACACAGGAGGCCCTGAGGAAAATAATTTCCCTCAGGGCCTATGTCATCTTTGGGGATGCTGTGTAGAGGGTTTTTTTAAGGAAAGGAAGGAGAGGAGAGTTCTGGGAAGGAAAAGGGTTTAAGGGGTGGGTAGGAATCTGGGGTTCAGTGTGTCCTGGTCGTCCGCCTCCAAGACCTAGGCAACCTCACCCCATGAACCCGGGCACCCCTGCTAAATCACCAAACGTAGCGAACCACTTGGAGTGACCTATGGCAGAAGTGTTGGTTATCCAATAAAGGTTCCCGGGGCGGCGGTACCCATTCCCGCTTCCCAAATTGTATTGTTGTATTTTTTTTAACATTAACTCCACACAGGAAGCCCTGAGGAAAATAATTTCCCTCAGGGCCATGTCATCTGAGATGCTGTGTGAAAGTCTTTTTGGGGAGATTAAGGAGTGAATATTGGTCTTGAAGAGACCCGTGTTGTAGGAAGGAGGAAACACAGCGGCCGGCAGATCGTTCCACAGCCGAGCTGCTGAACACAAGAACGATTTGAAGAAGCGACCCCTTCTCATGTGACAAATGTCAACCGTGTACATATGTTGGGTATGCGTTTGCATGTTTCCCGACTATGCACTGGTGCCGAAGGGATCAATGGCGCTAATGAGCATATTCCATTGTAATCCCGGTAGAACAAGGATAGAATTCCCACCCTTCGCCTGTGCTCTAAAGATTCCAATAAACGGACCGCCCGTTTTTGCACAGAGTCGAGGGTATTTTTCAGGTATTTTGGAGCTGGCTGCCAAATACAGTGTTAATAAAAATATGTCATTAACGAATTTCGGAATTTTTTCCGTGGTTTTTAATTTTAAATATCCTATATATTTCTTATTTTTCAAGATGTCGTAATTTTCTTCTTCTTCTTCTTGTGCCCTGTCCGTTCAACGGACGTTGGCTATCATGTTGACTATGCGGACTTTGTTTACTGCAGCCCGGAACAGCTCTACAGTAGACTGGCCAAACCACTGTCTCAGGTTTTTCAGCCATGAGGTTCTCCTTCTTCCAGATGCAAGATCTCTTACTTCTCTGGATTTCTAATCATATGTCCAAGATATTGAAGTTTTCGGATTTTTATAGTTTTAATTACTTCTTTTTCTTTATTCATCCGAACCATAACATCTTCATTCGTAACCCTGTCCATCCAGCTTATTTTAAGTATATTCTTAAAAACAAATATCGTTATAGAAACAAGATAAAATTACCTTTTAGAATTTTTGTATTTGAAATATACCTACTTTAGTGTTAAAAATTGCCATATTTTAAGCCTCAAACATGAAAAAAAATTGAAAACCACAAACATTTGTGAACTTGTGGTTCACAACAATAAACACAAATATTGTGGTTTCCTCTTGCCTCGTGGTATTGGTTCAATTGAAAAAGATTTCAAATGATGACGAGGACGAGGAAACTTGGTAGAAGAATAAAAAAGTATGACATTTAAATGTCGGAAGTCATTGACAAAAAATGGAAAAAAATAAAAAGGAAAGGTTCAGAATTATACCTACTTAATCCCAGGATTCTACTGGACGGAAACTTCCTAGAATTGTGATGTTGACCGATTACATAAAATCACTTTTTTTAAATAAGACCTTTGGACTGCTAGGCCGCAGACAATAAGAAATTGATCATTAGTAATTTCGATGAAAAAGTTTGATCAATTTCACCCGAAGTAAGGTTCAGTTAACCTTACTTCGGAAACGCCACCGCAACCTACTTTTATGGATTTATAATAATAATGATAATTGAGCGCCGTTTTTGTGAAAAATCACCTCAAGGGCGCTGTACAATTTATTAGGAATTCTTAGGTTCTAACTAATTTTACTATTTACAAATGGATACAGAAACATACTTACCTGGCAGGTCACTTCCGATAAACACACTTTAATTAGAAAGTTTATGCTTGGAGAAGATACGGCTTTGCACGCGGAGGACATTACAGTTAACACGCTGGACATTGCATGATTTTACATTATTAGCTGCCCTCTTCACTATTAGTATTACATTTATGAATAGATTAGTGGTAAAAGTAGAGTTGAAATTTTTTTTAAATACTGGAGAATTTAGGACTCTTTATGGTCGGAGAATGTTCATGAATTGACCTTTACAAACGCTTATAATTTTTTTTTCTACGTTTTTACAGGTTAGTTATTTACAGTGTCGCGGGCATTGAATGTGATGGTGAAAGATTTTGAGTTTATGGATACGACTGTCTTAAAAGGTGAGTTTTAAGTCTAGCTCTAAATTCCGCCGAGTCTGTCATCATTCCTAAGTCATGTGGCAGTCCATTCCAGGCTTTAGGTCCTGACACTCCGAAAGCGCGCTCACCGAACTTAGTATCTGGTGTGCGCTTTGATTCCTTTAACCTTCCGATAGCTGATGACGCTGCTGACCTGAGGGTTGACTGTCGATAATTGGAATTTTCTGGAATACGCAATTCCGATAAGTAAGCCGGAGCCATTCCGTTAAGGGACTTAAATACCATCCAGCAGAGCTTAAACTGGATCCTTTCAGGACATTTAAGCCAATCTCTTCAGTGAATAAGACATCGCTTCGAACATGAAGACAAGTACATTTTTTTAAAGATAATCTCTATTCAGACGCCGAGTTAGAAAAGGTATTATGTGAAATTCCTTCATCTGGTTCTATTATTTAATATGCTAAAGGTGTGAAAATTTTCGAGGTGTTTCTTTAAATGCTTCTTAATGGATGTTGAGAGATTTTTGGTCTATTTTAAACAAGTTTATAACCAAAACCTTTATAACCAACGCCCGCACCATCTGTTAATCAAATCCACACCGCCCGTTTGTCAGCATGCCGCCCGCTGCCGCTTGGCCAGATATATTATGTATTTCAACCAATTTACACAAAACTTTGACAAATTATATACCTAAAAACCTTTCTCATGAATCACTCTATTGGTGAAAACCGCATGAAAATCCGTTCAGTGGTAGTTTAAAAGATCTAAGCGCACATACAGGCGGCCGGCGTAGTGCAGCGGTAAAGCTCTTGACTCGCATTCCGAAGGTCGCGGGATGGAATCCCGGCGTGGCAAATAAATTTTATTTGATTAATTTGTGTTTCACCATTTATTCATTTAAAATAATATATAGTATATTTACGGCACGTTCTAGAGTGGAAGATAGTATCGTCCTGGTGTAAGACCACCATTCAGAATTGAAACGTTGCCTGAAATGGCTTTAGCCGTGTTTGGTGACCAGATCTGAACAGCCAGGTACTTCCCCACCTTCCTCTTCCCTCCCCACTACCTTCAGCCTCACAACATACCCCCATTCGGGATGCCATAGTCTCGCTGGCTCCAGACGGGAGCAGTTGGGACTCTTGTGCGGTATTCATTTAAAAAAAAAATACCGTGTGAGAGAGACTTCATTTTATACTATGTAATAAAGAGTTTCACAACAGTCGTTTACGCCTATTGATTATTTTTTTTAAATATTTAAGTGCGCTCCCTCTATCATTTGCTTATCAACATATTATATCTCCTTTTCAAACTATCTTGTGTAAGTAATATGAAAATGATAAATGCGAATAGATTTCCTATTATTATTTGTAAGGGGCATGTTAAATAATTCCATATTCATAGGCTGGAAAGGGAATTTAACTGTTGTTAGGTATGTTATTTATTAACATCGAAAGGTGCCTAATGAATATTGGTCACATTTTGCAAACATCAGCAGTATTCAGCACTACATAAAATACATTTGCTCCGTTCGCTCTGAAGCTATGAAATATATATTTGCCCATTACAGGATTAACGATATCCACGAATTTAAGTATCCGCATTTACCCTATAGGCTTGTTGAAAAAGTATCGATATATCGATATTTTTAATTCAATATATCGTTATTTTTAGCCGATATATTTTGATTCGATATATCGATACAAAATATCCAATTTCGAAAATTGTATCAAAATGATATTTTTATTTATTTATGTATTTAAAGTCACTAGAATCCAAAACCGTATTGGAACGAACGGAAAAAAGTAACAATATTGGGTCATGACATCCAGCGGTTGAAATTTTAACTATTAATACCTTACATTAGTATTATTACATTACATTGTCTTTGCATTAGTATTTGTGATCACTAATACTATCTCGTGTGTGTAGGTACATACATAGAAATGAATGCTATTTTGCGCCATTTTTTTCTAAGCCACTCCTATGCGTTGGTTTCCAATTGTCTATGATTATAGACTATACCTCGTTCCAAACACGAAGGTCGTGTTGACAGATTAATACGTCAATAGAGTCTCAGTTTACATATAAGTTAGAAGACAGCTTTTTATATTTTTTGATATTTTTGTAATTATTACCTATCGAGCCGTTTACTATGATCGATCTTTTCGTGTAACTGGCCCGCTCATTTGGAACAAACTTCCCTCAGCTCTTACTAATATCCAGAACTTGGCTGAATTCAAAAGAGCTTTAAAAACAAACTTATTTAAAAAATCATACCTTTATGAATTTTAACTCCTTTTCAATCTACTATATTAAGCCATGTTCCTCAAGTTTCTGGTAATTGTTTGATTTCGATTACTTCCTTGCTATAGTTTTATGTGCACTCTGAATTTGTATTATTTCTAAATGTTAACTGCCTCCTGTTCTATATAATTTAGTTTAAATGATTCTTGTTGAATGGCACCGTGATGGTTTATCATTATATATTGTCCTGTGCCAAAACAGCACTCACTATTGTTGTTAATATTGTTCTTTAGGAATTGCTTTGTATATTTTTGTATATTCGTTATTTCACATTATTTAATTAATTTTTTAAGGACTCGTAAGGAACACTGTAGGTTAATTTTAAGTTTATTATAATTAAGCGCACTTGAAGTGAAATATCACACAACTGCGCTATATAAATACTACGTTATTATTATTATTATTAATAAAAATGAATACTGATAAAAATATCTTCATTTTTATTGAGATTTTTGTACATTGAAAAAAGCACGTTGTGTATAAAAATTACTATCGATAATATTGAGCTGAATACACTATTATTTTAAAAACGCAAAATTTGACCGATATATCTATACATCGATATTTTTTCCTCGGTGTATCGACGTCGATATTGATATTTTAATAAATATCGATATTTTTTTCACTTACGACATCCCTATTACCCTATACTGTGAACATTAGCGACTATATAAAACACTGTGAATACAAAATATTATGGTATTTAAAGTGTAGTAATCGTATGTTCTCACTAGGGGGTCCTGTATTGAGACGAACCAAAGTTATTTATTTCCATTTATCCATCTATTTTATATATATATGTAATAATTATTCGTACACCTACTACATTTTATGACATTGCGCATAGTTCATTTACTAAGTGGCAGAGTTGTTTCACAGAATTGTTCAAATTCTGTGAAGCAAGTTCTGTTAATATTTCAGTTTTGTCAAACAACTAGTCCGTCATGAAATAATAACAGAACTTGAATAGAACTTTCACAGAACTTGAAAATTAACTTTGAAATTTGATGAATTGTTCATGAAATGTTTCACATTCTGCTTTTGTTCAAACGACTAGATTTACTTCCCGGCTACGCCTAAGTTTTAACACGATTTTTCTCATTTTGGAAAAATCTGAAACAAATTTTTGACTCATTAGCTCCTGATGGAAATTGGGCTGCGTTCTACAATTAGTTGCGTTGATCTAGAAATTATAGACTATAAAATATGTGCGCATTTTAAGACGCCAGAGCTTACCTTTCTTGAGTTATGATTGCTTCGAGAATCTTCTATTTTTTTTTGTTTCAAGTTTCAACACGATTTTTCTCATTTTGGGAAAAATCCAAAAAAAAAACATTTTGATCCTTAGCTCCCGATGGAAATTGTGTTGATATCTACAAATAGTTTTGTTGTTCTCGAAATTCTAGACGAAAAAATATGTGAGTATAAGACGCCAGAACCCACCATTTTTGATTTATGATTATGATATGAGCCTCACAACATACCTCAATAGGGAAGTTGAGTCCATTTTTTTTATTTTTTTTTATCAATGTGCACATTCAAACTTAAATATTGGTATTTTTTTTTTTTTTTTAAAGTTCGTTTTCATAAATGTGATGTAGAGTAATTAAGTATTTCATATGGAAAGAATACGATAGATGGCGGTAAGCATGTAGCTTGCACCATAGCTCGCCAGATGGCATTGGCGTACAAGAAGCAGTCTCAGAGATATACTTTGCGAGCTCCCGTGGCAAGGCTCGAGAGATTTACCTACCCCCGAATAGTAAACAGACGTAGCTAACCAGCTAGGTTATTCCAGTAAATAAACACTTTTATATTCAAAGAACCTTATTTAATAATTACTATCTGCCGAGGAAAGGGCAGACATAACAATTGGCGCAGCCGTATAAGTATAATTGTGTGAAAGTTACGCGTGCGAATAACAATTGGTGCTGGACACGGAGGACTAAGTCACTGCTGGAGTGACTTGCAGTTTTGGCAAGGAATCGGAAGAGATTCTGCTCGAGATTAAGGAGCATTTGGTTCCGTGGCTACGGGCTGAATAAGAAGATTTTTGTTTTAGGAACAGAAGTGAAATACCGCAAGGAGGCGATCTGGTTGTGGATCATTGGATTAATCAGAAGTTTCAAGGTCAAAACGGATCATTGGATTAATAGTTTCAAGGACGAATCTGTGGATCATTGGATTAATCAATTAATCAGAAGACAAGGATAAAACCCAGAGGGAGACCAGAAGAGTTCCTGAGATAAGTATTTTTGATTCTTTGAGAGGGATTATTTGTTATTGTTTTCTTGTTGATTTTTCTTTGCCGATTTATTTGTTGGGAGTTATGGAATCGGGTAGAATACCACCGTTTTGCCATCTCTCCGGAGACTGGGGGTTGTTTCGACTTCGGATAGAGCAATTTTTCGTGATCCATGATGACAAAGCGTCTGTGGAGAAAAAACGGGCTTTTTTATTGAATCTGAAACAGAAACTGAGAATCAGAAACGTTGACCTTACTAATTAATCTGTGTTTTCCAAGTAAAGTAACGGACTTATCTTTTGATAAACTTTTAGCGCTTCTCGACAAACATTGTAACAAAAATCGTTCAGTTTTTAAAGAACGGGAGAATTTTTTTTTAGCGAGGCAACAACAAGGCGAGACGATAAGAGATTTCGCGGTTAGACTTCGTTCTTTAGCAACGTATTGTCAATTCGAAACGAGGCTTGAAAAAAACCTCATAGACATGTTTGCAATCGGGTTGTTACCGGGACGCGCGAAGGAGAAAATTTTCGTAGAAGGGCAAACGTTATCGTTTAATGAAATAGAAGGACTTGCAGTTAGTATGTCAACTTTGGATAGTGCTAATACAGTAAAATCAGAAGTAAACCTAGTAAAAAAACGAGTTACTAGCGATGGGGTCAAGCGAGATCAGCGTAGGGAACGATCGTCGAGCCCCAAGGGTAGTTTTAACACGAAACCAGCTTATAGGTTAGGATCAAATTCAGGTACGAATTTTAGATCACCCGTGGGTAGTGTTAGAAAACAGTGTTTTATTTGCAAAAGGAATGATCATCTATCGTTTGATTGTAAATTTCGTAATGCGAAATGTTTTAAATGTAAGGGCGTTGGGCATTTACAGAAATTCTGCAAGAATAATCCAGGTACGAATTTTAGATCACCCGTGGGTAGTGTTAAAAAACAGTGTTTTATTTGCAAAAGGAATGATCATCTATCGTTTGATTGTAAATTTCGTAATGCGAAATGTTTTAAATGTAAGGGCGTTGGGCATTTACAGAAATTCTGCAAGAATAATCCTATAAATCCCATTTTTGAAAATCACAGGGATAGTAAAGTTTTAGTTGCGTCAATTAGTCCGATTACTGCTGAAATTGAAATTAATAACAAGAAGTTTACGGCAATGATTGATTCCGGTTCATCTGTATGTGTGATGCCGGAGGGTATTTTTAAACGACATTTTAGTTCAATCATTTTGTCACAAGACAAGCGGATTATTTCAGGTTATGGAAATAATCGTTTAAAAGTCGTAGGAAAGACGATTTTTGATGTGAAATTTAAGGGTAGGAACAAAAATATTAATTTTATTGTAGTAATAAAAGGAACAGAATTAATTGTGGGAAGAGATTTTATGGAATGTTTCGATCTTGGGATAACTTCTCAGGAGACAATTAATTTAGTGACGCCGCAAATGAGGAATGGAGAAAAGTTTTATTCAAGATTATCCGGAAGTTTTTTCTAACTAGTTGGGTAAATTTAAAAAAAAAAAAAAATTTAAGTTTTTTTTGTTTTTGTATTTTTTTCTTGTGGTTTGTAAATTTTTTAGGTGTCTTTTATAGTGAATAAAGACGCGGGTCCAAATTTTTTTTTTTCAATGCTAGGCCGATCCTATTAACAATAAAAGTAAGTTGAGTCTGAATTAAAGTCAATAGTAAAAGACGGAATAAATTCTTCGATTAATTAGTGGGGAGTTTGCTTCCCCGAGAGTACCATTAAGTAGGAGGAAGGGTGATATCATTTTGATATTAGAGTTGTTTGTACATGGCGTTACTTAACAACTTCACCGATCATATTTGTTTGTAGAATTTGTTTGTACATGACGATACTTACAAGCTACCCGATCTCGTTCGTATTAGAATTTGTAGTACATGGCGTTACTCACAAATTATGCGTTCATTTTTTTTTTATTTTGGAAATTTTAGCTTTTTGTACATGGCGTTACTTAAGTGATAATTTCAAGATACCCGTAGCTTACATTGGTACATGGCGATACCTTCGAGCTTTAGCTATAGGATTGGGGTTGAACAAATTTTTTTTCGGTTTGGTACGGAAGAGAATGACATTATGGGTAGACATTTTGTCATTGATGAGGATTTTAGGGGAACACAAAAATATTCCAGTTTTAGCGGCTAACAGATTGCAGCGTTATGGAATTATATTAGCAGGATTTGCGTATAAGGTAGAATTTGTCAAGTCATGTCATAATCATGCGGATTTTCTATCTCGGCTTCCGGTAGAAAATTCTCAAGAAGAATTTGAAGATGATTATGGATCAGATTTTGTGTGTTATGTAGATAAATGCGAGCACATAGATATCAAGCTCATTTCCACAGCTATAGAGACAGACACGGTTATTCAGGAAGTTTTAACGTGTTTGCGTAAGGGCTGGCCAAAACGAGTTGGTCGAGATGATGTACTGTGGAGATTCTGGGTTAAGAGAAACGAAATGTCCATAGTCAAGGATTGCCTTTTCTGGCAACATAGAATTGTCATTCCGAGTTCCTTACAAGAACATGTGCTAGAGTTATTACACAGATCTCATTTAGGAATAGTTAAAATGAAGGGCCTAGCAAAAGCTTATTTTTGGTGGCCATCACTGAACAATGACATTGAAAAAATGGTTCTAAAATGTGATGATTGCGCGGCTATGAGGCCGGCACCTTCTAAGAGTCATTTGTCAGTGTGGCCGAACCCTGGGGCAACTTGGAGTAGGGTGCATGTAGACTACTGCGGACCGGTAGCAGGAAAAATGTTTCTTGTAATTTGTGACGCTTTTTCCAAGTGGATCGATTGCTTAGAGGTTCCAAGGGCGGATTCGTTTAACACGATTAAGGAATTGAGAAGAATTTTCTCTAATTTTGGTAACCCTGATTGCATAGTTTCGGATAATGGAACAGCATTTTCTAGTGTAAAGTTTAAAGAATTTCTTAAAGAGAATAACATAGAATTTTTAAATTCACCGGTAAAATTCCCTCAGTGTAATGGACAAGCTGAAAATTCAGTTAGAACGGTAAAAAATTTTTTAAAAAAAATTATGGTTAGGAATAATTTTCCAGTAAATTATGGAAGTAGATTATGTGATTTTTTATCTGATTATCGAAATTCGCCACATTGCACAACGGGATTAGAACCGGCAGTCTTGATGTTTGGTAGGAGACTGAAATCAACTTTCAGTAGTTTAATTCCTAAAACCACTCAGGAAGATGTGTCAGAACAGAGAAAAATAGCTAACGATAATATAAAAAGGAGTCAAGATAATCAAATAAGGAATTATGGGGGCGTAAAAATTAGGAATTTACATGTTGGTCAAAAGTGTCTGGTCAAGGACTTCCGTCAGGTGAATAAAGTTGGTTGGGTTAGAGGTATTGTAGAAAGGAAAGTGGGTAAAAAAGTTTATATCGTTAGGATCTGTGGTACTCCGTTGACTTGGAAGAGGCATATTGATCAGTTAAAGAGTTTATCTGTGAGATGGGAAGAGGAGAGTGAAGATAATAACCCACCCACCGCGTCTGAGGTCACGAAATGCGCTTCAGACGAGTTGGGGACCTCAGCTTTGTTGAAGGGGCTAACGTGGAGTTCTCTTGATTTCAGATTACCAGCGGATGATCGAGAGCAAACTACTCAACTAAGACCTTGGGAAGGAAGGCTCCGTTCAAGGCGTTCATAAAGGTCCCTCCCAGAGAAACAGAAATATTTAAGTTGAAATATTTAAAATCATGACTATGTTTGGTTGAATTTAGAGTATAAAATCATGTATAAATGAAATATTTAAAATCCTATTTTTTTTTGTCAAATTGTATAACTTCTTTGAAAAGAACATGTCTTGTATTTATTGTAGCCAGGGCTTGAGGTTAGGTGGGGGAGGGTGTGATGTAGAGTAATTAAGTATTTCATATGGAAAGAATACGATAGATGGCGGTAAGCATGTAGCTTGCACCATAGCTCGCCAGATGGCATTGGCGTACAAGAAGCAGTCTCAGAGATATACTTTGCGAGCTCCCGTGGCAAGGCTCGAGAGATTTACCTACCCCCGAATAGTAAACAGACGTAGCTAACCAGCTAGGTTATTCCAGTAAATAAACACTTTTATATTCAAAGAACCTTATTTAATAATTACTATCTGCCGAGGAAAGGGCAGACATAACAATAAATAAATTAATTCTCAAAGTTTAAATTTTATTAAGCCCGCCAAAACGGCGGAATCCGAGCGAGGTGTGTGTGTGACGTCATTTGACTCACACTCAACACGTTGCTTTGGCATTATGTATGGAGATTTTTTTAATTCTTCAATAAGGAATTCCAGCAATTTTTCTTATCAATGTTAACCGTCTATCAGAATTAATGGTATTAAAAAAAATGAAAATTGATTGAGATTTCATAGTTAAATTAATTTTTAAAGTCAGAATTTGGGTTTTTCGCAGCCGCCTGAACGTACAACACGGTATTATAAAGTGACAGTTTTCGTCGAACGAGCGTTAAGCTCTACAAAATGGTTAAATATGTCGTGAAAGAATGCGATTCAATGACACAAACACATAATAAATCAAGCGAAATTACTTTCCACACAGAATTTTATTGTTTACATATTCATATTTAATTAAAAAACGCAGAAATTTGAAATATAAAATGTCAAATACTATAATACAGGTTTAATGTTGCCACTAAAAAGTCGTTTTGGTTTTACCACAGTATTGGGAAAATACATAATTTATGGAATAAGTTACTATTTAGATAACCTTTCATTTAAAATATTTTGGAAATAATAATAAAAATTACGTTTTAATCTTCATACAGAAGAAGTCATTACCACTTATTTTAGTTTATTAATTAATAATCTAGTAATTATCTAGTAAGTGTTTTATATTAATAATTTTGCAGGGCACCTAAAGATGCAGCATGCCGTGGTAAGTGGGTGGAAATAATTCGATTGCTGAGAAAAGAACTTTGAAAACACATTTTGAATCACTTTTAAAGCACTGTCCGTTTGAGTATTAAGTATATACTATTGGTACGATAAAAAATATTGGAACAAAAAATGTCGTATTGATTTCATTGTTATGCTTACTTTTACTCATATAGTATAATAAAAAAACGTATATTCAAAATAATGTTAATTAGTTTATTTTATTACAAACTAATGTTAACAAAACTCTTTTTCATTGTTTATATTGGGTAAAATTTCAAATTGTAGGCAACACCACCCTGCCAACCCAGGTTTGTGTTTCTGCCTTTGTCTAACTAGCGGCGGTATTGTTTTCGTGACTTGTGCAAGTGAGACAAATATATGTTTACATTAAAATGTTAGTTGTTTCAAAGCTGCGTCACTTTTTCACGCGCGGTAAAGAAATTTCTTCTTTATTTATTTAAACTCAATATTTATTTGTGTGTTTATATTAAAACTATTTTTGTTTGGTTTTTATGTTTTTGTGATATGAACGTTAATTTATTTCTGCAGTTTGCTATACAGTTCTGTCTGTAAAAGCAAACGTTTGGCCTATACAACCTGTCTCATTATAAATAAACCATCTCTCGTGTAATAGAAAGAGATGCACGATCATGATCGTACAAACCGGGGCACAGATGACGTCAGAATTCTTTTGACCAATGATGAAGCGTTTTTAGCTTATAGCTTTTTAATCATTTTTTAAGAACGTTTCACTAATTCTAAGAATAATAATATAGAAATATATTTATATATTTAGAATCGATATTTTTTGATCTACATGAACATATTTTTTATAAGTCAGAATATTTTTCACTCAACTTCCTTATTGGGGATGCCATAGTCCCACTGGCTCCAGACAGGAGCAGTTGGGACTCTTGTGCGGTATTCATGTAAAAAAAAGTTATTAATAAATTTTCAATTTTGAATGTTCGTGTTTTACTCCTACAAGTGTTGACCAATTTTGACAATGGTGTGTCGATAATATTCTGAAGTATTTTTTCACTTCACTTGCTATTCAATTGACAAAACATTACAGAGTAGGTAATAACAGAACGGATCTTGTATCAGATTTCCCAAACCGACCTATCGATTATGGGGCAGCCAGCATTGGTTATTAAACAATACATCAATAAATAAAGCACCCTTTACCTTTCATAATATTTATAAATTACCCCGCTAACCCTATATTTCATGTTTATTACCTTTCACCATTCGGCCCGCAGAACGTTCCTCTTTTGGCCCGGTATAAACCGAAGCTTGAGAAAGTATGGCAGAGCTAATAACGCTGAAATGGCTGACACTGTATTTAGTATTATTTACATCCCTTAAAATATAATATATTATATAATACTTTATATTATGTAGTACCCGTGTTAGATTTGTGGACCGCTACACGCAAAAGGTAAGCGGGGATATTTCGAGTTACCCCGACCCGACCCTTTTAAGGTATTAACACGGCCTTTTATAAAAATTAACTTTTTTATTGGACCATCTTTTTTACCCGATTCACTCATCGACAGATTGTTAAAAACACTAATGAAGAATAATTAAAAACCCGCTCCGCAGGTTTTTGCTGCTAGGTCCTGCGGCTTTTGGTTCGGCTTCGTCCAGTTCGAGTGTTGGTGACCATTTTTTAAATCTGATAGGAACTGGTTCCAAAAATAGCCAGTTCCTCGTTTCCATTGGAATGCAGTGACAGCTGGTCACAGGGACAAAGTAACGGCGACAGGCAATGACATCATATACAATAAATAGACGCGTGGTATTATTATTCACAACTGCCAACAAATAATAATCATATTATCGTCAATATCTCCGTATCCGGAGAGATTATCGAAATATATTATATTATGTATTAGTTTTTCCCAAGTTACAGGGAGAAATTAACCCCTTTGTCTTGCAAACTGTAATAATGTCACCTGATGGATTTTTTTTACCCGATGTTCGGGCTACCTTGGGCAAGATGAAGGGCATTAATATATTTTTTTATGGTTTGTTTGTCTTTGAGTGGTATACATTTTGTACATTTATACACACACATACAGACATTTTTACATACACCCATGCATGTCATCATCACTATTGGCTCTATAACCCCTGGTGGGTCTTGGCCTCCTCAAGAATCTTCCTTCACTCATCTCGGTTTTGTGCCAGCTCTCTCCAGTTTAGAAGCTCCAAGATAGATATGTCTTTGAGGACGTTGTCGCTCCATCTTAGTCTTGGTCTTCTCAGGCTCCGTCGCTCTATTGGTCTTGAGTTCTTGATGCTCGGTCATTCTCTCCACATGAATGTATGTATTCATATACGACAAATATGTATACCATAACGCAATTACAAATCTAATAGTACTTACGCTAGCTGTTAACATAAGTGGTACCATCTTTTGGCATTGCTTTTATTAGGTTCTTTTTTTTATTAACTCCACACAGGAGGCCCTGAGGAAAATAATTTCCCTCAGGGCATATGTCATCTGGGATGTCTTGGGTCTTTTTAAGGAGAGGAAGGAATGCACATTGGTCTTCAGGAGACCCATGTTGTGGGAAGGAGGAAACACAGAGGCTGGCAAATCATTCCACAGTCGAGTCGAAGAAACAACCCGTTTTCATGTGACAAATGTCAACCTATGTTTCTATTAAAAAAGTACATTTGTATACAAACTCTACGTACGAAAACGGTTTTGGCGCGGCGTCAGAGTTGTATTCTTAGCCGGATTCTTAAATTTTAACCGTACAGTCTCTAGGCTATTAATATCTACTGTTTGATGATTAAAAATTGTTAACTACAATTTTTTTTCTGCGGCTGCTAATTTCATCTAAAGTTCTTGTGTGTTGAAATTAGCATTATTTTCAGCTCGGATTATTTCAACCACAAATGGTTAAGATTGTCAATGATGAAAAAATTCCCCTTAAGTCACGAGACAGTATCATATCTGCTCTCGTTGTGGTTCAAGTGTTATATCTGAGACATTTCTTTCATTTGTTAGACAAATAAAAGGTTGTGATAAATTTAAAGTCTCGTGCGAAGCCGGGTAGTAATAGTAAAGCGAATTGCACTATAAAACTAAAATGTTTTTAACACTGTTGTTCCAACGACAACAAAATATTGCTTTGACCAGTTCCGAATCCTCTATTAAAATGTGATTCTTGTGATTAGAAGGTCATCCCAACCTTCTCCTGTCCCAAATACGTAAAACACAAAAGAATATTATATAACCCCGAAAAAATTTGTACGCACGATAATTATTAACACCTTGCTGAATTTTTATTTTTTTGTAACCTCAAACACACATACTCGCAGCCTCATCATAACGCTTAGCTAAATCCAAAGGTGAGATGGGGAGGTGTGGGTAATCTGGCAGTGGCGGTTCGTGGTCTAAATCTATCGGAGTTAACTTTAAAGCGATTTAAAAAATGAAAGAATTCCTGTGAGTATCCTTTCTTCTTCATCGAATATTATTATTAGGAGTCACGTCATATCAACAGTTGGCGTGAAAAAGTAGGCATTAGTGATAAGCATTAGAGTAATAGGTACGAGAAAAAGTATATGGTATTGGGGCATTAATTACATGAGCAGTTTTTCTTCCAATCTAGACCCCTCCCTCCCCCTTGGTGGGATAAATTTGGGCCATTTTGGGCCCCACCCCCCTTTTGAGCTCCATATTTGTGACAGGATTTATTTTGCCACGGATACATAATTTATATTTCTTGTAAAATCTTCATATTATAATATCCAATTCCGCCATGAATTAACTAACTAACTAACCATTATGCAGTTTCTACGCAGGGGTAGGCGGATAGGACGCCAAACAACTCGGCCTTGGCACACATTCCTCGCCTCATTCACATTCAAACATCGTCTCGTACATACTCTTCTATTATTCTGACACTTCACATGGCCCGAATCATGTATACGATTCACTCGATCGTGACATGTCTTCCTGGGACTTCCCCGAATTCTTCTACCATTCACATTTGTGTCATATATTCTCCTTACACTACTTTCTACGTTCATTTGCTCTACATGCCCTATCCATTTGAGCATCCTTTTCTTTTGAATTGAAACTGAAATTAACACGAATTAACTGTTAAAACACATAAAGAATATTGGTCTCATCACTGCGCACCCAAAAAGCAAATATTGACTCTAACGCGCACGTTTCGGCACCTTTCGAAATCGTATTCATATTGTATGAAATATCCCATAGGTTTCTTCGCATCATATGTGCGTTCCGGAATCCGCACATTTGAAGCAACGCACCGTGTTCCTATCTTACTGGTAGATGTTTTTTAAATATAGAGTAATGGCTAAATCTTGTTCAAACTGTAGGTAGTAATAAAATGTACATATTATACATGTACTAAGAAAAACGCTAATAGACACTGGCCTCAATATTTATTTCAAGGGCAGTCAAGTTGTTGGATATGCGGATGATATCAACATTGTCGGAAGATCAATTTCAGACATTAAGGAGGTCTTCGAACCCTTAGAAACAGCGGCACGGGAAGTAGGACTGCGGGTTAAGGTTGACAAAACGAAAATGATGGTACAGAGCAGGAACCCTTCACACAGAAGAAGATGTAGTGCACAATTTAAAGACAACTACTCATACGAAGTGGTCGATCAATTCACCCACCTGGGCTCCAGCCTGACAGAGAACAACGAGGATCCAACAGAGATCAGAAGGAGAATCACAGCAGCCAACAAAACATACTTCTCTTTGCTGCCGGTGTTTAAGTCACGTAGCGTTCACAGAAAAACCAAAATAACCGTATATAAGACCATTGTCAGAACTGTATTGGCATATGGTTGTGAGGCGCCGACACTGACGGTAAAGATGGCTGAAATGCTGGATACTTTTGAAAGAAAAGTGCTGAGAAGAATGTGTGGACCTGTGAAAGAGGGCGAACAGTGGTGCATCTGGCAAAATAAAGAATTGGATGATGTATATAATGCCCTTAGCATCTCATTACGTGTGAGACTCCTCAGGTTGAGATGGGCTGGGCATATGCAGAGAATGCCGGATACACGCGTCCCAAAAAGAATTTTGACTGGACACCCATGAAAATGAAAATGGAAAGAGAAAAGTGGGAAGACCCAGACTGAGGTGGGAAGATGAGGCAAGCATACAAAGCCCCTAGCATCTCAGCCAAAGATATTGAAATATAAGTAGATGTGCTATCTGCTGTTTTTACTAGGTGGGTCTGCGCTTCCGGGTGTCGCCGATATTGTTTACCAATTAACAAATAAACTAAAAGAACAAATAATTAACGAATAAACCAAACGAACGTTAAACTAAATGAACGAATTCTTTCCTTACTAAAAATGCATTGTTAACCAATATTAATGCACATTTTCAAAAAATCAACGAAATGAACAAATTCTTTTTGTATGAAAACTACTCTAATTAGGGCGTAGTCCGGCGACAGTTGCGCGGACACCATAGCATATCTCTTCTGTATTTGAATATCTTTGATCTCAGCACATATGAGACTCCTCAGGTTGAGATGGGCTGGGCATGTACAGAGAATGCCGGATACATGCGTCCCAAAAAGAATTTTGACTGGACACCCAGGTGGAAAGAGAAAAGTGGGAAGACCCAGTCTGAGGTGGGAAGATGAGGAGCACAGCTTCTCCAGGTACCAAACTGGAAATCAGTCGCTTAGGACAGGAGGAGTTGAGGCGACTGTTGCAGGAGGCCAAAGCTCGATATGAGGTGTAGCGCCATCGAAGAAGAAGAGTATAAATATTATAATTCAAGTTTAGTGAGTTTTGTTAGCCTTTTCTTTGCGAGTTCTGGCACAGAGCACAAACGTTCATTAGAGAAAACCGCCACTGGTGTTTGGGTAGGTTGTTAACTGAGTTGGTACTGCCTTGTATTATTATTACCCCGCTATGCCCCGAAGGCCGCCAAAATTACGGTGAGATTTATTATTTATTTGCCGACGGTTAATAATATTTTGATTGCCCTAGCAGGCGGGCCGCCAGGTTGTGCAAAAGTAGATTAGGATTTGAAAATATATTTTTTCGGCGTGGTTTTTTTTTTAATTTTTAAATAATGAAGTTTGTATTGTTTCGCGCAAGTCAGCGGTGCTAAAGGTTAATGGGTAACAGGGCCAGATTTAAAGCCGAAAACAACCTGTGAATATTTTCGTAATGAAATAAATTCTTCGGATTTTTTCGTCGTTTTCATAACGAAAGGCCGCAAATTGCTTCGAACAAACTGTTTGTTCCCTCGCTTAATTTTAGGTTTGGCAAAAAATATCGTACGTAACCTTTTCACATTATCTTTTATTAGTATGATTGATTGACTTAATTTGTGTTGTAGATTTGCTCTTTTTTGCACAGGCTTTAAGGGCCCGCAACCCGAATTTCTACCGATTTCTTGCATATCTCCCTTAAACACGTTAAGTTTTAAAGCTCTTAAAAACACATATGTTATTCTTGAAGATAATATCAAAACATTGCCAGCGCCGAAACGCAAATTATATAAAATTCCCTCGAAAGAAAAAAAATCGCAAAGTATGCTCCAAAAATTATTATAAACACGTTTGTTTCAGTTATTTTACAAGTTATATGTATGAAAAGATTCACAGCGTTTCTTTAAATGCTGTTTAAGACAATGCCCGCGAGATTTTTGCTCTATTTTAAACGAGTCGTGTTTTATTAAACATTTTCGCAATTATCGCATCGATTTTGTCGCTGTAAATGTTAGCGCTCTCCTCTAACGTTCGTAATTTCGTATCTCTCCATCTTCTTCTTTTCGAGACCGGTTGCGGAGCCTAAATAATAATAATAACGTAGTATTTATCTAGCGCAGTTTTGTGTTATTTCACTTGAAGTGCGCTTAACTATAATAAATTTAAAAAATAATCCTACAGCGCTCCTTATAATATTGAGAAAATAATATAGAAAAAAAATAAAATTAACAAAGACAGTGCTCTTATAGCAAACACAGGACAATAATAATAATAGACAATAACGGTGCTCTTGTAATACAGGACAAAACAAGAACTTTAAAACTAAAATATAATATTCTAACAGAAGGCAGTTTGCGTTCAGAAAAGAGAAATATTCTGACATTAAATTCGGACATTAAACATAAAAATACAATTAGGAGGAAACCGAAACCAAACAATTACGGGAAGCTTGAGAACATGGCTTATTATTATTACGTATATTGAAAAGATGAGTTCATGAATGGTATGATTTTTTAAATAATTTTGTTTTAATTTTTAAATTCAGCCAAATTCTGGATATTAGTAAGAGCTGAGGGCAGTTTATTCCAAATGAGAGGGCCAGTTACACGAAAAGAGCGATTACTGTAAACAGCTCGATTTAACCTAGAAAGTTTGATTAGACGATTAGTAACATCTAAATCTGCTGACCTTAGAGTAAGCTGACTCTCACTTAAGTTTTGTCTACTACTCGTTCCTGAGTTCAACAGCTCTGCTGTGGAACGATTTTGCCAACCCCTTTGTTTCCTCCCTCCTACAACATGGTTCTCTCCAAGACCCGGGTTCACTCCCTCCTTTCCACAAAAAGGATTTTCACACTATCTAACTAACCATCACGCCGTTTCCCCGCAGGGGTAGGCAGAGAGGACGGACCGCCAAACAACTCGGTCTTGGCACACACTCCTTGCCTGACTCACATTCATACATCGTCTCATACATTCTCTTCTATTATTCTGACTTTTGACATGGCCCGACTCAAGTATCTGATTCCCCGACTTCTTCTACCATTCACATTCGCGTCGTATATTCTTCTTACACTACTTTTTTCGTTCATTCGCTCTACATGCCCAAACCATCTGAAGGTCCCTTTCTTAACCTTACTGATTATGCTTACATCACGACGGGTCAGTGGTTGAGTGGGCATAGCGCTTGGGTCCCACCCGAGCGTCGCGTGTTCGATTCCTCGGCTGGCTTAGTCCTCCATCACAACACAAGCAACATTTTCGGCTTTCTATGGTGGTAGTAGGAGATTTTCAAACATTGTTGGGTTATTCGTAACCTGGGAATTTTTGTCTTTCTTTTAAAAAAAAATCAATCAGCCCTACATTATTTGCGGATATTCACATTTCTCACACGATCATACATTGTTTTACCACACATACGTTTCAGGGATCTCATTTTACTCTTTCAGGCTCTTCACACAGCATCCCCAAAGATGGGCATAGCCCCCAAGGGAAATTATTTTCCTCAGGTACTCCTGTGTGAAGTTAATGTAAAAAAAATGTTAATAGCATTTACAATTTTGAACCGTCTGATGAAGCCAGTGGGACTATACCATCCCCAATTTGAGGTATGTTGTGATGCTGAAGAGAGTGCGGAAGGGAAGGGAAATGGGGAAAATGAAGATTGGGTAGTTTCCTGACTATCCAGATCTGGTCACCAAACACGGCTAAAGCCATATCTAGCAACGTTTCGTTTCGAATGGTGGTGGTCTTTCACTAGGGTAGTACAGAAAGTATCCACTATTCTGGAGCTCGCCGCAAATGTACTTCATTATTACCATTATTTTATATTATGAACTAGCAGACCCACACCGGCCACACGTTGCTGTGGCTAGAGAAACACAACGCCATTACCCAACCTTTATAAAATCCACACCACCCGCTTCCCAGCTGCCCGCTGCCTGAATTGAATATTTGAATTTCTCGGCTTTTCTCCACTATAATAAGCATGTATTATACATATAAACTAATTAACTCGCCACTAATTATAAAATGCTTGCAATGCAACACTGGATATTTGAAAAGGGAAAATCAAATACCTACTTACTCTAGGACATCTATTTTCCAATTTCTTCCGTATAACGAATTTCAAAAGAGACTATCGTACGGCCCGCCAGCCGTTTTAAATCGCACAAAAATAGGTTTTCTTTGAATTTCTCGGCTTTTCTCTAATATAATTTACATGTATTATACATATAAACATTCCTCTTCAATCGCTCTATCTATTGGTGAAAACCGTGTGAAAATCCGTTGCGTTGTTTAAAAGATTACCGCGCACATACATTTTAAGCGACTTCATTTTATACTATGTAAGGATATGAACGTAAAAATACAGTCTCCAGTAAAAATGTGTACAACGACGGATTAATGAAAAAAATGACAATTCTACAAAACAGAGCTATGGGAACTATATTGAAGAAAAATAGGTACACTTCAGTCAAGAAAATATTGAAGGAGTTAAATATTTTGTCATTTAAACAAATTATTTACTTCAATGCTGTATTGTTAATCTATAAAATAATCAATGGCAATACGTCTATTGAATACAAAAATTGATAAACTACAAAGCAAACATACACACGAGACGAGGATGAACTAAGACTCCCCTTCAGGAAAAAAACACAGAGTCAAAAGTCATTGATGTACGGAGCATTGAAGATATTTGGAGAATTACCAGAAGAAATAAAAATGGAAGTGAGCATACAGGCATTTAAAATTAAATTGCGAAGATATGAGATTGATTTGGTATAGACGTGTTATTTTAAGTGTATGTAATAAGGATTGTATTAGGACACAGATAACTATGTACCTATTTAAAATACCGCAATAATAATAACTATTTATTCACGTGTCATGGCGTTACGCATTAGGTAGTTACTGTACTAATACAGTAGTATCTCGGTGTGCGTGGGTCCGCGTAGCACTAATCGATCCAGACCTTAATAGAGGTCTAATGAATTTCCGCAAAGATTATACTGTATTGTATACAACGTCATACCGCTGCTTTACTGCCATTATATTATATTATTATAGCCACCTCCCCCCCCCACACACACACGCACAGACAGGGCTCATACAGTCATAAAATATAATCCAAGAAGGGGTATGGAACCTTTTCATTGGATATGTTTTTCAAAGAATGTAAAATCATTGTTCGGAAAGCATTTAAAAAAAAAATTATTTCAACTCACAACTTCATTTCTATCACGATCTACGATGCCTTGATTTTTTTCGGTATATTTGACAGTAAACTTTAGAATACTGTATGTTTTAATTACCTCTACTTTTTGTAGTTTACTTATGAAAAGGAAGTTTAGCATAGCGTGTTTTTTTTATTTTTATAAAAGATCAAATTGTTTAAATTGAATAATTTTTTGTTGTTGTTCGACTGCCTCTTTGATTCAGGTTAAAAAAATGAACCCATATTTCTTCTCCGGTGACATTTTTTTTCAAAATTTCTCCTTCCAAACGGCAGAGCTGCAAGTGTTGTGTGGCTATTGTTTCTTTATTATGGTCGGTTCTTAGTACCCACAAACTTTGGAGTACCTAGTTATCCGGCGGTCACCACGACTCGTTCAAAGTTGCAGAGTCACTGCCATCAACGGCCTGCCGCTCCGTTTTTCGTCAGCCAGCGGTAGCGGTGTTTGTCCTTCAGCTTCGTTACAGCGACGAATACATCGTCTAACAGTGCTGACCACTGTTTCATCACCGTACACCGTATTTTACAAATGCGAAACGCAATGAATTATGTTGGGCTCAAACTCAGGTCAACCAAATTGAATAGTGCCATCAGTTTGAAACAATCAACCATCATTTGGCATTATTTGTTAGAATACGTACATTTTCTTCATTTTGAAAGATTAACGTTTGGTTTGCGACACCTCCTAAAAGGTGAACATCACACAGAAGAAGTAGGTACCCATACAAATGGCGCGTACGCCAGTCGGTCCATAATCGTTAAATCCGCTAAGCCCAGCCACAGGCCACACTGTGTGTTAGCGACTCCGAACGGATATATTCAAACATAAAGGGTTAACGCAGCTAAGAGCCAGGTGTGAAAATATTACCAACAAACCAATGGATCATATTAAAGTCAATGAATAATACACTGAATCTCACCCGCACTATTAAAAACGATCCAACTATTTAATTATCACCATGCGGGTTTGCTGACCAGATCTGAATATTGATCTCAAATTTTGACGGTCTCCGTGATCGAGGGATAAGGCTCTCGATTCGCAATTCGAAGGTCGATTGATTTGTGTTATTTAACAATTAATTAAAAATAATATATGGCATATTTGCGGCTCGTTCCTGAGTGGAAGATACTCGAACTCTTAGTATCGATCTGGCGTAAGACCACCATTCAGAATTGAAACGTTGTTTGAAATGGCTTTAGCCTTGTTTGGTGACCAGATCTGAATAGCCAGGTACTTTCCCACCTTCCTCTTTCCCTTCTACTTCACTTCCCCACTACCTTCAGCCTCACAACATACCCCAAATGGGAATGCCATAGTTCCACTGGCTTCAGACGGAGCTGTTGGGACTCTTGTGCTTCCTCTTCCCCGTCTCCTTCCCTTCCACACTCCTTTCAGCCCGTGTGTTTGCCCCAATATTCCAAATTGGGGATGCCTTAGTCCCACTGGCTCCGAAAAGTGAGAATCAATTGTAGAGCAGAAAAAGTTCACGCCGTTTCACTACATGAGCAGGCAGAAAAGACGGATTGCTTCAATAGCTCTGGCACACTCATCACAAATTCCATTTTTTTCTCGTCGCTGTTGAAATGACCCGAATTGAAAACGTTTTTGATTCACTTGACCGTGTTATGTCTTCCTTGGGCGTCCTCGACATTTTCTGTCACTCTTTTTTGCGGTAAAATTTATTCTCCTGGCAGTGCTTTCTCCGTTCATTCGCTCTACATAATAATAATAATTGGATAATTTGTAGAGCTCCGTTTTTGTGACAAATCACCTCAAGAGCGCTTTACAATTTATTATGAATCTTAGGCTCTATCTAATTTTATTATTATTTACAAATAGATACAGAAACATACTTACCTGCAGGTCACTTCCGATAAACACACTTTATTAGAAAGTTTATTCTTGGGGAAGATACGACTTTGCACGTGGAGGACATTATATTTAAAACATTGGACATTGCATGACTTTACCTTTGCTACCCTCATCACTGTTGGTTTTACATTTATTTTTTATAAATAGATTAATGCCAAAGTTAAGTTATTATTTATTTTGAAAGACTGGAGAATTTTCAGAATTTGCTTTATTTTTACACACTTAGTAATTTACAAATACCCGAATTTCTACCGATTTCTTGCAAACCTCCCTTAAACATTTGAAGTTTTTAAGCTCTTAAAATAATATATGTTATTTTTGAAGATAATATCTGGACATTCATCGCGCCGAAACGCAAATCTTATAAAATTCCCTCGGTAGAAAAAAATCGCAAAGTATGCTCCAAAAATTATTATAAACACGTTTGTTTCAGTTATTTTACAAGTTATATTTATGAAAAAATTTAGTGTTTCTTTAAATGCTATTTAAGACAACCCCGCAAGATTTTTGCTGTATTTTAAAAGAGTCTTGTTTTATTAAACATTTTCACAATTTTCGCTTCAATTTTGTCGCTTTAAATACTAGCGCGCTCCTCTAACATTCGTAATTTCATATCTCTCCATCTTCTTCTTTTTGTGCGTGGTTGCGGGGCCTAAGTTTAGCTCTATATTGAAAACAACTACCCAACTTACCTTGCTTTCATTTCGTATCCCTACATTTGTTATGCGGTCATGTACGATTCACCATACATACGCCTCAGGGTTCTTATCTCTATGTCGGCCAAAAAAAAAGATTTGTGTGAAAATTCACTTTAGCATTTATCTAATACTAGCTAACCCGGCCACGCGTTGCTGTGGCTAATAAAACACACAAAGGATTTTCGTTATATGTTTTTGGGGTGTTGTGCCGTGTTGCGCTACCTCCTTCTATAGCCAACGTTTCGGACATCGTTGCAGTGTCCATCATCAGGGCAGATCCGGCAGATCCGGTAGATGTGTGATCCGGATCTGCCGGATCTGCCCTGATGATGGACACTGCAACGATGTCCGAAACGTTGGCTATAGAAGGAGGTAGCGCAACACGGCACAACACCCCAAAAACATATAACGAAAATGCTTCTGGCCGTGAAAATCTTAAAACTTAACCACACAAAGGATGGTTATCCAACCTTTATAACCACCGCCGTCTTTGAGTTTATCGCGAAGAGACAGACAGATGCCGTGGAGGACTTAAATTTATAAAACGTGGAGATGATGTGAAAGATTATAATAATGTGCATGAAATGCTTGGGGTAATTAACGTATTTAAGTTAATAAGGATTAATACTGTATCCGTCTAAATAACTTTTCAATTACCGCAATGTACGTGACCATTTTTTTAGAAGATAGAATGGGTGTAGTAAGCTATCCGTAAAAGATAGATATATGTCTTCGTGGACTTTTTTGTAGATCTATAAAAGAGGAATATCTCACCATGCATTGTTTTGTTATATCCCCAAAGGATAAGGCAGCGTTTTCGATGAAAGCTACCAGGCGGCTTGACTTTTTCCGACGCTTCTAACAATTATCGTTATGTTTCAACCAATTTATACAAATCCTTGACAAATTACATAACTAAACCTTCCTCACGAAACCCTCTATCTATTGGTGAAAACCGCATGAAAATTCGTTCAGTAGTTTTCGAGTTTATCGCGAACAGACAGACGGACGACGCGGGGGACTTTAATTTATAATATGTAGAGATAGAAGCAACTCAGCCTTTGTTCTTAGGAATTTATACCTACATGTTTATAGATCTTCCAAATATTATCATTATCATTATTTCAACCCATCAATAATACCACAAGTACATCGGGTCATACAAAATATATTTGACGCGATTCCTACAACTTATGAATCACCTATGACTGTTTATACCACCCGCATTCTACCGTACGTGTATTATTACTATTTCCTGGTATCCTATACCTAATATGTACTATGTAATACGGAATACAGGATTTACTCGTCCCGAATTGTTCCTTTTTCTGTAAAACCGCATTATTAATCCTGTGCCGGATTTGCGATGATTTCCTGTAAAATATTTGTATATTACTGGATTTTACATGTAGCCAACTAGCACGGTGGTCATTGCTCTTTTTAAAATTAATTATAATAAGGAACTCCAGTGAAAAATATTATGGCTTTAAAAAAATATGTTCATAAAGACCAATAAACGCTGATTCTGAATATATAAGTTTTATTTAATAATATTAAAAGCAGAGATTTAAAAAAATTATTAAAAAGTCAATTTTTCATCGGGTCTTAGAAACACGCCGTCATGTTGATGTTATTAAAATGTTTCCTCGTGTCGTGACGTCACCGTAAAGTCATTGTATGGGAATGTATGATATGACACAAGCCATCGTATTAATTTATTCGTTTATTTACATGCTGTTTATAAATATAAAGACTTAGTTGTTGTGTTTATTGATTAAAAATAAAGGTATTTCTTATTAGTTTATCTCTATTATTGAAAATATTCAAAAACTACTGCACAAAAAAATAGTAATGCTACTTCTAGAGAGAATACTTCGAACATCGAATTTCAAAATGGCGGCAGTTGATCAGCTGATGCCCGATCGTATAGTAACTTTTCAGGAGTGATGACGTCACACGATTCACCATAGATACGGTGATTTTCGGAGGATCTTGAAAAATTAAAACTTTGACAATTATTTTAACTATTAAAACTAACTCTAAAAATAAAGAAAAATATGCCGTTATTTAAGTTAGAAGGTTATTATTCATAAAAAAAATGGACTGAGTTCTCTATTGTTATTATTTATTCCAGGAAGTATGCAACAGTGGAATACAATACATTATTTCATACATCATGAACAAATACATAAAAAATATCAGCATTGCAGGCCGACAAATATTTGATTTTAATGAAGTTTGCAAAGAAAAACATGTTAATGTGAGGATATTTGACGGTCTCCAGAATGGCAGTATTGATTGAATTCTTGGATTGGCGTAGTCGTAGTCAGATACTCTCAGTATCGCCCCGATAAGATCACCTTTCAAAATTGAAACTTTGCTTAAAATATTCGTGTTTGGTGACCAGATCTGAATAGTCAGATACTTCCCAACCTTCTTCTACCTCGTTGCTCTCCTCCCCCGCAGTGTCTTCAGGCTCACAATATACCCCAAAGGGGATGCTGTAGTCCGACTGGGTCAGGTTAGTAGAGAGCAGTTGGGACTCTCGTGCGATATTCAAAAGTCTACGCCACAAGTTTCAATTGCAATTCAATGCATCACGTAGTGGAAAAGTGTTCTGAAATCTATCTTCTTATGTATATATTATTAAATTAATAAAAATGAATCGCCGAAATGTATGTTACCGCATAACTTCCGAACGACTGCACCAAATTGGATAATTATTTTTTTTGTTGCGTTCGTTATTGTCAGGACAAGGTTTGTATAAAACTACTGTTGAGCTCTAGCATTATGAAATTTGTATAAAAATGTATGTGCGCGCATAACTTCCGAACAAATGCACCAAATTGGATAATTCTTTTTTTGTTGTGTTCGTTATTGTCTGGTGAGCTCTGGCATTATGAAATTTGTATAAAAAATTGCAATAGTAGGTACGCGAGCTGATGAAAACTAAATGTACCGGGCATTAATTTATGAAACGCGGGAGGGGAGGGGGGAACCAAGGAGTGGGGAGGGGAACTCGGGAAGGGGGTTTGCGGAACGGGGGAAGGGGAGAAGTGGGGTGGGGAGAGGGAAGGTGGAGGAGGCGGAGTGGAAACGCGAGAGGGGAAGAGGAATGGGGGGAGGGGGCGGAAGGGGAACGGGACGAATGGGAAAGGACACGCAGGGAGAAACAATTTCTTTATTAAATGGCATAGCAAGGCATGCCCAGTTACCACCAGCTAGTAATTAATAAACTGGTCCCTCCAAGAATATTTTCGTAGCGCTACAGTATCTTTTTAAATATGTACATCTATTTGAATTTCACTTTTGTTTTATCGGTTGAATGTATGTGTGAATGAAGTGAGGGAAATTAACCCACTTCCCAACATCCGATCGCGCTGAAAATCGGCAGATAAACTCGTTGTTTTGGAGGTAATGACACGCACGCGGAGATAAAAATGAATGTCGGTCTTTTTCATTCAGAATATGGCGCGATTGGTAGATTTGTCGGCTCCAGTTACTGGGTAGGAAAGACATTTAAAAATAGATGTACCTACATATTATAATTTAAAAAAACAACTACCTCCGTAGTCCAGTGGCTAATACTCTTGACTCACATTCCGGAGGTCGCGGGTTCGAACCCGGCATGCGCAAATAAATTTTATTTGATTAATTTGTAGTTTTTCACAATTAATTCATTTAAAATAATATATAGTATATTTGCGGCATGTTCCAGAGTGGAAGATACTATCAGTATCGCCCTGGTGTAAGACCACCATTCAGAATTGAAACGTTGCTTGAAAATGGCTTTAGCCGTGTTTAGTGACCAGATCTGAATAGCCAGGTACTTCCCAACCTTCCTCTGCCCCACCTCCTTCCCCTCCCCGCTACCTTCAGCCTCACAACATACCCCAATTGGGGATGCCATAGTCTCACTGGCTCCAGACGGGAGCAGTTGAGATTCTTGTGCGGTATTCACTGTAAAAAAAAAAAAAAGTTTAGTTAATTAATAAAGTATCTACTTTTGTAATAAAACGTATTAATACGTGGTTCTAGCAAGTTCTCACGTAAATTTTAATCCAAACAAAATGTATTATTTTCACAGAATGACTATTTGGGGCCTTTGGGTTTAACCAATTTATTACACATACACGCACATGCTTCTTTTATGGGCTTGTGTGTAATTCCTGGTAATCATTACGAATCCTATTGCGAATTGCAGGTATTTTTCATGTAAACAAATAATAATATTTTCAAGCATAAATACGAGTATTGTAAGCATTTCTTAGTTAGTCCTTCGGTTATTGTGTGCGGAAGAACTTGCCAGATAGGCCATTGCATTTCCAATATTATTATTATTTAATACAGTTGTACTTACGTGATTTATTTAGATTCATTGTAGGAGTGCCTGAAGTTTTAGTGCAATTTTGTAGTGTATTTTTTTGTGACTACTTTTTTTTTTTTATTTTTTTTTTTATTTTTTTTTTTTTTATTTATTTATTTTATACATTTTACAAATATAAGACAAAAAGTCCCGATAAACTACTTTTTAGCAGTTTGTCTAACGGGTTCTTTACAATAAAGATCTTATTATAGAGATTTAAATAGTTACATTTTTACAGTTAAAGATATAAAATAAAATTAATTTTTTTTACAGAAATATACTTAGAGAAAAAAAAAAAAATTATGAAAACATGAATAACAATTTTAAAGTCTTTAGAATAAGTAATATGTTATTGTAAGCTAATACAAATGAATTCTTTCCATAAGCCAAGTCTTCAGTAAGTTCACCAATTGTTTGTTTTGGGTACAGTTTTTAATTTCAGCTGGAAGCACATTTAAACAACTGGGAATCATGTAATTTAACGTTCTTTGTCCATATTTATTTGTATGTTTAGGTACAATTAGTCCTTCATTAAAGTTAAAACGAGTATTATGGTTGTATTCCAGCCTGTTTATATATAAAGGGTTATTTATGTGCTGAAATATAATTTTGTACCACATAATTGCTCTCACTGAAAGAATTTTGAGACTTTGATAAAAGTATGGAATATTATGCCTTTCTTTGTATAAATTTTTTTCAGCTAATAATTTAACCAATGAATTTTGCACTGATTGTACGTGAATGTAGTAGAATACTGACTGATTGTAGTATTTTCTCTCAGCTGTTTAAATAAGTAGGTACCCACCTATATTTTAATTGGTTCCATGCCAACTCAGAATGAAACCAACTCAGAAACACCTCAGAAAGTCCATTAAAAGCTATGAAAAAATAATTTTAAAATTGCCGGTAACCCTAACCTAACTTAACCTATTTAAACCATTTTTTAAATATTTTTATCATCACCCTTAATGACCTTTCTGAGGTGCTTCTGAGTTGGTTTCTTTCTGAGTTGTCCGGTCACCATTTTAATTATAACTTCATTCATAATTAAATTGATTAAGAACATCCCTTAAATTAATAAAAATATTTAGAATGTCAGTTCTGGCGATTCCTCAATGCTTCGTGTGGTTTAATTACCTTAGCATTTTGCCTTTATTTACGCTTTGCGATAAAATCCAAACAAATGGAATATTTCTGAACGCATCATCCGAAAAGAAAAAACTGTTTTTGAAAGGTGATAAAATACGCTTTCAAATTTTACTATTAGAAATAATCATGTGTGGTTCGCCACGTTTGGTGATTTAGCAGGGGTGCCCGGGTTCATGGGGTGAGGTTTGTCTTTAATTTGGGAGGAGGGAATGGGTACCGCCGCCCCGGGAACCTTTATTGGATAACCAACACCTCAGCCATAGGTCACCCCAAGTGGTTCGCTACATGTGGGGATTTAGCAGGGGTGCCAGGGTTCATGGGGTGAGGTTTGTTTAGGTCTTGGAGGCGGATGACCACTGAATGACACACTGAATCCCAGATTCCTACCCACCTCTTAAACACTTTTCCTTCCCAGAACTCTCCTCTTCTTCTTTTCCTTAAAAAATACCCTCTACACAGCATCCCCAATGATCACACAGGCCCTGAGGTAAATTATTTTCCTTAGGGCCTCCTGTGTGGAGCTCATGTAAAAAAAAAACGATTTTTCGAACCATCCACGAATCAGCCGGAAGAAATGTGATGCAATGTGCACATCCCTTCTCACTTCCTCTTTGTGACAATGATGGCCAGTGTAGTAGTAGCGAGCAATAAAAATCTAAGTCTTATTTACTAACACTCCTCGGCCATTGATAAATAAACACTTGTCTCTCCCAGCCTCCGTGTGCCCCGGCTCTGCCCGATCCGAGTGAGTAATGTGCGGTACTTCCATCATTCCAATGAAATACACAGTATGAGTCAGAGAGATGTACGATCGAAGTGGCGGTACATTATCTGTATCACTCTAGTAATTGGAAAGTTCACCCCTACTGCTTGTAAAATCCATAAACCTCCCCTTCACTACCTACAATATGCTTTTATTTCCACTGAATTTTTATACAGCATGCTTCAAATTTAAACTTTTAAGAGGGAATAACTAGACAACACCGAAAACATGTCATTTTAAAATTTAATTTTAGACGTATCGACTCTTTTCCACGGAAAAAAATGTAACATGATTTCGAAAGATTGTTATTTTATCCAGTAAAGTTTTGTTATATATATATTTTTTTAAATATGTATATTTTTTAATAATAAATTTTTACCGTTGGTCTTGGCAGATTTGTTCAATTTTTAAACAAATGTCGTATTATGAAACACACATTTCAAATCATATAATAATGCTGTAAAATAAATCAATAAATTATCTAGGAAATTACGAGAGATGGGAAGGCTGATAGAGATATTGAAAGAAGGGTGAATGCAGGTAACTCTATTAATGGAGGACTGAACGCCGTTGGCAGCAACAAAACTGTCCAAAGACGCGAAACTAGCCGTCCATAATGGAGTACTGGTACCTACCCTGATGTATGGCAGTGAGGCATGGAACTGGCAGAGGAAGGGTGAAAGTAGACTGAACGCTGTAGAAATGAGATCCCTGAGGCGTATGTGTGGTAAAACCATGTATGATCGTGTGAGAAATGTGGATCTCCGCAAAGAATGCAAGGCTGATGTAAGCGTGATGAGTAAGATCAAGAAAGGAACGCTCCGATGGTTTGGGCATGTAGAGCGAATGAACGAGGAAAGGAGTGTAAGGAGAATATATGACGCAAATGTGAATGGTAGAAGAAGTCGAGGACGCCCAAGAAAGACATGGCACGACCAAGTGAATCAGATACTTGAGTCGGGCCATGTCAAGAGTCAGAATAATAGAAGAGAATGTATGAGACGTTGTATGAATGTAAACGAGGCAAGGAATGTGTGCCAAGACCGGGATGTTTGGCGGTCCGTCCTCTCTGCCTACCCCTTCGGGGAAACGGCGTGATGGTTAGTTAGTTAGTTAGTTATCTAGGAAAGCTTCACTTTTCAGAATTTTAATTTTAGTTCAAATAAAATCATTTTTGAAAAACCGCGCACTTGTTTTGTGACGAAAATACTTCAGTTCGTCTATTTATTTTCAGTCTTACAAACTAATATATTTCAGTTATTTGTTTTTGGGGTATTATGCCGGACGTTATACGGACGGCGTTACAGTGTCCATCATCAGGGCAGATGTGCCCGAAACGTTGGCTAAAGGAGGAGGTAGCGCAACACGGCACAACACCCCAAAAACAAGTAACAAAAATACTTTTGGCCGTGAAAATCTAAAATCATATCTAATATACAGATTTATACGTATTTCTGATTTTTTTACACACTTTTTTGCTTTGACATTATTGAAAAATTATAAATATTTATAATAAAAAAATAATTACAAAAAGTACGTAAATTGAATAATTATATCATCATGCGTTTGAGCATTTTTATTGCTAATTTGAATGTAGAATGGAAAAAAAGGATGTTGAATGAAAAAAAATCGATATTGAGTTATTATTTAAAAATGCTGATTGTAGAATAAGTAATCTTTCTCATCGGAACCGCCCTGTTCAGTTGCAAGGGTACGATCGCAAGACCATCTTTCGATGAAATTTGAATTCTCGGCTGCTGGTTATTGGGCTTTAAATATCTCATACGTTTCAAATATTGACGATTTTTTTTTCTATTGTTTCAGGAATCAACAGGCAGTTTATGAAGCAACATGTGCAAAACATGCAGCATTCGCATGGATGGAAGATAACTGACCACCGAAGAGGCCTCTTTCTTATTTATAAAAAGCCACCGAGAAGAAGAGGTATTTCCAAGGCCTGGACGTTAAGCGTCGATGACACAGGCAGTGGCGGCTCGTGACTTTTGGTTGTGCTAGGGTGCTAATATTAAAAAAATAAAAAATGGCATCGTGGTTGTATGCGAAAAATAATTTTTTTTTTTTTTCAAAAATCGGTGTTTTGTATGAAGATTTTTTAGGAAATCGGTGCGGCGCACCACCAAACTGAAACTAACCTGAAATTTTTCATACAAAAAACTGATTTTCAAAAAAAAAAAAAATATTTTTTTTCGGCTACAACAACATCGATAATGCCATTTTTTTTATATCAGCACTCTAGCACACCAAAAACTCACGAGCCGCCACTGGACACAGGGCGAGTTTACAAGCTACTATCTGGGAAATTCACTATCTGTAAGTAAACTCGCCCAGTGTCATCCTGTTAATTGGTAACTAGCAGTGACTAGCAGATTGTTGACAATCTACGAAAAAAAGTTGAAAGGTCGTCAACTTTACTCGCCTTCACGCTTGCTCGTGATTGGTTTATTTATGTTTCCAACATGGCTTCCGATCAACAGCTGATTTCGACTGTCAAACATCTGAAGAAGTTCACGCAGGCGTCGTTATTCTTGTTACTGGCGCTAGCAGCAACCTACCTCAGTTTCCTACGCTTCTGAGCGAGTGGACAGTTTTGTGTGTCATCATGGCAATCTCACTCGCCGATTTACCCGCTTTTAAACTTAGTAGATAGTAGCTTGTAAACTCGCCCTGTGTCATCGACGCTTTAGACAATGCTGCGGTGAGGAGACAAGGTATAAAGCAGATTGTCGAGGGTAACAGCGCCGAAAATGATGAATTAATTCTCAGCTGTCGTGGTGGATATTGATTACTTATGTATCTTTCCATTTATACACTGCAATAAAATGATAATGTACCCTAGTTTGCTCGACTCTAAACCAGTGATATTCAATTTTTTTGGACGGTGGGCCAATTTATCCATTTTCAATTTGTTTACGGGCCGCATTGTGAAATTTGCAGTCTGTGGTGTCGCAAACCTATTTGCATTTCCAAAAGAAACATTTTATGTCTCCCTAGGCCAGACCAATAAATGCTGTCGATGTTTATCATTCTGATGTACTAAATAATATTTAAAAATAACCTACTTGCAATTTTAGACAATTTTTGAATTTTGACATTCGTAAAGTGAGACAAAATTTTGTCAAGAAAGCTTTTGTTTTTTTTATTCAACGAAAACCTTTAAAATACACCAAACACAATGTGGTGTAATAACTCGAAAATCGAGTTATTGCAAACGTCAGAAGAAAAGCAAACAAATTGTAGTGTTTTTTTGTATTTAGGCAATTCACCCTAAAAAGAGTGCTTTGTTGGCGTCGTAGTTAATATATATCTCTAAAAGGAAGAAATTATTATACTTACAAAGAATTTTCCCACGGGAAATAAATGCTTACCGGGATAATAATAACATTATATTTATATAGCGCAGTTTTGTGACATTTCACTTCAAGTGCGCTTAACTATAATAAATTTTAAAATAATTCTACAGTGCTCCTTATAATATTAAGAAAATAATAAAAGAATAAACAGTATTTACAAAAATAATGACAGAAGAACAAAATTAACTAAAGAATATACAGTATTTTCAAAACAATGACAGAAGAACAAAATTAACAAAGATAGTGCTGTTATAGCACACACGGGACAATAATAATAATAGACAATAGCGGTGCTATTGTAACACAGGACAAAACAAGAACTTTAAAACTAAAATATAATATATGTACCTACTAATAAAAAGGCAGTTTGCGTTTAGAAATGAGAGATATTCTGCCATAAATTCGGATACGAAACATAAAATAAAAATACAATTATGAGGAAACCGAAACCAAACAATTACGGGAAGCTTGAGAACATGGATTATTATAATTACGTATATTGAAAAGATGTAATGATTCATGAATGGTATGATTTTTTAAATAATTTTGTTTTTAAAGCCCGTTTAAATTCAGCCAAATTCTGGATATTAGTAAGAGTTGAGGGAAGTTTATTCCAAATGAGAGGGCCCGTTACATGAAAAGAGCGATCATAGTAAACAGCTCGATTTGACCTAGAAAGTTCGATTAGACGATTATTAACATCTAGATCTGCTGACCTTAGAGTAAGCTGTCTCTCGCTTAAGTTTTGTCGGACACATTGTTCCGATATATAGGCTGGCACCATTCCTTGCAATGCTTTGAAGGTCATTAAGCAGATCTTAAACTCTATTCTTTCAGGACATCGAAACCAATGAAGACGATCCCTTAGAAGCGGGGTTATATGACAGTACTTAGATTCACCAAAAATCATTCTCGCCGCAGCATTGAAAACGGACTGTATTCTATTCAATTGTGTCTTAGGTAGGCCAGCATATGCACTAAAGGGATGTAAATTATCCTGTCACTTCCCAGTTCCAATATCTCTATGCAAAAAATCATGTCGATCGGCGGTCGATCTGTTGCGTCGTGAAATATTACGAATAAACAAATACACTTTCGTGTTTATAATATTCTTCTTCTTCTTCTTGTGCCCTGTCGGTTCAACGGACGTTGGCTATCATGTTGGCTATGCGGACTTTGTTTACTGCGGCCCGGAACAGCTCCACGGTAGACTGGCCAAACCACTGTCTCACTGTCTATAATATTGCTTAGGATAAAATGATTTTGGTTGTCTGAAATGATTTATACTCATCAGTTCAAGTTTTAGTATTAAAAGTTTATAAAACATGAATGATGCACCGACAACCGAAATCTGCCTAAAAAATGAATCTTAAGAGGGCATTACCAGAGAAAACCGGAAATACGTCATTTTCAAAAAAGTTTTTAGACGTATTGACTCTTTCCACAAAAAATTATAAATGGATTTCGAAAGATTGTTCTTTTATCTACTGAAGTTATGTAATAATTTTGAGATTTTTTTTAATTTTTAGTATAAGGTTATTCCATAGGTCGTTGGCAGATTTGTTCAATTTTCAAAAAAGTTTTTGTATTATACCACACCCATTACAAATAATAAAATCATGCAGTAAAATAAATCAATACATTATCTAGCAAACGTATGTTTTAGAATTTTAATTTTAGTTTCAATAAAATCATAAAAAATATGTACGTACATGTGTTTCTTGGCGAAAATTGGTCCGTTTGTGTATTTATTTGCGCACTTACAAACTAATATATTTCAGATTTTTTTAACATTCTTATTAAATTTAGACATTATTGAAAAATGATAAAACTTATAATCAAAAAATAACTACAAAAAGTACATTATTTTAATAGTTTTATCATCACGCCTTTCAGCATTTTTGGATGAAGGTATAAATTAAAGCTAGTTTGAATTGAAATGAATTCGATATTGAGTTATAATTTTAAAAAGCTGGTACGGAGAATAATTAATCTTTCTCATTGTAACCGCCCTGCACGATCGTAAGAACAACTTTCGACGAAATGTGGATTTTCGTCCGCTGGCTGGTTAAACGATCTTAATTTCAACCACTTTAATTGCTTAAAAAACCTGCAGGTTTCGTAAGCAATGCTTACTTCTTCAGGGTTTTTACTTAAATTTTAAGTAAACCCTGAAAAACTTTAAGCATGCTAACGAATCATGTTGTTTTTCTAAACAACGAAAGTGGTCAAAACCAAGTGCTGTTTATTTTTTTATTAAAATGGTGCCACACAATAAGTTTGCTGTAATAATATTATATTACATAAAACGATTTTTAACTTTTTTCCACTTCATTTATTTGTGACCGTAAGCGGTTTCAGCCTGTTAAGGCCACCTTCAGACTGATTATATACAAAGTATGGGGAAGGGGACCGGGGTTAACTGGAGTATGGAAAGTTTGCTGTGGTAAGGAAGTTAGTTTTTTTATGTGAATATCTCACAAGGGTCTCAGCTGCTCCCGTCTGGAGCCAGTGAGACTATGGCATCCCCAATAATTGGGGTACGTTGTGAGGCTGAAGGTAGTAGGCAGGGGAAGGAGATGGGAAAAGGAAGGTGGGGAAGTACCCGGCTATTCAGATCTGGTCACCAAACACGGCTAAAGCCATTTCAAGCAACGTTTCAATTCTGAATGCTGGTCTCACACCAGGGCGGTACTGAGAGTATTTTCCACTCTGGAATGTGTCGCAAATAAACTATATATTATTTTTAAATGAATTCATTGTGAAATAATTCAAATTAAACTAATACAATTTATTTTACCACGCCGTGATTTGATCCCGCGACCTTCGGATTGTGAGTAAAGAGGCCTACCTCTAGACGTCTAGACCTCGCGCGCCGACCGTCAATGTATGGAAAGTTTTCTGCATATTTAATTAAAGCCAAAAAAATATTATGCTTCTCGATATATTCTCGTTCTTCTGTCTAACCACCAATCAAATCGCAGGATAGACACCTCGGCCCATCCGACTCCAAGCCGGTTCTATTTGTGGTATTATTATGTACCGGTTTTGAATGTATTTTTGTTTGTTCACAGGGAGGGCCAGCAGCCAGCAGCGGTACAATAAGACCTAATATCCATGGGGTATCCATATCGCATTATAATGTGTATTGATGCGACTCTAGGGAAGTCTGGCCTATTCTGTAATGTAGTTTGCTTTACCATTCATAGTATTATTGCTTTACACCGATGGTACTTTCTCCAATGTCTACGGTATTCAAACTTTTCAAATTGTATATTGCGTAACATTAGGTCCTTACATATGAAATTGGCGTTTTGTATGGGAGGAACATAAAGTCGATTTTTTTAAATATAATATATTTATTTAATCAAAGTTTGTACCATTGCTATCTATGCACTTTTGCCATCACATAGGTAGTTCATCGATCCCTTTACTAAAAAAAACCATTCGGACGGGAATCAATAAAATCTTTGAAGGCGGTTTGGACTGTCCCATCGGAGTTGAATTTTTTCCCTTGCAAGAAGTTATCCAAATTTCGAAAAAAATGGTAATCTGTTGGGGCAAGGTCCGGAGAGTACGGCGGATGTCTTAGACATTCCAATAGAAGCGTTTGTTGATTTGCTTTACTCAATTCGTGAGGTACCCACCTTTCAAGCTTTTTCACCTTCCCAATTTGCTTCAAGTGGATTAAAACAGTTTTATCACTAACACCGTAGCTTGCAGCTAACTCGGACGTGATCATCGCTAACTTTGCGATGGATCCGCTTCCACAATAGCCTTCAATTCTTCATTATCAACTTTGGTCTCCGGCCGTCCACGGGGCATGTTCTGCAGGTCGAAATTTCCAGAACGAAAACGTTGGAACCAAAAACGCACTGTGTTTTCTTTTGCGGCACCGTCGCCATAC
The DNA here is from genome assembly GCA_917880885.1 of Limnephilus marmoratus. NCBI lineage: Eukaryota > Metazoa > Arthropoda > Insecta > Trichoptera > Limnephilidae > Limnephilus > Limnephilus marmoratus. Next base: position 22,486,574 of record OU862932.1, on the reverse strand, counting down.
ACATCATTAATCCTTCGAGCCGTTTCCGCAGCACTGGTGCCACGGTGGAACTCGTACTCGTAAATAACGCGATATTTCAAGTTTTCCATTTTGTAAACTAAGTGACGCAAAGAAAAAAAAAACAATTGAAGAAAAAACAAATTAATTAAAATTTTCGAAATACAAATACACGAGTAAATAGCTGTATAAATTTGAATTTGGAATTCCTAATCAAAGAGAAGATATTTGAGATCCAAGTTGCAAGTACGGCAAAACGCCAATTTCATATATGTAAGGACCTAATATATACTAGCTGGGGTAACCAGCTGGGTATCCCAGCTATATCAAAACGTCCTAGATCTAGGAGGTTTTGGCTATATTGTAGGTACTCGGGGAGTTGATATGAGATTGAATTAAATGGCATGCTTTTGAAGATATAAAGACTGGAAGTTTCGCCCTCTAGAAATTTCTAGAACAGTCCGAAACATTCGTGAGCATTTCGCAACATTCCAGAATGTTCCGGGATGTTGTGGAATGCTCTTAAATGTTCTGGACTGTTCTACAAATTTATGGATGGTGAAACTTTCAGCCCTTGTATCTTCAAAAGCCGCCCTTTAGAAATCGGTGAATTTCCCTTACTATCAGGGTTAGAAATTTGATCTAAGGTGTTAGTGAAAAAACACCACGTATTATATTCAAATCTAAAAATTAACCACAAAATAATTAAAATGTGCACCTTTATGAAACCAAAGTTTCGGACAGCAATTTGAAAAAAAAAAAAAAAACTTTTGAAAAAATTATTTTTAAATGAAACCACAAAAAAGTGATTTAATTATAATAATACTTGCCTAATTTTTAAAATTGCCTAAATTTTAATACGTAAAAATTAAAGTTTAAATTTGCCTAAATTTTAATACGTATTTCAAAAATTTTATGTTTATTTGATAGCGTATTTATCATCACATATGATTTTATATTTTCACGGCTAAAAGTATTTTCGTTATTTATTTTTGGGTTGTTATGCCGTGTTGCGCTACCTCATTTAGAAACGTTTCGGCTTTCATGATGGATGACTGAAAAGTTGGCTAAAGAAGAAGGTAGCGTAACACGGCATAACAACCCAAAATAAATATTTTACTTATTTCAGCACCTTTCAAAAACAGTTTTTCGTTTACGGATGTGTTCAAAAATATTCCTAGAGGAAATATTTTGACATTCCGACAAAATATATCCGAGGCCTGGGGAGGTCAGTCAGTTTTAGATCAATGTCGATAAGGTTTATATTTTAATCACTGTGAAACGGATGTGCCCTTGATTTGTGAGGATTTTTAACAAATATTTGGTATTTTAGTTTGTTTATATTGAGGGGCACTGTTGTATCTTGTAATTCTTCCGTTCCATCTGGTCTTTGCGGGTAGACACAACACAACATCTGTCCGCTATCACTGCAGACTGCGGGACACGTGGTCCGCACCCCCCCCCCCTCACTCCGCATAGGGGCGGCCGCGGCAGGCAGATAGGCCAGGGGAAAGGTGGTGCATGTATGTGTAAGGCGTGTGGACGTGTGTTCACCGTAAACTCTACAAATTAGAATACGGTTTTAATCCGGACCATCTTTGCGAACAGATAGTTCAGTCCTCCGATCGCCTCTCACCACAGAAGATAAGTGTAAGCTTGAGTGGCAATCGGCCAACGTGAAAAATGCCCATCTCGTTCACGACCCCACTGAGAGACAGCCTGGGTTATCATTGCCTCGCAAACTCAAGTCCGCCATCAATGTGGTGCTACCATAGCCGTTGTGCTCACACGATGCATATAAGGGACCTTAAAGAGTCGGCGATGTGTGAATGCGGTGCAGACCACCAAACACGTGGTCAACGAACGTCCGCTCCATTCATTCCCCGGCAGGATTGATGAGGTCCACAGGGCAATGCCTAAGGCTCTAGACTGGCTTGCAGACCTAGATGTCCGCCTCTGACCCTCCACCATACGAAAGAAGAAGTCCCGCTGCTGAGAACAGTTTTATTGTGATAAGATAAGCATGAACGTGAAAGGCCCTTAACAGAGCATCAGTGCGATTTTGTGTGAATGACATTGAAGCCAAATCTAGGGGTAGGGCTAATTACTTGGCAGCCATCTTGTATGACAAACTTTTGAAATGATTTGTATGCAAAGTCGTTTAAAATTAACTAAATATTTAAATTTTATCTTTTTTTTTTATTTAACGCCCAGAGGGCTTTTATATGTTGGGTTGTACAATTAATTCATGACAGATGATTTTTAAACAGGTAAAGAAATAATAAAAAATAAAATGGCACCGTCGCCATACACATCATTAATCCTTCGAGCCGTTTCTGCAGCACTGGTGCCTTAGAGTAACAATATGGAACTCGTACTCGTAAATAACGCGATATTTCAAGTTTTCCATTTTTTTGTTTTGTTCAAATCTTTATTAGAATAATAATTGTTAATAGGAGTTAATCATCAAAAAATTTTTATCTTTTTTTAAATTTATTTATTTATTTTTATTTATTTATTTATTTAACGCTCAAAGGGCTTTTCCATGTTTGGTAGTACAGTTAATTTATGACTGATGATTTTTAAACAGATAAAGAAATAATAAAAAATAAAATTAGTTAAAAAATGCACATAAGTCATAAAAATACAAAGATTCAGCAATTTGATAGGTTTACAAAAATAGAGATATGTTTAGGAATAGTTTGGAATAAATTTTTCAATTTTTTAAAGATCCACAAAATTCGCCAGGTTTATGTTAAATATGTCAACATCACCTAAGTACTGATTTCCCATAGTGTGAAATTGTTGTATCGGAGAGTGAGGAATGTAATTCCGCTTATGAATGCTGCAGTAGAATAGTGTGTTTTGTCGTGTAGTTACTGTCAGTATTCGTAAGTTTATGAGTTGCAGGAGTTCGCAACAGTCGAATGTTGTTAATGCACGTAACTTCTTATTTTGTTGTACTTTACATTTTCAATAGCATGCTTCGATCAATAATAATAATTTAATAAGTCGAATAACATGTGTAATGCATTTGTGCGTGAATACTATCTTAATCTCAACTCTGCGATACGTTTTGTTTTTCAGATGTTTGCATTACATTATCCAATGTCTCCTCCTGGATATCCAGCGAAGGCGGTTCTAGCTTTTTTGCGTCCAATCAACAAGCCGATTCCAGCCAATCAACAAGCCGATTCCAGCCAATCAACAAGCCGATTCGAGCCACAACATGCCGATTCCAGCCAATCAACAAGCCGATTCCATCCAATCAACAAGCCGATTCGAGCCAAGCAACCAGCCGATTCGAGCCAATCAACAAGCGGATTCCAGCCAATCAACAAGCCGATTCGAGCCAAGCAACAAGCCGATTCCAGCCAATCAACAAGCCGATTTCAGCCAATCTTGGACAAACACGGGATCAGATAATCTTCAGCGAGTATTGTTACCATCCCTTGTCATTCTCGTCGCCCGGTGTGCTTTATACTACTGGACGGAGAACTGATAAGGGCTTGTGGCAAACCTTTCACAGGTCTGATCCCCGTCCCGAAGATACCTACCTCCCCACTTGGGCCAAACAACATCAAGAGGGACCACGAATTCTACATCTTATGTCAAACTATATTATTTTTATTTTATTTTATTTTTTATTATTATTGTACAACAGAATAATTCCAATTACAGAACAATTTAGTTACCCTATCAGCATTTAGGCAAGTGACTCTTCAATAATATTTTTAAGGCATATGTAAATAATAAAATTAGATAGAGCCTAAGATTCATAATAAATTTTAAAGCGCCCTTGAGGTGATTTTTCACAAAAACGGCGCTCTAGAAATTATCCAATTATTATTATTATTATATAAAGAACAGTCACTTACATCCAAATGGTAATAATGCAATTTCATTTAACAGCACCACTCCGCTCGTCATGCTATACTTTGCCAAGACGACCAAGAAGTTCTGCCGTTCGGTACTTTAAATAAGTCATGATGTCGACTTCGGCTGTAGTGGTCTGGTACATATAAATTATAGCATCCCAAGAGAAATGGGCTATCGATGAAATTGTTCCAAATTTTTAAAGACAGAATAGCAAGACTTGCTTTCCGTCTAGTTTCTAGACTCACAGAATCAGTTTCCTCAAGTAAATCAATATGGTGCATGAACCTTGGATAGGTTCCATGCTTCCGCATATAAATATACCTGAGGAATTTCTTTCGGATTTGCTCTAACATATCAATGTACTTCTGGTGTACGGTGCCCAAACATCACTCGCGTACTCCAGCTTGCTTCTCAGTATGCCATCGAATAACGCTAGCATAGCTTCTTGGTTATCAAACTGCTTACAAGTCCTGATGATGAACCCAAGAAGTTTGTAGCAAGACAGATAGCTGCGATATATGGCAAGAGAATGTCAGTTCGGGATCAAAGACGACACGAGATCTACTTTTGGAACAAAAATTTGTCAATAATCAACTTATATTATAAAGGAAGGACCTCATTAATTGAGAATTTTAACTTTAATAGTGTTTACAATCACAACATTCTTATTACAAGTGTTAAATGAAAAAAAAAAACAATAATTAAAGTGTGTAAATTAATTATTTGTTTTTTGATATTACTGCTGTAAAACCAACAAAACTAACTAACTAACGATCACGCCGTTTCACCGCAGGCGTAGGCAGAGACGACGGACCGCCAAACAACTCGGTCTTGGAACACACTCACATTCATACATCATCTCATACATAGATACTCTTCTATTATTCTGACTTTTGATATAGCCCGAGTCAAATATTTGATTCACTTGATCGTGCCATGTCATCCTTCGGGCGTCCCCGACTTCTTCTTCCATTCACATTTGCCTCATATATTCTTCTCACACTATTTTCTTCTTTCATTCCCTCAACATGCCCAAACCATCTGAGGGTCCCTTTCTTGATCTTACAACATTATATTCGTTATTTATTTTTGGGGTGTTATACCGTGTTGAGCTACCGCCTTCTAAAGAAGGCTAAAGCCAACGTTTCGGTCAGCGTTAAAGTGTTCAGCATCAGGGCAGTTGAGAAACACTGTAACGCTATCTGAAACATTTGTTAAAGAAGGAGGTGGCGCAACACGGCATAACACCCCAAAAATAAATAACAAAAATACTTTTGGCCGTGAAAATATCAAATCATACACAACATTATATATCATACATAATATTTTATGCTGTCGTTTAAATCCATTATTTTTAAAGAAAGACAAACATTCCCGGGTTACGAATAACCCAACAATGTTTGAAAATCTCCTACTACCACCACAGAAAGCCGAAAATGTTGCTTGTGTTGTGATGGAGGACTTAGCTAGTCGAGGAATCGAACACGCGACGCTCGGGTGGGACCCAAGCGCTATGCCCACTAAACCACTGACCGGTCCAATTTCTCTGTATTTAATGTAATTCTTTTATTTTTTAAAAAAGATGCAAACACTTGACATTTTAAATAAATGAAAAGAAAATACTTGGTTAACCCTGAAAGATAATCTTATTTTTATGTACCTTAAAGATAATACTACGTCTTAGGGGGTTTTTCACCATCCTCCCAATAGCTTATCCATACACATAATGAATATTTTTGTTCGACCCTCAAATCATCAAAGTAGTTAAATATTTGGGAATAATCATAGACAACCAACTACGTTGGGAAGCTCACATCGGTGACACAGTAAAAAAACTTCGTAAACTCTGCCATATATTCTGCTCCCTTAGGTTTTTTCTTAGATTTACAGACTCTAAGAAGCGTATACTTTGCCCTTTTCTAATCCATAGCAACATACGGTATAGTGGGATGGGGTGGTTGGTGGTTGTGCTGAATCCATTATTAGACCAATTATTTTAGTTCAAAAACTAATTCTGAGAATTATATTTAAATGTCAACCTACCCATCCGTCAAATGAACTCTTTGCAAAAATCAGGGTCTTAGATATTCGACAGCTATTTACTAAAACAAACATTTGTTATATACTAAAAAAAAAATCTACTAATCGCTCCACAACATCAAGCACACACCCGCTTTTCATCAAACCTGGGTTGCGTGGTCCCAAAAACTAACACCTCATTCGATCAACGACAATTCTGGTTCATCGCTCCTAAAATATATAATGCTCTGAGTACTGACATAAAGTCAAGTAATTCTAATCTTCTTTTTATAAGACGTGTACAACATTGGATTTTTGAAAGGGGACGAACGTACTTTAAAGAATTCATGAGTTCTAACACTACATTTTAATTATTAATTTTTGCATTTCAAAATTTTAATTTCCATTTTTATTTCTATTTTTCTTTAAAATGTTGTTATTTTTTTTCTCTTAGTTTTTCACTAAATTTTATTCATGTTTTTAATTTTGATTTATATACTTACATGTTTTAATTTATATAGAACACTTGAGTTCTTAACATTTAATCTTTATTATTAATTTTTGTATTTCAAAATTTTAATTTGAATTTTAATTTTTATTTCTACTTTTCTTTAAAATATGATCTTTTTTTCTCTTTAGTTTTAAGTATTTCTTAATATTTTTTGGACTGTTAAAATATTAAATGTACGACTACCACAACACGGGCATTAGCCTAGTGTGGTCGCCAAAAAAAAAACAAATATCTGTAACTAATTAAAAAATTTATGATATAAAAAATAAAAAAATAAAAAATAAAAATGTATATATCTGAGACGTATGTACGCATATTATATATATATATATATTATCTTTCTAGTTTTAAATTGACTTAAAACCACTATTGTTTTTTAACTTTGTAATGCACCATTTGAGATATTTTACAAAAAAATGTCGCTGGAAAAATATGCATCTTTGTGAATTTCTTTATCTTTCTTATTCGTTAGCTCGTGATGAAAATGATGTCGTGAGCTGATAGAAACTACATTGACCTATAAACTCCAGGTAGAAAAAGCTGAGAAAAATACATTACGCCAGAGCTCACTGTTCGAGAGCTTCATCTTTTTGATAATGTCAAATTTCTAATTTATAAGATATTTAGTATTTTTTTTAATTAACCGAGTTGTTTAGTCCACCCTCTCTGCCTACTCCTTCGGGGCGTGATGATTGGTTAATTAATAAGATTTCATGTGTACACCAAATATGAAAAAAATCCTCATTCAGAATGGGTTAAAAGACAGCCGGGCGTCTTTTTTCATTGACTAAAAAAACCTCCCGAAAGTCTTTTTACCCTCTTGTAAATTCGGCTTGGAAATTTGAGCGAACATTTAGTTTGCATAATTCTCATTGTTATTACATGTTTTCATTTTCTAGCTCTGTAAAGCGCCCTTGGGGTGATGTTTCACCAAAATTGCGCTGTAGAAATTAGGCAAGTATGAATATTATATTATACAAGTTCTTTCAGTTTTAATGGCGGAAACCTCGGATGTTTAGTTTTTATTTTTTTTGCATTTGAAAATAAACTTATGTTGAATTCTCTCCTTACTAGAATATTATTATGTTGGAGTAGCGCGTGAAAAATCCGTGAAAAATCTCGGAATGTAGGATTTGTTAAGCTCTCAGGTTAATGTCCGCCTTTGGGAACTTTTTGTTTGCATTCAAAATGTTCATATTTCAAAAATTATGTTTATTTCAAATTATAAAATTTGAAAGCGTATTTCATCACCTTTCAAAAACGGTTTTTGGTTTTCGAATTTTATTGCAAAACGGAAATGCGACTAATATTTTAACCTTCCGACAAAATAGGCCCGAGGCCTGAGGGGTTAATTAATATAATTAAAATCTCAATTTAGTCGGCTCTCAGAGGTAGCCGAGAAATGTTAAAAATTCGTTGATATTTTGCGAAAATATTTTTGAAATTACTTTTGTATTATATATTGACTATTTGTCCGTAAATAAATAAATAAATAACATAATAGAAATCGAAAGAAAAATCGAGAAGTTTGCATGTTCGATTTTTTGCAATTTATGTATGACTATAGATATTTTAGATTTTATTGATTGAAATGTGGATTACCTACACAATAATTTGGTCCCCATTATAGAGGCCATTAACATTTAATCCCTCGGGTCTAGAGTATAATATAACATTAATATAAATAATAATACTTGGATGATTTATATAGCGCCATTTTTGTGAAAAATCACCTCAAGGGCGCTGTACAAACTTATAATACATTTCGAAAATCTAAAAAAAACTACAAGCTAGACAAACAATTAAAAACAACTTATGGCTAAAAATTGCATACACCGATTCATTGATCACCGATACGAAAATATATTTATTTATTTATTAACGCCCTTTTTCGGGGCTTTTACATATGGATAGTAAGAAATACACAGTATTTATTGTACATAACTGAACTGCCTTCGTAACAATATTTTATATTTGTTTTAAGATAAATTGAAGATGTCCACTGACTTGGTATAATTGTTTCCCTCCATTAGTATTCTGGGCAAAGAGGAATACATATGGTAGTTAGTTCCAGAATTACGGCACTGAAATAAATCCTGACTTCTAGTATTACGTATTGGAATCCGGAAGCTTATCAATTCGAACAATATCGGACTGTCAACTAAATCATTTAGAATTTTATACAGAGTCGGTGAAAGTTTTTCTGTCTGATAATTTGAGAATATTCATATCATTCAAAATAGTATTGTAGTTCAACATAATTGCTGGAATACCTATTTTAGAATTAAGAAAACGTAAGAATTTGTTTTGTATTCTTTCAACAGCTTGTACATGTATATTGTAATATGGGTTCCAGACGGGAGAATTGTATTCAAGTTGACTTCTAACATATGCAAAATATAACAGTTTTATACACTTAATATTGTTAAAATTTCTAGTTAGCCTAGTTATAAATCCCAACATTTTTAAGGCCTTATTAGAGATTTCTGTTATGTGGTTAACAAATGAAAGATTAGATTGAAAAGTGATGCCCAAGTCTTTAATTTGTGTTAATGTCTCCAGAGTATTGTTATCAATGTTGTAATTGAAGATCACTGGATTTTTTATTCGAGAAAATCTAACTATATGACATTTTGAGATATTTAAGTAAAATCTATTTTCATTACACCAAATTAACAATTTGTTGATATTATCTTTAAGAATGTTGCAATGGTAAATATTTTGAATTATTCTAAAAATTTTGAGGTCATCAGCAAAAAGTAAGATAAATACATCATGAAATATTTTTGTAAGATCATTTATAAACAAGATAAATAATATTGGGCCAAGGTGTGAACCCTGTGGAACTCCACTTGTTGCATAAATTTTTTCCGACAATGAGGATTTTATTCTAACAATTTGTTGTCTTCCAGTAAGATAGCTTTCAAACCAGGCTTATATACTGCCACGTATACCAAGCTTTTCTAATTTCCAAATGAGAATTTTATGGGAAACTGAATCAAAAGCTTTACTAAAATCAGTATAGACAGAGTCTACTTGTTTTTTTTTCTTTGAAAGCATTGGTTATAAAAATTTAATAAATAATCAAGTTAGAAAGTGTACTTCTACCTGGCATAAATACAAACTGGTAAGGGAACGTACCCATACTACGTGACCAACTTTTTGCAATTTTTAACCCCCCCCCCCCCCCCCCGGTGACCAAAAACCTAAGCAACCCGCCGCTCATTTGTATGGAGCGTGACATTTTGAAGACCCCCCCCTCCCTAAACGTGTCACGTAGTATGGGTACGTTCCCTAAGGTGATATTACAGGTTTTATTTGGGCAAAAAGTTTGTCAAGTATTAGGCTTTCAAATAGTTTCGGTATGGTGGATTGAATGCATATTGGTCTATAATTACAAACATCACTTTTATCGCCCTTTTTGAAAATTCGAGTCAAATAACTATTTTTCCACATATCGGGAAAAATTCCACTGGATAAAGATAAATTAAAAAGTTTGGTTAATGGAAGAGCAATTACTTTGATACATTCTTTGATAAATATTGTGGGGATATTATCCGGTCCTGCAGATTTGTTGATATCTAATGATTTAACTTTATTTACTACATCAGAGAGACTTATGGTACACTGCGAAATATCAAGAGTTTCATCTAGAGTTGTTGATGGAAGAGGAGCATTATTTGCGTCTGTTGAATAAACACTTTTAAAAAATTTAGCAAACAAGTTAACAATACCATCAGTATTATTGCTATGGCTGCCATTTAGGTGCATAATCCTCGGGAATTCAGAATCATCTTCTTTAAGAGATTTCGAATATTTGGAAAAATAATTAACATGGTTTATTATGGAGTTTTGAATTTCATTTACATGGTTACGGTAGCAAGTCATAGACATTTTTTTACACAAAGTTCTTAAATATTTAAATTCACTGTAATCAGAATTTTCTTTATATAATTTATATTCTTTATGTTTAAGTTTTTTGGTGATAAGTAGATTTATAAGTTCTTTGGTGTACCATTTTGGATAGGTGTTTGGCTTGCATATTACGGTTGGAACATAGATGCTAATAGCCTTTCCCAAAACAGAATAAAATTTATTTGTAGCTCTGTTAATATCATCATATTGCACAGATGACCAATCAAAAGAGAGGAGATAATTACATATTTTCTCGTAATCAGTTTTGAAAAAAATTTGGTAACTGAAAAACAGTTTACAGTTACCATGTACATTAGAAATAATAACTTCCAGTGGAGGATGATAACCATCAACGGGCACCAGCGGTTCACTACATTCTTCAATTACTAGTGACTCTAAGTTAGAAAAACATAAGTCTAGAGTACGATTATTTACATTTGATATAGTATTTGCCTTATTCAGGCCTAGAAATAACGCCATGTCTAGAATAATGCGTTCAGACTCACTCACACTGATATTATTGTCCCTCTTCACCCAATTCACATTTGGAAGATTATAATCACCAGCAAGCAAAAATGTTGCATTAGCATGCTTTTTTAATATAACTTCCACTTCCTCACTATGGCACCTGTATACTTCATTGCTTGAATTTGGTGGGATATAAATACAACCAACAATAATCTTTTTATTCCTGGCAACATTCACTTGCACGAAGATTTGTTCAAGAAGTTTGTGTTTAGTTGTAATTAAGTTTGATTTGTATTTCTTGCTGATAGCGATTAAAACCCCGCCACCTCTGCTATGAATTAGTTACAAACATTTTCAGATTATTATTATTTTTTATTTATTTATTGATTTATTTACGCCCTAGAGGGCTTTTACATGAAAATTATATAAATTGATTACAGTAAATAAGTCTAAAAAATAAATTTTTGTTAAAATAATTAATAAAATACTAATACAATTCAGTACGATATAGTGCTTGAAATAGTATGTAAAAGAAAGTATAACATAAATAAGTAAGCTTGTAGGGTGTCCGGGGATTAATAACATAATAAAAGATTAATAACTTTTTCTGAAATTCTAACTTTTTTTCCCATACAAAAAGATATACGAGTACCTACTAAAAATCCTTAGTGTAAGGTAAAACTTACCCGATGAAGTTGTTGTTAGCTTGCCTGGCGCGATTGTTGCAACGTTGCGGAAAATAATAATGCCGCCCGCACACAATTTAATATCATAATTTTATCTTTTTACCACAAAATTACCCCTAAAATTTGGAATTTCTAAAACAGTTATTTATCTTTTTTACTTATACTATCATGTAGAATCACATCCCGAAGTTAATGCATTTTACCGTCGGACACCTGTATTATATATTTTGAAATATTTCCTCTTGACATTCAATTATTATTATTTTACAAAAGTTGACAAGAATGTGATCTCACTGTTCGAAGGTCACTTTGTACAAGATTTTGTGTGTGCTTTATAAATTAGGTTTAGTTTTTTTTTTATAAGTATGTTCATTTTTTTTAAATATTACGACAGGAAAATTTTAATGCTAAATATCTAGATGAATAAATAATACAAGTGTTAATATTTCTTGTTACAACATTGTACACTGCATTTTTCCTTCTCATGTACATAATTCTTATCTGCATATTTCTTCGTACAAAAGTCATTTTTAGATCCATATATTGCTATTAAATGACACGGTTGTGTCGAAACCGGTAGCAGAAAATTTAAAAAATTAAAGTAACAAATGTACATGGAAAATTAAAACTCTTCAAAACAAAAAGTGTCAGTTGGTGACTAATATGGCACAAGGCTATTCAACGATTTTTTTTTCGTGACAAATACAGCACTACGTGGCTCGAATGGTTTAATTCTGAAAGCTTTGTGTGCGCGATAACTCCAAAGATTTTTTTTTTTATTGAAATTTAATTTTTACGTTAAATAAGCTCAGGAGATCTGTCAGGAACGTCCTTTATCCTTGGAATAAGTTATTTCTTGGAGATACAAGAGTTATTTCTTCACAATATCTAGAAAATGTCAACGTATTTAATCTTTAGAATTATTTTTTTGATATTTATTTTAAAATTGAGAATAGCGGTTTACCGAGTAGGTAATTTCTGTTTTAATAAATCGCAAATTTTGTGTAAACACGCGGTTGGAAATAATGCTCTCAATGGAGCTGCTTGGATACATTACTTAAAATATTCGAGTAGTAAAATTGGTAAGGTTAACTTTGCAGTTTTAGTGATGCCACTGTATGCATTGGGGAGTATTTATAATGTTAATACCGCACAAGAATCCCATGCGCAGATTCAGTACCTTTTTGTGAGGCCGAAAGCAGTTGAGATTGGATGGTGAAGGAAGGGAATTGGATGACAGGATAAAAAAAACCTTCATATCATCTGCGTAAAGTAATGTTTTGGAGTATTTGAAGCATTGGCCTGTCATTGATTTAATATGAAATAGTAATGGTCCCAATAAAGATCCTTGAGGCACACCTGACTGAAGTACAATTGGCTATTCAAATCTTGTCGCCAAACACGGCTAAACCGATAGCATAAAGAAGAAAACTAGAAGTGCCTTCCATACAAATTTGAATGAAAACAAATTATTCATTTAACCCATTTAGCACGCGGTCTGTCTCACTTACTTTTGGCTGACACTGTAGATCTCCATCCCATTTGAATTTCGTAATTATGGTGAAACACAGTTTTGTGTAGGAAATTTAAGGCCCGATTGGCCAAATATTTGGATCAAAAAACACTTCAACAAGGCATTTCTTGTGTTCTTCTTCATTCTATGGCTAAACCCATTTCAAAACATGACCAGATTTTTAAGAGCGATACTCAAAGTATCTACCACTTGGGAACGGGCGTAAAATAACACGTACATATATTATGTTGTTAAACAAAATTTTATTGAAAATATCCTGTATTTATTATTTAATGAAAATGAACTGTGTTTACACTGCTATTTTCAAAATTATCAACATGTTTCAGGATACATAGTATACATAATAGATACGTAAGTACCTAAAAAACCATTTACTTGCGCACACCGAGATTCGAACCAACAACCTATGGATTCCGGTGGACGTCCGTGAGTTTTCAGCGAGATAGAGTGCTAAGATTAAAAAATGTGGCTCATCCCCAAATTTGAAAGGATCCTGAAAATCTCATACATGAATTGAAATTTTGAAAATGAATAAAATTCATTTTTAGCTACAACTAGATTACTATCGTCATATGATTCAATCTTCGCAATCTAGCTCACTGAAAACTCATGGACCGCCACTGATCATGACAATACGATTTCATGATTTTGGAGGCAACTTTGGCAATTATTTGTGAGTAAAAGTAAAACATAAAAAAAATAGTTTTTACTATATTTATTTTTAAAATACAATGAAAAATATAATAAAAAATTCTTAAAAATGTATTTTTTGGGAAGTAATTTTAAAATATAAACGTCTAGTTTTTATTCCGCCGTAAATAGGTAATTTGTATTTTTAATTTACACCCATCAAAATGATTTTTTTATGAGTTTTTATTTTTTATTTTATATTTCATCATATTTTTATAATAAATATAGTAAAATAATTTTTTTGTTGTTTTTCATTTACTCACAAATAATTGCCCAAATCGCCTCTAAAATCCAGAAACATTAAAGTTTTAGTGCCCTATATCATATAATTTACAGCAAAAATAAATAAAGTAGCTCTCATCCTAACTAGATATTTGATATACCTTTTGATTACAGAAATATTTTTTTTGTTTGGTTGGGTATTTTGATCTCAAATCCAAATCTAAGATTTGTATGAAACAGGCAGAAATGGGCCGCGCATACGTTCCTCTTAACCGCTCAACCATAAGGTTATTGATACCTGTTACAAAAAAACTGTAGTCTTTATCTCCCCTTTCGAACGCCTGCACAGTTAACCATGTCAAGCTGTACAGTTTAACGCACCCCCTTAAAGTTCTTTATATTATTCTATCTGAGAAAAATAACAGCGTTCCGCCCGATGTTTATTCAAATTACGGCATTTTAATTGTTGTCTGGTGACGTCATCAGACAAAGGAACGTCGCTGTTTGAATTTAAATTTGGAATTCAATTTGACGGCAGATGTCGCCCGCGTCGCTCTCCACAATTCATTATTATTTAAATTAATTAAGTGCGCGGCCAAAAACAACTGTTTCGGTTTAAAATGATAATAGTATTGTCATTATCTATTGGAAAACCATTAATCTTATAGCTAATGGCAACTATTGGAGGGCGCTAGTGAAAACTGCGGGTACGCAGGTAATTGTAACAATAAGATAGATACTCACGTAGATGTATTGCTTGCATACAGTACGTTCAAACATGTTGCCAGGGACACGATTCTCCAGTCGAGGCCGCTCGCAATCGCCGTCGAAATTGCATGGAGTCTCTCAAATAGGAGTAGAAAATATAAAAAAATGGAACGAAAAAATTTTTAGGCTGGCAACACAAATTTACCTGTCAAATATTCTTTTAAAGTGCAATGATACTGAAAATACAGAACACTGTATACACATTCAAAAATACATTTTTTTGTTCTTAAAAAAAATATTAAATCGAAAAAGCACTGTTGTTAAGTTACCTACTTAATGACATAAATTTGATTAAATTTAAAGTACAAGTGTTTAACAAAATGATTGGCTTTCCTTTAATTTAACACAAATTTGAATTTAACAGTTGTAGGTAGAAAGGAAGAATCATTAATGGTGAGTTTAGTTACACTTATTTTAGATCCGAATGAGTTAAATATATTAAGATCTAAAATTAGAGACATGATCTAAAGCCTGGACAACGCTAGGTACTTAAGATAACATCAAATAAATGTGAGCAATTTCTTAAGTGTACTTAAATATCGTGATTCTTCATTACAAAATTGCGAAGATATATTAATAACATACCTACATGCAATTCTAATTTTGAGATCAGTGGAATGAAAAAATGTTTTTTTCACTTTTATGCCTTTTTAATTTTTAATGAAAATGTAGGTTACACGGCTTTATATTGCCACCGTGATTATATTTTTAGTGTTGCCATTTGAACCACAGTGGCGCCCTTTTATGTTTCGATTTTGTTATTCTCGAGTCTCGTCGAAGTTTCTTAGACGGCAACATCAGAAGTCATTCCACTAGAACAACGAGTGGGTCGAACCAGTCTTACCTTGGGACACCCTCCGTGGTGCCGAGGTAATCCACAATCCGAAGGTCACTGGCCCGAACCCGGCGTGCGCAAACAAATTTTATTTGATTAATATGTGGTATTTCCAATTAATTAATTAAAAATAATGTCTAGTATATTTGCGACACGTTCCAGAGTGGAAAATACTCTAAGTATCGCCCTGGTGTAAGTCTACCATTCAGAATTGAAACGTTCTTTGAAATAGCTTTAGCCGTGTTTGGTGACCAGATCTTAATAGCCAGGTATTTCCCCACCTTCCTCTTTGCCATCTCCTTCCCCTCCCCACTTCCTCCAGCCTCACAACATACCATTATTGGGGATGCCATAGCCTCACTGGCTCCAGACGGGAACAGTTACTATTATTGTATCCTAACTAAGACCGTTATCCACGCGAACTCTGATTTTTACATAGACATCGGCAGGCATCGTATATTTTTACAAAGTTGTTTTGAGGTTCATTATAATGGCTTATTTATTGGCGATATTGGCTGCAATACATAATGTAGAGCAAACTGAAGCCGATGCTTTAAGACCGTCAAGAATATTTCGCCGAAGGGTAGATAGTTTTCACAAGAAAATTAACTTTACAATAATTAATCTCGTTTTGCATGTGTTAGCAGCATTAAATTTTTTTCTGCGGTGGTTATCAGCTGTTTTTGGTTTTGAGTAATATACCCGCCAGCCATTTCGAAGAAAGTGCGTTCATAATTTCAAATTCACACCATCGTCAAAACATCAGAAACATAGACAATATTCACAGGGCTGCCAATATAATCATCTCTTCAACCCGTCGAAAAAATGAAACATTCGACAAAGTTTGTTGAGACGACGAGTAATTTTTCATTCGTAGAAGGCGCGAATAACACTTGATCGTTATTAGAGAATCACAGCCTTTTATGATAGAAAATTCCACCGAAAGAAACATTTATTATTTTAATTTTTAAAAAAGAAGGGTGGCTTCACGCTTTCTTCTAGATTCCATCAATCATTTTTCCGATTGTTCAGTTACCTGCATCGTTCAAAATCGTTTTCTTTTTCCAGATATTGATATTAGCGCAACAGGAAGATCGATCCGTGTATTTCTGCGCCGTACAGGCTCGGTGAGCCGATCCGTAAGTATGTTTCTGCGCCGGACAGGTTTGTCGGACAGATCCGCTGTGTATAATGTGTATATCCGTATTAGTCCAGTAAAGGAAGGAGTTGTAGAGTGCGTGAGCAGGAACCTAAGCGATTCTTTCAGGACTTGTTTAGGGTGCTTAGGGTGTAAACATACTAAAAGTCCTGACGTCTAGGTGGTGAGCTAGGGGGGGGGGGGGGAGGGGGGGGGGAGGGGGGGGAAGGTCCCGATTTTCGGGTTTCCGTTTATATCTCAAAAACGGTGCGTCGCAGAGGAAAACTTTTTAAGAATAAGTAAAAGCTCATAAAATTATCTACAACTTTTATTCTATACGTAATTTTGGAAATCGAAGCCGTTTTTGAGTTATACGCTCCACAAATGTCAATATTTTCGAAAAAAAATCATTTTACCTCACATTTTTCATCAAACATTCTTTCATATCGTCTAAAATATTCATCCAAGAAAGAAATTCATTTGAAAAAAGTTGTAGATAATTTAGTTGCCTTTTAGAATATGTATACATATCTACATAAATCTCCAACCAGTAAATATTTACAGCAATTTTAAGTTTTTTCGTAAAATGTCGTCATTTTCAGAAAAAGCTGTTTTTTCTTACCAAATTATTAAGACGGGTTTTTTCTTCATGGGAAATTCCTTAATAATTTTTGCACGCAAGAAAGCAGGTAAATTGTTCTCGAACAGATGATTAGTGGAATTCATTTTATAATCATTATTATTGTGATGGGTGATTAGGTTAGTCGTCGGAGATGCTACAATAACGTGCTACGATGCTGTTCGAGTTGGTGAAAAGGCAATGATTGCGATAGTGGGCTTGACATTCTCATACATCAAGTTGTCCCGCAAAGATCGGGCATTCCCAATGTCTTCTGTCAGCTCGTCGATAAAAATTCACGATGAAAAGGTTGCAGTTGACCCAACATTGCGGTTTCAGCGGATGTGTATAAGTAAACGATCAGATAAGGATTTGATGAAATTTTTTGAGTATGAGTTGGCCCCATTTCCCTTGGCACTGTTCTCAATAACATCATGTTACACTCTCAACTTTATATGGATTCACGTTTTCGTATCCTCTTTGGACGTGAGGGTCCTGACAAGCGTTGTTCATCCATGGCATCGTCATTCTCAGTGGTGATGGTTCTTGCTGAAAGGGCTCTACGTCGTCTTCATCGTCGCCCTAGGCAACAGGCACGCTATTGAGACATCTCCCTTGGCAGTGAAGGCACGCTGCAGAACAGGTCAGCATTGCCTTTAGGCATCCACATTTGCCAATTGCACAATCCTTGGTGCAGCGGCAAAATATCATTTTCAAAAGGACCATGTTTCCACCCCCATTCTTCAGGGGGCAGCTCAATCCCGAGCCACTGCTGAACTTAGTGGTATGTCCGCTGGGAATGCTGTTTAGCTGCACTCTCTATTGGAGGGAGGGAGGTGATGTCAGACTTCATATTTGCCACGGAACTTTGTGAACGACTGGAAGCGGTACTGGTTAAGGGAGGTCTGTCTTTTTGGCACCGCATACCATTTCAGGAAGCATTTATTTCCAGCCTCTTCAACCTCGTCGTGAGTAGAGGAGGGGTTGTAAAAGATCATTGCCGCTTTCTTGATCATTTCTGACTCCAAGTACAATTTTGAAAAGCCCACCTTGCTTCTCCTGAAAGTTGCAGACGTTGTATCGCATCCGGTAAATGAATGTAAAAATATGATGTATTCAAATCCACGATGCTGCATCTCTTGGGTGGACAGTGCCATTGTTTTGGTTTTCCCTCGTCAGGGTTTCAGCAGCAGAATATCTTAGGCGGGAGGAGTGGAAGCAATCAAAAGGACACTGAAGTGAACATCCTCACCAAAGATAGCCACTGAGTTGTGAAAGGATAGTTCCACAGCAGTCTTCACGATAAGGACGTCAGCATCATCGGTGGCCTGAAGAATCTGTATCCCATTCTCCCGAAACTTTGTCTGTAGTAAGGAGATGAAGTTACTTTTGTTGGTAGGATTGATACTGTTTAACGGGTATTGATTTGTTCCATGTCAAATTGATGTTGGCTGACCTTCTCAGTCTGTATCGTCGCATCTGTTCTTGTGATTTCGTACTATTGACTGGATTTGCGTACCCATCAAATACCACAGTGCGAGTCATACCAGGATAGTGGTGGTTGACATAAGTGATATAACGATCACAAATTGCGGCAACGGAGGCATCTTTTTGTCAAATTACTCTGTATAGTAGAAATCCTCCGTCCACAACTATGTTCATCTGAGACAGTAGAACAGTTTTTTTGGTAGGCTCGAATAAGCTATACAGAACAGATTTAGTTGTCTTTCGCATCCCACTTTCATTGAACAGTGCCAAGGGAAATGGGGCCAACTCACATTCAAAGAATTTCATCAAATCCTTTCATCGTGAATTTTTATCGACGAGCTGACAGAAGACATTGGGAATGCCCGATCTTTGCGGGACAACTTGATGTATGAGAATGTCAAGCCCACTATCGCAATCATTGCCTTTTTACCAACTCGAACAGCATCGTAGCACGTTATTGTAGCATCTCCGACGACTAACCTAATCACCCATCACAATAATAATGATTATAAAATTAATTCCACATTAATTCCACATTAATAAAATTAATTAATCATCTGTTCGAGAACAATTTACCTGCTTTCTTGCGTGCAACAATTAATAAGGAATTTCCCATGAAGAAAAACCCGTCTTAATAATTTGGTAAGAAAAAACAGCTTTTTCTGAAAATGACGACATTTTACGAAAAAACTTAAAATTGCTGTAAATATTTACTGGTTGGAGATTTATGTAGATATGTATACATATTCTTGAGATACTTGAGTCGGGCCATGTCAAGAGTCAGAATAATAGAAGAGAATGTATGAGACGTTGTATGAATGTAAACGAGGCAAGGAATGTGTGCCAAGACCGGAATGTTTGGCGGTCCGTCCTCTCTGCCTACCCCTGCGGGGAAACGGCGTGATGGTTAGTTAGTTAGTTAGTATACATATTCTAAAAGGTAATTAAATTATCTACAACTTTTTTCAAATGAATTTCTTTCTTGGATGAATATTTTAGACGATATGAAAGAATGTTTGATGAAAAATGTGAGGTAAAATGATTTTTTTCGAAAATATTGACATTTGTGGAGCGTATAACTCAAAAACGGCTTCGATTTCCAAAATTACGTATAGAATAAAAGTTGTAGATAATTTTATGAGCTTTTACTTATTCTTAAAAAGTTTTCCTCTGCGACGCACCGTTTTTGAGATATAAACGGAAACCCGAAAATCGGGACCTTCCCCCCCCTCCCCCCCCCCCCTAGCTCACCACCTAGACGTCAGGACTTTTAGTATGTTCACACCCTAAGCACCCTAAACAAGTCCTGAAAGAATCGCTTAGGTTCCTGCTCACGCACTCTACACCTCCTTTTGGACCATTCGTTTACTGGACTATATGTGAATGTTGCGCTTAAATTTCGACCGAGAAATGATTCTACAGGCAAATCATTTTAAAGATGACATGTTTGAATGTATCGTTATTTTGTGCACAGAGCACACCGATGGTATCTAAAGTTTTTTCGAACTAGTTTAAACCCAAAGTCCCTCTTACCTCCGTGAACGCCCGTTAACCAGCACCCAATTGCAAAACCCTTGTAACTGTACAGGGCGATTTCGATGAGAAAGATTGATTTTAAACTAATATTAGGTCCTTACATATGAAATTGGCGTTTTGCCGTACTGGCAATTTTGATCTCAAATATCTTCTCTTTGGTTAGGAATTCCAAATTCAAATTTATACAGCTATTTACTCATGTATTTGTGTTTCGAAAATTATAATTCATTTGTTTTTCCTTAATTGTTTTTTTTCTTTGCTTCACTTAGTTTACAAAATGGAAAACTTGAAATATCGCGTTATTTACGAGTACGAGTTCCACCGTGGCACCAGTGCTGCAGAAACGGCTAGAAGGATTAATGATGTGTATGGTTCCAACGTTTTCGTTCTGGAAATGTCCTGCAGAACAAGCCTCGTGGACGGCCGGAGACCAAAGTTGATAATGAAGAATTGAAGGCGATGGAAGCGGATCCATCGCAAACCACGTCCGAGTTAGCTGCAGGCTGCGGTGTTAGTGATAAAACTGTTTTAATCCACTTGAAGCTAATTGGGAAGGCGAAAAAGCTTGAAAGTACCTCACGAATTGAGTGAAGCAAATCAACAAACGCTCGTTAGAACGCTAGACCACACATTGCACAACAGACGGCTACCAAATTAGAGGAGCTTCAATTGGAATGTCTAAGACATCCACCATTCTCTCCGGACCTTGCCCCAACAGATTACCATTTTTTTCGAAATTTGGATAACTTCTTGCAAGGGAAAAAATTCAACTCCGATGGGGCAGTCCAAACCGCCTTCAAAGATTTTATTGATTCCCGTCCGAATGGTTTTTTTAGTAAAGGGATCGATGAACTACCTATGAGATGGCAAAAGTGCATAGATAGCAATGGAACATACTTTGATTAAATAAATATACTATATTTAAAAAATAGACCTTATGTTCCTCCCATACAAAACGCCAATTTCATATGTAAGGACCTAATATATCATTATAGGCCAATCAATAAAGAGTTTGAGGTATGCAAAAATTCCCCCGTCGATGAAACTTTGCAGTCACGTGGAGTATCATTTAGGGATGACGAATGACAAAAGATCCAACAAAATATTTAACGGGAAGTTAGTTATTTTTAGCAAAAACTGAAAAAAAATTATAACTCTCGCGGGAAAAGTATTTCTTTCGAAAACTCTTCACATATTGTTAGTATTAATTAATATCCACCTGATTATTTAGAAATCCAACAATATTTTTGTTGGGAAAGTATGTTTTTAAAAAGAGATTTGTTTTTTATTTCTATTGTTGCCGGGAAAATTCCCCCCCCCAATTTTTGATCACGAAGTGTCTTTATATTGGTGTTTGCTTTATTTAATCAAAAGATCCAACATTTTTTTCTTTTGGAACATGCTTTTTTGATATGAGTCAAAAATATCGCTCCGGAAAAATCCCCCGTCCAATTTTTTAAAGTCAAATTGTTAGGATAGCTATGTTAAAAAGATTTCTGCAAAGATCCAACAAAATTTTCAACGGCAACCTATTTTTTTTAATTGATTTCGATCGCACGCTGATTTCACGTGACTTTTGTATGAACAGGAGCCCGAGGGGTAAGGGTAGGGGTGGGGCTAGACGCACGGGGGCAAGCGAACCGATCGGCGCAGGATATAGCTGCCCGAGAAGAGAGCCGCGGCCGTGGCGGGGAGGGGTGGGAAGCCGACTTGATGTATTTTTGTGTTTTATGGGATGTCCGAAAACAATGAATATTATACCTCAATGAAAGAATGAATGTTTTAAACAAAAATTGCTTTGATTAGTGTAAAAGTGTTTTAAAATAACCAAAGAATTTTATTAAATTTATATAATTTTATTAGGTTTATATGCGAAGTGCAATATATTTTAACTCAATACATATTTTAAAATTATTGTGGCATTGTAAATGAGGTTGTTTCGTCACTCAAATTCTCAATAAAAAAGCAACGCAAACAGGCAATCCCGAAAGCATTGTTAAAATCAATGAAATAGGCGTAAAAGCTTCTATATTCATTTTAATTTTAAAATACCTACTTGCGTAATACAATGTTATTTTAACCAATTAATTATTTGTGTGGCCGAAAATTAAATGGGTGTATTCTCGTTACTTGTTTTTGAGTTGTTATGCCGTGTTACGCTACCTCCTTCTTTAGCCAACGTTTCGGACAGCTTTGCAGTGTCCATCGTCAGGGCAGATCCGGCAGATCCGGTAGATGTGTTCACATGATGATGGACACTGCAACGCTGTCCGAAACGTTGGCTAAAGAAGGAGGTAGCGCAACACGGCATAACACCCCAAAAACAAATAACGAAAATACTTTTGGCCGAGAAAATCTTAAAACGTATCTAAATGGGTGTAGTTACTGTAGTTGAATATTAATATTAATTATAAGACATTATAGGTACGAGTACCTACAAATAACAACAATTGGGATCAGATTTTATTTTTATCGTTTTATTGTATTACATAATTTAATACCCAAAAAATCAACAATATACATGATTATTCTCTCTAAAAACTAAAAAAGGAGGATTGGAACAATGTTTTAAACAGTGATGATACTGAAATATGTTCGACTTACTTTGAAAATATCCTGTCACAACACATTAAAAATTTGACAACTGAAATAACAATACACATAAAATCAAAATTAAGATGTTTAAAGTCTTGGATTACCAAAGGACTTATAATATCTATCAAACAAAAAAAAACTTTACAAAACAACTTTAAAAAATCCCCATGATGAAAAAGCATATATTTTATATAAAAAATATAAAAATGAATTAACATCTTACATATATTAAAAAAAAGTTAAGAGTTTTTTAAAAATAAAATATTATCTTCAGAAAATAACCATAAACAAATGTGGAAAACTGTGAATTTGGCCATAGACAATACAAAAAAAACACAAAACATTAAGTACATCGAACATGATAAAAAAATTATAGATGCCAATATACAGCTAAACAATGTGCAAACACATTTAATTCCTTCTTTGCAAATGTTGAAAAAAATCTTGCGAAAAATATTCATAAGCCTTCTAAAGTCATGTCTGACCATATCCCCGACCAAAATTTATTTGATCGTCTGATTGTGAAATAGCCATCACCTACAAATTTCTTGTATTCCTCGGGTAATAACTGTGTTTCTAAATTTTGTATATCTTGTAAATATAGGGTGGCACATTTTGCATAGCAATAGTGGCCACTGGAGTGAAAGAATGGTAACATTTTCTTGGTTACATCAAGGTGCAGTTGCCATTTTCCCGACCGCTTCGCGTCTATGAATAGTTTTACAGGAGTGACCATTTTGAAATAGAGCACCCATAATTTTGCGGTTGGCCCGTTTATAGAAATTTCCTCCATAGCATTTCTAAATTTATCCAGAATAGGTGTAAGTCGGTCCAGTTCACTGGGGGATTCATTTTTGAACAAATCATTTAACAATATGTCGTCAATTGTAATAATATCTTCATCATCTAATTCCATTGCGTCAAGTAGTTTTTTTGAGAGAGCTAATTGAGTAAGCATGTGTGCTCTTATGGCACGTGCGTAAGAGTGCCCAGACAACATTTTATCCACAGATAAAGGTGCATATACTGTACACCACAATTCTTTAAGGCCACTTCCATTCATTATATAACCGATGGCTCCCATGAAACTCATGAGGAGATGAAAACCCCCTAGTCGAATAATTACATGTTTTAGTCTTGGATCAGTACTCGAAGTCATAATGTCTTTGGCTTTCTGATAGAGAGGTTGATTAAATGTTACTATAGTAGTTTTCATGCCGATGGACTTGGTATTCTCTACAGCCATAATTAATGATGTGTAAATAGTATCATACTGCGTTGGAGGAGCGTTGATAAATGGAAGTGGAACGATTTCAGACTTTTCATATTTCTTTTCAGCAGTGAATTTTTCCATGAAACCATTCCAGCCGGGTATATCACAAAAGCCTTGCTTTTTTTAATATATCCACAGAAAATTTGTCCACGACGGCAATATATCCTTGATATCGGAGTCTCAGGCAAAATTATGGATCAGAACTTGCTGCAAACCTTTTGATGTACATTGATATGTTTCTAATGGTACATGACCAAAATTACCAATGACAAAGGATGGTGGTATGCTTTTCAGACGTAATACACTCTCATAGTTTGTTTTCAAAGCAGGAGTATAACATTTTATGCCACCCATGGAGTGAAATGTATTTTTGCCATCGATCGTACTTATATTATGGTCGGCATTATCAAATACATATTGACAAAAATCAGGCTTTTCGATAGGCGAAATGTGAGCGATAGCCGATATTTGGAAGTTTGTTGCTTCGTGTTACGACAAACAAAATCCAAAAGATGCCAACAGATCGACAAGCGATTTGGAAGCAAATTTCTGATTTATTAGTGTAGCGATGCCTAGCAGTAAGGGCGATGTAAATGAACGGGGTCGAACAGCGGTGATTATCGAATGGGCGATTGCCTGGCATTTCTTGGAAGCACTATCTGTATCGCGTTTCTTCTTTAGAATGAGCTCTTCAAGAAAGGTTTTCAAAGAATGGGGTATATCTTCATTAACATTTTCAAGAAATTTTTCAGGTGGAGGAAAGACAGAAGTATCATAGACAGTCGATCTGATATCTTCTAAAATTATGGAAGCAGCAGTGCGTACAATCCTTAAGCGTTCTTCTTGTACATCATTCTCCTTTGACGTATACCATGTGTTATGCAGGATTCTATGTCCAGTATCACGGAAACAAATCAACGTTGCCTTACCATCAGTAGTTGTGATGAGAATGTCATCACCATATTTATCTCTCAACTTACTCTTTATGGTTCTATCATCGGGGCAGTCACGAGATTCAGCATTTTTTAAATCGCTAAGTAAGAACTGGCATTCTTCACGATTGTTTTCTAAAACTGCATAAATTTCTTTCATTGCTGAGTAAGTATTAGAAGATTCTGGTCGCCCTCGTTTTCGATCACCTTCTAGGGGTATTTCTACCTTCCGAAACGTATCATAGCAAGCTCGATGATATCTGGCAGCCACAGCAACTAAATCAACGTCATGAATCCGTCGCAATACCTATAAGAAAATAATAGAATTGTTAATGCAAAAGAATAGTTTAGTACGAGGGTAACTAGATCAATAAATCATAAAAGGCATATAAATCAATAAAGTCCGTGGCTTATTGAATGAATGTTTTTAGCAAAAAAAAAATTCAAATAATTGATTGACTTTGTTGTTGTTATTCATTATACATATATCATTACATTACATGGTATAAAATGAAGTCGCTCAAAATGTTTGTGAGCATAGATCTTTTAAACTACGCAACGGATTTTCATGCGGTTTTCACCAATAGATAGAGTGATTCAAGAGGAAGGTTTATATGTATAATACATGCTTATTATAGTAGAGAAAAGCCGAGAAATTCAAATATTCAATTTTAAATGTAAAAAATCTATATGTAACCAAATATAACCACCTGTTGACAAGCCAATTCAATTGGCTTAGCAGGACTTGTTTGTTGATTATAATATGTATTATCTATTCTTTCAATAAAAAAAATTAAAAAATAAGCAGCGGGTGGTGTGGTTTTTATAAAGGTTGGGTAATGGCGTTGTGTTTCGTTAGCCACAGCAACGTGTGGCCGGGTCTGCTAGTAATAAATACAAATAACTTAGTATTAAACAACTTAATTATGTAATTATATTCACGAAACTAGTCGAAAATATAGATATATAATTAAGTATTTGTACCACGGTAAAAATTACTGTATTAAACTAAATACATACTAAAAATACCCGAGGGGTTAAGATAAGAAGAATAGAGAGATCGTAATAATGAACATTATAAAATTAAAATAATTAAAAGTACCTTGTTCGCCCATGTATCTTTTCGTAGCGATGCTAATTCTGCGATCGACACTTTTGTTTGCGGCAATTGTATTCTGCGAACATATGACCGCAGTGCCGCAATTTTTTTATTTTCTGCACAGATAAATTCGTCTGATGCATCACTGTCACAGAAAATGCATTTCATTTCATATTGAAATTCTGCAACCGCGGCTTCTTCACTGGAAACAAGTGTTTTCCTCCTTATAAAAGCATTGATGACTCTAGCATTAATATACTGTTTTCTACACTTCTTGTGCACAGATAATTCGTTCACCCCTTCTATCGCTGTTGCGATTTTGTCATCTCTTTTTAAACTACACTCATATATGGTTTTGAGCCCTCGTTCTTTAACAACAACTACATCATCATTCATTTTTTTTTTTGCAAAAAACACAATCACTTTCCAGAATACTTAAATCATCAGCCATAGCGCAAATCTAATAATTTAACTAAAAACACAACACTGACAAACGAAGCGTTGTCAATCAACCATGCAAACAATGCCCTTCTTAATTTTACACAGGCAGACTTCGCGGCCGTTAGTCGCGTAGCGCAGTCCCGAATGCGACTAGCCCCACCCCTACCCTTACCCCGCGGGCTCCTGTTCATACAAAAATCACGTGAAATCAGCGTGCGATCGAAATCAATTAAAAAAAATAGGTTGCCGTTGAAAATTTTGTTGGATCTTTGCAGAAATCTTTTTAACATAGCTATCCTAACAATTTGACTTTAAAAAATTGGACGGGGGATTTTTCCGGAGCGATATTTTTGACTCATATCAAAAAAGCATGTTCCAAAAGAAAAAAATGTTGGATCTTTTGATTAAATAAAGCAAACACCAATATAAAGACACTTCGTGATCAAAAATTGGGGGGGGGAATTTTCCCGGCAACAATAGAAATAAAAAACAAATCTCTTTTTAAAAACATACTTTCCCAACAAAAATATTGTTGGATTTCTAAATAATCAGGTGGATATTAATTAATACTATCAATATGTGAAGAGTTTTGGAAAGAAATACTTTTCCCGCGAGAGTTATAATTTTTTTTCAGTTTTTGCTAAAAATAACTAACTTCCCGTTAAATATTTTGTTGGATCTTTTGTCATTCGTCATCCCTAAATGATACTCCACGTGACTGCAAAGTTTCATCGACGGGGGAATTAATGTTTGGGTTTGCCTCATTTTGAGCCTTTATTGACTGGCCTATTAGTTAAAAGTATCTTCATTGCAAACACGTGCTGGGATTTTTTTAATGATTTTATTTTAACTAAAATTAAAATTCTAAAAAATTGTAGCATTCCTAGATAATTTATAGATTTATATAACTGCGTAATTATATGATTTGAAATGTTTCAACGACCAATGGTATAGCCCCATTACAATAAAAATAAATTTATTATTTTCCAAATTTAAAAACTACATTTATTAGACAAAATAACAATTTTGCGAAAACAATTCTTATTTTTTTGCAGAAAAGAGTCGGTACGTCAAGAATTTGATTTAAAAATGACTTATTTCCGGTTGTCCCTTTTAAGATACCGACACATACAGACACCTACAGACACCGACTCCAAAAATAACAATCGTACCTTCATATTGATGAGTATATAAAGTAAGTTAATTATTAAGTTGTAGAAGAATACGAAATTATTTTTTTACTTTTTAGTGCATTTTTTTAAGTCGTTTTTTGTTTTGTTAAAATTTTTGTTTATTTTCATTCATCAGCTTCAAAATGTATTAAATGCATTTTTTTTTACGCCTGATTGTTGTTTTCTGGTCGCAGTATTTAATTAAAGCATGTAGCAAACCATCTAATTGTTCCATTGTCCTATTCAAACGCTTGAATCACTTGTTCATGCCCTTTCTTCTTCGGGCGTACCCGATTTCTTCTACCATTCACATTTGTGTCATATATTCTCCTTACACTCCTTTCCATCGTTCATCCGCTCTACATGCCCAAACATACTAAGCATCCCTTTGTTAATCGTATTCATTTCACTTCAGCCTTGCTGTATTTCCTGACTAACTGTTAGTTAGTCACCAAAATATTATAGAAATTACAGGTAATTTTGGATTAACAGACAATTCCCAGAATGTGATCCATACAACTTTACACAATTACAAGAAAACTGATGTCGCCAAGACCTTTCGACTCCTAGGTCCCAGACAGTTCAATGAATTTGAGTATTTACTCAAAAATGAAATTCGATAATTGAAAATGAATGTTCAATTTCTAGTAAGGAAAAATTGTAGAACGTCACACAAGTCTTGCAATTTTTGGTTCCTTTATGGCTTTAGAAGAAGAAGATTACTGCAGATGGCTTGAAAGGGAGATATGAATACGAATGTTAAAAAAGCGTTTATAAAGAAATCTATATATATAAAAATCAAAATATGCTTGCTTGGGTGTATATACATATATGAGTATGTCTATGCGTTGCTAAACCATTCATCCGATTGGGATGAAACCGTGGGGATTTGATGTGAGCAAGCCCGCGATGGTTTCTATATTCAATGGTGTCATGAAATTGTGCGTTGTACTTTCAAGTCAACGAAAAAGTATTTTGTAATTTATATTTTAATTACAGCAAAGCATGTATTTTGCCCATCCATACCTGTAGCACCTTAAATAACAGAACTAGATGTGTTTTTTTTATAATTTTCAATGCACAGATACTTTGCTGTGTTTGCTTCAACTCTGCAACTGAAGAGATTTTTTTACATTAGCTCTACATCCGATGAAAATAATTCTCCTCAGGGTGTGTCATTTTTGGGATTGCTGAGTGGAGGGTCTTTTTAGCAAAGAAATGAGAGGAAGTTCTGGGAAGGAAAAAGGTATCAGGGGTGGGTGGAAATCTGGGGGTCAGTGTATCCAGGAGAGACAGACGGATGAATATATCCCACTCACTGTGCGGCAAGGCAATGTTCCGAGAGAATGGAGATGTCAAAAGGTCTCCATCAACTCAACACATCCGCCGCCAAGAGCCGGACAAACCGCACCGCATAAACCCGGGCACCCCTGCTAAGACATCAAAGTAGCGAACCACTTGGGATGAATACAGAGGTGTTGGTAATTCAATAAATGGTTCCCGGGGCGTCGAAAACCATACCCACCTCCCAAATTAGACAGCCGGAGTGGTTGAGCGGTAAGGCTCTTTAAATCGCAATCCGAAGGTCGCGGGATCGAATCCCGGCGTGGCAAATAAATTTTATTTGAATTATTTCACAAGTTATTAATTTTAAATGACCAGATCTAAATAGTCAGGAATTTCCCAAAGTTCCTCTTCCCATCTCCTTCCCCTCCCCACTACCTTCAGCCTCACAACCATACCCCAGGAGACCCAACTGCTCCAGGCGGGAGCAGTTGGGACTCTTGTGCAGTAAATTACCTTCAAAAAGAAGATATGTGTTTTTAAGAGCCAAAAAATTAAAGCGATCAAGGGAAGTATGTTAATTTGTTGAATCGGAATAAAATCAATAATCTGAAATACAACCTTTGAAAAGTCACGTCAGGTTAGGTTATGGTCTTCGTCCATAATAGAGTGCTGGTACCTACCCTGATGTATGGCAGTGAGGCATGGAACTAGCAGAGGAAGGATGAAAGTAGACAGTAGAAAGTAGTATGAGTGGTAAAACAATGTACGATCGTGTGAGAAAAGTGGAGATCCACGAAGAATGCAAGGCTGATGTAAGCGTAATGAGTAAGATTAAGGGACGCTCAGATGGTTTGGGCATGTAGAGCGAATGAACGAGGAAAGGAGTGTAAGGAGAATATATGACGCAAATGTGAATGGTAGAAGAAGTCGGGGACGCTGAGTCTGGCCATGTGAAGAGTTGGAATAACAGAAGAGTATGTATGAGAATGTGAACGAGGCAAGGAGTGTGTGCCAAGATCGAGTTGTTTGGCGGTCCGCCCTCTCTGCCTACCACTGCGGGCTATTTTTAATTTTTTTTCAATGCTTTTAATGACTTTTCAAAGAGGTGTTGAGTTGATGTGATTCTGAGTTGGCATGGAACCGTATGGTGTTATTAAGAGTATATCGTATTTTCACAGTGGGCATTTTCACAATAGCAGCGTTGGTAACCCTGTTGGGTGAACAGTTCGGCAATATCATGCATTTTTAAGGCGGCATTTCTACACAATTAACTGCTGACTGTTGGCTTCTCCCACACTCGTGCACACTGCGGCTACCAGCGGCACAAACTGGAAACTGGGCAAAATCAGTGGCGTTTGACCGGCGAAACGGCTCCATGAAAATTGCTGTCACAAAGTATTTTGGCAGCTTAAAAAAACATTTATTTATTTATTAACGGTATAAATATACCATAAATACATATTACATGTCACAAAATATTAGTTGTAGGTACATAAGAAATAATTATAAAAAGAGTTAAGTTAATTGTGGCATTTGATTAAGAAATGACACAAAGTAAGGGCTACAATTACATTCAATACTATAGTATAATAATAATAATAAATTTGGACAACTTATATAGCGCTGTTTTTGCGAAAAATCGCCTCAAGAGCGCTGTTAGCTTGGATTTTACATTAGAATTTACTTAACTTAGGAGGCTAGATAACAACTCGTCTTGCAGCTATCAAGCGCATGGATTATTGGAATTCTAGCCCCCCGATAAATTAAATAAAATAAAATATCTTTTTATATGTACGTATTTTAATTTACTTAACTATGTAGGGGCTAGATAACCACTCGTCTTGCAGCTATCAAGCGCATGGATTGTTGGAATTCTAGCCCCCCAATAAATCAAATAAAATAAAATATCTTTTTATATGTACGTATTTTAATTTACTTAACCATGTAGGGGGCTAGATAACCACTCGTCTTGCAGCTATCAAGCGCATGGATTGTTGGAATTCCAGCCCCCCAATAAATCAAATAAAATAAAATATCTTTTTATATGTACGTATTTTAATTTACTTAACTATGTAGGGGGCCAGATAACCACTCGTCTTGCATTTATCAAGCGCATGGATTGTTGGAATTCTAGCCCCCCAATAAATCAAATAAAATAAAATATCTTTTTATATGTACGTATTTTAAAAATAAAATTAATATTGATTGAAGATATATGATAGAATAGCCTTCTTGTACCTAGCTTCCGTGCAGTTAAATAGATCCGCCACATCTGCTAACTTCATGTAATCTAGGTAAAAGCGAGTGTTTCGTGTACTCAGTCCTGTTGTTGTTACATTGAAACAAGATTTTGGAGCGAGTTGCTCTACTGGGTATATGAAATTCGATGAGCTTAGTTAAATCAGGACTGTCTATTTTACCATTTACAATTTTGAACATAAATATTAAGTCGGATATAATTCTTCGATCTGAGAGATTTAATAAATTTATTTAATATCACGTAAGTTAATATCACATAAGTCATTCTACTCCTTCTGCTTGTCGTTTTTGGCGTTTTTTTTTTAAGTAAAACTTCTTTACGCATGCTTGACTTGGGGAGTAAACTGGTGAATGCGTGACGAGATCCTTACAAAAAGTGTATCGGGCGAGGAAAACGGAAGTTGAGAGGGAGATATAAGTTAGTGAAGTTTTACTTCAGTCGTGTGGTCTAAAGCACACTCGTTTTTTTGCATTTGCTCCACACCGGAGGCCATGAGGAAAATAATTCCACTCAAGGCCTATGGTCTTTTTAGGAAAGGAAGGAGTGGAAGTTCTTGGAAGGATAAGAGTATTAGGGGTGGGTAGGAATCTGGGGGTCAGTGTGTCCAGGAGTGACGGACGTATGAATCCGTACCTCCCACTGTGGTGCAAGGCGATGTTCCGAGAGAGTACGGCTGGAGAAGTCAAGGGGACTCCCTTAACCATTCTCTCCCGATCCGGCTTGTGGCTGGGATCAGGTGGTGGGCAGACGCATCCACCGCCAAGACCTGGACAAACCTCACCCATGAACCCGGGTAAATGTTTCCTGGGGCGGCGATACCCACATCCGCCCCCCAAATTGTAATGTTTATGGGGTGGTGTGGTATAGCGGCGGGTTTTATTTTTTTTTAATGTGAATACCTCACTAGAGTTCCAGCTGCTCTCGTCTAAAGCCAGTGAGACTATGGCATCCCCAATTGAGGTATGAGGCTAAAGGTAGTGGGGAGGGGAAGGTGATGGGGAAGAGGAAGGTAGGTAAGTACCTGGTCATTCAGATCTGGTCACCAAACACGGCTAAAGCCATTTCAAGCAAAGTTTCAATTCTGAATAGTGGTCTTACACCAGGGCGATAATGAGATTGCCTTTCACTCTGGAACGTGCGGTAAATATACTATGTATTATTTTAAATGAATTAATTGTGAAATAACACAAATTAATCAAATCAAATTATTTGCGTACGCCAGGATTCGATCCCGCGACCTTCGGATCACTCAACAGTCTTACTGCTCGACACGGGGTTACCGAATGGTACGGTTTGTGATAGAATAGCTGGTTTATCGAGTGGTAAGGTTTGTGGTAGAGAAGCGGGTTTATGGAGGTTAATGTTTGTGGTAGAGCAGAGGGTTTATCAATTGGTAAGGTTTGTGGTAGAGTAGCGGATTTATGGAGTGGTAAGATTGGTAGTAGAGCAGCGGGTTTATCGAGTGGTAAGGTTTGTGGTAGAGTAGCGGATTTATGGAGTGGTAAGATTGGTAGTAGAGCAGCGGGTTTATCGAGTGGTAAGGTTTGTGGCAGAGTAGCGGGTTTATCGAGTTGTATGGTTTGTAGTAGAATACCTTTGCACATGCCAAATTCAAAATATTCGGTCTCTACCTGTCTATTATCTTTTAAAATGTGTCGAAGCGTGGACCTGGCTCCAGAGATTCAACCATTTAATATATTAAAGTTTTGTTTTATCACATAGAGAAGCGTGATGCAGATTTGCCAGTTTCCCGCTTTTACCACTAGTTTTCAGACATTGTGTGTATTTAGTCATAGACACCGGCCCATGCGACCCCTGCCCCGGAACCCCACTGGGCATGATGTACACCATAAAGAAGTACACCAGCCCTAGCGGCGGGAGCAGGGGCGCATCCCAAACCATTCATATTTGATTACCAAAACAAGGTGAGTGGGGCTGTACGGGATTATGTGTAGGTACCCATTATTGGTAGGGCTGCCAAAAATGCAAGAATCTTATCCCAAAAAACGGCATATTTAAACTGATGACTTAAATATAATATTTTGTAAATTATGTATATGGGGGCAAGTTCTGTCGATTATTGGTTAAAGGAAATTAGACATGGACACTAGTTGATCAATTTTACTCGATATAAGGATAAAATTGACATTTCTTCGGGCACACACACAACGCGTTTAAATCAATTATTTATCCCCTATTTAGAGCACTATGAAAAAATACCGTGACTGTAAAATTAGGTCGTTTAATTTCATTTCGTATAAAATGTTTTTTTTTTACATCAATGTTTTTTAAAAAGCTGTGCCTCGGAAATTATCATATCTATATCTTTCTATATATGTATGTAAAAATTAAAATATGCTTGGGGATTAGTAAGATGTGTATGTACTGCTCTAAGCCTAGGAAAAGTTTGAAACTTTCAAAATACCTTCACTAAACCCCCACGAAGGTTTCTGGATTATTACAAGCACATGACAATAATCTGAAAAGTTTTTTAATCATTACAAAGATTCTTGCGAAACTGTCAAAAATTTGGGAATAACATTTTGCAAAACAATGATTGATAAATTGACTGTTGCGAACTACTGCAACTCATAAACTTACGAATACCGACAGTAACTACACGACAAAATACACTATTCTACTGTAGCATTCATATTGGAACTACATTGCCCACTCTCCGATACAACGATTTCACACTATGGGAAATCAGTACTTAGGTGATGTTGACATATTTAACATAAACTTGGCGAATTTTGTTGATCTTGTAAAAAACTTATTACAAAACTATTCCTAAAAATATCTGTTATAAATTGATATCCGGCTCGAAGGACCATGTTATAAATTGATATTTGGCAGAAGGACTTCAAATGAAACCATGATCTTCAAGGCGGAATTCTTCTCGTTTATTCACAGCACATGTTACAAATACTTTTTTTGTCTGTATTTTTGTAAACGTATGAAACTGCTGTATTTTTGTATTTTTATGATTTGCGTGCTTTTTTATCTAATTTAATTTTTATTATTTCTTTATCTGTTTTATTCCTAAACATATCTGTTTTTCTGTAAACCTATGAAATCGCTGTATTTTTATGACTTGCGTGCTTTTTTATCTAATTTTATTTTTATTATTTCACTACCAAACATGTAAAAGCCCTTTGGGCGTTAAATAAATAAATAAATTAAAATTCGATTTTCAAAACCCTTTGAATTAATGAATTAATAACTAATACTTTGAATCGAATCAAGAATTATAGATATTATAAATGGGTAATGTTAGGTACCAAATTTGATTGATTGGTCTTATGATATACAAAAATGAATATTTGTAATATAAGGAAAATGAAAATTTGAATTAAAAAAATTGTAATAGGTGGCACGCGAGCTGTTTGAAAACTGAATGCGACTGAATATATGGAACGCGGGAGGGGTGTTAGTGGGACGGGGGAGCGGGAGAGTGAGAGTGAAGGCGGGGAAGATGGAAGGGGAACGCGGGAGGGGAAGGACATGCATGGGGTAACAATTTATTTCTTTGAATATGGCATTGCAACGTTTGCCGGGAACCAGCAAGTAGCTCATATTTTTCGAAAGTGTAGCAAATTTACTCCACTTTTAAAAAGGTACGCTCGGTTTTTTCGACAAATTTACTCCACTTTTAAAACGGTACGCTTGGTTTTTTCGACAAATTTTACTCCACTTTTAAAAAGGTACGCTCGGTTTTTTCGACAAATTTACTCCACTTTTTAAAAGGTACGCTCGGTTTTTTCGACAAATTTACTCCACTTTTAAAAAGGTACGCTCGGTTTTTTCGACAAATTTACTCCACTTTTAAAACGGTACGCTCGGTTTTTTCGACAAATTTTTATGTTTTTAAGTAGACATGAAAAACGAAATAAATTTTGCTGTTTTTGCCGGGTAACGTCGGGAACGGGGGTTGTTGAAACATCGGTTTTAACATCACTGTGGCAACCTAAACGATATATCAAAAATTCAAAACTACCCAACCTTTTGCAAGGAATTGTCATTTTTTGAACTAATTGCACGGATTACTGGGGTTAATCAACAAATAGAAACTATTTGGCACAATCGTGCTTAAATTGTTTGGCTTTATCTATATAATTTCTGATGGAGCAACCTTATCCGTACCGCACGAGAGTCCCATCTACTCCCAACCGTCTATTTTTTTTTGATTTTTGAATGACGGGCTTATGGAGCACCGGGCCAATTTAGGCCCCTTTCTCCTTCAACTGAGTTATTTATGGTTGTAGAAAGTGAGATTTGTTTTTGTTTTTGTTAATTTTTAGTTGCAAAGGATATGGCTGCAATATGGGGGGCGATTATTTCGGAGGAGGTGGTTGGTGTTTGATTTCTTTTTCACTGCAGGGCGAGGGAAGAACTGGGTGGATACCACTATTTGAGGGACGGGGGGAAGGGTAAGGGGACTTTGGGAGATGGGGGAATTTAGTGGGGTAGTGGCAGATCGGGGGGAGGCACGTTGTGGCGTGGGGATTGCGTAGTCCTTGGCGAGGGTGGTGGGAAGAGATAGTGGGGAGAGTAGTTTGGGTAATAGAGAAGAGATTTGGATTAAGCGGTTGGTTTGGGGGGTGGTTGGCGGGTGAGAGGTAAGGGGGTATATCGTTTGGGAAGGTATGGGGGGGCGGACGGTTTGAGGAGCGATGGGGGCGCGTTCGGTTTGGATGGCGATGGGGGCGCTGTCGGAATGGGGGACGATGGGGGCTCTGACGATTTGGGGGGCGAAGATGTGGTGGGCGGTGTTGGGAGGGTGGTCAGTATTGGGGTCGGTGAGGGCCAGGTCGGATTGGGCGGCAGGGAGAGGGCGGTCGGTTTGGGGGGCGGCTAGGGGGGTGATAAGGGGGTTGCTGGTTGGGGTGATGATACTTGAATCGGGTTGGGGTGAGTTGCTGGGGGAGTTGGGAGGGGAACCATGAACTCTGCGGTAGGCCAGGGAGCAGACATGATCAATCTCTTCAGGGGACAAGTTGTTGGGGTCGGGGTGGTTTTCGAAGAAGGACTGGATCTCGAGGGTAAGGCGTTGATATTCATCGGAGGTTTGGAGAAGGGGGGAGGACATGATGGTATAGAATGGGGGAAACACGAGGATAACTGAGGGCACGAATGTTTAAAGCACTGATAACTGAGGGCACGAATGTTTAAGCACTGATGTTCAAGCACTGATGTTCAAGCACTGGGTTGGTATGATGTGGCGCGAACAAGCACGGTAGAAAGGCACTTTTGATTCACTGGGGTGTGGTTTTCACGAACTGTGGCAGTATAAGCGACTGCGTTGGCGGTGGAGTATGGCATATATTAGCCAAGCCAGAGGAGAGACCGTCGCGGTCGGCGGTCAGACTGGAACTGTTTTGGAATTGCCCCCAACCGTCTATAGCAGCGGTCGTCACACTTTTCTGGTCAAGGGCCACATAAAACAATGTGAGGAATCACCGCGGGCCGCACACTTATGATTTCGGGGGGGGGGGTTTACCTTTTTGTTTAGCAAGTTAAAAAAGCAATTATTTTGTATTTAAGTACCCGGTTGCTACTTCCTTCCTGCTTGTGTTCATGATATAGTGTCAATTCTTAATAATAATACACGTAAAATCATAATATTATATTAAAAAAAATGTGTGTATCTGTAATGGAAACTTTCAGTTTTTTTTCATCCACTTCCCGAACTATCGAAATGTGTGCATTTTAGCACACGTGATAAAAATGATAGCAATACATACAATAACAAAAATTAACCAATATTAAAGTTTATTTTGCTTTATCAGTACGTGATAAGCGTATTTTTTGGTCTTTTTTGACCATATTTTTTTTTACCTTTCTACACCCTCACTTTGCCATTTCTACGCCCACTAATTTTCGATGGGTCTTCTACTGCTCCCCTGAAAGTCTTAAACGACAATATAATTAATTGTAAAAAAACGGATAATATAATTAATTGTACATGAAAAAAAAATATATTTAAAAAGAAAACGGCGGATATTTTTGCGGGCCGCAAAAACCGGATAGCATAATTGTACATAAAGAAAAAACATATTTAAAAATAAAACGGCAGATATTTGTGCTGGCCTCAAAAAAAGGATTTAGTATAATTGTACTCGTACATGAAAAAATATATAGTTAAAAAGAAAACGGCAGATATTTGTGCGGGCCGCAAAATACGGAGAGTAGGTATAATTGTACATGAAAAAAGTATAGTTATAAAGAAAACGGCAGATATTTGTGCGGGTTGCTAAATAACAGATAGTATAATTGTACATGAAAAAAATGTATTTAAAAAGAAAACGGCAGATATTTGTGCGGGCCGCACAAATTTCCGTCGCGGGCCGCATGCGACCCGCGGGCCGCACTTTGACGACCACGGGTCTATAGCCAGTGAAACTAAGAATTCTCCAATTGGTTTAAGGGGGATTCTAATCTAGTTTTTTTTTTCATATTTCGATAGTTTAGGTATTCAAAAATATTTCGAAATACGCCCGGAAAACTTTCGAAAAAAAGGATTTTTCGAAATTCTAATTATTTTAAATTATATTATAGCCAATTTAGTGTCGCCGTTTAGACGGAATATAACTAGAAACTAAGGAAAACCTTAAACGCGTTTTACTCGAAACTAATTTTTTCGAGACGGTTGACATGATATCTCAAGTTCTACTGAACCAATTTGTTTGAAATTTGTTGTGAGACTTATCTGTTCATTACTCTATCGCACTAACTAAAACTATAAAAAATTAAATTTCTTACTTATTTTAAAAAAACTGGTAAAAAAATGTTTTTTTGTTTCAGACAGTCGATATTATGTGATTTTTTTTACTTTTCCTTAGTTCGGGCGATTGCAGCATTTGTTTGGATTAAGAATTAATTTGTATTTTTTTTTTCAGATTACTTGGAGGGTTGCAATCGTGTACACCAGGACGTACTCATAGTGAGAAGTATGATCTAAACGATATTGGAGAGAGAAAACAACATGCTTTATAATCAAATATAAAAATTAAAAACAAAAAATTAAAATTTACATCTTTATGAAACCAAAGTCTTCAACCGCAATTTCAAAAAACATTATTAAACTTTGTGTTTTTTAAGAATTATTTTTAAATGAAACGACAAAAAGTGAGGTAACATTTATAATTCCTTTTTCTAATATAATATGTGTGTGTTTTTATTTTTTTTCGTTATCAGTTATTAGTAATTTTTGATGAAAAAAGTTGAATGTAAATTTTAAAAACTTTTTGAAATTTCGATAAAATTTTTTAAATTAAGAGCGTTTAACCAGCCAGCGGCCGAAAATCCACATTTTGTCGAAAGTTGTTCTTACAATCGTGCAGGGCGGTTACAATGAGAAAGATTAATTATTCTCCGTACCAGCTTTTTAAAATTATAACTCAATATCGATTTTATTTCATTCCAAATTTGCTTTAATTTATACCTACATCAAAAAATGCTGAAAGGCATGTGGATAAAACTATTAAAATTAAATGTACTTTTTGTAATTATTTTTTGATTATAAGTATTTGTCATTTTTCAATAATGTCTAAGTTAAATAAGAATGTTAAAAAATCTGAAATTTATTAAAAATTAAAATAAAGTGGTGTTTACAAAGTTATTGTTTAATTTTAAATTAATAATGTCACATAACAAAGTATCCGCTTCATATGAACAAAAAAAAAATTGAAATATATTAGTTTGTAAGTGCGCAAATAAATACACAAACGGATCAATTTTCGCCAAGAAAGACATGAACGTATATATTTTTTAATGATTTTATTTAAACTAAAATTAAAATTCTAAAACATGCGATACCCAGATAATGTATTGATTTATTTTACTACGTGATTATATGATTTGAAATGGGTGTGGTATAATACAAAATCTTTTTTGAAAATTTAACAAATCTGCCAACGACCTATGGTATAACCTTATTATACTAAAAATAAACATTTTTTCTCAAAATTTAAAACATGCGAATGCTAGATAAAAGAACAATCTTTCGAAATACATTTATAATTTTTTGTGGAAAAGAGTCAATACGTCTAAAATCTGATTTAAAAATGACATATTTCTGGTTTTCTCTGGTAATACCCTCTTAAATAGTTACATCTAATACTAAAAATTGAAAGTGTATTTCATCACTTTCAAAAACAGTTTTAAATTTTCGGATAAGTTCACAAATATTCCATTTATTTGAATTTTATTTCAAAGCGGAAACATTTTTACCTAATGACAAAATACGGCCGATTTTTTAAGGTTTAAACGTCCCTGATATGATTTTTCACGAAAACTGCAATTTAAAATATAAAAATTACTTTCTCAATCTTTTAGAACCATTCCAATAAAATACAAAAAGCTTTGAGAACCTCTGATTCGTAGACCGTTTCGCAAAGAAATAGTAGCTACCATTTAAACGTCACTTGCAGCCAGGGATAATTTGAAGATCGCAATCCGAAATATCAGTTGGGCTGCCCTGAACTGGACAAGCCTTATCTTATTCCCACAAATTGAAATCCGGCGATACAGTGCTAGTCGATTATAAAAATGGAACCGAAAATTCCATATTACACCGGGCAATTCAGCCGCCGCTACCCGAATTTCTACCGATTTCTTGCATATGCCCCATAAACATTTGAAGTTTTAAGCTCTTAAAAAAATATATGTTATTTTTGAAGAAAATATCTATACATTCCTCACGCTGAAACGCAAATTAAATATCGGGATGTTGGGATTTGTAACTAGGCTAACTAGGCTAACTAGAAATTTTAACAATATAAAGTGTATTAAACTGTTATACTTTGCCTATGTTAGAAGTCAACTTGAGTACGATTCTCCCGTCTGGAACCCACATTCTAATATACATGTACAAGCTGTTAAAAGAATACAACACAAATTCTAGCAATTATGTTGAACTACAACACTGTTAAATAGTATGAATATGTTCAAATTGTCGGACCGAAGAATTTTCACTGACTTGGTATTTCTATAAAATTATAAATGGTTTAGTTCATAGTTAGTGAATTGATAAGCTTCCGGATACCGCTACGTAATACTAGAAGTCAGGATTTATTTCAGTGCAGAAATTCTGGGACTGACTACCATATGTATTCTTCTTTGCCCAGAATACTAATGGAGGTAAACAATTATACTA
Source organism: Limnephilus marmoratus (assembly GCA_917880885.1). Taxonomy (NCBI): domain Eukaryota; kingdom Metazoa; phylum Arthropoda; class Insecta; order Trichoptera; family Limnephilidae; genus Limnephilus; species Limnephilus marmoratus. The sequence goes on along the minus strand of OU862932.1, from coordinate 22,446,053 downwards.
AGTCAGTGGACAAGGAAGGCGGGAATAGGTACCGCCGCCCCAGGAACCTTTATTGGATAACCAACACCTCTGCCATAGGTCACCCCAAGTGGTTCGCTATGTTTGGTGATTTAGCAGGGGTGCCCGGGTTCATGGGGTGAGGTTTGTCTAGGTCTTGCAGGCGGATGACCAGGACACACTGAACCCCAGGTTCCTACCCACCCCTTAAACCCTTTTCCTTCCCAGAACCTTCCTCTCCTTTCTTTCCTTAAGAAAAAACCTCAACAAAGCATCCCCAAAGATGTCATAGGCCCTGTAGGAAATTATTTTCCTCAGGGCCTCCTGTGTGGAGCTCATGTAAAAAAAAACAAAAAAAAATGTGGACATCTTCAATTTATCTTTAAACAAATTTCCCGCGGCTTCGCTCGCATGGTGTAAGGGGGGTTCCCACTCCGCCTCCTCCACCTCCCCCCCTTCCCCCAACGTTTTATAAAAACCTTGTCCTGACAAAACGAACACACAAAAAAAAAATTATCCAATTTGGTGCTGTCGTTCGAAAGTTATGCGCTTAGCAACACATTCAGCGATTCATTTTTATATATAAGATTGTTACTGAGGCAGTTCAGTTATGTACAATAAATACTTTATATTTCTTACCACTCATATGTAAAAGCCCCGAAAAAGGGCATTAATCAATAAATAAACAAATAAATAAAATCACCTCTAATTTTTGTCGTTTCATGTAAAAATAATTAATAAAAACTCACAAAGTTTCGTAAATTTTTCCCAATTTTTGAAGAAAAACGTTTTATTATAACGTAAACGTAATTTTTTTACATTTTTAAAATTAAATAGTTACGTCTAATACTAAAAATTGAAAGTGCATTTCATTAGCTTTCTAAAACAGTTTTAAATTTTCGAATAAGTTCACAAATAATCCATTTATATGGATTTTATTGCAAAGCAGAAACATTTTTACCTAAGGACAAAATACGGCCGATTTTTTAAGGGTTAAACGCCCCTGATATGATTTTTCACGAAAACTGCAATAATATTAGAATTACTTATAAAGCACCGATCCGGCTGATACTTTGGATTCTTTCTTAATCATGGTCTGTAAACGAAGCAATCAAAAAATCTGCCAAAAGAAGAATAAAAAAAACGTTGTTTTAACACTTGGTGTCGGTCGTTTTATACTTGGGGTTGTTTATAGGGATGTCGAAAGTGAAAAAAATATCGATATATCGATGTATCGATATATCGATGTATCGATATTTATTAAAATATCAATATCGACATCGATATATCGAGGAAAAAATATCGATATATCGGTCAAATTTTCAAGAGATTTGCGTTTTTAAAATAATAATGTATTCAGCTCAATATTATCAATCGTAATTTTTACACACAATGTGCTTTTTTTACTGTACAAAGATCTCAATAAAAACTGGTCAGGGGCTGAATTGTCATCGCATTTGGGTCCCACCCAGGCATCACGTTTTCGATTCCTCAGCTAAGTTCTCCATCATAACACAAGCACCATTTTCGGCTTAATAATAATAATTATACTTGGATGATTTATATAGCGCCGTTTTTGTGAAAAATCACCTCAAGGGCGCTGTCCAAACTTAATACATTTCTAAAATCTAAAAAAATTACAAGCTATACAAACAATTATAAACAACTTATGGCTAAAAATTGCATACACCGGTTCATTGATCACCGATACGAAAATATATGTACAATATTTTGACCAATGAACGCGGGGGCATACATTAATTATGTGAGCAGTTTTTCTTCCAATCTAGACCTTGGTGAGATAAATTTGGTTCCCCTCGTATATTCTTTACAAGTAACGTGAGATTTTACTAGACCGTCCTATATGCCACCTTACTGTGATGGTAGTAGGAGATTTTCAAATAAAACAAAAGCATAATAAAAATAAAATTCTTCCACATTTCATTACTGGTCACTCAGCCGAGTTTCCAACCAACTCACCCCAACCCTAACCTATGTAGTATATTTGAGGCACGTTCCAGAGTGGAAGATACTCTCAGACCACCATTCCGAATTGAAACGTTGATTGACATGGCTTCAGCTATGTTTGGTGACCAGATCTGAATATCAAGATACTTCCCCACCTTCCTCTCTCCTATCTCCTTCCCTTACCCACTGCCTTCAGCCTCACAACATACCTCAATTAGGGAATGCCATAGTCTCACTGGCTCCAGGCGGGAGTACCTGGTACTCTTGTGAGTATGAGGTATTTACGTTAAAAAAAAGTTTGAAAAGAAACATCAAAAATGTCACCGGAGATCAATATTTCATTTTCAATTTTCACACTAAATAATATCAGAAATCTCTGGTTAAAGTAAGTCAAGTACGTCCCTTAATACCATGTATAATTACGATGCTACAATAATATCTTGACAATATATGAATTTCTTCCACTTTCATCATTAATTTTCGATTATTCCATTAATATTGACTTAGGTATTTGGTTTGGTACGAAACTCAACTTTATCAAGCATATAGAAATAATAACCAATAAAGCTTTGAAAATGTTGTGATTTATTTTAAGGGTATCTAGGGATTTCAATAATGTGAATACTGTAAAAACATTATATATATCACTAGTAAGGAGTCATATAGAATACAATTCCACGGTTTGGTCCCCAAATTATGAGGTTCATTCCCATGCGATTGAAAGAATCTAAAATAAATTTTTAAGATATGTAAATTTTAAATTGGGTATTCCTAGTGAAAGCCTAAATTACGATAACGTATTTTGTTAATTATATTTAATAAAAATATCTGATCGTAGAATCATTTCCGATTTAACCTGTTTGTATATAATCGTTAATTCAATGTTTGATACCCCTGATTTATTATACGTAATCTCTTTTCATACTCCAGGCAGGTCAGTTACAAGACAGTATTATTGTATTATTATTACTACCGTATTATTGTAGCAATTCTACATCAACGTTCCAATATTACACTCCTGTGCGACGGATTCAACAGCTAGGAAACAAATACTCTGATGTTGTTGATATATTGAGCACATCAATATTAATATATAAGCATACATTATTGAAGTTTTTTTCATCAAGTAGGGGAATATTTTGCTAAGGCTATTTAAATTGACTAACACATTAATAGTATTTTGTCGGCTGAAAGAAAAAAAAAACTATTTTGGATTTTTTTTTTTTATATTTTGTACCTACATACATACTGTGTGGATAAAATTCAATAATATTTTTATTTTATATTTATTTTTGTGTAAGTGTTTTAAACAGTCACTTCCTGCACTATTTACGAGTATAATTTCGTGAATATTGTTATAAACAGGTTGTTAAGGGATGTACTTGACTTACTCTAACCAGTGATTCCTGACATTATTTGGAGTAAAAAATGTAAATGAAATTTTGGTCTCTAGTGACTTTTTTTTTCAAATTTTTTTTCTTCAAATTCAAAAAAATTAAAAAAAAAATTCTTCCGCATGTCTTCACTGGACACTCAGCCGAGTTACCGACCAACCCCTCATCACGACTCCAACTGTCTAACACCTATCATTTTTTTATGTTTTTGTAAAAAACATAAATAAAAAAAACATCAAAAATGTCACCGGAGACCAAAATTTCATTTACATTTTTTACTCCAAATAATGTCAGGAACGTCAGGAATCACTGGTTAAAGTAAGTCAAGTACGTCTCTTAACACCCTCTATATGTAAATGCCTAAAAAGGCGTAAATAAATAAATAAATTACGCAAGCGTAAAATGTTGCTTGTGCAATGATGAAGGACGCGCGTCGCTTGTATGGGAACCTAACGCATTTGTACACTCAACTACCAACTGGTAAAGAAAACCGCATGTCATAGTGAAATGGCCCGATAAACCGCACATTTCAGTGATAATTTCCGGAAAATACCACGCTAAGTAGACAGATTCACCGCACGCAATGATGGGGACAGACCAATGGTATCATTCAATTTCCCTAAAAAAAAATCAATTTGGGAGGCGTGTGTAGCGGTGTAACGAAATAAATTCACCTAAAAGTATATAAAGCATTATTCATTTGTTTTAACGAGTTTCCACTGTTATGGTAACGAGAACTAGCTGTTTCTTCCTGCATGTCCTTTCTCGTGCGTCTCCGTTCCTCTCCCGCGGCCCCTTCCCCTCCCGCGTTCCCCTTCCACCTTTCCCACCTTCCCTCTCCCCTCTTTTGCTCAGCCGTCCCGCCAACCCCCCACCCGCGTTCCATATATTCAGTCCCACTACATTCAGTTTTCAAACAGCTCGCGTGCCACCAATTACGATGTTTTTATTCATATTTAAATTTTTCGTATATTACAAATAATATTAATTTTTCTATATTATAAGAACAATCAATCAAATTTGGTACCTATTTAAATATCTTTAATTCTTGATTCGATTCGTATTAGGCGAGTACTTCAAATAAATTAATTAATTTAAAGAGTTTCGAAAATTAAATTTTGATTTAACAATCATTGTTTTGCAAAATGTCATTCTCAAATTGTAAAATTTTTGACAGTTTCGTAAGAGTTTTTGTAATGATTAAAATACCATTTATTTTATTTTTTTAAACTTTATGAGTAAAATATCAAATTATAATATTTATTTAAATGAAGGCGATATTAGTGAAACTCAATCGAAAATCTGGAGACAGTAAAATCAGAAAAAGATATTGACTCCGCTGGCACACGAACCCAGGACCTTTTGCTTACACGGCAAGTGCTCTACCGATATAGCTACGGAACCCATATCAAATTCGGTCACTTTTAACTGTATCATACTTCGACTAAGAACTACTAACATTATCTTCATTTTCTTAACGCACATATTATTGGCTGCTATCTTTATATATGATTGCAAGATTCAACTCGAACTAAATGCTATCTAGATAGTGTCTGCATAATTTTTTATCCATTTTATTTTTAATACGCGATATCTATTGACTTTTCTGTATGTCTAAGATGAATATTTATTTTAATTTTTTAAACTTTATGAGTAAAATCTCAAATTATAATATTTAATTAAATGAAGGCAATATTAGCGAAACGGTAGCTCAGTCGGTAGAGCACTTGCCATGTAAGCAAAGGGTCGTGGGTTCGTATCCCAGCGGAGCCATTATCTTTTTCTGATTTTTCTGTCTCCACATTTTCGATCGACTTTAGCTAATATTGCCTTTATTTAATTAAAGATTAAAAAACTTATCAGATGTATTGTCATGTGGTTGTAATAATCCAGAAATCTTCGCTGGGGTATTTTGAAAGTTTTCAAGCATTTCTTACGCTTAATATAGCAATACATAGACATCTCATATACACACTCATATAGGTATATACACCCAAGCAAGCATATTTTGATTTATATATGTATATATAGATCACAGCAACTTAGCTTAGATTTTTAATTTCTTCGTTACTTTCAATTCTTTTTGAACAAGTATCGGGTAGTAACAAGATGGGCCTTATACCAATGTTACACTGTGCAGTGTACACCTCATTACAGCGTTTCGTGTCGGTGAATACATATCGGCCTAATGAGGTTACACTGTGGAAAGGAACAAGTGGGCTAGGGGCCCATTTTGTATTGACAGAGGCCGTAAAATTTTGATTAGAAATCGTAAATATGATGATTATCTGTTTATTATTATAATGTTAAGTATTTTCCTATCCCTGCCGTGTTCTGTGGGCTAAATAAAATCATGTTTTAGATGTAGCCATAGAATTTTACAGGGGTTGAAAACCTGCAACAGCAGAAGCGATTTGGAAACTTTGCCTCGTATTACCTAACTGTCATCAATTAGTATCAAGTATTGTTCTTAATAACCGGGCGACACTGGGCATATTACCCCCGTATAGCAAACATCGTGATCTTTCTCTAGACGAACTTTAAACAATTGCTGTCCTCGACGTGAAAAGAGATATTATAATTATATTAAAATGGGGGCAGGAGAAAAGGAAGTGGGTCAATGGGAAGTACCTGGCTATTCAAATCTGGTATCTGAATACGGCGACGAAAAATTATTTATAAATAGGCCACTTGCATTGAATTCATAACGACTTAGAAAAAATCGTGTGGATAGATCTTTTTATTAAGATTTCGTAAATGTTAGTAAAAGTTTTTAGAAATGCACATTTTTTATTTTTAAATAAATAATTCATTATTTGGGCTCGTGACGTCACTACATGAAAATGTCCCGTCTCCGAAAATGTTCCTATTAATTTTGTAAAATTCCACACTGAGTTATTTTTTTATATGGCATCACTTTGATTTCAGGCGAATTTTTGAATTCGTTCACTAGATTTATTGTTTGTTCTCTGCGAACTTAACATTTGGTTTGACTTTTTGACAGATGTTATGAAGAGAACCCCGTACATTTTAGAAGTGGGTACGTGTTTTAGAGGTATAATGGTTATGGTGCTGATTTTAACAAAATCAAATTTGATAATATTCTTATTATTATTATAATTTACAAGTACAAGTATATTACATTGGATTTAGTAATATATTCGTTGTACATTATAATGATTTATGATCAATAAGATGGATGAAGGAAAAAAATATTTATGAGATGTAATATCTTTGGTATGCCTGGTTATTCTCCTGTTCCATTCGTGTGGAAAACGTTCTTTTTTATATAAATGATTTTCGGCTATGCTATTATCGTTTTTTCGCACCTATAAAATTGTGTCCCGTCTTTCCGGTTTATAAAAAATAGTCTGATTTTTCGGATTGAAATTTTCAAAAAATCCCCAGAGTTTCAAAAATTCGATTAAAAAAAAAAAAAGAAGCAGAATGTCTTAGAATATTTGTCTAAACCGGATAAAATTTAAAAAAAATTGATGCAAGTGGCCTATTACTATTTAAATACAAACCTCCCCCATAAAGAGAGACTCCCACATAAATAGCATTACAAAGAAACTTACAAAGCTCATGTACTATTTTAGAAACATACCTACGCAAAATACTTAATAAATTTTTTCTATGTAAAGTCTACTATGCTCTTAGCCAATCACACATAGAATATGGGATTATAGGATGGGGAAATGTGGAAACATCCACATGATGCAGCTAATTAAAACACAAAAGGCAATAATAAAAATTAAAAACTTTATTAAAGAATTTTTTAAAAACTTTAATGTATTCAGCATTATTAAACTATACTAAAAAAATGCACAATTCAAATTTAAAGGAAAATATAAGTACCATGCTGACCAACAAACCTACACTACAAGGACGAAATCCTCAAATCTACTAAATATCCCGAAATTAAATACATCTTTTGGCCAGAAAAATCAAACATAATTTCCAAGCTACAAAATTATATAATGCCCTTCCAATTGAAATTAAATACATCTTTTGGCCAGAAAAATCAAACATAATTTCCAAGCTACAAAATTATATAATGCCCTTCCAATTGAAATTAAATACATCTTTTGGCCAGAAAAATCAAACATAATTTCCAAGCTACAAAATTATATAATGCCCTTCCAATTGAAATTAAATACATCTTTTGGCCAGAAAAATCAAACATAATTTCCAAGCTACAAAATTATATAATGCCCTTCCAATTGAAATTAAAAACACCAAAGAGATACAAAAGTTTAAAAAAGACATCAAGACATGAAGATGAAGAAATCATTAAAGTTTTGAAGTAACCCCAACGCAACCTACAGACAACAAACATAAAGAATTTTTAATTTAATTTAGGTTTATTTTGCGAAAATCAACAAACTAGTAAACGAGGAAATAAAGATCAACACCCATACAACAACATTCAGTCCGCCTCGGAACAGGAATACCTAGTGAGGAGGACTGTGAACAGTTGTATTTTTATTTATTTTGTAATTTTATTTTATTTTATACTGTCATTAAATAAAAAAATAATATCTAATGATTCCTATTCAAAGGCGGACTAGTAGGTACATGCATCGCGGATTTTATACGCGTATCGCATACAGGTAGATTTTCTTATCTCAATGCTTGTTGTTTTCATCGTCTGCACGTTTGTTCTGTCTGTGTTAATTTCCTCTTCTACATGTTTAGTTTTTTTTTACACTAGCTCCACACAGGAGGCCCTGAGGAAAATAATTTCCCTCAGGGACTATATCATCTTAGGAGATGCTGTGTGGAGGGTTTTTTTAAGGAAAGAAAAGAGACCAAGTTCTGGGAAGGAAATAGGTATGAGGGGTGGTTAGGAATCTGAGGGTCAGTGTGTCCAGGAGTGAATCTATCCCTCCAACTGCGGTACAAGGCGATAGGTCGAGGGATTCCGTTTGATTCGGTCAAAAGACCTCACTTAATCAGTCTCTCTCGATCCGGCAACGCAGCAGATGAGCAGACGCATCGGCCGCCAAGACCTGGACTCACCTCAAAGTAATAAAAGTATAAGTCACCAAATGTAGCTAACCACTTGGGACTGTAGGTTGTGTTGATGTTACTTCGTAATTTTGGTGATTTCCTCTACTTCATGTTTACTTAGCCGTACTTTGTGTCGTTTTTAGACTTGTTTTTTATTTCATTCGGAAATTTTATGGTTTTTCTGGCCAAAAGATGCGTTTAATCTTAGGATGTTCAGTATATTTGAGGTTTCTGTCTTTATAGTGTATGTCATTTTTGAGGATGCTGTGTGGAGGGTATTTTTAGGAAAAGGAAGGAGAGGAAGTTCGAGAGGAAGTTCGGAAGGGAAGGAAAAAGATATAAGAGGTGAGTAGGAATCTGAGGGTCAATATGTCCAGGAGTGACGGACTTATGAATCTATTCATCTCACTGCAGTGTAAGGCGATGTTCCGAGAGAGTCGGAAGAGGTCAATGGTCTCCCTCGACCAGTCTCTCCCGATCCAGCCTGACGGTCACAACTGGGAATCGAACTCAGGATCTCTTGTTTTACCCTGACACAGATGGTCATAACCTTCAAAATTTATTACAATAAAATTGAATAAAAACATTTATTGAAGTGAAAAGTTTTTTAGCACCGTTGTGATTTAAACTCGATAAAACCAAAAAGTGACACTAAAAAGAGAAAAGCTCATACATTTATAGCTTGCGAGAGAATGAGTTTGTATAATCGATCTCGATCGATCGCAACTTTCCAATCGATTAATCCATTTTAAACCTTAAATTAGGTGATCGTTGTTTTAAAAGCGGGCCGCTCCAACCGCTCTCAAAACCAGAGTCCGGAAACGGAAAAACCTTTCCCACGCTCTCCATAAACAAAAAACCCGGTTTCTAGTATTGCCATAATTATTTTAAAAGGAAGCAACCTAAATAAAAAAATATTAGGTCCTTACATATGAAATTGGCGTTTTGCCGTACTGGCAACTTTGATCGCAAATATCTTCTCTTTGGTTAGGAATTCAAAATTCAAATTTATACAGCTATTTACTCATGTATTTGTGTTTCGAAAATTATAATTCATTTGTTTTTTCCTTAATTGTTTTTTTTCCTTGCGTCACTTAGTTTACAAAATGGAAAACTTGAAATATCGCGTTATTTACGAGTACGAGTTCCACCGTGTCACCACAAGGATTAATGATGTGTACGGCGACGGTGCCGCAAAAGAAAACACAGTGCGTTTTTGGTTCCAACGTTTTCGTTCTGGAAATTTCGACCTGCAGAACAAGCCCCGTGGACGGCCGGAGACCAAAGTTGATAATGAAGAATTGAAGGCTATTGTGGAAGCGGATCCATCGTAAACCACGTCCGAGTTAGCTGCAGGCTGCGATGTTAGTGATAAAACTGTTTTAATCCACTTGAAGCAAATTGGGAAGGTGAAAAGCTTGAAAGGTGGGTACCTCACGAATTGAGTGAAGCAAATCAACAAACGCGCGTTAGAACCCTAGACCACACACTGCACAACAGACGGCTACCAAATTAGAGGAGCTTCAATTGGAATGTCTAAGAGATCCACCGTACTCTCCGGACCTTGCCCCAACAGATTACCATTTTCTTCGAAATTTGGATAACTTCTTGCAAGGGAAAAAATTCAACTCCGATGGGGCAGTCCAAACCGCCTTCAAAGATTTTATTGATTCCCGTCCGAATGGTTTTTTTAGTAAAGGGATGGATGAACTACCTATGAGATGGCAAAAGTGCATAGAGAGCAATGGTACATACTTTGATTAAATAAATATATTATATTTAAAAAAAAAATCGACTTTATGTTCCTCCCATACAAAACGCCAATTTCATATGTAAGGACCTAATAGTATGTACTTGACTAAATGATTATTGTTGTAAAGATTACTTCGTAACACTCTTTGTGCGGTATTTCGTAGCCTCCCCAGTCTTGTCTACTTTTGTTTTCTGAAGGTTTTGCTTCTACCGCGTGTGAACTGTACAGTTGTATTTTTTAGTGTCGCTTTTTCGTTTCATCGAGTTTCAAATCATATTGGTGTTAACGAAACTTTCACTAAAAAAAAAACAAATACGCGTTTCCGGATCGCTACCTTCCCCTGAAAATTCGAAGCGTAACTCACCCATATTATTTTTCATTCGTCTGAGTTAATCCCCACTTTTCGTACCATAAAGGAGTTCATTACGAGTGATAGAAAAAGATTCCGAAATTAGAGGACCAAATTGGCGCGGGTCTCTGCTCTGTCATTATGCTCCAAGAAAAACATAAAAAGGCTCTATTTGATTAGCTTGTTACTAAACTTGTTGATAAAACGATAGAAGTAGGTTCTGGGCAGGTCCATCATCCATGCGAACCAAGTGAGCTCAATGTTACCTTACTTATGCAGAAATAGAGAACTCCAGTCCTTTTTTTAATTTTTTTTATGAATGGCCTTGTAACTTAAATAACGGCGTTTTTGTTTTTATTTTTAGAGTTAGTTTTAATAGTTAAAATAATTGTCAAAGTTTTAATTTTTCGAGACCCCCCGGAAATATGGTAAATCGTGTAACGTCATCACTCCCGAAAAATTAGTATGGGATTGGGCAATCAGCTGATCTACTGCCGCCATTTTGAAATCCGTTGTTCCGTTGTTCGAAGTATTCTCCCTAGAAGAAGCATTACTTTTTTCATTCATTATTTTTTTTGTGCAGTAGTTTTTCAATATTTTAAATAATAGAGATAAGCTAATAGAGATACCTCTATTTTTGATACTGAATTATTTAGGCTTAAATATTGTTTCAATAAACACTACAACTAAATCTCTATAAACAGTACGAAATAAAGAATAACATGAAATGTTGTTAATACTGATGGCTTGTGCCATACCTACATGTTAATTGATTTCAATACAATGTGATACAATGACTGGTGACGCGTGACGTCAGCACTAACCATTCAATCGTACCAACTTTACAGTGTATTTTAATGAGACGTTAAAAAATGCACTTTTAATATTTTTTTACGAACACTACGTTTAATATTATAAAAAAAACTTATATATTCAGAATCAGCGTTTATTGGTCTCTATGAACATATTTTTTTAAGTCATAATATTTTTTACTGGAGTTCCTTATTGATAACACGCATATATTCATTTTAATACAAGAAATTCTTTCTTGAAATCATCTCAATGGCGCTGTATGGTGTATTAAGAGTCGCTTAGGTTCTATCTAATTTTATTATTTAGAAACAGATACAGAAAACATACTTAGGGAACGTACCCATACTACGTGACACGTTTAGGGGGGGGGGGTCTTCAAAATGTCACGCTCCATACAAATGAGCGGCGGGTTGCTTAGGATTTTGGTCACCGGGGGGGGGGGGGGGGGGTTAAAAATTGCAAAAAGTTGGTCACGTAGTATGGGTACGTTCCCTTACCTGGCAGATCACTTCTGATAAACTCACTTTTATTAGAAAGTTTATGCTTGGAGAAGATGTGGCTTTGTACGCGGAAGACATTATATAATTTTACATTTGCTACCCCCATCACTGTTAGTGTTACATTTTTGAGAAGGTTAGTGGCAGAACTAGAGTTGATTTTTTTTTTACATTAACTCCACACAGGAGGCCCTGAGGAAAATAATTTCCCTTAGGGCCTATGTCATCTGGGATGCTGTGTGGATGGTCTTTTTGAGGAGAGGATGGAATGAACATTGGTCTTGAAGAGACCCATGTTGTAGGAAGGAGGAAACACAGAGGCCGGCAAATCATTCCACAGCCGAGCTGTTGAGCATAAGAACGAGTCGAAGGAACGACCCGTTCTCATGTGACAAATGTCAACTGTGTACAAATGTTGGGCACGCGTTTGGCGTGTTTCCCGACTATGCAACGGTGCCGAAGGGATCAATGATGCTAGTTTCTTGGAGCATCTTCCATTGTAATACCGGTAGAACAAGGATAGCATTCCCACCCGACGCCTGTGCTCTAAAGATTGCAATCCGTCTGTTAAGACGGGAGAATCTATCAAACGGACCGCCCGTTTCTGCACAGAGTCGAGGGTATTTTTCAGGTATTTTGGAGCTCCAGACCAGAGGTGGCTGCCAAATTCAACCGTGGGGCGCACTTGCGATGTGTACAGGGTTAGCAGTTGTGCACTATTAAAGTATCTGCGGGCCCTGTACAGTACGCCCAGTTTCTGGGAGGCTAACTTTACTCTGGCTTCGATGGAGCCCCCATACCTGAGCTGGTCACTTAGGGTTACACCAAGCATATCAATGGAGGGCCTGTTTGGAAGATTGCTTCCGTTGAAAGAGACTAAGTTGATGTTTATTTTTAAAGACTGGAGAATTTAGGACTCTTTAGGGATAATAATAATATTTGGATGATTTATTTAGAGCCGTTTTATTATGCTTGGCATTTCAATACCCTTTAAAAAAGGGTTATGATTTTTCAAAGGAGTTATGAAGTTTCCTATTGTTGTCCGGTCATCCTCCACAACACACCCAAAAAGCGGATGCCATAGTTCCCCTGGACCGAGCAGTTGAGAATCTTGTGCGAATCTTGTCTCTAAATCTTTTCCGACAATCTCATAGAGCCGATTGATGATATTAGTTGTTGGTGTGGAGGGCTCTTAACACTACCAATTTGACGTCTGCAAGATAAACAAAAAAATTATTTTGGATGTTTGTCTCTTTTAGTTACGATGTGATTTAACTGTACCTATAGACGTACATAAAGTAAGATCATATATAAAAACTGTATCAAAACATCACCTCAACACATACCTCACTCGCAAAATACAAGAGCAAAAATAAATAAACACTTTCAAGTTCCCTATGTCAAATCACCTTTCGCAAAAAAACATGAATCGTACCTAGCTCCTCACATTTTCAATATTTTCCTAACACAAACAAAAACTTACGTCACCCCAAATAATCTGAAGTGGCTGTTCAAAAGTTTTGTAATATGGTTGACTGAAAAGGAAAGAACAAACATTCGAAATATACTTAAGAACTAACAGGAGTACATTTTATAGACATTCTCTTTTCATATAATTACTCACTAAATTATATAATATTCAAAAATAATAAAATATGCAGGGTACTGCTTGCTAGCAACATTAATTGTATAATCTTTTACCTACTGTATTTACATTTCTTATATTACGTGTGCAACCTTTTTATGGAAATTTTAATAAAAATAACATGTAAATACTTAATATAACAACAATACGTATGTGCATGTATGTGTACATATATGCATATATTTTTATCTTTTTATATACATACATATTTTGGTGATACATATCTTTTTAATAAATATAATACGTTATTTACCCGCCTCGGAACAGACTCTGTCTAGTGAGGTGGGTAAAAGAAAACTATCTACAATCTACATAAATGAAAATAAAATAAACTCCCGGGTTGCCGGCACTGAAACTGAAATTGAATTATATAGAAACGCGTGACTGTATTAATTGTACATATATGAAATGTAAACTCTTCTTCCATCCACAAACAAATGCTTTTAATGGAAGATAAGTAATATTATAATATTAGGTCCTTACATATGAAATTGGCGTTTTGCCGTACTGGCAACTTTGATCTGAAATATCTTCTCTTTGGTTAGGATTTCCAAATTCAAATTTATACAGCTATTTACTCATGTATTTGTGTTTCGAAAATTATAATTCATTTGTTTTTTCCTTAATTGTTTTTTTTCTTTGCGTCACTTAGTTTACAAAATGGAAAACTTGAAATATCGCGTTATTTACGAGTACGAGTTCCACCGTGGCACCAGTGCTGCAGAAACGGGTCGAAGGATTAATGATATGTATGGCGACGGTGCCGCAAAAGAAAACAGTGCATTTTTGGTTCCAACGTTTTCGTTCTGGAAATTTCGACCCGCAAGCCCCGTGGACGGCCGGAGACCAAAGTTGATAATGAAGAATTGAAGGTTATTGTGGAAGCAGATCCATCGCAAACCACGTCTGAGTTAGCTGCAGGCTGCGGTGTTAGTGATAAAACTGTTTTGATCCACTTGAAGCAAATTGGGAAGGTGAAAAGGCTTGAAAAACCTCACGAATTGAGTGAAGCAAATCAACAAACGCGCGTTAGAATGCTAGACCACACACTGCACAACAGACGGCAACCAAATTAGAGGAGCTTCAATTGGAATGTCTAAGACATTCACCGTACTCTCCGGACCTTGCCCCAACAGATTACTATTTTTTTCGAAATTTGGATAACTTCTTGCAAGGGAAAATATTCAACTACGATGGGGCAGTCCAAACCGCCTTCAAAGATTTTATTGATTCCCGTCCAAATGGTTTTTTTAGTAAAGGGATCGGTGAACCACCTATGAGATGGCTAAAGTGCATAGATAGCAATGGTACATACTTTGATTAAATAAGTATATTATATTTAAAAAATATATCGACTTTATGTTCCTCCCATACAAAACGCCAATTTCATATGTAAGGACCTAATATGTACCATTTTTAAGCTAAATAAATAAATAAATATATCTAGTAGATACCTAGCGTTTGTTAGGTAGATGGAAATCTGCGAAGGTAAAATAACAAGGGAATGGCTCATTATTAAAGAATAATAGAAAAAAGTGATCAATTCTCCATAGAGAATGAAATCTAAGATTGTGAAGAAATAATGCCCCGACTGTCAGATTTAATTCCCGCCTAATCCGATGATGTAGCTATTCGGCAGCCATCTTGAATACTAATCGCCTGATTTTAAAAATGGAACCGGTGGCGTTCGAATTATGAATCGAATTTTTAATCGGCGCGTTCGGCTTTGGATCTAGCGTATTTTATTCATAAAGGAAAGGGATCTTAAACGTCACGTATTGAATTCTAGGGGAGAGCATTTAAATTGAATTATTTCTAGAATCAAAATGGTTAATTATAAAATAATAATGGAGTTTTGGGTGCATGCTATGAGCCTCTTCACTTGAAAAATCACTTGAAGTTCATAATGGAGTGCTGATACCAACACTGATGAATTGTAGTGAGTCACAGAATCACTGAGGAATAATGATATTAGAATAAATGCTGTAGAAATGAGAACCCTTTTTTACATCAGCTCCCCACAGGAGGCCCTGAAGAAAATATTTCTCCTCAGGACATATGTCATCTTTGGGGATGCTGTGTAAAGGGCTTTTACTCGAAATGAAGGAGAGGAAGTTCTGAGAAGGAAAAAGGTTTGAGGGATGTGTAGGAATCTGGGGTCAGTGTATCCAATCCGTTCCTCCCACTGCGGTACAAGGCGATGATCCGATAGAGCCCCGCTGGAGAGGTCAAAATGTCTACCTTAACCAGTCTCTCCCGATTAGGGTTGCCATACGTCCGAAATTTTCCGGACAAGTCCGGAAATATAGGTCTTTGTCCGGAATGCGGGGGGAATCCTAAACAGTCCGGAATATCTACAGTACAGTACAATTAAGTGGAGATTGATATAAAAAATGAAATAAACCAAATTATTTTTATTACAAATCAAAGTCAAAACATCATTTCTGATATTTAATGCTCCCAGAAATATTGTTCAACACTTCCGAATCTTTAATAATAATTTATATTTTTAAAATAATACTGTGTTAAGAGAATCGACTTGACAGACTACATAAATCCTGTTCCTTTCTTTTGACTATTGGGTTCCCATTAAGGAAAAGACCCTTTTTAACATTGGCATTTTGTGCCGGCATCGCAAATATATAAGAGCATATCTTTGTTAATTCCGTAACTTTGGAAAGACCGGAATTTTTATCAAATGTCAAGAATTTTCTCCGGGATGGTTCAGTTGTCGCGTTTCATCCCGACATGACGTGTTTTTTTTGCTCTGCAGTATTATTTTTATATCACGGAACCCTTCGGTGCAATCTCTTTGAAAATGTGTCAAAATACGCGGTTTAGTTATAGCTTCATAATTTGATTACGAAATTTGGTTTTGCATAGTTGCAACAGTGGTAAAAATGACAAAGTTTTCAAGTGAATTCGAGTGAACACAAAGGATTTGACACAAAGGCCTGACATCAATACTGAAGATAAGATCCACCTTACTTTTGTTTATAAATATTAGTTGATGGCGTAGATTGTTTATATAACATAATATTTCAGAGCATTGAACTCGGATATCAACATAAACAAACCACTTAGAGAGTCGTTCTTGAATTTTTTTCTTAATTGTTGTTTTTTTCCAGTCAGCCTGATTTTAAAATATTTAGTTTAATTGTTTATGTTCATCAAAAGCTTGTTGACGCGTTTCGTCCCCGTATGAGGTCTCTTATTCCTGCAGAGATTATTTTGATAATTTCAAGTGGGTCTTTTGTCATCACATTTCAGAGGGTGTCCCTTGTATTGTACACGGAATTAACAGACAAGTTATTTAATTTTTTATTTTCATTGTTAGGTTTTTATTGTATTTTATTTAGATATTGCACGGTCTTCAGATCCAGGAGAAAAGAGGAATACATGTGGTGGTTGGTCCCGGAGTTCTTACATTGAAATAGATCCCGACTTACAGCATTAAGTGCAACACGAGAGCTTGTCAATTCAAGCAATTCTGTCTTTTCAAAACCTATTTGAGGATCTGATTCGAATATCCAAGAAAGAAAGAAGAGGCTAGAAGATATAAGTAGAGACAGGAAAAACCAAGAAAAGAGCCACGAAGCACGAGCCACGAAAAGGCAAGGGAAAGTATGAAGAACTAAGAAAAATCTGTAAAATGCAAGAAGAAGCGAGAAAGGCCACGATAAGAAAAAAAGTCAAGATGAAGCAAGGAAATGTCAGCAGAGACTAAGAGAGCCAAGAAAAGTCAAGAGAAGCAAGAAGGAAAATGAGGAAGCAAGATAAAGCCAGAATAAAAAAAAAATAATAATAAAAATAAAAAAGCAAGAAGATGAAAGCAGAGACTACGAGATCCCAGAAGAGCCAAGAAGATGCAAGAAGCAAGTAGACGGCAGAAGAATCAAGAAGTTTGCAAGAAGATGCAAGCTGAGACTAGGAGAGCCAAGAAGAAGCTAGAAGAAGCCATATGAAGCCAGAAGAACCAAGAAGCAGAAAAACTGGCTAGTGGAAGCAAATTAATGCAAGAAGTGGAAAGAAAATAATTAATAAGTCAAGAAAGAACCAATAAGAGCCACGACAATAAAATAATAAGCAAGAAGAGTCTGGTAGAGGCGCAAAATTAAAGAAGTGAGTAGTTGGAAGCAGAAGAAGTGGGAAACATAAAGAAGTAGGAAACGAGAAACCAACGTTCAATCATCTCCTTTGTTCCTGCACTTACGCACTGGTCGATTAAATTCCACAAGAAGTGGCAAGAAAAGCCAGACATTGTGATCCAAGAAGGATGAATAAAATGCAAGAAGAGTCAAATCGAGCCAAGGAGAGACAAGATACGAGAAGACACAAGACGATACAAGACAGGCCAAGAAAAGACAAGAAAAGATTGGAAGAGACAAGAATAGGCAAGAAGAGTCGGTCAGAAGATTAAAGACAAGCCAAGAAGGGACTAGAAGAAGCAAGAAGAGTCAAGAAGATATGATAAGGTCCCAGAAGATCCAAGAAAAGACAAGAAGAGCCAAGAAGAGTCAATAAGAGACGAGAAGAAGCAAGAAGAGCCAAGAAAAGTTGAGAAGAGACAAAAAGATTCAAGAAGAGACGAGAAGATTCACGAAGAGGCAAGAAGATAGAAGCCAAGCCAAGAAGGGGCGTGAAGATCCAAGAAGAAGTAAGAAGAGCCAAGAAGAGACGATAAAACAAGAATGAACAAGAAGGGTTGGTAAGCAGTTGGAAGACTCAAGAAGAGACAAAACGAGCCAAGGAGGGGCGAGAAGTTAAAAGATGCAAAAAAAGACAAGAAGATGCAAGAAGAGGCAAGGGGATCCAAGAAAAGGAAAGAAGAGCCAAGAAGAGACAAGAAACGCTATGAAGAGCCAAGAATAGCCGTGAAGAGATAAGAAGATCCAAGAAAGGGCAAGAAGAGATAAGAAAAGCAGAGAAGAAACGAGAAGATCTGAAGAAACATGAAGAGCCAAAAAGAGACATTAAGAGACGAGAAATAGCAAGAAGAATCAAGAAGAGGCAAGAAGAGACTAGAATAAGTAGAAAGGGCCAAGGAGAGACAGAAAAATCCCAGAAGGGACAAGAAGAAGCAAAGAGCAGAGACAAGAAAAGCCACGAAGGGTCAAGAAGAGCCAAGAAGAGCCGAAAGAGACAAGAAGATCCAAGAAGAGACAAGAAGGAAAAATATTTGGGATCAATAAGAAACAAGAAGAGTCAAGAAGAGACGAGAAGATTCAAGAAAAGCCAGAAATAGACAAGAAGATCCAAGAAGAGCCGAGAATAGGCAAGAAGAAAGAACCCATAAAGAAAGGATTTAAAAAATATATCGTAATGCTCAATCCATTCCTTTATTCCTGCCCAGCCTAAATTCCAATATTGGCTTATTAGGTTGCCATGTATACCGGTCGATTGAACTCCAACCTCCTTCCCATCCTCAGAGCACGTGTTCCTAGTCCTAACAAATCAGTGCCCCCTGGTGTACCGGTCTCACCGGGACAGGAGTACTCCTGGCTGGGGTGGTACAATCGTATCGTATCGTATCGTAATGTCAAGAATTTTCTCCGGGATGTCGATTTTTTGATCTGGGAACCCTACTTCCTATACGGCCTACCACGCAGTTGGTGGAAAAAAAGTTGGCAAAACCATTTCCAGCAACGTTTCAATTCTGAATGGTGGTAATACACCAGGGTGACACTGAGAGCGTCTTCCATTCTGCAACGTGCTGCAAATATACTTTATATTATTTTTAATGAATCAATTGCGAAATAATACAAATTAAAATTGATTTGCGCTTGCGGGGTTTGAACCCGCCATCACTGATTAGTTTCTGCTTTAAGGTTGATTGAATGATTGTGGTTAGTGATTTAATTGAAAGAATTTGTTTGTCGTTGTGAAGGGTTCATTGGCTCATTTGAGAACACCTAGTACACGGCAATCCCACTAACCCACTTCTAAACTCTATTATAGTAAACAACACAACATGTGTTTTAATCTCTCTGGGTAAAGTGGCGGGGTTCTGTATCAGCGGTTCACTAGCCCAGTGGCTCGATTCTTCAATAGCGATCAACAATTATCTGCGAACGAAAATTTACCCGGCGACGTCTCGACGAACTTTCTCGAATGTTTCATTTCTATTCTTGGATGTCGAAGGGTTCAAGACATGTTTATATTGGCAGCGCTGTGAATATTGTCAATGTTTCGGATGTTTTTGCTGATTCTATTTTTTTTTTTTTTTTTTTACATGAGCTCCACACAGGAGGCCCTGAGGAAAATAATTTCCCTCAGGGCCTATGTCATCTTTGGGGATGCTGTGTGGAGGGTTTTTTTTAAGGAAAGGAAGGAGAGGAGAGTTCTGGGAAGGAAAAGGGTTTAAGGGGTGGGTAGGAATCTGGGGTTCAGTATGTCCTGGTCATCCGCCTCCAAGACCTAGACAAACCTCACCCCATGAACCCGGGCACCCCTGCTAAATCACCAAACGTAGCGAACCACTTGGGGTGACCTATGGCAGAGGTGTTGGTTATCCAATAAAGGTTCCCGGGGCGGCGGTACCCATTCCCGCCTCCCTATTGCGTGAATTTGAAATTATGATTGCACTTTTTTCGAAATGGCTAGCGGGTATATTAATTAAAAATCAAAAAATAGTCTGTAACCACCCGTGGAAAATAAATTTAATGCTGCTAACACCTGCGAAACGATATGTAAACCCTATCCCCTTTCTTTGTTGGTTTCAAAGCATCTGCTTCAGTTTTCTCTACATTGTGTAAGTGTGTATACTGTGTATTGCATTACAATATCAGCCATTATATGGATCCTAAAAACTTTGTATACTGGTCGGTGTCGACTGGTTTGACCTACTCGTTATTTGAGTGCAAAAATAAACCACTCACTAAATCGATTCGGACTTTTTGTATGGGGAAAGTTTCGACACTTCCATAAATATGCAAATAAATCGATTATATGACGTCATACACCATCGACGAGGATAGAGGTAACTCAAAAAAGTCCCGACCATAGACATTATAATACTGCTTAAATAAAATCACCAATAAACCATCGGTTCGTAGAAAATGGGGAGGGGGTAGAGTGGTGATTGGTTGAAAAATCGTGACGTACCTTGACGTCCATGTTTAACTGGGAGATTTGAATTAACTGCAATAAAACGGCAGTGTTTTACAGTTTGGCAATTAAGTGTAGAAAATAAATGATGGCGCTGCGATCGTTTTCTAGTTTTAAATGGCAACACCAAGATGGCTCATAAGACAAAGAATGTATGTTTTAAAAAAAATACTTCTGGCAAAATGCATATTTCATAGCGAATTTGTATTTTCAAAAAAATTGCACAAGGAACTAATTTAATAGAAGCAAAATAAAACAAAACAAGTTTTAAGTGGGCGTTTATTTCGATATCAAAACGTAGGTACTTAAAAATTTAAGTCTGTTAATTCAACACCCGACATGCAATTATTGTCTTTGTCCTCGTGTGATTCTTCTTCTTCCGTATCTTCATCTTCATCTAAACGCAGTTCATCGATATCATCATATATAGTACTGCCTCGTGCATAATATTCTGCCTCAATTTTCATCACGTGTTTGCAACAATTTTTCCAATCATCAGCACTATGCTATTACATATTATTATTATTATAATGCCCATTTTCCGTTTTCCCAGTGTTTCAAATTTTCCATCTGCCTTTTCCCCTTCCTTGACGATTCGTCTTACCGTGGTTTCATATTTACCTGTGTGTGAAAAACATCATTAAAATTATTATCATAGAAGTTAGTTTTAAAAACACACACTAGATAATATTCACTTAGAAAGAAAAAAAGAGAAAACGAGAAAAAAGTAACTTTTCTACGAGTTTAAAGAAGTTGCATATTATTATTTTTTTATTGAGTTATTCCCTTTTTCCTGTGGCCGCATATTAACTGCCAAATCGAAATGTCAAATTCGAATTTTTTAACATAACCTCAAATCAGAATGTAATGGTTATTATCGCTCGAAAATTGGCATAAATCTTGTAATACTAATGAAATTTATTAAACAAACTCTACTACGTACCAGTCATTTCTGCAGTTCGTTTGTAAACATCTTCTAAATCAGATAGAAGCTTCTTCGCGTGACACTCGGCTATGCAGCGTTGAAAAACGCAGAATATAACCCCTCTTGCATCACTATGTAATGGTTTATTTATTTTAATTAAATTCAGGCAAACAATGAATAAAAATATTATCAAATCAGCGATATTCTACTTAATAAATCAACCGTAACATGCGATAACATGACAGCCATAGGAAACGTCATATAATTCGGTGCTGCCATAGTAATGAAAACGTTTAGTTCCAATTTATTTAATTTCTACACTTTCTTGCCAAACTACTCGTATACTTCAAGCTAGGTCACGCGCTTGAAATTTCGAAAGCGCCCGACGAGTTTTTTTTTTCGGAAAAAGCACGTATGTGCTTACCTTGTTAAATTGGTTTGCATAAAAAGCAATAATCCACTCAGTTCTCAACAGTTTTTCCATGGACGTTCAAATATTTGTTATGGACGCGACTATTTGACGTCACACGGATATTGCGTGCCTTTTTATTCGGTTTGTATCGGAGTTACACCCCCGCATTTGAGTGGAATGACTTTTGGGGTCTAAATACCTTCGACGAGACTCGAGAATAACAAAGTAAAAAAATGTATGTAGGTATTTCGACGGCGATTGCGAGCGGTCGCGATTGTAGAATCGAAACCCAGTAGCTATTATAGCTCTGTAACACTATGGCTATGTAGTTAGATCCAGAGCTGTGGCACTTTTATCCCATTAGTGCTATTAGCGATCTGAGTGGTGCGGATGCAACCCCTAGGAGTCCAGGAGATAAGGGTGGTTCAATTGCATTGTTTCTAGTCTTATTTATTGAGCCAGTCTGTCGTTAAACAGTTGTAACATAAGTCTGAGGTAAAGAGTCAGATTGAATTCCCCAGGAAGTAATTGCGACTATAAATTAAAACATGGATATCTGGACTTCTGGAGATATATTTTTTAAATAAATTGTTTTATCGTTTTGTAGCACTTTTTATTTAATTATTTTTTTATCATAGAAAAACGAAACAATTCAACTTTGTATAACCTACTTATATAATGCATTAATCCGACCGGTTTCGGAACAAACGTTCCTTCTTCAGGGAAAGCTTATACTAAGTTTCGAACAGTGTTTTATTATAGTAGGGGTGGAGCCGTTGCTACTTAATAATATAGATTGGGTGGGTAGGTATGTAGAGTGGGTGGGTAGGGGAACAAATCCATGATTGGGCTGTAAGACAATATTTTTATTTTGTTGATAATAGATTCATTATTTTTAAGGGATTTTTTAATTTCCAAGGCTTCTAAGTTATCAAAACGTTTTCCTTTATGATTAATATGAAGAATATTTATCCCAGTATTTTTTTCAAAACTATGGTTATTTTCAATGATATGGCTAGCGAACTCAGAAAAATTATTATTATTAAGACACCTTAAATGTTCTTTGAATCTGATTTCAAAATTACTAGTTGTTTTTCCAATATAAAATGAGGGACAATCATTGCATTTGAGTTTATATATTCCGGAATTAGTCATTTTATGGTCTTTATCTTTAGTAATTCTTAAAAAATTACCGATATTATTTCTTGTATAAAAAGCTGGTTTAATATTAGAAGGGAGATTTTTGCAACATTGAAGAAGGAACGTTTGTTCCCAAACCGGTCGGATTTACGCATTATATAAGTGGTTTATACAAAGTTGAATTGTTTCATTTATCTATAATGGATAACCACAAAGTTATAGCTACATTAAAAAAAATATATATTTTATTAGTTTCTATGGCAAAGTTTTTTATTAACCTGGGAAAAAAATTCCTCGGGGTCTATCATCTTTTGGAATGCTATGTGGAAGATCTTTTTAGGGAAAAGAAGGAGAAGAAGTTCTGGGAAGGAAAAAGGTATGGGGGTTGGATATCGGAAAAATGGGGATCAGTGTGTTCAGGGAGTGACGGGCGTACAAATCCATGCTTCCCACTGCTTTAAAAGGCGACGTTCAGAGAGAGCCCTGCTGGGGAGATCAAAAGGTCTCCCCCAAACAGTCTCTCCCTATCCGGTCTTGCAAGCAGTTGGTGGGCAAACCCGGACAGACCTCACCCCTATGAACTTGGGCATCCTGGTAAGTCGCCAAGCGTAGAGAACCACTTGAGAGGACCTATGTTTGGTAGAAGCCGCAAATATACTATATATTATTTTAAATGAGTAAATTGTGAAATACACAAATTAATCAAATAAAATTTATTTGCCATGCTGGGATTCGATCCCCCGACCTTCGGAATGCGAATTAAGCATCTTACCGCTGCACTACGCCGGCCGTCATGAAAATGAAATGAAATATAATATACTAGCTTTTTTCCGCGGCCTAATTCGCTTGGTATTAGGGAGGGTTCCCACTCCGCCTCCTCCACCTTCCCTGTACCCAATTCCACTCCCCCATCAGCCCTCCCGCTCCCCCCAGCCCCTCCACCCCCTTTACACCCCCTCCCGCTCCCTCCCCCCCCCCCCTCCGCCACCTCTCCAACCCCCTTCCTACAACCCCCCTCCACCTCCTACCACCCCTCTGCCCCCTCGCCCTCCCGCATTCCACACATTCAATCCCGGTAAATTCAGTTTTCAAACTGCTCGCGTGCCACTTCTTGCAATTTTTTAATACACACTTCATAATGCCAGAGCTTAACAGTAGTTTAATTAAAAATAACAAACAAAAAAAAGAATTATCCAATTTAATGCCGTTGTTCGGAAGTTATGCGCGTAGGTACATACATTTCTGCGATTCATTTTTAGAGATAGATATTAACTACGACGCCAACATAGTTTCCAATGCAACATTTTGTTTTGATTTCTTCTGACGTTTGCAACAACTCGACTTTGTTAGGGACAGAAAACTTATGATAAATAATTTCATAACGCCAGAGCTTACCAATATATATAGCCTGTATTATTCGCAAATAATGTAGCTTTCTCTTAGTGAAATAATTTTTCAAGTCCATTCAGTATATTTTGCGTGAAAGAGTAACAAACATTCATACATCCATACAAACTTTCACCTTTATAATATTAGTAGGATTTTTTTATAAAATTTTAACACCTCTACGACAAAAAAATCTAAGACTGCGATTTGCGGAGACTACGGAAGTAAGTTTAGTCGAGATGCCTCCGGAATGGCAACAAAGTACTGCGAGGGCCGCTGACCCAATTAGACATTCCCTTATTCCCCAGCTAATGGGACACATATACTAACGGGTCGGCCGTTGTTTTCCAAGACTGATGTTAAAAAAATCAAATGTTCGATCAAAAACAATTGAGAGTTTTTGCTCTGGGAATACAAGTAAGTTTTTTAAACAACGATCACAAATGCAGCTCTGCCATTATAAATTTAAAAACAAGTTTCTGGCGATTTTCGTGTTTTATTATTTTTTATGTTTTTTTTAATCGTATTACCGACTACTTATTTAAGTACAAAGTATAATAATTTATTCACAGTCCTCCTCACTACGAATTCCTGTTCCGAGGCGGACTGTCGTATATAGTCGTGTTAGGGTTACATCATGATTTCCTCATCTTCTGTTGTTTGTTTGTATTATATTTCCTCATTTTCAGGATTGTTGACCACGTGCGTTGATTTCCACGTCTTAATAATTGCTGACTGTGTACATTAAAGTGGTCCAAATTTTTTTTTTCATTATTTTTCATTTGGCCACCCCGTGAATTTGTTACACGTATTCATAGAAATAACATAGTAAAATTTCAGCGAGATAGCTCAAGTAGAAAGGGGTGCTCAATCGAGTATTGTTTTTGAATTTTTTGTGTAAAATGCTTTATTTTTACTTTTTGCTACAGGCCAGTTTCGTGTGTTAAACTATTAAATAAATATTAAAATAAACTACTAAAGAGTTTTATAGACAAATTTGAACAGTATTTGATACTTATTTAGTAGCCTGTGAAGTGAATCAGTGTAGTAAAATGTGTTCATCTACTCGAAAAAAATACGAAATTTTTCTACTTGGGGTTCGAGATATTGAGCCATTGATAAGGCTTAATCAACATCCTACTCTTCGGCAAGTTTTACTCCGTTATCACTACATATTAAATGATTCCAAAAATGTGAAAGATTCCGCGCATGTACTTATTCAAGAACTTATAAAAGTATGGAGTAAATCTAGTATTCCGACCAGACAACAATATCACTGCATTGAAAAACTGATAAGTTTTTTAAGAACTGGCTGCTATTGAATAAAAATAGAGGAAGAAATTCTGAAGCACAAAGGGAGAGTATTTGTTTAAAAAAGAACTAGACAAACTTTTTGATATTGCCCATGCAAGCGCTTTGAATTTGCTAAAAAATTGCGGAAGACAGAGCGTTTCTCCTCAATCAAAGATGAGAACGTAAGATGATTTTGACCTCAATTGACAAGAAACTAGAAAAGGTCAAAGAAAGTTCTCTAAAATGGAAACAAACATCTGAAGAATTGAAAGAAATGGCTGCTGAAAGTAATGCTTCATCTTCGGTGGTGTCGAGACAAGAGTAAGAACTTGAGTGCAGCTTCAGTAGCACTTCAAGTAATGCTAGCATATTAGAGGATAAGTCCAAAGATGAGTTTGTAGTGCGTTGAGTTGTCTACAAGTGACATATTTACACAATACGTTACCAGTGTGCTTGATCGTAACAAGATTTAAACTAATCAAGAGAGAAGAAAAACAAATTGTTCGATTTGTAAGTTATCATCTACACCAAAGTTTGAATCGTAGCGTCTTTGGCAGCAGATGCACCAGTAAATGACTTAATACTTTGGAATAGCTTAAAATTGTATGAAGTCATTGATTCCGAAATCAGTGTAGCAGCTAGGGGTGTCTTAGAGCGTCACTTATGGTATTAGTCAGATAAACTAGTCGCATTTACCTTGTTTACTGAGAAGCTATCTGACGCTGAGAAACAGGCCATTGTTCAAAAAATAAATTCTGATGGCAGTAATCGTTCAGTACGAGGTGATTCTGCTAAGCTTGCCTCAGAGGTTACATTAGAAGCTTTTGCAACACAAACTACGTTGAAAACGCTCTTAGTTCTTGATGTCAAGGACTCTTTCTTGTAATTACCTCCTGAACAATGTTGATTACGTTCAAGGCAAAAGCTGAGTCAAAAATTTGCGTGTTGTTAATGATACAGCGGAGAGATGTGTTAAACTATTTGAAGATTACAACACGATACTCACTAAGAATGAGGAACAAAAGCAATTTTTACTTCACATCGTTGAACAAAAGAGAAAAATCGTTTCTACTGAAACATTCAAAAAGGAGTTAACAAACATGGTTTTGAAAGATTGCGACTAATATTAAGTTAATTATTGCTTTGTTACCAAATTTTGCTCAAATTTAAATACGTTTTATACTTATTTGACTAAAATACTTGTAATATTAGTAAACCTTAGATTACGTGTTTTACTTAAAATCCAGAACTTTTGTCAGAAACTTCTAACTCGATGAGCACCCCCTTGTATATAAGATAGGGGACTGAATTTTTTTACACATAATAGGAATGACAGGTGTAACAAATAAAATGGGTGGCTACATCTATATTTGAAAAAATAAAATTTACTATGTAGGCCTGGACCACCTTAGTGTACATATAGGTTTTTTGTTGTTACTTCATAATTTTAATGATTTCCTATTTTAATTTTGTTGTATAATTTTTATTTTAGATACAGATAATCCGGATTGATAGCCATCCGGATTGGTAGCCATCCGGATTGGTAGCCATCCGGATTATGCAATTAAGTTATTTTATTAAAACATATGGCTGATTTCATATTTAATTTATTAAATAAAACATTAATAATATATTTTTTATTTGTAGCATATTACAAGGTAGTAGGTACCTACCTATTCACACACAGTAGATTTTACGGATGTTCTCACTTACGTGAGAGTAATCGAGTTAAAAAACTCAATATACAAATAGGTACATAAAATTACAAGTCACAATTACAAAATCTGCCCAGACAACGGTTTTGGACAACCTACATAAAACTACAAAATTATATAAAAGTTCACTCAAATGACAAATAATACAAAGAAAGGCCAGGGGGGGAGGGGGGGGGGGTCACGTAGTATGGGTACGTTCCCTTATATGATTCAACATATTTTTTTGCAATGACAGTATTTTTTCTCTGCATCCATATAGATTATCGACAACATGTCTACTTCTGCATACCTATCCTATTATAGCGTCGGCACATTTGGGCCAGAGGGCTAAACTAGGCTATACATTTTACGAAATAACACGGCAAAAATGCTAGCTTGTGCTATACATTACACCCTAAAATATGTAAAATATGTGGGCGGTGCTCCAGTGTGCTCGTCGCTGGTTACATGGGTAAGTAAATTATGAAACATTTGTAAAAGTGTCTTAACTAAATACGGCAACAAAATATTCGTATGTGAAAAGATGCGAACTTTACTTTGCCGTATTTGGACTTCGCAAATATGTTAATAACGTGGCGAGAAATCGCGCTCCCACGTAAAAAGGTCTATTCATTCAAAAGCAGATTTTACTTTTAAGAACTAAATGAGTAAATGGTGATATTATGATGCGAGATGCCTATGTTCTGTCAGATTGATTTTTAAACGAATCACAGTCATCGTCCCCCTCTTCGTACCGCCGTAGTTGATTTTTCCCCTTATCTGTATGTTCTCGTCTATTAAATTTGGATGTCTATGAGGCTATATTATTTTTAAATACGACATAATGTAGCATCAAGATGACCGTGAATTATTTCTTGTAAACATATTAGATCAGTCAACAGACTTCTAATTTTAAATATAATAATCTTGAAGTATACAACTTATGTTCTATAAGTATCGCTTCAGTGAAAGGCCTTCACCTGAATCGAAGCATTGGTTGAAATAGCTTTAGCCGTGTTTAGAAATCGAATCCGAATAGTGAGGTATTTACCAATCTTCCTCTCCCACTTTACCTTCTCCTCCCCACTGCATTCAGCCTCAAAGTTCTTGATGTTTCCAGTTTCAATGACTACAAATGCATCCTGGAACAGAAAACAAAACACAAATATTATAGTAATTTTCCAGCCACAATATGCGGGCCGATAGCCTCTGGCGGTGCAACAATTGCACTAAATGAAATGCAGGCACACAATGCGTACTGCAGATAGGCAAAACTCTGCATTTTCTGCTCGGCGGTGCATTTTTCTAGCTGCATTGTCTGATATTCCCCTTGCAGCTTTGTTCTTTGTCCATCGCCCATTGTTGAATGCAACTTATTCATTTGTTGGCCTGCTCTGTGATTGGCCGCTTCGTTCTGAGTATGAATCACAAGACTATAATGTAAATGTGGGACTTTTTGTTTTATGTATTTTAGTAGAGCTAGTGGGTCTATGTCACGCTCCATGTGCCCATGCTTATAATCAATCCTGGATTTGTCAATGGGCCGCGGCCCAGGGGTGGCAGCCTACAAGTGAGTGATTAAGGTGGTAACTTCTAAAAAAGTGGAAGGGGCTGCGCAAATGAAGTGGTCTATACTTATGAAAAGTATAAATCGGTCACCGCTTAGTATCTACATCTAGATATTACGTAGTATGATTTTTTCTATCTATTGGCATTGTTGATTTGCTTCATTCTGAATACTGCACAGGTGTGTTCTGACTGTATGAAATAAAACTTTAAAAGAATGATTTTACTGCGGTTTTAACCTTCCTACCGAGTGATCGGAATCAACCTTCAACAAATGACAGATCGGTACGCAAATCGTACAACAATCGCATTCCGATTGTTATACGCAACTAATTAATGTCTTTGGGCTGCTCGGTAATTGTATGTTAACTATGTGGAGCTATTGGAGATCTGTGACACCCTCCACATTGTCAATTTTCTGGATCAGTAGTGGGACTATGCTATGCCCACAGATCATAGAATTCTACGGTTATCCCCAATTGGGTTATGTTGTTACACTGAAGGGACAGAAGGAGATGAAAGTTGTTAAACACCTGACTAACTACAATTAATTATTTTTTGTACATTTACAAATGGTGGTCTTAACCAGTACCTACCACTCTGAAAAATGCCATCAATATCGGTATTATTTATCAACTAATATTATAACTTATATACTTCAGTATCGACTATTATTTATAATTTATTTGCAAACACCGGGCTTTAAACCCGCAACCATGGATTCGTAGTAGAGGATCTTAACCGTTCAGCCACGTAGATAGTCATTAATCTTTCCGTCCTCCTTGTTTTTCTAAATTTTCTTCAGTATTACAAAATTTCCAAAATCCGATTGCTATAGTTTCACAGACTCAACAAGGCTAGGACTCGCAAGAGAACCTTCACGTGGGTTTTTTCACTATTTCGTACCTACATGATCGAATTTACAAAACTACTTACCATTTTTACTTAGGTGGCAAACTTAAAGTGCATTATAAACATCCACTGAACTCCTGAATATTTAATGTTGCTTTTACCTTTTCCCTAAGAGATGCTGCAGGCTTGAACTGAATAGAAAATCCTTAGAAGTGTGATCTATACCAATTTGAAAGAACTACCGGCTGCGCCAAAGTGGATCAGGATCTTATTAAAAATAAAGTATTACTATATTTTTGAATGTAGCTATTACTTTGTGGTTATCCATTATAGAATAATGAAATAATTTTACTTTCTATAAACCACTTATTTGATGTGCAAATCATGGATTTGTTCATCAATAGCCCAATCATGGATTTGTTCCCCTACCCACCCACTCTACACTAATACCTACCTACCCAATCTACATTATTATCTAGCAACAGCTCCACCCCTACCATAATAAAACATTGTTCGAAACTGTCAAATTAGTATAAGCTTTCCCTGACGAAGGAACGTTTGTTCCGAAACCGGTCGGATTTGCACATCAAATAAGTGGTTTATACAAAGTAAAATTATTTCATTATTCTAAAGTATTACTGTTATAAATTATAACGTGTATTGTTTGGCGGGAGCCGAATAACAAATGGACGCATCATTCATAGATCGCAGCAAGCATTCTTTCTCAAGTAAAATAATTTACCTAGAACATAAGTTACAAAAATAGGAACGATTAAGAAGCTCTTCGTAGAAAAGTCGCAATCAAGGTGGCTTGGTGATTTACGAAGAATGACGAAAGTCCGAATTCCATTGAAAATTAGTAAGACGTCCAGCGGGCCACGCCAAGCATAATTGGGAGCAGCCACCCCAGAGGCTGTGCGGAGAGGCTGGGTGTACTATGGATGTATGAAAAGAGGTTGCTGAATTTGCGTAGGGCATGGATTCTTGGAGGTATTCCATGACCCGAATAAGACAAAATGAGATGAACACCAAGCGTCTAAAGTGGCTCCAGTCAAATGGAGCCAGCTTTTTTAAACTTTTTGAAATAATGGCATACAGAACTCCGGGCCAAAAAGGCCTCTTCTTCTTTCATCATGAATTTATAATAATGGTTGTTGAAAAAACGGTGTTTTTGTCGTTTGTTAAAAATTATTTACAAGAGGTCATACATACATGGCTGCAATACGAAGAGGATAAACTTTACAAAGGATTTTTTAAGGTTTTTTATGTGTTATACGTACGTTTTCGTCGTATCAGGCGAGGCAGTTTATGGATGCGCTTTCGTGGGTGGGAATTCCCGCAAAAAATGTTTCCGCAAGATGTGTTTTTTTTTAATAAAGGGATTTCAGAATCTTTGTGGAGTTGGGATACCCTTATCCATTTGGGGGCTCCCAGGGCTATGCGTTTGGCTTTATTATGGAATGTTTCAAGTTTTTTTTTTAAATGAGACTGAAGCGTGGGCCCATACAGGGCTTGCATAAGCTAGTTTTGGCCTTATCGTAAATTTATAAATTAGATGATTATTTTTAATTGATGTTTTTTTATTTATTTCTTTTGCAGGAGCCGGCTATAACCACAACGTTGGTGATAGCCGTTTTCACGCAGAACCCGACATTCCCTTCCAGGCACCACGTATGCAATTTTTTTTTTTAAATGCTGCACAGTCATTGCCGATTTCATACCGACCCATGTGGGAGTCATCTAAACGTGGCAAAACCGAATATAATAAAATAAAATGTTATATGGGTAATGTAGTTAATGTTGTGTAAAATTTTGTTTTTCTGTTCTTTCATGCCTTCTTTCCACGTTTCTTCAATGTTTTATTTTGTCATGAAACCGTTTTAGGTTTTTGCGAGTAGATTGAAAAGGATTTTTGTCTTGCTTCTTTTACGGGTGAAATTATGCTTTCTGCTGGCACACCATATACGCCCAAAACACACTTCTATCTTTTATCCCTTCTGTGGTGAGTTGCATGTAAGGACCTGTCCGTTAAACGAAGCGGTAAGCTGTCAAATTAATGCCACGGGCTTGTTCTGTTTTCTGTGGTGTACTCTGTTCTCCTCCCTTTGTATTGTGACTAAACTGACTGACAGAGTCGACTAGTGACTAGTGACTGGCAGAAAAGGATTTTGATAACCCTGATTTATGAACAACCTACAATTAAACAACGTGCATTTTCGTAGGTCTATTTTAATTTTATACTGTGGTAAGCAGGGGTCACATTAGGGTGGGCCACATTAGGATGGGCCCTAATAGGGTGGGCCTCATATGGGTGGGCCACATTAGAGTGGGCCACATTAGGATGGGCCACATTAGGATGAGCCACTTTATGGTAGACCACAATAAGGGGGAACACATTACGGTAGACCACATTAGAATGGGCCACATTGGGGTGAGCGACAATATTATCTCCTACTACCACCACAGCAAAGGGAAAATGTTTCTTGTGTCATGATGGAGGACTTAGCCGGCCGAGAAATCGAACACGCAACGTCCGGGTGGGACCCAGACGCGATGCCAACTCAACCACTCACCACCCTAATGTGGCCAAATTAGTATTGGCCACATTAGAGTGGGCCACATTGGAATGGGCCACATTAGGTTGAGCCATATTAGAGCGGCCCGTCAGTGCTTTTGTTAAATTAGGATATATTATTGGTTCCAAATTCGATACCGGTTATGAAAGAATATTTGTATGCGAAGCAGGAATTGCCTACGGGCGCGATGGACTGACGATCCGTAGAGAACTGCAGGCTTCGAAAGGGCGGGAGAAACGTAGACAATAATAATATGTGGAATACCTGTTGTTCACAACACTCGAGTCATCGAACTGCTGGACGTGAAAATAATGTTAAAAAAGCATTATTCATTCTCGATTAGACAAAAAACATCTTAATTTTAATTATTATTTTTAATTGTAAAACTAACGTTTTTTTTTAAGACAAGAGTTTTTATGCATAGCACAAAGGGTAACAATTATTATAAGCAATAATTATCAGCCTGAAACACTCATCCACATTGAAAAATCTTCCGAGAAAAGATACATGACGCCAACGGGACTTGAACCCGTGTCCTCTCGATTGCCGGTCGATTGCTCTTGACCACTGAGCTATGGCGGCTTATCTCGTACCCGCCAAATGATTCAATATATGCTAGTGTTTCATTCAACAATTACTGCTTATTATATTTTTTTCACCTGAAAACAACCAACTTTATTTTTGCGAGAGAAACATTGTAAGTGTTAAATCCCTCGCTAGGTGGCGTCGAGACAAATTATGTCTTCATTTATTGGGGAAATACTTAAACTTGTCAAATATTAATTATTATTTTTAATTGTAAAACTAACGTTTTTTTTTTTTTTTAAGACAAGATTTTTTATGCATAGCACAAAGGGTAACAATTATTATAAGCAATAATTATCAGCCTGAAACACTCATCCACATTGAAAAATCTTCCGAGAAAAGATACATGACGCCAACGGGACTTGAACCCGTGTCCTCTCGATTGCCGGTCGATTGCTCTTGACCACTGAGCTATGGCGGCTTATCTCGTACCCGTCAAATGATTCAATATATGCTAGTGTTTCATTCAACAATTACTGCTTATTATATTTTTTTCACCTGAAAACAACCAACTTTATTTTTGCGAGAGAAACATTGTAAGTGTTAAATCCCTCGCTAGGTGGCGTCGAGACAAATTATGTCTTCATTTATTGGGGAAATACTTAAACTTGTCAAATATTAATTATTATTTTTAATTGTAAAACTAACGTTTTTTTTTTAAGACAAGATTTTTTATGCATAGCACAAAGGGTAACAATTATTATAAGCAATAATTATCAGCCTGAAACACTCATCCACATTGAAAAATCTTCCGAGAAAAGATACATGACGCCAACGGGACTTGAACCCGTGTCCTCTAAAATATAATAAGCAGTAATTGTTGAATGAAACACTAGCATATATTGAATCATTTGGCGGGTACGAGATAAGCCGCCATAGCTCAGTGGTCAAGAGCAATCGACCGGCAATCGAGAGGACACGGGTTCAAGTCCCGTTGGCGTCTTGTATCTTTTCTCGGAAGATTTTTCAATGTGGATGAGTGTTTCAGGCTGATAATTATTGCTTATAATAATTGTTACATCTTAATTTTCCTAACTTCAAGCAGTAGTTGACCAAAAGTGCCTACTATTAAATCTGAAAACGAAAAATGAGATTATTTTATAACTAGGTATTTCAAATAGGCAACTTTGGTCATCTCTGAGAAATCCCCTTCTAAAAAAAACTTCCAAAATATATTGACGGCCCATCCGGACGGACGTACTCGATACTACAGTATTATAATAATTATAAGATTATATTTTATGTGTTATAACGTGGGTTTAGTTTTTAGTTTTTATGTTTTAGAAATCTCGGTTTAATCATTTATGTGTATCTAGTAATAATGTGTGTTTAGTTATTTTTGTGTAGTAATGTGTGTACAGTTATTTATGTGTAGTAATGTATGTATAGTTATTTATGGGTGTATAGTTATTTATGTGTAGTAATGTGTGTGTAGTTATTTATGTGTAGTAATGTGTGTATAGTTATTTATGTGTAGTAATGTATGTATAGTTATTTATGGGTGTATAGTTATTTATGTGTAGTAATGTGTGTGTAGTGATTTATGTGTAGTAATGTGTGTATAGTTATGTATGTGTAGTTAAGTGAGTTTAGTTATTTATGTGTCTAATTGTTGGTTAAGTAATATTTAGGTGTGGTGAGGTCAGTTTATTATTTATCTGTTGGAATGTGGGTTTAGTTAATTATGTGTAGTGGTGTGAGTTATTTATGCGTCTTTTTGTTGGTTTAGTAATGTTTATGAGTAGTAATGACAGTTTAGTATTTATGTGTTGGAATGTGGGTTTAGTTAATTATGTGTGGTGATGTGAGTTATTTTTGTGTCTTATTGTTGGTTTAGTAATGTCAGTTTAGTATTTATGTGTTGGAATGTGGGTTTAGTTAATTATGTGTAGTAGTGTGAGTTATTCATGCGTCTTATTGTTGGTTTAGTAATGCTTATATATAGTAATGTCAGTTTAGTATTTATGTGTTGGAATGTAAGTTTGGTTAATTATGTGTAGTAGTGTGAGTTTTTTATGCGTCTTATTGTTGGTTTAGTAATGTTTATGAGTAGTAATGACAGTTTAGTATTTATGTGTTGGAATGTGGGTTTAGTTAATTATGTGTAATAATGTGAGTTATTTTTGTGTCTTATTATCGGTTTAGTAATGTCAGTTTAGTATTTATGTGTTGGAATGTGGGTTTAGTTAATTACATATGTGTAGTGATGTGAGTTATTTATGTGTCTCATTGTTGGTTTAGTAATGTTGATGTGTAGTAAGCAACATTTCCCACTATAATGATCGAATAAGAGTATTTCAAATACTGACGGAAAATTAGTCTTACTTTTTAAAAACTAATTACTTTTTTTACATGAGCTCCACATACTCAATTTGGGAGGCGGGAATGGGTACCGTCGCCCCGGGAACCTTTATTGGATAACTAACACCTCTGCCATAGATCACCCCAAGTGGTTCGCTAAGTTTGGTGATTTAGCAGGGGTGTCTGGGTTCATGGGGTGAGGTTTGTCTAGGTCTTGAAGGCGGATGACCAGGACATACTGAACCCCAGATTCATACCCACCCCTTAAACCCTTTTCTTTCCCAGAACTCTCCTCTCCTTCCTTTCCTTAAAAAAACCCTCCACACAGCATCCCCAAAGATGACATAGGCCCTGAGGAAAATTATTTTCAGCTCAGGGCCTCCTGTGTGGAGCTCATGTAAAAAAAATGGGGTTTATTGTGTCCTGGTCATCCACCTCCAAGACCTAGACAAACCTCGCCCCATGAACCCGGGCACCCCTGCTAAATCATCAAACGTAGCAAACCACTTGGGACGACCTATGGCAGAGGTGTTGGTTATCCAATAAAGGTTCCCGTGACCCATTCCCGCCTCCCAAATTGTTATATTATGTTTTAAAATGGCATGGAAAGAATCTCCTACTTGTGATCTCCAAATTGACCTTGAAAAAAATCACATCTTTGCGATTCTTTTAAAGACATGAAACCATCCCGTGATATCTTGAACGGAACCATTCCTTTGTTAAGAATATTATGAACTAAATATACAATTTGGCTGTCCTGAAACGGGTATTCTTCCCAGTTGGACAGACAAAGTATCACATTGTAATGTATTGTAATATACACGCATATGTAAATAAATAAATAAATAAATAAAATTAAAAACACATCTAGCTCAATTAAGGGTTTTTAACCAAATCAAATCCTAATCTAAAAAAAACAAATTCTCCATCATTAAGTGCAAGCAATACTTTACACTATAATGATGTAATAAGAGCAATTGAAATACTGTCAGAAAATTTGTCTAATCTGTTAAGTTGTAATCAGGCGTGCTCTATGAGTTTTGGGTCTTCCCAGGACTTCAGGAACAAATCCAAGGGCCGGTTTCAATTAAATGCTCGGCGATTGCCGATTTGTCAGGGTGGCCAAGTTTACATGCTCGAAAATGTTCCGATATCCTTTTGGAGATCGTCCGCTCTGTCTGGCCCACATAGACCTTATCACATCCGGAACAGCTGAGTTTATATACTCCATCTGTTTCCAGAGGAAACTTGGTCTTTGCAGGCCTCAAAAAGTCTCGTATATTTGTCGTGGTTCCGAAGACGGTCTTGATGCTTTCTTTTTTCAATAGCGTTTTTGAGGCCTGCAAAGACCAAGGCTAAACGCAAACAAATATGTTGAAGTATATTGTAGCGCCAGCTCGTAGAGGAGTGGAGCTGGCGACACGGTATCGCTCCTAAGTAGATAAGTACAAACATCACCCATAACTATTACACGATCATCGGTTCTTTGACTGCCGCCTGCGACAGTCGCTTTTCGAGACGAGAGCTTTTTCGCCCCCAAGTCGCTTTTGTCTGGCTTGTGTTTACACGGCCAGACACCTGCTACCTGTCGGCCGGCCCCCGACCGGCCCTTGACTAGGCCGCCGCGCCGCCAACTGCCTTTTTCAAGGCAACCAAGCCCACCA
This sequence comes from Limnephilus marmoratus, assembly GCA_917880885.1. Lineage (NCBI taxonomy): Eukaryota > Metazoa > Arthropoda > Insecta > Trichoptera > Limnephilidae > Limnephilus > Limnephilus marmoratus. Next base: position 22,409,123 of record OU862932.1, on the reverse strand, counting down.
AGAAGAACCTGGCAACCAAGAAGAAGGACGACCTGGCCCCACCGAGACGACACAACACAACATCCCCCATCCAGAAGAGGAAATATAAAATACCTGCCGTGCGGATGTTGTCCGCGCGGATGGAACTAGCTGACCCGGAGGATTCGCCAATAGAGATCCCCCCGGGCGCCCGCCAGTATAGGCGGCAAACTAAGACGGGGACCATCCTCATCACCATCCCGGCCTCCCAGCCCGCAGAACCGAAAACCAAGCCGGCATCCATCCCCCTGCCGCCCCCCGAGATGCCCGAGGCCGCCCCCGCCCCCGGAACCAGCCGCCCCCCAATAGGCCCAGCTTCGGCCTACGTCGCGCCCCCCAGACCCCAGCCACCCGCCCAGGATATGGAAACCACCCGCCAGGAGGAAGGATGGACGAGGCCGTCCAACACCGTCAAGAGGCCCCTTTCACCACAGGAACCCCGGGCGGTTGTTATCGGCAACCGCTTTACATGAAGTATCCGAAGGCGGCAATGACGGTGGGGCGTCGCAGGCGAAGCGCCCACATACTAATTCTAATTTCTCTTTTACAGGTACCAGTGGCCAGTCTACAAGGAAGGACCGTGTGCTCCCGGTCGTGATGACCCTGGGGGCCCTCTCTCATGGGCAGGTCACCGCAGCGGTTCAGGGCCACATCGGGAACCTGAACTTCAAGATACAATACCGATCAAAATATCCTCCTACAGAACATGGCGGACCACCGTGCCCTCACCAACGGGCTGCGTGCGGAGGCTAGAGGCTTCCATACCTACACAGCGGAGGCGGAGAAAATGAAAAAGGCGGTCATCAAGGGCCTGCCTAATATCGACACGGAGGACATCGCTGCGAGCCTCTCGGAACAGGGATTCCCTCCCGCAAAGGTCACAAGGATGACGACCGCCTCGGCCGAGTATCCCATGTACTTGGCCCACTTCGACAAAGAGGTCAACATGGGTCAACTGAGGGCAACAGTCAAGTACCTCTGCCACTGCAAAATACGGCTGCGGAAGCACCGCAGCAACCATCTGCAGCACGGGACGCAGTGCTACCGCTGCCAAAACTTCGGACATGGGTCCCGAAATTGCGCCCACACCGCGAGGTGTGTGAAGTGCTTGGTGGAGCACGCCTCGGCCGAGTGCCCAAAAACCACAAGGGACGAGCCCGCCGCGTGCTGTAACTGCGGGGGCCCCCATCCCGCCAACTTCAGAGGCTGCCCGAAGAGGATAGCTTACGTCGCTTCGCTGCAGCAGCACCAGCGCCAGAACCGGCGACAAGCACCAGGAAACAGCGGGCCGCATGCCCAGCAGACCTCGAGGACCGACGGACGCAGCTGGGCCAACGTGGCCCGCGGAAACACGGCCTCCCAGCAGCGCGAGGAGCAGCCCCGCACGCAGCCCCGCACGCAGCCCCATACGCAGTCCCGCACGCAGCATCCCGCAGGAGAGCCATACACCGGCGTAGGAGACGCGCAACTGATGATGGCCCTGCTCCAAAGATTGAGACGCGTGCAACCGCAACTGGCCGCAGCTGGCTCCGACGAGCTGGAGAGGGCATGGATCCTGATGGATCTTATCACGAGCACCATCAATGTCTGATCCCCAGATGGTGAACGTGCTCCTGTGGAATGCCCACAGCATCCGAAATAAAATAGACGAACTAATTTGCGCCCAATTGTTGTTTTAGGAGGAGACCTGAACGCAAAACACAACTATTGGAATAACTACAGAGGCAACGCGAATGGGAAAACGCTCTTCACGCATATGCAGACACATAACTACTCGATAATGGCACCGGACAAACCGACATTCCACTCAGTACACGCAAAGTACCCCAGCACTCTGGACATCGTACTCGAGAAAAACGCTAAAACGATCTCGCCACTGCGCACGCTGGATGAACTTTCGTCGGACCACCTGCCCGTGAGCTTCAGTATTGGAGGGACAACTTCAAGGAGCCCTAGAAAACAGCGCAATTACAAAGACGCCGATTGGGAAGGTTTCAAGAAAGAGATAAACGAACGAATTCACCTCACGTCGGGGGCTCTACGCTCGAAGGAAGAAATCGACGAGGCCGCAAGCACTCTCACGGAAATCATACAACATGCACAAGACACATTTATACCTCTCAAAGAAGCACACACATACACGATCAAGCTTCCCGAGCACGTATTATCGCTCATTAAGGAGAAAAACCGTCTTCGCCGCCTTCACCATCAAACGCGCGACGGCTACTTCAAAACGGCTTACAACACGCTACAGCGGGAAATAAAGCAAGAAATCACCGACCTCAGACGCGAACTTTGGACGAAGAAAGTTACGTCACTCACGCCAAAGGACAACAGCCTATGGAAAATGGCAAAAGCGCTGAGACGCGAGGATCACACGATTCCCCCGCTAGAGAAGCTAGACGGATCAGGGCTGGCACTTTCGCTCGAAGAAAAAGCAAACGCGCTCGCCGACGGATTTGAGAGAGCATACGCAGCCACGGACGGCCTATCAGACCCGGAGACGGACCGACTAGTAGAAGAATCTCTACAAAATCTCGAGCAAGCCGAGCAGACGAGCGCAGCCGATATCCACTTCAGCACGCCGAGCGAAGTAGCCGTCATCATCAGACGATTGAAGACAAATAAAGCGCCGGGAAGCGATCAAATACACAACATTCTACTCAAACATCTACCGCAGAAAGCCATCATTTACATTACAAAACTGTTCAATGCCTGCCTCATCATCGGACACTTCCCTCAGATCTGGAAAACGGCGACCGTGCTGCCCTTTTCCAAGCCCAACAAGGACAAGAAGCAGTCGACAAACTATCGGCCGATCAGTCTACTTTCCACGCTGAGCAAGGTATTTGAACAGGTTATACTCAACAGGCTGCTTCCACACCACGAAGAAAACAACACTTTGCCAGACGAGCAGTTTGGATTCAGGAAGAGGCACTCCACTACCCACCAACTTACCAGAGTAGCGGAATTCATCGCCAGAAGATTTAACGAACATCGCTACATCGCCGCTGCGCTGCTAGACTTGGAGAAGGCATTTGACACCGTTTGGATCAAAGGGCTACTGCACAAATTGCACAAAACAAACACGCCCATATACCTAACGAGAGTGATTCAAGAATACCTAAAGGACAGATCCTTCCGAGTTTTCATCAAGAACGCGCTGTCATCGGTACGTGAGATTCCAAAGGGCGTGCCGCAAGGAAGTCTACTCGGACCTCATCTATTCAACATATTCACACACGACATCCCCCGAGACGAGAGATGCAAGCTATCTATATACGCAGACGACGTCAAACTTTACGTTTCCTCGCTGAAATCAGACATGGCGGCCATATACCTACAGAGAGCGCTCGACGCTCTCGTAGAGTACTACAAGCAATGGCGACTCAAACTTAACGAGGCGAAAACCGAAGTAATCATGTACACGAGGAAACGAAAAAGAAGAACACCAGACGTCAACATCGAAATGGGAGGGCACGTCCTAGAATGGAAAGATGAAGTCGTATACCTGGGCCTGACGATGGACTCACGTCTCAACTGGAAATCTCACATAGCCAAGATGCACGCAAGAGCCAGAAAGGCAGTCGGCGCGATGAAGCCCATCTTCAACAGAAGGAGTCCGCTACTTCCCAAAACCAAGCTCCTGATCTACTACTCGCTCATCCGACCGGTACTGACATATGCTATTCCCGTGTGGAGTAGTATTTCTCGCACCGACCACTCGAAACTACAGACGCTACAAAATCTCTGCATTAAAATAGCATACAACACTAGAATCAGAACGAATTTGAAAAGACTACATGCAAGAGAAGACATTCCAACTTTATTTGAATACACACACCGACTGACGGACCGATTTTACAAATCTCTGAGACACAATAAAAATAGACTTATAAAGGAAATCGGTCAATACAATGCACCAAGTGACTTTACTTTCAGATACTCACACAGACTACCTAAACATATCCTGATGGACCTGAACCACATCTGGCATGAACCAGATTCAGACGCGGACGACTGAGCGAGCAGTAGGTATTCCTAACTCACAGACGCCCCCATGTAACTTATGTCTATATATCTATTTATATATCTAGATAATATTGTATAATATGTATGTTTATTCTAAAAATTCCCATAAAGTATAAACATAAAAACAGACACATACACCCCACACCACAAAATGCAGGATTTCATAATATACTGAAATCACTGAAGGCCGCCCAGTTTCATGTTGACTGTCGGCCGACTCTTCCCGGATGAGGTTTTTCATGGTTTCCTCATTCCCGAAGGCAAATGCGGAAGAGCTCCAAATTAAAAGGACATGACCGCCTCCTTCCCACTCCCAACATAACACAAACAGACACGTATGTATATATGGTCTTCGACCTCTGATGATGAAGATTGATGTTGAGTCTGGACGAAACATGCAATTTTAGTAGGGTTTTTAGATAACAATTTTTCCCTACCGATGAAACACAAGGCCTTTAAGTCTATAATAGCCAGGTAACATTTTTAAATACCCACATGAGGTAAAAATTGCAAGGCGCATATGACGCCGTTCTATTTGTATAAAGAACATTAACTTTAAATTCAGTAAATTTAAATGATTCATCTCCTCAAGATACATAAGAATCTAGTAAATGAAAAAAAAAAAAAATAATAACTATTACACATTTACCCTGATGAGGGACACTGCAACGCTGTCCGAAACGTTGGCTAAAGAAGTTGGTAGCGCAACACGGCATAATACCCCAAAAACTAATAACAAAATAATTTTTGGCCGTGAAAATCTAAAATCGTAACTTTTATTATGTTTTAAAACGAAAAGCACATCGAGCTCAATTAAATATTTCCAACCTCAATAGACTTCAATTCTCAATTTTAAAAGTTTGTAACTTCCAAAGTTTGCTCCACACTCGGAAACGTATTCATATTTAGTTTCAATTGCGGCAATCATATGTTTGAATGATAACTTTTACGAACTGGGGCCCATTAAAAAGCAAATAAAACTATCATTCGTGGAATATGTCTGAGTGAGGACTGTGGCAGTCTGTTTTCTGTATGAAGCTTTTCACTCCAACTTTACTTACCACCTTACCGCTGTATAAATAATATTGTGAAGGTTTTGTGGCTGTCAAAGTGTTAAGATTGACTTTCAAAATTTAAAAATACAAAAACTTAACAATTAAGTAATATTTGTATGAATACTCCAAATAATCCAGAATATATTTTGATTGAGAATTAGACAAATTTTGAAGTGTAATAAATCCTACTAATATTATAAAGGCGAAAGTTTGTATGGATGTATGTTTGTTACTCTTTCACGCAAAAACTACTGAATGGATTTTAAAAATTCTTTCACTAATAGAAAGCTACATTATTTGCGAGATCTATATGCTATATATGTTTGTAAGCTCTGGCATTATGAAATTATTTATCATACGTTTTCTGTCCCTAACAAAACCGATTTATTGCAAACGTCAGAAAAAAAGCAAACCATTTGTCGCCTTGGAAACGATGTTTTTTTTAACTAGGAAATTCACCCTAAAAAGAGTGCTTCATTGGCGTCGTATTTAATAACTATCTCTAAAAATGAATCACCGAAATGTATTTTAAATATTTTCAAATTTAAAAAGAAAGACAAATCCCGGGTTACGAATAACCCAACAATGTTTGAAAATCTCCTACTACCACTACAGAAAGCCGAAAATGTTGCTTGTGTTGTGATGGAGGATTTAGCCAGCCGAGGAATCGAACACGCGACGCTTGGGTGGGACCCAAGCGCTATGCCCACTTAACCACTGACCAGTCTTATATATGCGCATAAACCCGAACGACTGCACCAAATTAGATAATTCTTTTTTTTTTGTTCGTTATTTTGTATAAAACTACCTTTGAGTTCTGGCATTATGAAATCTGTGTAAAAAATTATAATAGGTAGCACGCGAGCAGTTTGAAAACTGAATGTATCGGGAATGAATGTGTGGAATGCGAGAGGTGAGAGGGGGGTGTTGGGAGGGTGTTGGTGGAGGGGGAAAGGGGGGGCGAAGAGGGTGGGGGGAGGGGGTTAGGGGAGGGAGAGGGGGGAGGGAAGGAAGGGAAAGGGGAAAGATGGAGGAGTGTGTGGGAAGGGGTAGGGGTTGAGGGGAAGGGGGTTGATTAGGGGAGTGGTGTGGGGAGTTAAATTTATGGAAGTAAATTCATTCCAAATTTTTTACATAGTTTGTTCGAGACACTAGTGAAATATTATAATAAAAGTGAATTCGTTGTTTTTATTTAGTTTAATAGATAATGCAGACGGATTTCTTATCTCAAGTGATTTTTGTCAAAAATTATTTTATAATATCCAAATTACCGGGGGGTGGAGGGAGGGCGGTGAGAGGGGGGAGGGGAGAGGTGGAGAAGGCGGAGTGGGAACCCCCCTTACACCATGCGAGCGAAGCCCCAATTACATATACTTTTTATTCCAAAGTGAGAACATTTTTCCTGCTAAGAGGAATCCGGGCGGTATTTTGTCCTTGCCAACGTATTCCCCAATTTCCTCCCTGGATTTTGACACTAATTCACATAAAAATACTTTTTTACACGTCATTTACATTTTTTCAATCTTTTTTACACGTCATTGTATACGTTCCACGCGTCATTTTTGGATATACTGTATGGAGAGTCTTTATAGGAAAAGGAAGGAGTGTTTCTGGGAAGGAAAACGGTATGGGAGTGGGTAGAAATCTGGGGGTCAATGTGTCCAGGAATGACGTATGAATTAATCCCTCCGGCTGAAGGTTCAAAAGGTCTGTCTCAACCAGTCTCAGCCGATCCGGCACGCCATGAAGTAGGTGCAAGACGATGGGTCGAGAGAGTCCGGCCGAAGAGTTCAAATCTCTCTCAACCGATCTCTCCCGATTCGGGCCGCCACGTAGTAGATGGGCCAAACTTCACCCATGAACCCGAGCGCCCCTGCTAAGTCACCAAAAGTATCTAACCACTTGAAGTAACGTACGGCGTGTTGGCTCCCAAATTCTGGTTGCCGGCAATTAAATTCTGGTTTCAATTTATCCCACGCGCGCCACAGTCTAACACCCCCGGCTCCCGGGATTTACTGGCGTCTTACTTTTGGAGTAGTGATAATCCGGTGATATTAAAACTTCCCCGGGGGGTGGCGGGGCGCACATCCAGGGGAGGCTCACGGGGCATCCGGTGGGTGGCGCAAACAGTAAGCCGTGTCTATTGCTCCCGGGTCCCAAGTCCCCACTAGTCCCTGGTCCCTAGTCCCTATTGCTAGTCCCGGAGCCTATAGGCCGGGCCCCGCAGCCAAGAGGGATTTGTATGGCACTATTATTTGTGCGGCAAAATGCAAAGTTGCAAGATTTATAATGATTTGGATGCAGTGGAAGCTCGGTTATCAGGGACTGGATACAGTAGGACCTCGATACAGTGGGACATGTACATATAATGGATGCATTAACTGGTGTAATAATTGGTATAACTCTAAGTGACTAGCTCAGGTACGGGGGCCCCATCGAAACCAGAGTTAAGTTAAGCCTCTCAGAAACTGGGCGTATTGTACAGGGCCCGCAGATACTTTAATAGTACACAACTGCTAACCCTGTACAAATCACAAGTGCGCCCCACTAAAAGTGACCGAATTAATATGGGTTCCGTAGCTTAATCGGTAGAGCTGTTTCCATGTAAGAAAAGGGTTCTGGGTTCGAGCCAATATCTTTTCTGATTTTTCTGTCTTCAGATTTCGATTGAGTTTCGCTAATATTGTCTTCATTTAATTAAATATTATAATTTGAGATTTTACTCATAAAGTTTAAAAAAAAATTAATAATAAATATTCATCCTAGACTTGCAGAAAAAGTCAATAGATGTCGCGTATTACAAATAAAAAATGGATAAAAATTTATCCAGACACTATCTAGATTGCATTTAGTTCGAGTTGAATCTTGTAATCATATATAAAGATAGCAGCCAATAATATGTGCGTTAAGTAAATGAAGATAATGTTGGTAGTTCTTAGTCGAAGTATGATACAGTTAAAAGTGACCGAATTAATAAGGGTTCCGTAGCTTAATCGGTAGAGCTGTTTCCATGTAAGAAAAGGGTTCTGGGTTCGAGTCCCAGCGGAGCCAATATCTTTTCTGATTTTTCTGTCTCCAGATTTCGATTGAGTTTCGCTAATATTGTCTTCATTTAATTAAATATTATAATTTGAGATTTTACTCATAAAGTTTAAAAAAAAATTAATAATAAATAAATAACACCGTATTCAATATAACAATATATTTAGTAGTGTCACCTCTCCGGCGTTCAAACGGTTTTTAGTCATCGTTGATCTCAGCCATGTTTTAACACGACGCAGTGTAGAAAAGGACCTCTCTATGTTACTTGTAGTGCAAGGTTGTGCCAAGGAAATAAGTATTGCTTTTTTTGTTGCGGGAAAGAAAATGTTCGCCTCCTTAAACAATTCAGTACAATCTATTTTTTTGAGATCTTTTCTGGTCATACCCTTGTTCTGTCATTTTTTATATCATAGTTCGGCTTCTTGATTAAAATTAAGTAAATCGTAATATAGGCAAAAACTTTGTGCTTTTTCTTTAAAATCAATTAATGACGTATTCAACAATGCATTGTACAGGGATGTAGCGACTAGCGACATTAATCCGAAAGCAGGCAAATTTTGGTCACCAAAACGCTGCTCCAATGCAGATATTAAGGAATCTAAATAAGGAATGATAATCGATCGCTTCCAAAAATCGCATTAAGTCTCAGCAAGGTAACAATTTAACAATTAAAAATAATAATTCTCAGCGAGGTAATTGGACCGATGTTGTTGGCAAGATGCAATGCGTGGGACTTGTATATACAGTTCCAAAGGCAGCTGCAGTTCTAATTGAAATATCTAAAATATTTTGGCTCTCTATGTCTACGTTGCTTCGATGATCATTTATAACAGAAATTAAACCATTAATATGACTCATACATGCGTACATATTGATAGTTTTCGATTGTAAAGCATTGGCAATAGGTTCCAATATGCCCGAGTACTTGGTTATCAGTTGAACACATATATATAATGAAAACTGATTAAATAACAGCGCAATGTAACTGATAGGCACGTTTTCTTGATACTCATGACAAACTAAAAAGGTAATAATAAAAATTAAATTGATTCTCACAAACAATAGGCTACCGACGTAAACTTCACGGTTTGTGAGCATTTCTGCACCTTCTAGGGGAGGGCAGCTGCCCCCCCCCCCCTGCCCGTACCTCGCTACGCCCTTGGGGGGGCGCTAAAGATATAAGAAAACTAAAAAGTAGACAACGGGGAGAATACGACGAACCGCACAAAGAGGAGACCGACTATATGATTTTGGCAGCCACCTCTGGTCTGAAGCTCCAAAATACCTAAAAAATACCCTCGACCGCTTTAGATTCTCCCGTCTTAACAGACGGATTGCAATCTTTAGAGCACAGGCGTCGGGTGGGAATGCTATCCTTGTTCTACCGGTATTACAATGGAAGATCCTCCGATTAACTAGCGTCATTGATCCCTTCGGCACCGGTGCATAGTCGGGAAACACGCCAAACGCGTGCCCAACATTTGTACACGGTCACATTTGAGACATGAGAACGGGTCGTTTCTTCGACTCGTTCTTGTGTTCAACAGCTAGGCTGTGGAACGATTTTCCGGCCTCTGTGTTTCCTCCTTCCTACAACATGGACACTCTTCAAGTCCAATTTCATCTCTTCCTCTCCTCAAAAAGACCCTCCACACAGCATCCCAGATGACATAGGCCCCGAGAGAAATTATTTTCCCCAGGGCCTCCTGTGGAGTTAATGTAAAAAAAATACTATCTCATTATCTCGCAGGCTAAAACATACAGATGCATGTGTTTGTCAAATCACAACGGTGCTAAAGAAGTTTCCACTTCAATAAATAAATAAAAGATTGACGGACCGCACATTTAAAACTTGGCTGGCCACAGGGAGCAGTAGGGCTGCATTACACGATCAAGGGAATCAAATACTTGAGTCGCGCCGTGTTAAGGGTACCTTTACATAAAACGACGTATGAATGTGAATGAAGCAAAAGTTTCAATTTAGGAGGCGAGCGTGGGTACCGCCGCCACGGGAATTATTTATTGGATAAACAACACCTTTGCTATAAGTCATCCCAAGTGGGTCGCTAAGTTTGGTGACTTAGCAGGGATGCCTGAGTTCTTGGGATGTGATTTTTCAAAGTAGTGGCGGAAGTAGTAGGACTGGTTGAGGGAGACCATTTAACCTCTCCAGCAGGAATCCCTCGACCCATTTCCTCGCATCGCAGTGGGAGGGAAAGTTTCATCCGTCCATCTCTCCTGGACACACTAACCCAGAGAGTCCTAGCCACCTATCATACCTTTTTCCTTCCACTAAAATGACCCTTCACATAGCATATCCAAAAACATTTATTTTTAATAATACGATAATAATATATTTTGTAATAGTTACCCAAAAATGACAGTGGAAAAGTTTATGTATTCGGGAAGTATGTTTACGAGAGATGGGGAGTCTGATAGAGATATTGAAAGGAGGGTAATATGTTGCCAATATGTTGCCATAATCTGTTGCCAATATTTTGTTGATATTCTATTTCAATAATTATATGTATTTTTCTAATTGTAAAATTTTTTGTAATATCTTACAGTATTTTATTTTCATTTTTGTAAAGTTCTAAATATAAGTACTTAGACTAGCTCCCCAATTAGACCCGAGAATATTTTTCTACTAATTGGGTAACCATAAAACCTTATAGTGTAACATAATGTAACATATTATTATATTATTATTGTAAACATTTACTTTTCTTCTAAATAAAAAAAGGGTAAATGCGGCTAACTCCGCATTTATGGACGACTGAACGCCGTTGGCGCTAACAAAAAACTGTCGAAAGAAGCGAAAGCTAGGAAGGACTAAATGCTATAGAAAGACATGATAGTGTGAGAAAAATATGAAAAGAATGCAAGGTTGATACAAGCGTAATAAGTAAGATTAAGAAAGGGACGCTCAGATGGTTTAGACATGTAGAGCGAATGATTGAAGAAAGATTTTCTTGTATTTAGGGTGGCCAAGGGGGGGCGCGCGCCCCCTGCGCCCCCCCCCCCCTGTATCCGCCACTGACCCCCGTTAGGTGTGCCCGCTTATCACTCAAGTATACATATTTATTTCGGAAGATACCTAATAGGAACCCCGTAAGCGAATATGGAGCCATCATGTTCAGCCAGCGGCCGAGAATTCATATTTCGTCGAAAAATGTTCTTACGATCGTACAGGGCGGTTCAAATGAGAAAGATTAATTATTCTCCGTACCAGTTTTTTTGAAATAATAACTCAATATCAATTTTATTTCATTCTAAATTTGCTTTAATTTATACCTACATTAAAAAATGCTGAAAGGCGTGATGATAAAACTATTAAAATTATGTACTTATTGTAATTATTTTTTGATCATAAGTATTTATAATTTTTCAATAAAGTCTAAGCAAAAGAAAAATGTATAAAAAATCTTTAATTTATTAGTTTGTAAGACCGTAAATAAATAGACGAACTGAAGTATTTTCGTCACAAAACATGTGTGCGGAACTTTTTTTAAATGATTTTATTTAAACTAAAATTAAAATTCTGTAACATAGCTTTCCCAGATAATTTATTGATTTATTTTACTGCGTGATTATATGGTTTGAAATGGATGTTGTGTATTACAAAATTTTGTTTGAAAATTTAACAAATCTGCCGACGACCTGCGGTAAAACCTTATTGTAGATACTAAAAAAAACATATATTCTCAAAAATTAAATAGCTTTATTAGATAAAATAACAGTATTTCAAAATGAATGTATAATTTTTAGTGGAAAAGAGTCAATACGTCATAAATTTGATTTAAATTCCGGTTTTGTCTGGTTATTCCCTCTTAACTAATTTTTCGAATTATATTTTTCACATCATAAGTTGTATAGATGAGTAAAAAGCGTAGGTACCTATATCAATTAAATTAAAAAATGTGGTCTGGATTTCTTAAAATTTCAAATTCATTTTGAGATATATGTACGTAGCTCCGGCGCACCTCTGGACTTTCATTTGAACATTTTTTAGATCAGTAACTATTGTAATTTACGAATCAGTTTTTAAATTTTGCCACTTTTTTGCACTTTTAAAATAATTAACCCCTCACTTCTCGGGCGTATTTAGTCAGAACTCTTCACTCTGCGATAACAAACAAATAAATGGAAAACAACAAAGCTGTTTTTGAAAGGTGATAAAATACGCTATTATAAAATTTTACTATAAAAACTATACGTATGATTTTTTAAATATATATTTTTTCAAAGCAAACACAAAAGTTTTAAAAATGGCTCACCAAACGTTTTTTCTGACCAAAATTACCATAAACGTTTCAAATGTATCATATAATAAACGTTACTGTCACCTCAGTTTTTTGTAGTTTTATGTAAAAATAATTAATAAAAAATCATTAATTTAAATATTTGCGTTCGGGAACATTGGTTTCATATAATATGTGGACATTTTATTTTTAAATGGAATATTTCTGAACGTATCCGAAAACAAAAAAACTGTTTTTAAAAGGTGATAAACCCCTCTTTCAAATTTTATTATCGGAACTTCACCTATAATTTCCCTGATTGGGAGTAAAAACGGTACATAAAATTTTGGTCTCCGGTGGTTTTTGGATGACATTTTTTTTTATTAAAAATCAAACAAAAATTCTTCTGCATGTCGTCACTGGTCACTTAGCCAAGTAACCGACCAACCCCTAACCCCGCCTCCAACTGTCCAACACCTACCATTTTTTTATGTTTTTGTAGAAAAAAAAAACACCAAAAATGTCACCGGAGAACAAAATTTCATTTACATTTTTTACTCCAAATAATGTCAGGAATCACAGAAGCTGTATGTTTTTTCTACAACCCCATATTATAAAGTTTACATATTTTATAATAATTTTTCTCGTTTTGTAATCTTTTAAAAATAAAAATAAGTATAAAATAAATAAACTGTGCTTATTATCAGTAAATTTTGAAGATATTTTAATTTTAGTTTTGGTAAAATAAATTAATTGTCTTTTTCATTTTGGGACCATGCGGCCTTGTCTGTATGAATGACACGATCCACCTTATGTAACCGATAGTTATTTATGCATGAAAACAGTTCGAAAAAGCTTTATGATACCGAGAAATTAATAATAATAAATTAATTTTACTTTTATTAATTACACTAGATATCCATAAATTTCTAGTCCATCTGTCGGATTATAACGATATTATTTTTACCGTTAAAATGGTGTGAAACTCGACCTATTCCTTTTATTTTATCTTCTGGTTAATAGATGTCGCAATCCAAGAAATTTTAGTTCCTCGTGGGATAAAAATAATAAATCTTTCGAACAACAGGTGGCAGGCTCGTCGAATGCGTATTATATATTTTTTCTGTTCCATGTAAAGTGGAAATATTTGTTTGATGTAAAAAACGTGAAAGAATTGTAATAATTCTCAGTAAATAGTATTCATTTAGATCATTATTTACACCCTTTCATCTTATCCCAACACTTCGAAAAGAAAAATAAGATTTTAAAGAATTAATTTATTGATTAGTTAGGTATTTGGAGCTATCGACGAGTAGGTTTCGCGTTTTGCCACCACATAATATATGTGCCTCTGAGGAGTGATTCCTTTATAAAGAACTCGAGTTCTAGGAGGGAGTGGTACCAGGTTCCGAGTTCTTTGCACGAATAGGGTGTTGGGAGCCGTGGCGGGTGCCGAAATGAAAGATTCCGGCCCCGAACTCCGTAGCCGCATGTGAACTCGGATCCAGCGAGTTACGTGGACGCGGCGGGACGCGGGTTCCGGGAAGCGGCACTGTCGAGCGCTGTGTAGAGGCATTCGAGTCCGAGTTCTGGAAATGGTTGATTAGAGGCATTCTTCGGAACTGAGTCCGGGTCCGGTTCTCTGGGAGTGGTTGATTTGAAAAAGGACTGGGAGTGGGATTTCCCGCAGATACAAACATATTTTCCGGCAGAACCGCTAATCGAATCGCTACTTGGAGCTACCAAAGAGTTTTTTCAACGAATATTTTTTAGATGTTCCTAAAAAATAGTCAATAACATTTTTTTATTGAAAACCATCCACGAACAACGATAAATAAAACAAAAATGCAATTATTGTAGGTGGACAAACGCATTCGCCACCAAGACCTAGGCAAATCTCACCCAATGAACTCAGGCACCCCTGCTAAGTCACCGAATGTAGCCAACCACTTAGGGCGACCCTTAGTCAAACCAAAAATAAAAAAAAATTATGTGTTTTTAACTTTTAAAAGACATTTGAAAATAGATGTGTGTATAGTAATAGAACTTTGTTTTGTTAACGGGTTGATGGCTTCGCTCGCATGGTATTAGGAGGGTTCCCACTCCGCCTCCTCCCCCCCACCCCCCTCTCACCTCCCCCCTCTCCCTCTCTCACTCCCCCCCCTCTCCGTCTTCCTCCCCACCCCCCTTCCCCCTCCATCACCCTCCGCTCTCCCTCTTCCCCCTCCCCTCCCCCCACCCCCTCTCCAACCCCCTCCCCCATTTTTTTGAGGTACTCCCATAATAATTTGAATCGAATAAAGAATTATAGATATCTTACTAATCGTGCCACCTAATGCAATTTTTTTAATAAAAATTTCATAATGCCAGAGCTCTGAGCTACAGCCTATATTATGTTATTTTGATGTATGAGCTATATTATTGTAAATTTTCATTAAAATCCATTGAGTAGTTTTTGCGTGAAAGAGTAACAAACGTACATACATCCATACAAACTTTCGCCTTTATAATTTTAGTAGAATTAGAATTTTTTTTTTTCTTCAACAAATGATTATGATTTTATTCGATTTTCCATGACAAAAATTTCATGAATTGATACCCCGTACTATGACTTTCGAGGAAGTAAATTTTTCCTAAATTCTCCCATAAAAACCATTTTCCATGCCCATTTCATTGAGGACTCTTCGGATTCGAAGGGTAATTATTACCAGAGAAAACCAGAAATATCTCGTTTTTAAATCAGATTTTAGACGTATTGACTCTTTTCCACAAGAAATTATTTCGAAAGATTGTTCTTTTATCTAGCATTCGCATGTTTTAAATTTTGAAAAAAAAATAAATTTATTTTTAGAATAATAAGGTTATACCGTAGGTCGTTGGCAGATTTTTTAAATTTTCAAAAAAGATTTTGTATTATACCACACCTATTACAAATCATATAATCATGCAGTAAAATTAAACAATACATTATCTGGGTATCGCATGTTTTAGAATTTTTATTTTAGTTTAAATAAAATCATTATAAAATATATACGTACATGTGTTTCTTGACGAAAATTGGTCCGTTTGTGTATTTATTTGCGCAATTACAAACTAATGTTTTTCAGATTTTTTTAACATTCTTATTTAACTTAGACACTATTGAAAAATAATAAATACTTATAATCAAAAAATAATTAATCGATATTGAGTTATAATTTTAAAAGGCTGGTACGGAGAATAATTAATCTTTCTCATTGTAACCGCCCGGCACGATCGTAAGAACAACTTTCGACTAAATGTGGATTTTCGGCCGCTGGCTGGTTAAACGCTCTTAAACTGAATTACGTTGATAGGAGTTACATTTATACTATATATTATTTTGTGAACGTACCGATTATTATACTATTGAGGCTATCTTTGGGCAATTTTTACTGTACTATGTAAATCGGCATTATGCAGTACAGTAAAATTATCAATTAAATCAATTAAAAATTCTACTGATGATTTTAATTTTAATTTGTCCGGTTAATTTTAATTCCCCGCCCCATTTTCCCAATTAGCTTCGTTTGTTTACAAAACCGTAGTCCAAATCTAAGGAGTTGTTTTATTGAGTTTTCCGTATTTTTCTGTTTGCATTTTACTGTTTGTTATTTGAAAGGAAAATAAACTGTTTTAATTTTGTCTCTGAAAAAACAACACTAATTCCATTTTTGACTCTCGAGGCTTACACTAAATATCTCTTAGATTAGCAATGTTCACGGTGTGATTATTTTAGTGCGACGCAAAAACCTTCATTCTGGTTTTATCTAAATAACTTGACTGAATTTGGAGGCGGGTATGGGTACCGCTGCCCCGGAAACCATTTATTTAACAACCAACACTCCTGCCATAGGTCACCCCAGCTACTATATAGCAGGGGTGCCTGAATTTATGGGATGATGTTTGTCATGGCGGCGATTGAGTTTACCCATCTTCTGCGTGGCGGGCGGGATCGGAAGAGACTGGTTGAGGGAGACCTTTTGACATCTCCAGCAGAACTCTGCACCGTATTGGGAGGAATGGATTTACATGTCCGTCACTTCTGGACACATTGACCCCCCAGATTCTTCCCCTCCCCTCTTGTACCTTTTTTCTTCCCAGAACTTCCTCTTCTTCCTTTTCCTAAGAAGACCCTCCACACAGCATCCCCAAAGATGATGTGGTCCCCGAGTGAAATTGTTTTCCTCAGGGCCTCCTGGGTGGCGCTAACAAAATACAACCATACCATTTTGACCGTTCAGTGGTTGAGTTAGTTGGGTCCCACCCAGGCATCACGTATTCCTCCATCACGACTCAGGCAACATTTTCCACTTACCGTAGTGGTAGTAGATTTTCAAATATTTTTTTATTTTTTTTATTTATTTATTAATTTTATTTTAGTAATTTGTACATTTAAGTTTACAAATTTCTAATTAATTGTAATATTTCATATTGCAAACTAAATTTTATGTAGCTCCTGCAATACGTCTTGAATTTTCCAACTGGTGTGGACTTTTCTGGTAGCTTGTTATATAACTTCATCCCTTTGTACAGTAAACTGTTCTGGGTATTCGCCTTGTCCTTTTTTGAAGCCTGATTTCTTTGCATGTCCTTGTGTTATGTCTGTGAAAGTCCTTGTCGAATATAATTTTATTTGAAAAATATTTTGGTAAAATGTTGTTAATTATTTTATGTATAAATATCATCGTATTCAAGGTCAGCATTTGTTTCACGGTTAGCCAATTCAGTTCCTTTAACATTTTATTTACTTTTGAAAATCTATTTCGCCGTAGTATTATTCTCATTGCCCTGTTTTGGAGAATTTGAAACTTATTTTGTTCCCGTTCGTTACATAGGAAAAGGATAGTTGAGCAATAGTTAAAATGTGGGGCAATAATCGATTTTTAGATAGTGATTGCAGTTTTACTAGATAGTTTTTGCCGAATTCTTCCCAAAAAAGATATTTTTTTCCCAATTTTCTTTTGTGTATATTCAGCATGCTTGTTGAATGTTAGTTTGGAATTTAATATAACCCCTAAGTATTTCATTTCAGTAACATTTTCAATAATTGCATCATTAATTTTAATTTTGCTTTCACTGGATATTTTCTTGTATCCAATCACCATACATTTTTTTGTATTTAATTTAAGCTTATTGATTTTTAGCCATCTTGATACATTGTTTAGCTCATTATTTAAAATATTTATTAGTTCTTCATAGTTATCTCCAATGAAGTATATTAGTGTATCATCGGCAAATAGTCGTACTTTGCATTTTGGAAATATTTACAGAATATTAGTCTTTTTTTAATTAGAAATATTTTAATTGATCGTATTCCGATCCAAGACGAAATATCTGAAGTCAAAACTTATTCAAACAACATCTTATGGCTGATATACAACCTTCAAAAGGAAATGAAAAATATAAATGTTTTCAAAATTTCGTTAGTTTATGCATTCGAAAAGGAACGGTGGATGCTTCTCTCTCATTGCTGAATAATCCTTCGGGGATATAATAAGGTATTAAACGTATTAAAAAATCTGCTTTTCCACCCTCCATAAAGTGAGTTTTTTTATGAACAGGGTCCAAGATGAAAATTCAGTTTAAAAGGTTACATTTTTATTATTCACTTCTCGCGAGAAACAACACACCAAGGAGAAAAAAGAACCATAAACAAACTAAAGTTAAGTAATCACAGTAAAGTCGCTGTTGATTAACCTATGAATAAAGATGTCCGTCGCGTAAAGGTTAGTGGCCGACCTACGGGTTCCTATGTCGTGAGTTCAATCCACTGCTAGCTAAGTCCTCCATCATTGCTTAGTAGCTTTGTGGCTCTCCATAGAGAGAAAAAGCCTTATTTTTAAACGCTTGGGGTCTCAAAAGTTGCTTATAATCCGTAGCTATTCGAAAACGAAAAATTAAATGAAATTGGTATTCACTAATATGGCGGAAGTTAAAAAAAATGGATTTCGTGATTTGGAAAAAAAATAAAACAAAGGGTCCATATTTTATAGCAAACTTAATTTTTATTCCATAACTGCACTACAAAAAACGAAAAAAAAAATTGAAACAGGTGATGTGTTTGTTAAAAATGAAATAAGGGGTAAATAACACCTTTTCTGGATAAAATTGGTATTCTTGTAGACTATACATTCATAAACTTAATTTTTTTTTCGTTTTTGTTAGCTATACGCAGTTTTTAATAACAAACAAACGTCAAACGGTAAATTATTCTAAAAAAAATTGTTAATTACCATAATTTAAAACACAGTTTTTATGTTTTTTTCTGATTTTCGATGCATTTTAGCGAGCTAATTAATCATTTAAAAAAAATTAAATGCAGTTCTCATTTTCTTTGTGAGACACAACTTTTGAGATATCAGGCGTTTCTGAATTAAAAAATTGAAATAGTAGGCCACTTGCATGGACTTCATAACGAACTTGGAAAAAATCGTGTGGATAGATTTTTTTACTACAATTACGAAAATGTTAGTAAATTTTTTTAGAAATGTACAGTTTTTTTTTATTTTTAAATAAATAAATCCATTATTTGGGCTCGTAACGTCACTACATGAAAATGTCCTGTCACCGAAAATGTTCCTATTAATTTTATAAAATTCCACACTTATTTATTTTTTTTATATGGCATCACTTTGATTTCAGGCGAATTTTTGAATTTGACATTTAACGTTCACTAGATTTATTGTTTGTTCTCTGCGAACGTATCATTTGGTTTGATTTTTTGACAGATGTTGAGAAGAGAACCCCGCACATTTTACGTTGTCCGTACGTGTTTTAGAGATATAATGATAACAGTGCGGATTTTAACAAAATCAATTTTTTTAATATTATTATAATTATTATAATTTACAAGTACAAGTATATTACATTTGATTTGGTAATATAGACGTTGAACATTATAATGATTTATGATCAATAAGATGGATCAAGGAAAAAATATTTATGAGATGTAATATTTTTGGTATGCTTCGTTATTCTCCTGTGCCATTCGTGTGGAAAACGTTCTTTTTTTTAAATGATTTTCGGATATGTAATTGTCGTTTTTTCGCACCTATAAATTTATGTCCCGTCTTTCCGGTTTATAGAAAAATGGTCTGATTTTTCGGATTGAATTTTTCAAAAAATCACCAGGGTTTCAATAATACGATTAAAAAAAATAAAAATACAGGATTTCTTAGAATATTTGCTTCAACCGGAAATTTAAAAAAAATGTGATGCAAGTGGCCTATTGACGCACCCTATTGCACAAATAACATTTTTCCACCATAAAAATGCCCGTTGCGCAAAGGTTAGTGGCCGACCCATGGGTTCCTATCGAGGCGTCGTGAGTTCAATCTACTGCTAGCTAAGTCCTCCATCATTGCACAAGTAAAATTTTCCCACTACGATGATGAAAGTAAGATGAATTCATGTATTGTCACGCTAATCGTAAACTGGAAATGTGCATCTTGATGTTGTGGTATACAACTAATTTGGCATTGATATTTATATTTTACGAGCTGACCAGACAAACGTTGTTCTGCTTTATAAATTATTTCTTGTGAATATTTTGGTTGTTAATTAAAAAATAACGGATGTATTGTAAGTGTGTGGGGATGGGATCTATGACAGAAAGAGGAATAGAGCGCTGTAGACGATGACCGCCGATAAAAGCAAACAAACACGTAGGAAAATGAAATAAACAAAATAAATTTGAATTTCGAAGAGCAATTGAGTGTACGATATTTTTTGTCAGTCCGTCTTTAGCCAACACAAATAAGCTCGATGGTTTGTCCATGCTAATTTGTATAGCGCTCTTGAGGCGATTTTTCGCAAAAACAGCGCTATATAAGTTGTCCAAATTTATTATTATTATTATTTATTATTTGTCCACGCGAGAACATGATGCCGAATGAAATAACAAAATGACGCGACGCTTCTCGTGAATTTCTTACGCATGTGTGGATGAAAGTTCGATGAGGCGGACATAGCGCCATCTATCATTCAACAACATAAATAATTTCATTATGTTTGAAATACGAAAAACGGTTAAATTTGTACATACAAAAATACTAGAATCGCGATTAAAACACGGGAGGGTGGGGGTAGGGGGGTCAAAATTTTGGTTATAGGTATTTTTTATGCAAAATAAAAAAAAATACAAAAAAAAAATTGTCAAAAATTTGAATTTTTTTCTGGGTCGGGACACCCTTATCACCTAGCGGTATGAAATACACTTTAAAACCTATTCTCATACCTACCAAATGTATCTACATTAAAAAAATATATAAAAGGTCAAACCGTTTTGGAGGAGTGCCACAAACACTATGACACGAGATTTTTATATATAAGATAATGCACCAGCTGATACCCGGAATGCGTTGCAATGCCATTCAAATAAATAAATAAATTCTCTCTTTCCCTCCGCGTTCCCCTCCCGCGTCCCCTTCCCCTCCCGTGATCCCCTTCCACTTTCCTTACATTCCATCTCTCGTTACCCCTCCCGTGAATCCACCTCCTTCGTTACCATCCCCCTCCTTATATATATATATATATGAAATGCTAGGCTTCTTGAAAAATTATCGATATATCGATATTTTTAATTCAATTCATCGATATTTTTAGTCGATATATTTTGATCTGATATATCGATACAAAATATCCTATATCTATAACTAAAGTCACTGGAATCCAAAACCGTATAGGAACGAACGGAAAAAGTAACTGTATTGGGTCACAAGGGCGGATTTAGGGGGGGGGGCACGGGCACGGGGGCACGTGCCCCCCCCCCAGATATTTATAAGTATTTTTTTGTACTGTGGAGATTCCATCACAGTACAGAAAACTGTCTCTATCAAACATTTTTTTGCCCGTCCGCCCCTTGTGCCCCCCCCCCCCCAGAAAAAAATCCTGGATCCGCCCTTGTTGGGTCATGACATCTGGCGGTTGAAATTTTAACTATTAATAGCTTACAAATCTATTGTCTTTGCATTAGTATTTGTGATCACTAATACTATCTCATATGTGTCGGTACATACATAGAAATGTATGTTATTTTTCGCCATTTTTTCTAAGCCACTCCTATGTGTTGGTTCCCAATTGTCTATGATTATTGACTATACCTTGTTCCAAACAAGAAGTCCTTTTTGACAGATTAATACGCCAATAGAATGTTACTGAGACGCATACAAACTTTGTATGCGTCTCAGTTTACATTAAAGTCAGAAGACAGCTTTTTAATTTTTGATATTTTTGTAATTATTACCTGATAAAAATGAAAACTGATAAAAATGCCTTCGTTTTTATTGAGATTTTTGTACATTAAAATAATTCACATTGTGTATAAAAATTACTACTGATAATATTGAGCTGAATTCACTATTATTTTAAAAACGTAAAATCTTTTGAAAATTCGACCGATATATCGATATTTTTTCCTCAATATATCGACGTCGATATTGATATTTTAATGAATATCGATACATCGATATATCGATTTTCTTTTTCACTTTCGCAAATGTCGTAATGCCAGATCTTACCATTATATTATAGTAACCTTATATTACATTGATGGGAATAACCTTCAAAAGCTAAAAAAGAGAGTTTTTCTTATAAAAATTAAATATTTTGACTTACTACAATATAGAAGCGGGAATATGAAATATTGCATTCCAGGAAACACGCGGAATATATCAGTACAATTTATTAATTCATTCGTTGTCCAATTTATTGAATTAGGTTTATGACTTTTTATCTCTGATTACAATAATTCGGGATTATTGGAATTAACCCCACGGAAAAGCAAACCAACTGACGTTTATTGGGATCACTGTCACGACTGATTGGTGTTTTGTGATATTATTCTGATTATTGCGATTACCCGGGTAATCCTGTGTAATTATTGTTGTAAAGGGGTCCAGTTATCAGTCAGAGTTTGACTTTGTGGGCGATGTTGTTTGCTGATCGTAGGTTATTATAGACGCTGTTAATAAATTTTATTGTGGATGCCTACAATTTTTAGATGTTGAAATCTTTTGGGAATTGGACAACATTTTATAGTTGTTGAGATCACTGGTTGTACAAAAATAATTACCTCAATAACATGTATAATATTATTGAGATAATCTTAAAGATAAAGGTTGTTCATGTTTTTTTAATATTTTTTTTTACATTAGCTCTACATGGGAGGACAGAGGAAAATAACTCTCCTTAGGGTCTATGTCACAGAAATGCTATGTGGATTGCAAAGTCTTTTTAGGACATGAAAGAGATAGTTAGTTCTGGGAAGGAAAAAGTTATGAGTAGAAATCTGGGGATGAATCTAAGACTCAAAAGGCAGTCCCAATGAAATCACTGAAGGCCGTCCAGTTTCATGTTGCCTGCCGGCCGATTCTTCCCGGATGAGATTTTTCATGGTTTCCTCATTCCCAAAGGCAAATGCGGAATAACTCCAAATAAAAGAGACATGACCGCCTCGTTCCCACTCCCAACATAACACAAACAAACACGTATGTACATATTGTCCAGAGCTTCTGATGATGAAGATTGATGTTAATGAAAACATGCAATTTTAGTAGGGTTTTTAGATAACCATTTTTCCCTACCGATGAAATACAAGACCTCTAAGTCTGTAATAGCCAGGTAATTATTTTAAATACCCACATGAGGTAAAAATTGCGTTCTATTTGTATAAAGAACCGTAGATTTAAATTCAGTAAATTTCAATGATTCACCTCTTCAATACGTATAAGAATCCAAAAATTTAAAAAATTGAAAAGGCAGTCCTTTTACAAAGGCGGCCCTTTAAATGTCCACATTTTCACCAATTTCAAACTCATCGAATATCTCGTGGGGAGAACCGTATGGGTAAAATACGGGTATTCTAAAATATACGTTGCTTCGATATTGAGTATTTTAACATTCTGAGTATTTTAATATAATGCATTTGCTGAAATGCTGATCTTTAGATCCACCCCTGTGTCTAGAAGTGATGGACGTATGAATCCATCCCTCCCACTGCACTGTGAGACGATGGATCGAGAGACTCTTACTGGAGAGGTCAAAAGGTCTCTCTGAATATTTTAGAATCCACCTTTAATTTAAGATAGTTATAAAAAATTTCAGTACAACATTACACAGTTGTAAAAATGGGTGTAAAATGATGTTATTTTTACGAATTTAAGCAACAATCTAAAGAAGTCTGGCCTGCCTCTAGAAAACACCTCCACAAATAATATCACGCCTAATCTAACCTAACCTTACCTAACCTAACCTAGATGAGATGGTATATAAGACGGAGACCATCAGACCACACAGTGAAGTAGGCAATGTCTATGGAGCTTCGTCAACAGTCATCCAGAGGAAGACCAAAGAACTCCTTCAGAAAAACCGTCTGGATGAAGGCGATACTCAGAACCGAAGAAGCTACAACCTGAGAACGAGAAGAGCCGACCCCAACAGCCTACCTAGGCAGTGAGTTGGGACAGCGCAAGGAAGAAGACTAAAGATCGTTTAACCAGCCAGCGGCCGAAAATCCGCATTTCGTCGAAAGTTGTTCTTACGATCGTGCAGGGCGGTTACAATGAGAAAGATTAATTGTTCTCCGTACCAGCTTTTTAAAATTATAACTCAATATCGATTTTATTTCATTCCGAATTTGGTTTAATTTATATATACATCCAAAAATGCTGAAAGGCGTGATGATAAAACTATTAAAATAATGTACTTTTTGTAATAATTTTTTGATTATAAGTATTTATCATTTTTCAATAATGTCAAGGGGATTTCTCAACATCCTCCCAATAGCTTATCCATACACATAACGAATATTAATAAAAAAAAAAACAAATAAATACTAGCAACAGGTAAAAACTAATTTATCCTATATGTAGCCATTGCTCATAGGTTCAAGTATCGAATAGTAAACTCAGACTTTTTAAATAAATAAATCCTGTAGAATTAATCCGAAATATTCATTATGTGTATGGATAAGCTATTGGGAGGATGGTGAAAAACCCCCTTGTTAAATAAGAATGTTAAAAATATCTGAAATATATTAGTTTGTAAGTGCTCAAATAAATACACAAATGGACCAATTTTCGTCAAGAAACACATGTACGTTTATATTTTTTAATGATTTATTTAAGCTATAATTAAAATTCTAAAACATTCGATACCCAGATAATGTATTGATTTATTTTACTGCATGATTATATGATTTGAAATGGGTGTGGTATAATACGAAATCTTTTTCGAAAATTTAACAAATCTGCCAACGACCTATGGTATAACCTTATTATACTAAAAATAAACATTTTTTCTCAAAATTTAAAACATGCGCATGCTAGAAAAAAGAACAATCTTTCGAAATTCATTTATAATTTTTGGTGGAAAAGAGTCAATACGTCTAAAATCTGATTTAAAAATGACATTCTGGTAATACCCTCTGAAGGCTATAAATTATTACACCCTCTTCGAAAAAAAAAACACTTTTTTACCGCATTTCAGCAGCAGACAAGTTTAATCAGGTAAATCCAGGAAAATCCATTGCAAACATTATTTTAATGCCAACGAGATCAATATTGGCAATCAAGTCAAAACCTGAGTATTTACAAATAATGATAAACTAAATTTGTATCTTGATTAAGATCGCGTAGGGTAAAAATATGCCATTGTTTGCATTGGTTTTTAATCTGACATGTGCCAATTATCTGATGGTCAATAAACATTTGTAGCCCAATAGTGATATGAAATTCCATAGGCACGATTCGCTTTTATTTCAATCAGTGAATCAAAGTTATTGTGTTTTCCTCGACCCTTATATTGCTGAACCTTAATTTAGATGTTAGAGATAGGAATAATGTAAATATTGATTGAAAAATTAGATTATTACACCTTGAATATTATTTACGATAGGGGTGCCAAAAATGCAATGAAAATACTAAGTTATGGAAAAGGTAAACATACTAATATTCTTTCATGTTTCAATTTTTTGAACAGGAAGAGAAAGAAATGTATTTATTTATTTATTATGAATTAACGCCGATTAACGGCTTTTAAATAGGAATTGCAATAATTTGAAAGAATATACATAGTTGAGAAAAAAAATTGAGGTGACAGTATAAAGTAGAAACAGTAAGCTGTTATAAATGCAAACATGAAGAAAAATAAAATGTCATATACATGATTGTGTACAAGATATTATAAACTAAAAAATTACTACGTAAAGTACGTAGTAATAAATATAAAAATTCCAGAAATAAACATTGATGAAGAATATAAACACTCAAAGTATATTAGATTATAATCTAACTGAGAAGCGCTGACAAACAGCTTTAATTAAATAATGTTTGTACGTTGATAATCTTTCAATATTTATCACATCATCAACAACATATTTGTTACCAAGTAATGCAGGCGATTTATTATGGCATATAATTCAGCATTAAATCCTGTATTGTTGCAATGGTAAGGTAATTTGTGACGAACTGATCTACACGGTACATGAAAACATATTAACGAAAGAAGTTCAGGAGAGTTCAACAAAAAATGAACCTGCGTCTTGAAGAAACCTCTGTTATAGGAATGAGGAAACACAAAAGTTGTCAAATTCGCTTCTCAGCAGTATAAAGTGGTGTACATTGCGTTTTTGTCATGTCCCACGATTTTGATTGGATTTTTCATAGTTGTCTTTGAAAGCAATATATTTTAACAGGAAAATGTATTAATGATTTTTGCTATATTTTAAACGAGTCGTGTTTTATTAAACATTTTCATAATTTTCGCTTAAATATTATCGTTTTTAATATTAGCGCGCTCCCTCTAACATAAGTATTTACATATTATCTCTCTTTCTTATTATATTTTAGCGGATACTACCGGGCCGTAAGTTAGATCAGATTTAGGTGTGCTTGCTCTTTTTCTTCACTTTGTTAAATGTTATTTTTTACCAATGTTCTGTTTTGTCACTGTCTGTTTTGTCACTGTCCTGTTTTGTCACTGTTCTGATATTTGACTGTTCTGTTATATCACTGTTCTGTTATGTCACCGTTCTGTTTTGTCACCATTATAGTTTTGTCACGTAACCATTTTGGTTACCCTAGCCACCATACACAGAGTACCGGATGATCGATTGTAGTATTTCTATATTTATGTCGACTGGACTAATAAAATCTTTCTGATAGCAAGTAATTCCTGGTTGACACATCGTCATCGTACGGATGTCCGATTAAAGATTAAAAATGATGAAATATATCCTGTCACTATGCTCTGTTTCGCCACTTCAGTAATACATTTACATCATTTAATTTTTTTCATTATTAAAT
Organism: Limnephilus marmoratus; assembly: GCA_917880885.1. Lineage (NCBI taxonomy): Eukaryota > Metazoa > Arthropoda > Insecta > Trichoptera > Limnephilidae > Limnephilus > Limnephilus marmoratus. The sequence continues at coordinate 22,382,411 of OU862932.1, read as the reverse complement.
CTTGAATCTTAATATATAAAACAAAGTCGGGTTAGTTACACCATTTATAACTCAAGAACGGCTGGACCGATTTTCAAGATTCTTGATTTTTTGGATTTGTCTCCATCCCGAATAGCAGAATAGCTATTAAAACATCGGAAAAATGCACGAAAAAAAGTGACGAAGATATTCTTTTCCTCATCCATTTTGTGTGTTACGAATTCTCATCTTTTGAAAGAACTACATTCATGTTGTGATAAGTATAATATTGAAGTGTTAGTGAATTCCAAAATTCAAAAAGTCAATGCGCTGATTGTTTTGCTTTTGTTCTTAAACATATAATGCTGCCCCTCTTTCTTACACACTAAATGTCAACAGTCGACAATGAGACAAGCGGTGAACGTATGTCTGCACCCCTCCAAAGAAAAATAGAATTATTATCATAAATTTCCCGCATACGTATAAAAAAAATGAAACGCAATTCCCGTAAGTGAGTGGAAAATTAAGAAAATCACAAAAAAATATAAATCCGTCCACAATGCCATCTGATAAATGATTTTTCATAGTGTCTTTGAAAGCAATATATTTTAACAGGAAAATGTATTAATGATTTTTGCTATATTTTAAACGAGTCGTGCTTTATTAAACATTTTCACAAGTTTCGCTTAAATATTATCGTTTTTAATATTAGCGCGCTCCCTCTACAGTCTACAAGCAATATTTTCCCACTATTCCCAATGAGTCGTGTTTTATTAAACACTAGCAGACCCGGCCACACGTTGCTGTGGCTAACGAAACACAACGCCATTACCCAACCATTATAAAATCCACACCATCCGCTTGCCAGCTGCCCGCTGCCTGCATTGAATATTTGAATTTCTCAGCCTTTCTCTACTATAATAAGCATGCATTATACATATAAACCTTCCTCTTGAATCACTCTATCTATTGGTGAAAACCGCATGAAAATCCGATGCGTAGTTTAAAGATCTATGCGCACATACATTTTGAGCAACTTCATTTTATACTATGTAATGATTTGTTTTTATTAAAATTAAAATAAATATCCATCGACTTGCAGAAAGATCAATAGATGACCCATATTAAAAATAAAAATGGATAAAAAAATATCCAAGACACTATCTGAATAGCATTTAGTTCGGGTTTGAATCTTGCAATCATACGTAAAGACAGCTGCCAATAAAAATATGCTTTATGAAAATGAAATTAAAAATGGTAGTTCTTAGTCGAAGCTTGATGCCGTTAAAAATGACCGAAACGGATAGGTATTAAGTAGTCAGATAAAAGTTGTAAGCTTGCGTAGGCCGACATTGTTTCCGGCCTGTGATTACTGTTTACTGATTACGTGATTAATATTACGTCATTTATGATGGCAGGATACAACTATACGTACAAATCAACTCAGGAACTACAGGTATTTATAGAATTTAATACAATATCGCGGTTGTAAAACGCACTTCCGTGAAATCTTAATCCCTTTTATTGATACTCCAGTTGGTAGGATTAAAACATCTAAACAGCTTTTTAACATAATCCTCCTATACAAATAGGATCCATGACCATAAGTTCCATGAGTTCTATAATGATTTGTAAGTTCATTAAGCTCCAATATGATCCATAAGTTTCTTAATGATCCATAAGTTACATAGATTCCATAAGTTCCATAATGATCCTTAAATTACATAATGATCCATAAGTTCCATAATTATCCATAAGTTCCATATTGATCATAATACATATAAGATTACATAATGATCCTTAAGTTACACAATGATCCATAAGTTCCGTAATTATCCATAAGTTCCATAATGATTCTCAAGATTACATAATGATTCATAAGTTACATAATGATCCATAAGTTACATAATGATCCATAGGTTCCATAAATTCCATAAAGAAGTGACAAAACAGAAAATTAAAGTAAACTCACGAAAAAGCTAACATTACCCATGTTCCTAACCAAATCTATCATTTAATATTTTACCTGATTACCAATATAGCGGCCATTCTACCATAGTTATGTTCTTATGCCGGCCAACTTGATTATAGGGATGTCGAAAGTGAAAAAATGTATAGATAAATATTTATCGATATTTATTAAAATATCCATATCAACGTCGATATATCGAGGAAAAAATATCGATGTATCGATATATCGGTCAAATTTTCAAAAGATTTTGCGTTTTTAAAATAATAGTGTATTCAGCTCAATATTATCAATAGTAATTTTTAAACACTATGTGCATTATTTTAATGTACAAAAATCTATAAGGTATTTTTATTAGGTAATAATTACAAAAATATCAAAAACTAAAAAGCTGTCTTCTAACTTATACAAAGTTTGTATGCGTCTCAGTAACATTCTATTGGCGCATTAATCTGTCAAAAAGGACTTCGTGTTTGGAACAAGGTATAATAGTCAATAATCATAGACAATTGGGAACCAACATATAGGAGTGGCTTAGAAAAAATGGCGAAAAATAGCATACATTTCTATGTATATACCTACACATATGAGATAGTATTAGTGATCACAAATACTAATGCAAAGACAATAGATTTGTAAGGTATTAATAGTTAAAATTTCAACCGTCAGATGTCATGACCCAATACATTTACTTTTTCGATATTGGATATTTTGTATCGATATATCTGATCAAAACATATCGGCTAAGAATATCGATGTATTGAATTAAAAATATCGATACATCGATATATCGATACTTTTTCAACAAGCCTACTTGATTAGTGTCCTGGCTTGGGTTGAAGCAATACCACGTCGATCACAAGGCCGGGACACTGAATCAAATCTGCCTCCTTATTTTATTTCTTTTCCCCTATAATATTAAATTCTCCTTCTAACATCCCTTGCACTAACACGAAAGAGACACAAAACAACAGAATATCGAATATTTCCAATATTGAAAATAATATATAGTATGTTAGCGGCATCTTCCAGAGTGGAAGATATACTCTCAGTATCGCCCTGGTGTAAGACCACCATTAAGAATTGAAACGGGGCTTGAAATGGCTTTAGCTGGGTCTTGTGCTAGGTACTCTCCACCTTCCTCTATCCCATCTCCTTCTCCTCCTTACTACCTTCAGCCTCACAACGTTAGTCACAACATACTATAATTAGGGATGCCATAGTTTCGCTGGCTCTAGACGGGAGCAGTTGGGACTCTTGTGCGGTATTCACATATAAAAATGCCCATCGAAATTTAAAAACGTGCATCTTTACCTGCATTCTTTCTGAATCGCATACCTTTATTCAAGGGCGGATCCAGGATTTTTTTTCTGGGGGGGGGGCACAATGGGCGGACGGGCAAAAAAATCAACAATTACTGTTAGGATTTTTTTTCTGGGAGGGGCACAAGGGGCGTACGCGTAAAAAAATCAACAATTACTGTTAGGATTTTTTTCTGGGCGGGCACAAGGGGCGGACGGGCAAAAAAATTCAACAATTGCTGTTAGAAATAAACTTGAAGTATCATACTTAAAGTTAATTTCTACAAGTTCAAGTATGTATAGGAAGGTTTATGAAAGTGTCAAAACAATAGAAAAATTAAATGTTTAATAAAGACAATTTTCTGTACTGTGATGGAATCTTCACAGTACACAAAAATACAGTCTGGGGGGGTGCCCCCCCCTAAATCAGTCCTTGCCTTTATTGCAACCAACAATTTTATTCTACGTTATATGATGCGCAGGCGATGCGCGATGCCTTGCTACGGTTAGGTATTAGGTGTCTTCCTTCTATCCAAAATAATGCCCTCATACCATACAACAAAGAAGCCTGATACCAATGCCGTAAATAAATTATTCGAAAATACTTAATTTTTTCAAGACTTTTCAAGTACACTTCCGTAAGATAATAATCTTTACTTTGCTGAATGAATCCTTTGTGAAACAAAACTAACAAATTAAATTAGCATTGACAAAGAAACGTTTGTAATACAATAGCTAGATTTATTGATTAAAGAGTAACGGTAAGTAAGCTTTAAATTGCTACGACTACAAAAAAAATACCCACGAAAAAACTAAATACTCGGGTAAAATAGATTAACAACAGAATATCATATTTCTTTGCGCTGGCCAGATACAAATAGAAACTGCTTAAGTACTGCCTCTTCTTTTTCCCAATCTCCTTCCCTTCTCCACTGCATTCCTCCTCACAACAAACATCATTCGGGGACTCCATAGTCGCAAAGGCTCCGGACAGTTGGGAGCAGTTGGGACTCTAGGGAGTTGGGTTGGGAGAAGTTGGAAGTTGAAGTTGGGAAGTTGCGAACATCACAAAAATATCTGCTCAAGATGGACGAAATTCGAGGTCTGATCGTGGCTCATCAGAAGTCCGTATTTTCTGCTCTCTATGGCTTCGATGGCAAAGTGTGCACACAAGGTCGATACTGCAATTGCAGTGTTTCGTTCAGCGGACACGATTTTTCGTCACTGCAGATATAGGGGTCCGGCCCGTGGAGATAATACCTACAAAAACGTACCAAGTGAATGCAATAAACATAGTTTTGTTTTATTTATTTACAACGATGTATTTCCGAATATAATAAAAATGCTACCCAATTCGACGTTTCCAAACAAAGCAATTTACTATGCACTATGTCAATCTTTAAACGATTACGGTATTATAGCCTGGGGAGGATCTAACACTGCCGCCATTGATCCGATTTTTAAAGATCGGAAAATAATTATAAAGATTATATTAAAACTACCGATCACAGGCAGTTCGGATGAAATCTTCAGGAGAATCTGTGTCAGACAGTCATACTGGCATACCTTTTCAAATACAGAAAAAAAAAAACATTTTGCGCTTAAAGGGGTATACTAGTCTAGAAGAATGAATTGTAGTTATTTTTTTAGGTGCAATAAAAAAAAAAACAAATAATATTTTTCTTCTTCTTCTTCTTCTTCTTGTGCCCTGTCCGTTCAACGAACGTTGGCTATCATGTTGGCTATGCGGACTTTGTTTACTGTGGTCCGGAACAGCTCTACGGTAGACTGGCCAAACCACTGTCTCAGGTTTTTCAGCCATGAGGTTCTCCTTCTTCCAGGGCCCCGTCTTCCGGCAATATTTCCCTGCATTATGAGATGCAAGATCTTGTACTTCTCTGGATGTCTCATCACGTGTCCAAGATATTGAAGTTTTCGGATTTTTATAGTTTTAATTACTTCCTTTTCTTTATTCATCCGAACCATAACATCTTCATTTGTAACCCTGTCCATCCAGCTTATTTTGAGTATTCTTCTGTAGATCCACATCTCGAATGCCTCAAGTCGCCTAATTAATTCTTCAGTAAGCGTCCATGCTTCCATTCCATAAAATAATATCGAAAACACGTAGCATCTGATCATTCGCATTCGTAATCCAAGGTTGAGATCATGACTGCAGAACATTTTTTTCAGGCGGATAAAGGTTGCGCGAGCTTGCTCAATGCGGCATTTGATTTCAACTGAAGGATCCCATCTATCGTTTACATTGCACCCCAAGTATACAATACTCTGTACCTTCTCTAGTTTTGTTCCAGAAATATAAAGATTTTCATCCAATGCGTTATTTTTGCTTATGAGCATGTATTTTGTTTTATTTATATTCAGTTCTAGCCTTAAATTCTCACAATATTTTTAATAGTATTTATATAATAATATTTTTAATAGCCATTATTTCACCAAATATTTTTTAAAGTTTGAAGAATACAAAAAAATTAAAGGAAAAAATTCAAAATCCAAAAAGTTACAGGCTGATGAAGGGGGGGGGGTCTGAAAAAATGGCGCGCACTGGTTTTCACGATTGAAATCCTCTTAGTAACCGGAAATAAAATTTTTAAAAATTAATTCTTAATCCAAACAAATCCTGCAATCGTCCAAACTATGGAAAAGTAAAAAAAAAAAATTTTCGCAAAGTAACGGCTATCTGAAATAAAAAAGACATTTTTTACCAGTTTTCTGGCTTTTCAGAATTTTTTAAACATAGTAAAAATAGAAATTTTGTTATAGTTTGAGTTAATGCGATAGGGTAATGTATAGAGAAGGCTCACACCAAATTTTAAGTAAATTGGTTCAGTCTATATATATATCATGACAACCGTCTCGAAAAAGGTAGTTTTGTGAAAAACGCGTTAAAAGTTTTGTTCAATTTAGATCCTAGTTAGATTCCGTCTAAACCGCGACACTAAAATGGTTATCACTTTTAAAATAATTCGAATTTCGAAAAATCCTTTTAAGGATCGGGAAAGACTGTTTGAGGAGGTCTTTTGACCTCTCCACCCAGAATCCCTCCAACCATCGCCATGCACCTCAGTTGAAGGGATGGATTCATACGCTCGACACTCTGCCCCCGGAGTCCTACCCACCCCTCGTATCTATTTCCTTCCCAGAACTTCCTCTTCTTCCTTCATCAAAAAACCCGCCACACAGCATCCTCAAAGATGACATAGGCCCTGAGAGGGGAATTTTTCCCTCGTGGAATTTCTTCCTGTGTGGAGCTAATGTTTTTTTTTTAGATGAATACCGCACAAGAGTCCCAACTGCTCCCGTCTGGGGCCAGTGAGACAATGGCATCCCCAATTGGGATATGTTGTGAGGCTGAAGGTAGTGGGGAGGAGAAGCATATAGGGAAGAGGAAGGTGGGGAAGTACCTGGCTATGCAGATCTGGTCACCAAACACGGCAGAAGCCATTTCAAGCAACGTTTCAATTCTGAATGGTGGTCTTACACCAGGGCAATACTGAGAGTCTGAGAGTATCTTCCACTCTGGAACGTGCCGCAAATGCACTATATATTATTGTAAATGAATAAATTTTGAAATAACACAAAACAATCAAATAAAATTTATTCGCCACGCCGGGATTCGATCCCGCGACCTTCGGAGTCCGAGTCAAGAACCTTACCACTTGACTACGCCGGCCGTCAAATGTAAAAAAAATTAACAGTAAAAAGTTCATATTCGTGATCTTGGAATAAATAACCTTTGATAAAAAAAAAACAAAAATATCTGCTTTAATGTTAGGTTTCAATATAAGAACACACAAAACTTTTTATAACATCAATATTATTAATCTAAGTTATGGTGGTCGCATTAATCTGCGGGTCAATGTGTTCAGGAGAGTGTCCGGCCGGAGAGAACAAAAGATCTCCCTCAACCAGTCTCTCCCGATCCGGCCCGCCATGCAGAAGGTGGGCAGAAGCAACTGCCGCCAAGTCCCGGACAAATTTAACTCTCAACCCGTGCACCCCTGCTTCACAAAACGTAGCAAACCACTTGGGGTGACCTATAGCAGTGGTGTTACAGGTAGATACGGAATAATTAGTTTCAGTTTCAGTTTCAGTGCCGGCAACCCGGGCGTTTATTTAGTTTCATGGTTATTTACATTGTTTTCTTTACTTTTACCCGCCTCACTAGACAAAGTCTGTTCCGAGGCGAGTAAATCACATATTATGTTTGTTCCAAAAGAAATGTGTGTATTTAAACAAATATATATATATGTATGTAAAAAGATAAAAAAGATAAATTATATGTTGGTATATTAAATATTTACATACATACTTTGTTTTTTAGATAAAAGTAAATTAAAATTTTGTGACAGTTGAATATGGCGGTTACATAATAGAAGTAATAATTAATAATTAATCATAATAATTAATATTGCAAAATTGCAGTTTCTCGGAATGTATATTATTTTTATTTCTGGAAAAGACAATGTGGTGATATTTTGTAACGTTTGTAATAAACGTAATTAAACAAGACGCCTCCACAACCTGATAATATGGATCATATAAATGGAGAAAATGCAAATAAATACGTTATCCTGGTTCTGAGCCATTTGTTCCAAAAGCTCTACGAATTAGCTGCCTTCTTTATAAATTATTGTTATCTGTAATTTTATACATTTTTGTTTAATTGAATGGATGTATGAATGAAGTGGAATCTTGTAATTGGAAATTAACCCACCTCCCGACACCCGATCGAGTTCATACTAGGGAATGCAATCCCGATCTCGAGGGATCTCGATCTCGCGAGGATTTTTCGGGATCAATCCCGAAGCATAATATGACGAGATCCCGTTCGAGATCGACGGGATTGGGCGGCAGTAGTCAGCGACGCCACACACGTCTACTTGGAGCGCGAGTGGTGCGCTGACTGACTGACGGTCGGGCGGGAGTGTCGATCGAAGAAAGAAAACTATCCCGACTATTTACGAATATTGGCGACGGATGACGAGCGGGACAGATAATATAAAACTGTGTCGAGTGAGTGAGAAAGAGATACTTACGTGCGTGCAGGCAGCTATTTGTTTGTTTTAGTTGTGCAGTTATGGTCATTACTTTTTCGTAAATTATGTATTTTTTATTGTTTATTTATTTATTTATTTGATGCAATATATTTACATTTTATACACAATTCAATGATGTTAGCCTCAGTGGGTGGTTTACCCGTGCTGAGTTAAATAAACATAATTTTTGAATTCTTACTAAAATGTCGAAAAATAATCCAGACCAAGTGTACGTCGAGTTTAGCCGTCGTTTACCTGTATGGAGATACTTCAAGAAAGCAGTTAATAATTTGACTGCTCAATGCAAGTTATGTAAAGCTGTTCTCAAAAGCACACCCGGGTCTACAAAAGGTTTACACGTCCAAATGATGTCGATCCACAAAATTGACACAAAATCATTGAACGGGGGAGTCGGAAGAACATCAAGTACTACTGAGCCGGGTGTTGTCGATAATTTATCAGTACCTTCGACGTCGTCGGTCACCTATTGATATTAAGGCTCAATTTACACCAGAAGGTCCAGAAGACCGCCAAAATTACCAAACACCACAGAAGACATAGTATTTAGATAAGATTAAGAAATATTTAGTTACCAATATTAAAGAATTAAGGTTTTTGTTTTCTTTCAAATAATATTTTCTTTTAATTAACGAGATCCCGAAAATTCCGAGATCTCGCGAGATTGTAATTTCTAATTTCGCGAGATCTCGAATTTGCGATTTCGAGTCGAGATTGCATTCCCTAGTTCATACTCGGCAGACTCGTTGTCGATTACAATGCTTCCTATTTTATTGCAATACGGCAATCACGCACATACACGCGGACATAAAATACGCATTTGTAAAAAATTCGATGACATTGCAAGAATTAAAATACGAATTAAATTTCGGTCTTATCCGACCGGGATTTGGCTCAGTTGATAAAGTGGTTGACTCCGGTTCTTAGCTAGAAAGGTGCAATCCTTAATCAATCTTTAATCAAATCAAAACAAAAAAGTTGTTTTCCTTTTAAGTTTTAAAAGACGTTATCACAGAAAAAATCCGATTGTGCAATTCACACGCGGCATACGTGAAACCTTCAGAAAACTCAACTCAACAATCTAAAAAGAGTATACTATGCACTAATCCAGTCATTAATTCAATATGGAATTGTTGGATGGGGGGGGGGTCATACAACAATATTCTAACCCCGATCAAAGTGATCCAGAAGCTAATCGTTAAAGTAATCCTAAAGAAACCCTCCACTTATCCAACAGAAACGCTTTTCGCAGATTTCACGGTGCCTCGAGTAGAGAATATCTTCAAGAAAAATGCATTATCCAAATTTACAAAGATAACATCATAAAAAATTTGAAACTCACCAATCAAAATGATATCAAGACAACATAAAAATACCAAAATTTAATACCAAACTAATGCAAAACAATTATATCTATTTAGGGATAAAGTTTTTCAACAACCTTCCCATTGAAATAAAAAAAAAACCAAAGACATCAATAAACTGAAACTCAAACTGAAGCTACACTTCATCAGGAATAATTAACTAAATAATTACCCGTTTTTCTCTTTCTTTCTATTTAATACTTAATATTCATCTCTATTTTATTTAGATTTTTCGAATTTCCTAAGTGCACAATATTTTAGTATGTAACCGTATCCTATGTATGTACACCTACACATATAGATGATCCTGAAGTCTCAATTGATCCTATTATATATTTACCTATTGCATAATGTTATTCTATTTCAGTTATAATTAGTGTAACTCGCTCATCAAGCACAAGAACTAGCTTCTTCTTTGGGGTCGTCCATTAATCACGTGAGGCTCGAAAGGGGGGGGGGGGGGTTCGGGAAAAATCACGAAATATCACCAGGGAGGGGGAATAATGAGATATCACGTGTATTTATTTTTCATGATAATATTCTGAAAATTTCAACATACTTTGTACTAAAAAAATACACGTGATTTTGGGGGGGGGGTTAGTCTAATACCTCACCACATATCACCACGGGGGGGGGGGGGGGTTAAAAAGTTGCTAAAAAGCATCACGTGATTAATGGACGACCCCTTTGGTGAGATTGCAATTTTAAATAATTTCTGTACCGATATGTAATTTATATAAGGGAACGTACCCATACTACGTGACACTTTTAGGGGGGGGGGTCTTCAAAAGGTCACGCTCCATACAAATGAGCGGCGGGTTCCTTAGGATTTTGGTCACCGGGGGGGGGGGGGGGGGGGGTTAAAAATTGCAAAAAGTTGGTCACGTAGTTTGGGTACGTTCCCTAACTCCACTGTACACTTATATACCTATATTAAATAAAAAAAAAAACTAAAATCTGGTGGTCAATGTGTTCAGGAGTGACGGATGTTTGAATCCATCCCTCCCACAAGGCGATGTTCCGAGAGAGTACGGCTGGAGAAGTCAAAGGGATAAAGGACTCCCTCAACCATTCTCTCCCGATACAGCCTGCCATGCAGCTGGTGGGCAGACGTATCCGCCACCAAGACCCGGACAAACCTCACCACATTAACCCGGGCACCCCTGCTAAGTCACCAAACGTAGCGAACCACTTGGGGTGACGTATGGCAGAGGTGTTGGTTATCCAATAAATTGTTCCCGGGGCGGCGGTACCCATACCCGCCTCTCAAATTTACTTCCAGAGAAAGCGTAGTAATGTTAGAGACAAAATGATGCAAATAGATATGATACATAATACTCAAAATGCAACTAAATCAATGTGAATCTTTCTGCTTCTAAGATAGTTGTTGCATCAAATATAGTTGCATCCGTATACATTTTTGAAAATCCTATTTTTCTTCATGATAGGACTTGTATCTTTCTGCCACTGATAAATATGATAATTTACTTCAAGGCTGCATCACAAACTCACGTCTTCTAATTTTGAACTCGCATCCGTATGCTTCTAGCGTACAGATTTTTAGTTGATAGGTTTTTTTTTATTTCTTTTGCATAACATGGAGTAACGGGCTGCAAGGATTTTATTTACTCAGACTAGGGTTTCGTTTATGTGCTTTTTCTAAGTTAATTTTTGTCAAAACAGATGTAAAATGATTAGATCTGTCCTTTGTAGCAAACAGAATGAAGCAAGGAGAAAATGCAACACGCCCTCTAGCTCTTTCACTGTGGAAGGACTAACCCCCTCCCCCAGATATGCTCCCGACACCCAGGTGAAAATCAGCGCTTATAAGCGTCCCCAACGCCACCAGACAGCCATTCCTAAGCTAACGGTGTGATAGACAACAACTCATTAAACACAAATATTAATTATCAACTATTACAAATACATTTAATTCATTAGCGTTTTTTTTTAATTATATTTTTGTGAATTTTTTTGTATTTTTTGAGAGTTTTGGTCGATTGGAAGTTTTAGTGTTTTTGAAAAGAAGATTTTTGACAGGTGAGTGACTTTTAACTTATTTTCTTTTCTTTCACTTCAAATGTTTAGTTCTTTCGAAAATTGTAGGTATTATTGGCACATTGTCATTATTAATTTAGTAAATATTATTATGTTTCATCTTTAGAAACGAAATTTTCTACCTATTATTGCTTTGTTATAAGCTTTCAAATAATAAAAAAAATCTTTATTTTTTTTTTTTACATGAGCTCCACATAGGAGGCCCTGAGGAAAATAATTTCCCTCAGGGCCTATGTCATCTTTGGGGATGCTGTGTGGAGGGTCTTTTTAAAGGAAAGGAAAGAGGGGAGAGTTCTGGGAAGGAAGAAGGTTTAAGGGGTGGGTAGGAATCTGGGGTTCAGTGTGTCCTGGTCATCCGCCTCCAAGACCTAGACAAACCTCACCCCAGGAACCCGGGCACCCCTGCTAAATCACCAAACGTAACGAACCACTTCAAATAATTGCTCAATATTTAAGTACCAACCTACTACTTACCAGTTGTTGAATCTTTAGTAATTATAATATTTACTAAGAACGCTAACTAGGCTTGAAATATAATAAATAAATCTTTACGTAATAGATATAATTACAAATATCAATTAATTAAAATAATTCAAATTGTTGCTATATGTTGTATTATATTTAATTACAAAATAAAAAAAATTATTGATATTTTAAAATCTTCGCCAATTATTTAATCAAAAAATGTCCTTTTTTTAATAACTTTAAAATGTTTGCAATTAAAATACATAATTTTTACAAACTGATATTCAATTTGGAAAAAGGCTTAGAAAAAAATCCTCCGATTTTGTAAAAAAAAAACATTTTTTCTTTTAAATGAAGAAAACCCTTTTATTGGATTCATTTTAGTAATTTCTTATGCGTTTTTTGATTGAGAGAACCATGAACAGATCTTTAAACAACGTCAATTATTAAAGACAAAAACGAATTAATTCAAGGACGAGGACAATATTTAATTTTTAAAGACAAAAACAATCCATTATATTTTTCAAAAACAACATTAATTTATTATTAAAAACCAAAACAAACTATTATATTTTTTGGTTGCTGAAGAGAGATCACTATTTTAAAATTGAATACATTATTATTTAAGCAAAACATTTAAACAATTTTCGTCAATCAGTTCATTTCATTCTAATACTATTTTAGACAAATGAAATTGAATAATATTTGGTTTTAATTGAGTTCTGTAAATAGTATTTCTAGTAGAGAAAACGTCATCAGTTAGGCAGTTGATAATATTATTATTGAACGATTCCTTTGAATAGAAGTTTTGAAACCTTGTGTCCAATAATTGAATGAATCTTTGATGAGATAGGTTTCCAAAATATCTAATAGTTATGTACAATACATATGAGTATACCACTTAACGCTTTAGAAAGAAATGTTAAACGAATGTCACGAAGATTAAAAGTATTAATATATCTACACATCCTAACACTATATATTTATTAATAATAATAAATAAAAACAATGGATTTTTCAATACAATTTATACATCTTGTTTAATTAACATTGATTCTATTGACAAATGGGTAGCTAAATAGCTCAGCTGTACATTTAGGATTTTTTTCGGAATTCTGCTGGTTTTTATCATATATCTAATTAATATTAATACTACAAATGCGAAAGTGTGTTTGTTTGTTTGTCCTTCTTTCACGTCGCAACGAAGCAACCGATAAACGAAAATTTTTGTTTAGGGATAGTTGGAGGTCTAAGAAGTGACATAAAATATTTTTCATCCCGGGAAAATATATCGTTTCTGTTGGAAAATTATTTGTAACGTAATTTCTCCCCTATTAGTTCTAAAATAAAATTAATCATATCTCACGAAAAGTGAGCTTTGATGGCATAAAATTTGCAACCTTGCTCTTTCCCGTCTTTTTTTCTTCCGCTTCATTTAGTTATAGTACAAAATCACAAATCGTGGATGCCATAGTCCCATTGACTTCGAGAAGTTCGAGATTCTTTTGTAGTGTCCTCATAAAAAACTTCAAATATTTTTAGCTCACAAAATCATTTCCAAAATGACTTAAAGAGCTCAATAATCAATTTAAAAAAAAACTTGCTTTCAATTAGCATTAGATAAGAAAAAAAGTGAAAAGTCGTTTGATGAAATATATTATAACATCAATCTAGTTTCATTATAAAAGTCGAGTGAAGATAATATATAACATCGTCAATAGAAAATCTAGTGTCATTATAAAAGTCGAGTGAAGATAATATATAACATCGTCAATAGAAAATCTAATGTCATTATAAAAGTCGTACGAAATCAATACATAACATCAAATTAAATCTAGTTTCATTATGAAAGTTGAGTGAAGACAATATATAACATCGTCAATAGCAAATCTAGTGTCATTATAAAAGTCGTGTAAAGCCAATATATAACATCAAATTAAATCTAGTGTCATTATAAAAGTCGTGTGAAGCCAATATATAACATCAAATTAAATCTAATGTCATTATAAAAGTCGTGTAAAGCCAATATATAACATCAAAATAAATCTAGTGTCATTATAAAAGTCGTGTGAAGCCAATATATTACATTAAATCTAGCGTTATTATAAAAGTCGTATGAAGCCAATATATAACATGAAATATAAGTCAATAGTAAATCTATAATTAGTTATTATTAAAGTTTTTATAATTAGTTATTATAAAAGACACGTTTTTCCATTTTTATCTATATTATTATTATTATAGGGAACGTACCCATACTACGTGACACGTTTGGGTGGGGGGTCTTCAAAATGTCACGCTTGGTACAAATGAGCGGCCGGCGGGCATAGGTTTTTGGTCACCAAAATTGCAAAAAGTTGGTCACGTAGTATGGGTACGTTCCCATATATCGTTATTTTTTTATAAATTTGTTATAAAATTAATAACATTAATAACTGCATAATTTTTATTGCGTCATTTTTGTGAAAAATCACCTCAAGGGCGCTGTAAAAAAAGTCGTCAAAAAAAGTCACCGGAGACCAAAATTTCATTTACATTTTTTACCCCAAATAATGTCGGGAATCACTGGTTAAAGTAAGTCAAGTACGTCCCTTAACACCCTGTATTACATTTTCTAAAAGATTAGCGTCAAAAGCAGAATTAATATTTATTTTAAATATTAATTAATTATCAAAGAAATTATCAATGGTTATCTACATTTTTTAAACATTTAGTTACATATTTACGATGTCGCGGACTGTAAAATTGAAGTGTTGTAATTTTAAGGTTACGACTTTCTGAAAAGATGAGTTTTAAGTTTAGCTCTAAATTCTATCAAATTGTGATCATTCTTAAATCATGTGGCAGTCCATTCCAAGCTTTAGGTCTTGACGGAGGCGTCTACTAATATCTACAGGAATTTCAAAAAATGAAAAAATCGAACTAATATCTTTGAGAACCAAAGTGTTAACGAATATCTACAGCTCAAACTGTTGACTAATATCTATGAGAACCAAAGTGTTGACGAATATCTACAGCACTGGCAGAGGTTGGATTTGCAATTATGTATAACATATTGGAATAACGTAATATTGCGTATGCAGTTTAAAAAACTTAATTTATGTAAGTATGTATGTAAAAATCCCTAATATCGGACTATTGGACACATTTAGCTGATTAGTCCAACCTACGCTCTGTAGATATTAGTTCAACCTACGCTCTGTAGATATTAGTCAACACTGGGACCGTCATAGATATTCGTCCGACCTTAGCTCTGTAGATATTAGTCAACACTCTGAAGTTCGTAGATATTAGTTAAACATATGGGCTGTAGATATTCGTCCGACATACAGGCTGTAGATATTAGTATCTGAAGTCGTCTTGACACTCCGGAAGCACGAACTTCGTATCTGGTGGGCGCTTTGGT
Organism: Limnephilus marmoratus; assembly: GCA_917880885.1. Taxonomy (NCBI): domain Eukaryota; kingdom Metazoa; phylum Arthropoda; class Insecta; order Trichoptera; family Limnephilidae; genus Limnephilus; species Limnephilus marmoratus. The sequence continues at coordinate 22,366,812 of OU862932.1, read as the reverse complement.
TCCTTCAACCTTCCGATAGCTGATGACGCTGCTGACCTAAGGGTTGACTATCTGTTGAGCTATGGGTTGGCTGTGAATTAGCATTTTCCGGAATATAATATTCCGATAAGTAAGCAGGAGTTATTCCGTTAGGTGACTTAAATACCACCGAGCAGAGCTTGAGCTTGGATTATTTCAGGACGTTAAATGCTTATTTCTAACACAAAAAAGATTGACTAACGGTTGACAGAAACAAGGTTTCTAAAAAATATTACGATTCTTTGAATTATTTTTAATTTAAATATTCATAGTTTTGAGAAGTTGATTCGATAATGCCTATTGTGTTTTAATTAAACAAGTGCCTACTGAAGTTTTAGAAAACCGTTCATTCATGTCTCTTTTATTTCAACTTCCCGAGCAATCATTTCATTGTGAAAATCCGAGTAAAATACCACGACTATAACGCAATAATTTCTCTAAATTATGTATTTTTGATTACTAAATGTTATTTATTTATTTATTGATTGATTAGATACTAACTTTTGAATTTTCACAAGAAATTTTCAATTTGGGAGGCGGGTATGGGTACCGCCGCCCCGGGAACCATTTATTGGACAACCAACACCCCTGTCACAGGTCACCCCAAGTGGTTCGCTACGTTTGGTGACTTAGCAGGGGTGCCCGGGTTCATGGGATAAGGTTTGTCTAGGTCTTGGTGGCGGATACATTTGTCCAACCACTGCGTGTCGGGCTGGATCGGAGGAGACTGATTGAGGGAGGCCTTTTGACCTCTCCAGCCGGATTCTCCCGACCCTTCACCTTGCACCGCAGTGTGAGGAATAGATTCATACGTCCGTCACTCCTGGCCACACTGACCCCCAGATTCCTACCTACCCCTCATACCTTTTTCCTTCCCATATCTTCTTCTCCTTCCTTTCCCTTAAAAACCCTCCACACAGCATCCTCAAAGATGACATAGGCCCCTAGGGAAATTGTTTTCCTCGGTGCCTCCTGTGTGGAGCTAATGTAAAAAAAAAAGAAATCAGTTAAAAAAACAATATAATTTACAGACAACTAGCTGACCCGGTGAACTTCGTACCGCCTCAGAATCAATAAGGGAACGTACCCATACTACGTGACACGTTTAGGGGGGGGGGTCTTCAAAATATCACGCTCCATACAAATGAGCGGCGGGTTGCTTAGGATTTTGGTCACCGGGGGGGGGGGGGGGTTAAAAATTGCAAAAAGTTGGTCACGTAGTATGGGTACGTTCCCTAACTGTTGTGTTAACTTATTAGCTGAATTAAATTCAGTTTTTTCATTAAGTTAAAAATTACACAATGAAGCAATTTTGACGATGCGCAACTGTCCATGTTTTGTTTTAGTCAGTATCAGAGATGGCGTTGTGTACGGATTTATATTTTGTGTGATTTTCTTACTTTTCCACTTACTGGCTGGAATTGCGTTTCATTTTCTTTGCATGATGTAAAGGAGATTTACTACAATATTGGATTTTTACTTTGTAGGGGTGCAGACATATTCACCGTTTGTCTCATTTTCGACTATTGACATTTAGTGTGTAAGAAAGAGGGGCAGAATTATAAGCATTATATGATTCACATTTGAAGTTTTGCATTTTTGGATTTTACTCAATATTCAGTATTATATTTTTCACAATATTGCTGCAGCTCTTTCAAAAGATGAGAATTCGTTCCATGCGAAACGTATGTGGAAAAGAATTTTCTTAATAATTATTTTTTTCGTGGATTTTTCCAATGTTTTAATGGCTATTCAGCTATTCGGGGCAAAGACAAATCCAAAAAATCAATGATCATAAAAATCGGTCCAGCCGTTCTTGAGTTATAAATGGTGTAACTAACCCGACTTTGTTTTATATATTACTAGCAGACCAGGCCAAATGTTGTTGTGGCTAACGAAATACAACCCCATTACCCAACCTTTATAAAATCCACACCACCCGCTTGCCAGCTGCCCGCTGTCTGAATTGAATATTTGAATTTCTCGGCTTTTCTCTACTATAATAAACATGTATTATACATATAAACTTCCCTTTTGAATCACTCTCTCTATTGCTGAAAGCCGCACGAAAATCCGTTGCATAGTTTAAAAGATCTTTTCGCACATACATTTTGAACGACTTCATTTTATACTATGTAATGATGATAAGATTTATGTCACTTACGAAATTATTTCAGCAATTAGGAAGTCGAATTAAAACACTTGTTGAATTTAAGGGACAGCCTCCTTTTTGATGGCCTCCATGGTCTAGGGGTATGGCTCTCGACTAGCGATCCGCGGACGCGGGTTTAAATGCAATTTTTTTATTTGATTGATTTGCTAAAGCCAAGTAGGTACTTACTAACCTTTATCTGCCCCATCTCCTTCCCCTCCATTCTCTCTCCAGTTTCACAATATATTCCAATATTGGGAATGCCGTAATCTTCCCGGGCCAAAGAAGATGGGAATAATGTCATTGATTTTCACGTAAACAAAAAATGTAATAAAAAAGATAAAAATTCTTTACGTATTTTTTTAAATGTTAACAATTTGTAAATGCTAATCAACCGAAATCTATTTGTGTTGCTTTGGAAAAATAAATTAGAAAAAAGCATATTTAATATCAAAGTATCGGAAACACTGAATGGAAAAATCCCTAGAAATGTGATTTGATAGAAAAGTGATGCCGCCCAATTACAAAGATATTTCGATTCTTAGGAATCTAGACCCCAGAGAGGCCGATAAAATCGATTTCAAGAAAGAATATCGATATTTGAAAAAAATCAACCGGCAAAAAACGAAATTTTTTTTCCAAAATGCATTTATTTTCATTTTATATAGACTTTTTTGTTGTTGTTTGATTTAGGTTTGAACCTTCCTTCCCAGAGATCTGAATAAACCGTGCTAATATCCTTACTAAATTCCAATTTTTAAAATCCACATTTTAAAGTTTTTAAAAAGAAAGACAAACATTTCCGGGTTACGAATAACCCAACAATGTTTGAAAATCTCCTACTACCACCACAGAAAGCCGAAAATGTTGCTTGTGTTGTGATGGAGGACTTAGCCAGCCGAGGAATCGAACACGCGACGCTCGGGTGGGACCCAAGCGCTATGCCCACTCAACCACTGACCGGTCCGTGGTTGAGTGGGCATAGTTTATTTCGTGTTAGTGCTATATGTCCGCGTGTCTGTGCGTGATTGCTACACATAGCTAATATAATGCATTTTCAACGACAACGAGTCTATCTGCCGAGTTTCAGCTCGATCTGACGTCGGGAAGTGAGTTAATTTCCACTTCCAAGATTCCGGAGCATTTATTCGTTATTCAAATTTAATTTATTTTTTTTACTGGAAGTAAGACACAATTGACCTTAACCTGGGGCACACAGTACACTTCTTTCGGAATATCTCTTCAGTGATCGGAAGGCGGGTAAGTATCATCGAATTTCAAAGATACGTGATTTTTTACCACCTTACGATCAAAGAATCTGCGTTCTTCAAAGTTATAATTTTAATTACTTGCGATTTTGGAATAAAAATCACAAGTCTCGGATAAACGAGGGTATTTAATAATTAACCTTCAGTTTTATTTATCTAACCTTTCGCCCTAACCAAAGTTAAACATTGGTAAAAGACAAATAATATTAACTAACGCTAATTAAGCACCGCAAACAACGAAGGTAATTGAAATAGGAACCTATCTAATAATTTTTAAATTTATTTTTAAATGAACCTATCTAACCTATAGCCTATCTACGAGTATCTATAACATTTTTAAATTAACTTCGACATCGATATCAAAATATCGTCACTTCAGTTAGACAAGATTCTTACTGACATTATTAAAATAGAGCAAATCTCGCGGGCATTATCTTAAACAGCATTTAAAGAAACACTGTGAATTTTTTCATACATATAACTTGTAAAATAACTGAAACAAATGTGTTAATAATAATTTTTGGAGCATACTTTGCGATTTTTTTTCTATCGAGGGAATTTTATATAATTTGCGTTTCGGCGCGGGCAATGTCTAGATATTATCTTCAAGAATAACATATATTTTATTAAGAGCTTTAAAACTTACCGTGTTTAAGGGAAATATGTAATAAATCGGTACAAATCCGGGTTGCGGGCCCTTAAAGGTGAACTGAATCAAGAAGGATCTCTCCGTGTTAACATTATAAATACCATGTCGCAGCAAATATTTAAAAAGTAACAACATTTTTTACAGTTGTTGTTCCCCGAAATTATAATTATTTTAATATATATATATATATATAATAATTTTTGTGCATGATTTACCAATTTCATACCTTAAAGTAGCTTCAAAAATACCTTTAATAAGAAGTTAGTATGGATATCAGACGATCTTATCTACAGTGTCGATTTTTTGTTCTTATACTCTGGTGTATACAGTATACAGGCAAGTAGTTTTATCCTTGATGCATTTGAATGGAAATATGTCTCATTCTTTTGTTATTCGGCGCTGCATCCTTTCTGCACACCCCTTCGGGGACACTTGTGAGATTGTTACAGCGCTCTTGAGGCGATTTTTCGCAAAAACAGCGCTATATAAGTTGTCCAAATTTATTATTATTGTACGCCATTAGCTATTAGCTCATTCGCTGTCACTTTGGTATGTTGGTATTCCTGATACACTTGAATGTATAACGAACGGCTAGAAGATTTTGAAGGTACCGGGCACTTTCTTTTGAATCACAAACCATGTTACACAAACCTAGCGTAGCCGCTAAACTACTTGAAAACTGGGATGTTTTTCTTGCCTTGACGCGAGTAGGCGAGTAGTTGCCAGCGATCTCCAAAAATTAATAAAAAATCTATTCGAAAAAATATATATGAATGGCATGTTCCCGGTAACATTCAAACAAGGAACATAATTCTTTTGAATCACAAACCATGTTACACAAACCTAGCGTAGCCGCTAAACTACTTGAAAACTGGGATGTTTTTCTTGCCTTGACGCGAGTAAGCGTTATAAAGGGGCACTTTCTTTTGTATCACAAACCATGTTACACAAACCTAGAATTCCCATGAAGTCTGCTTCGCTTTGTGTTATTATTTATACTACGTTATTATTTATCCAAGTAAGTACAGCCATAAGCCACCGTATTTCTCCTTTCTCTTCCCCATACCGTCGAGTTCTGATGAATTGGAACTTTTAGATGGTCTTGACAACTCAGGAGATAAACCGATATAACTTAAAATGACCTTCGTAATTATTTCGATTATAGTTCGTAACTTGGCATTTATGTTATTGTGCTTACTTTTTAAAGCACCTCAAGATCTACACGATGACGCACGGATAACTCGTGGAACCCTTTCTAATGACTGATTCTGTCGCGCAGAGTGAATTTTAAGGCTCTTATTTAACCCTCATCCCTACTCGATGACGTAACCGCACTAACTACCAGCGGAAAATGGTCAATTTTCTTTTAATATACACGCTAAATGCCACCACAACCCTTGGGCCAAGAGATATATTTAAATATTCAGCAATAATACAAGGGTTTCACCGCCAAACTCTGGCGGGATTATACGGAAACCTTTTTAAAAACTTTTTTTTAAATCATTGGAGGGGACCCCACCACTTTCCCAACGGCGTTATAAGGAAACATATGGTTTCCTCCTTCACCGCACACGTCAAGACTCTACTTTTTTTAACGAAGCTACATTTATTTGAACGACCCAGGCCCTCAATGACCACGCATACGGGGTTAGTAAGCAGTATGCAAGTACTTACATTAACATTATACAAAAAGATAAATAGAAGTAGTAGCCCGTTGAATAATTCTTCTGAAATAGGTAACATCAAAAAGAGATAATAGTGTTATTAAAAGAAAAAGAAAAATAACGGCTATAAACAGTCGAAGAAACCTTCTGAAAATAAAATAATGAATGAGGAAAACACAGTTATATGATTATGTTATAATGGAAGTAATTACTATAATAGCAGAAAGAAAATATATATTTTTTTAAATCACCTCTTCATCGATTAAAACCATGTAATAATTCACAACGGGAAAGTCGTACGAAAATGATATAATGGTGGTGACCAAGTTTCCCACGCCACCCCCCCCCCCCCCCCGCATTTTACCACTCAGCTGCATACAGAATTCAGTCTTATTTCTCGCATGCACCCCCGTTATAATGCACAAGATCGTATTTAATACCCTCTCCGGTTACCTTCCATTACCACGAGTTTTAAGGCACCTGTGACTGGAGATGATATTAATTTATCACGCGTTAATGCCCGCATTAGATGCAAGCGTGTCAACTTCCCTACTGTGAATTAAATGGCTTGTTTGTTAGTGGAAATTGTAGATGACGGTAATAATTTATATTTAAACCATTTGATTTTCTTGTAGGTAGTTGCCCGGGCTTTACATAGAGCTTTTTAAAATTAAAATGTAGACAGTAATGAGGATGACGACGGTACGTCTTGATATTAGGTCCTTACATATGAAATTGGCGTTTTGCCGTACTGGCAACTTTGATCTCAAATATCTTCTCTTTGGTTAGGAATTCCAAATTCAAATTTATACAGCTATTTACTCATGTATTTGTGTTTCGAAAATAATAATTCATTTGTTTTTTCCTTGATTGTTTTTTTTTTTCTTTGCGTCACTTAGTTTATAAAATGGAAAACTTGAAATATCGCGTTATTTACGAGAACGAGTTCCACCGTGGCACCAGTGCTGCAGAAACCGCTCGAAGGATTAATGATGTGTATGGCGACGGAGCCGCAAAAGAAAACACAGTGCGTTTTTGGTTCCAACGTTTTCGTTCTGGAAATTTCGACCTGCAGAACAAGCCCCGTGGACGGCCGGAGACCAAAGTTGATAACGAAGAATTGAAGGCTATTGTGGAAGCGGATTCATCACAAACCACGTCCGAGTTAGCTGCAGGCTGCGGTGTTAGTGATAAAACTGTTTTATTCCACTTGAAGCAAATTGGGAAGGTGAAAAAGCTTGAAAGGTGGGTACCTCACGAATTGAGTGAAGCAAATCTACAAACGCGCGTTGACCGCTAGATCACACACTGCACAACAGACGGCTACCAAATTAGAGGAGCTTCAGTTGGAATATCTAAGACATCCACCGTACTCTCCGGACCTTGCCCCAACAGATTACCATTTTTTTCGAAATTTGGATAACTTCTCTCAAGGGAAAAGATTCAACTCCGATGGGGCAGTCCAAACCGCCTTCAAAGATTTTATTGATTCCCGTCCGAATGGTTTTTTTAGTAAAGGGATCGATGAACTACCTATGAGATGGCAAAAGTGCATAGATAGCAATGGTACATACTTTGATTAAATAAATATATTATATTTAAAAAAATCGACTTTATGTTCCACCTATACAAAACGCCAATTTCTTATATAAGGACCTAATATTATACATACGGATTCAGAAGAAAGATTCATATTCATATTTTGAGGAATGATATTAATTAAATCGATTGGCCAAATCGAATTGGCAAAATCGAATGACCAAATCGAATGGCCAAACCGAATTGGCCAAATCGAAAGCCAAATCGATTGGCCAAATCGAATTGGCAAAATCGAATGACCAAATCGAATGGCCAAACCGAATTGGCCAAATCGAAAGCCAAATCGATTGGCCAAATCTAATTGGCAAAATCGGATGGCCAAATCGAATGGACAGAACGAATGAACAAACATTCATTTGATATCCATATCAACTTATAATTAACGTATTTTTGAAAAGAGAGCTACGTAACATAAATATTTTTTATTTTCTTTAAAAAAAAGAAAATAATTTTTTTAAAGACAATAATTCCTAGTTTACGAATAACCTGATATTTTTGAAGTAAAAACTTCTTTAGCGTCGTTGTGATTTGAAACTCGACGAAACGAAAAATAGCCACACTAAAAAGAGACAAACACATACATCTGTAGGATTTAGTCTGGGAGAGAATGAAATAGTATAATCGGTCCCCTCTTTCTGCGGTGCTTCGTTGCTTATCGGTCTCTTTTTTTTGCATTGCTTCGTAGCCTCCCCACTCTTGTCTACTTTAGTTTTCTGAAGGTTTCACTTCTACCGCGTGTGAATTGCACACTTTACTTTTTTTTTAATTCTACCTCCTACCATCTTTATAGTGGGAAAATATTGCTTGTACAATGATGGAGATGGATGAGGCTAGCAGAAGATTGAACCCGAGAAAACGCCAACCACCACGTTGGCTAGCTGTCGTAGGCTAGCATGGGTGGCACCCGAGACGGATAGCACAACGTGAGGGGCGTAATGGGATAGGGTGGGACGGGGTCTAACAGAATATTTACCATGGAGGGGGTAGAACGGGGTGGGATGGGGCGGGCGAAACGGAATACCGTAATGGTCACTGATCAGAAGGTACAATAATGATAAACTGAATATTGTTCCAATTTTTTTTTTCAGACTTTTCGACTAGGGACCGCCCGCGCGCTAGTCGCTTATTGACTCGCGGACCATCTTCTAGCCTCTCGCGGACCACTGGTTGGGAAACCCTGATTTAAAACATATAAAAATTTCAAAAAACGAATTCGTTTTCTTTTCACTCGCATAATAAAATGGATCAATAGAAATAAAGGGGCAGATTCAAATTAACAATTCTGTTTTTAATGACCAAGATTTTGTTTAATGGCGTCTTATTCTCCCAGTAATTAGAATTATTGATGAAAGGTGGGTGTAAAGTTTTAAATTACTTTAAAGGGTTGAAAAGTGAAATAAAATACAAATAAGAGTTGTATTGCGAGGGCTATTGGAAAAATTTGATTAGTGATATAAGTTTTTTATGTAAAAAAAACTGATCCTTGGTCGAACGGTTAAGATTTTTTATTAGTAATTCACAGGTCGTGAGTTCGGCGTGAATTCCAGGAGTTAAATACATATTTTGTTTACATGAATAACGCATAAGAGTCCCAACTGCTCCCGTCTGGAGCCAGTGAGACTATGGCATAGGTGGTGGGGAGGGGAAGGAGAAAGAGAGGAGGAAGGTGGGGGAAGTACCTGGCTATTCAGATCTAGTCACCAAACACGGCTAAAGCCATTTCAAGCAACCTTTCATTTCTGAATGGTGGTCTTACACCAGGGCGATACTGAGAGTATCTTCCACTCTGGAACTGCTGCAAATATATTATTTTAATCGAGTAAATTGTGAAATAATACAAATTCATCTAATAAAATTTATTTGCCACGCCGGGATTCGATTCCGCGATCTTCGGATATTTAATTAAATGACGACAATATTAGTGAAACTCAAACGAAAATCTGAAAACAAAAAAATCAGAAAAAGATTCTGTCACATCTAGGACTCGAATTCAGGACCTTCGCCTCCTGGGGCACAACTCTGCCGACTGAGCTAATGTTTCCATATCCGATTCGGTCATATTTAACTGTAGATATCATACTTCGACTAAGAACTAGCAACATTATCTTCATTTTCTTAAAGCATATTTTTATTGGCTGCTATCTTTATGTATGATTACATGATTCAAACCCGAACTAAATAGTGTCTTGGGTTTGAATCTTGCAATCATTGATAAATATATTGTAAATAGATAAATATATTGTAATTTAATAATACTGTTTGTAATATAATAAAAAAATTAACAGACGGAAACAAAAGCAAACACAAAAAATAAACAAACTGACTACTTGACAAAATTCAAACGAGATATAAAAATGGATTATAAGTACTGGACGCCACACTATTACAAACATCTGTAAAATAAATCACACATAGACAGAAATAACTATTCACATACGACCTAACCCATATAAAATAAATGAAAATAATTGAATCCTGTCACACAAATAGATTAGACAGAATTTACTTCTATACTTCATCTCCTCCAACAATTATAAGAACACTCTCTTTAAAAGATTCTCCGACCCTTCCAATCACCTCTCTGTTTTAATTTCGATTCAAATTAATATGTTTATACATTAACAGCCTTACTCATCATCGCAAAATAAGATTACACCTCGGAGCAAGAGCGGGTTAGGTGAAATTGTTACTCAACATGGTGGGTTAATCGCGCGCATGCGCGTGTTTTTACCGAGTCGCTGTACCGGGAGATGTAGTAGCTGTCAGAATTTAAACCACCCGATCACCAGGGTTAACTCAGTACCCCGTGCGTTGTAACTGACGAAATGGCGAACTTTTATGAGAATTTTGACATTTTGAACGGAGCCTTGGCAAATATTGGCGGCATTCGTGCACCACGGCCACGGAAAAGGTTTAAAAAAGGTACGATCCATTTGCGGCACTCACGGAAGGAGATTTTAGGTGTCTAAATATAGATTTACCAAAGTCAACGTTGTGTTGACGCGTGTTGACGTATGAATATACGTGAAGTTGGCAACACGCCGCGAAATGCTAATTGGCCGCGTTTTTGAGCTTTGGAGCAGTGTTGCTACCGTAAAAAAATCATAACAGCTGTCGAGAAACATTATGATGATGAGTAAACATTTTTACCCTGAGCAGTGTAAGCTTACTCCACTGTGTAGCTACAGAGCCGCTACAGAGCCATGGTACGGTTTTATGATGAGTAAGGCTGTAAATACTTTTGTAACTACGATTTTCATTTATATACTTGTACGCCTGTCTCGACACATGTACATATATCCTAGTGAGGCAGGCATCAAAAAAACCCAATGTACTTTTTTAATACTTTTTTATAGATAAATAAAAAATTATAAAATAAATATAAAATTCTATTATTATGACTAATTCACTCTTATATTCATATAATTAATATATTTAGAGTTATTTGTGTGGTTTTACATCAGTTTTAACCAAGTTATTAGCACAATAGTCGCACTTTGAAAGTTGAAGTGTCAGGAAATTGTTTCATAGGTTACTAAAAAATATTAGGTCGTTTTTTTTTAAATATAATATATTTATTTAATCAAAGTACACTCATAGGTAGTTCATCGATCCCTTTACGAAAAAAATCATTCGGACGGGAATCAATAAAATCTTTGAAGGCGGTTTGGACTGCCCGATCGGAGTTGAATTTTTTCCCCTGCAAGAAGTTATCCAAATTTCGAAAAAAATGGTAAGAAAAAAGGTCCGGAGAGTACGGTGGATGTCTTAGACATTCCAATTGAAGCTCCTCTAATTTGGTAGCCGTCTGTTGTGCTGTGTGTGGTCTAGCGTTCTAATGCGCGTTTGTTGATTTGCTTCACTCAATTCGTGAGGTACCCACCTTTCAACCTTTTCATCTTCCCAATTTGTTTCAAGTGGATTAAAACAGTTTTATCACTAACACCGCAGCCTGCAGCTAACTCGGACGTGGTTTGCGATGGATCCGCTTCAACAATTCAATTCTTCATTATCAACTTTGGTCTCCGGCCGTCCACGGGGCTTGGTCTGCAGGTCGAAATTTCCAGAACGAAAACGTTGGAACCAAAAACGTACTGTGTTTTATTTTGCGGCACCGTCGCCATACACATCATTAATCCTTCGAGTCGTTTCTGCAGCGCTGGTGCCATGGTATAACTCGTACTCGTAAATAACGCGATATTTCAAGTTTTCAATTTTGTAAACTAAGTGACGCAAAGAAAAAAAACAATTACGGAAAAACAAATGAATTATAATTTTCGAAACATAAATACATGAGTAAATAGTTGTATAAATATGAATTTGGAATTCCTAACCAAAGAGAAGATATTTGAGATCAAAGTTGCCAGTACGGCAAAACGCCAATTTCATATGTAAGGACCTAATATCAAATTTACATTTCATTACCTTTATTTTATGAGAATTTCTTAAAAGTGATTTTTTTAAATAATATTAATATCTAATACATGTGGTGGTAAACGTATCAAAGAAATTAACGTCTTTAGAGATGCAAGAAATCCGTTTTAAATATTGGTTTATTTTTGGGTTATTTTTTTGGCGTTAAGGAAACTTTGAATTTTTTTATTATTTTTTTATCGTATCACCAAGGAAAAAGTGAGGTTACAGTTTCCTTTCAAATTCATTATATAGGACTGTGTTTTTTAAATTTTGATTTTACTTTTTAATTAAAGTACTTGAATTTATAGGTATCCGGGGTAAACTCCTCTTATTCTTCAAAAACTATCTGACAAATAGAAAAATGAGTGTGAAGATTTTAAATATAATTAGTAAATCAAGATACATCAAATCGGGAGTACCGCAAGGGTCAATTCTAGGTCCAAAATTATATATTATATATGTAATTGCTATGTGTAAGATTTTCAAAAAAGCTCGTCGATTCATTTTTGCTGATGATACTGCTCTTGTTGTATCAAATGAAAATCCTGAAATAGCTATACAAGAATTACAAAGAGATTTTAACGAGCTTCTCAAATGGGCTCATGATGTAGGATTAATTATTAATGTGAAAAAAACCAAATGCATGTACATAAAATCACCAAGTTTGAAAATGTGGAATGTTCCTAAAATAACCGCTCATAGCTTTGACTGTATACATAGAGGAATTGTTAATGATTGTGACTGTGAAAAAATAGATTTCACAAATGAATATACTTATCTGGGAATAATTGTTGATAACAATTTTAAGTGGGATAAACAAGTGGCTAAAATTTGTAACCAGCTCAGATCCTTAGCTAGTAACTTTTACAAATTAAAATTTATTTTGCCTCATTGTACTCTTAAACTCATATATTTTTCTATGGTCGAATCTATCCTTAGATATGGTATTCGAACTTGGGGACATGCAAGCACTACTTACATTAAATATATTGAAAATTTACAAACTGCCATAATTAAAAAAATTGTCACAACAAATATTTACAAACAGAGACATAACTTAAAATTACTGTATGGCTCAGAGAGCCTACTTACAATAAAAGGTCTTCACTGGTTCACTACTATTATGGACAATATGGGGGAAAGCCCTTACAAACACCTACTTGTACACAAACATACCACTAGATTCAGAGAAGGAAAGGGCCTAAAAACTCCTCGAATATTAAATAAATATGGAAGCCGTACTCTTGAATATATAATACCAGTGATTTTCAATAAAATTAATAAAAACATAAAATTTGAAAAAAATGAGAGACTATGTCCTAAAATGATAAAACTATGGTTAATGAACGAAAACTCCATGTATCTTTGAATATCTTAATATAGCTGCCTACATATCTTGTTATTAGGCAGGTATATTGAAATATCTTATATATTTATAGCTGTAAGTTAAACTATCAAATATTACTATGTGATCTATTCCAATGTTTCCTTAAAAATATAAATGTATTTACAAATATTTTCTTAGATATTATATTAAGAATGTTTAAATTGTTAGAACCTGCAGACAAGCTGCCATATGACAGCTTTGTGGGTCTACTCAAATTTTTGTACAAAATGTATTCTGAAATTTAATAAATAAAAAAAAAAAAAAAAAAAAAAAAAACTTTAAATTTTCTATATTTTGATCAAAAATGTTTTGGTAAGAATTTTTTTTCCGTGTTTAAATCTTAAAATATTGCAATTTTTTAATACTAAAGTATATTTCAAATACACAAATCTAAAAGGTAATTTTATTTAGCTTTTATAAATGGTATTTGTTTTTACGACATCTTTAAAAATAAGAAATGTTAGAACATTCAAAATACTTTTAAAACAAATTACAATATTCGTTTAGAAATCATTAACAAAACAGTCGTACACATGAGATAAACTACCCTCTCAAGTTGTGTAAACAATGTACGAGTATATTTCTTTCCATGAACATTTTTTATTTAGAAATGAATAAAATTTTCACGGGGTTTTTAGTAAGGCTGTAGTGTTTTATATTTAGTAAATTTGTTATTCGTTCTATATTCGTATGAGCTACATCATGTAATTAGTAATTTCTTAACTTTTTTACGTTTCAGGAGATTCATCGTTCTCTAGATCTAGAATCTAAATGATATGACATTATTTTTTTATTAATGTCAACCCTCTTCAATCAAATCGTATTTATAAAATAGAAATGGTTTTATTTTTCTATAACTCTGAATGTCCAAAATAAACCATCCTTTTTTGGACTTGTTTCTAAAAAAATAGCCTTGGGCTATTTCTTATTCAGTTCGTTTAGGGATAATTCATCAAACGAAATAAAGTAGAAATTTGAGGGGTTAAAGATCCTACGCAATTTATTTGCTAATTTAAACTAATTTATTGTAAAGACTAATTTAACAATTAATATAACGCACCATAATTTAATATGAACAATTGTATAGGAAAGTGGAGAGCCAACAAGTACGATTTACAAGACAGTTAGTCCAGTCACGGAAGGAGGTGTAGAGTGCGTGAGCAGGAACCTAAGCGATTCCTTCAGAAACTTGTTCAGGGTGCTTAGGGTGTGAACATTTCAAAAGTCCTGACGACTAGGTGGTGAGCTAGGGGAGGAGGGGGGAGGGGGGAAAGGTCCCAATTTTCTGGTTTCCGCTTATATCTCAAAAACGGTGCGTCGCAGAGAAAAAAATCCTAAGAATAAGTAAAAGCTCATAAAATTATCTACAACTTTTATACTATACTTAATTTTCGAAATTCCATCCGTTTTTGAGTTACACGATCCAAAAATGTAGATATTTTCGAAAAAAATAATTTTACCGCACATTTTTCATCAAACATTCTTTCATATCGTCTGAAATTTTCATCAAAGAAAGAAATTTGGCAGAAAGAAGTTATAAATAATTTAATTAGCTTTGAATATATATTCATATGCCAATTAATCTGCAACCAGTAAATATTTACAGCAATTTAAATTTTTTTAGTAAAATGTCATTTTCAGAAAAAGCTCTTTTTATCTTATTACTGACACACCACTGTTATTTGTAATAGATTCTGGGACTTGCACTTCATTTATGTTCAGAGTTCCTAAAACAATTAGTTTAAGATATAAGCGGAAACCCGAAATTGGGTCCTTCCCTAGACCCTTCCCTTGACCCCTCGCCCCCTAGCTCACCACCTAGACGTCAGGACTTTTAGTATGTTCACACCCTAAGCACCCTAAACAAGTTTCTAAGGGAATCGCTTAGGTTCCTGTTCACGCACTCTTCACTCACACCTCCTTTTGGACCATTCATTGACTGGGCTAAGGGCCGGTTTTATAAACGAAGTACCAAATTTCTGTTACGTAACGAACCGTTTATCGTTAACGGACCGCTATCCGTTCGTTATTTTATTTTACGTACTATAAACAAATTTGCATTACTAGCGGTCATCGGTTACGTTTGGTCCTAAAGTTTTTTTTACTGGCAATGTTTTTGGCAAATTATTGTCTCGGATATTGTTTTTATCTATGGGTATTACTTTAGCTGTCAAAGTTGATTGTTATTTTAAATGCTTGAAGTGTTTGCTGACGCGATTATTAAC
The DNA here is from genome assembly GCA_917880885.1 of Limnephilus marmoratus. NCBI lineage: Eukaryota > Metazoa > Arthropoda > Insecta > Trichoptera > Limnephilidae > Limnephilus > Limnephilus marmoratus. Next base: position 22,351,434 of record OU862932.1, on the reverse strand, counting down.
TTGATTATCAACGCAATTCTAAAATATACTTCAAAACAATGTAAGTTTATGTTTGTTAATCATATAAATCGTTATTAATCATAAAATATCAGTGATTTGGTCATGATTAGTATTATTATCATACGCGTTGCGTCTTCACATAACCTAGGTCATTTTTACACTATAACTGATGAAGTTTTAATGTAATTTTTTGTAATTTTTCAGATATCAAAATGAACAAGAGAATCAAAAGCAAAAATTTCACTTCAGAGGAGTTAAACAGTTTTATCTCTTTAGTTGAGAAAATGCCATCAATTAACAAAACGGATCGTTACCCGTTTAACTGGTCAAAATCAGTCAGTTAAGCATTAACCGTAACTTAACCTACCGATAACCTAACGAACGTTTATAAAACGACAAAATCGGGCGGTAGACCAAATATTTGTTGCGGTAAACCAAAAATGGTTTCAAGCGTAACGAACGGACGTTTATAAAACCGGCACTAAGTGTATTATCCGTCAGTTAAAGTAGAATGATTTGGATGATCTTCGTTGCAGCGCGAGAGAGTGACTTGTGATAAGGATTGATTCCTATTGGTGTATAGGGGACCAATCGGGTTGCAGCGTGACTGCAGATCGGTGACCTTGTTCGTCCTCCACAATGTAAAACACAAACACGTGTAAATAATTTTTGATTTATTTCTTTCGAATGTTACTTTTAGCATTATCTCAAAATTTTGTATTGGAGCGTATTATTAAAGCTTCTATCAGGGTAATTTTAGATTTTCAAGGAAAGTATGTAGGTTGTAGATTTTGTAGTCTTAAAGCCAGATTTCTTGGTTAAGTGTTTATTCTATACCGTACGGAAAATAGATAAAACATACGAGAAACCCTTCTGATTAAATTGTTCAACAAGAATGAGTTGAAACAACTATTTTCTAAAAATAGATTTAACCCCTCAAGACTCGACCGTTTTTATCAGAGGTTAAAAATATTTTCGTTTTGCAATAAAATCGAAATAAATGGAATATTTATGAATGCAACCGAAAACTGTTTTGGAAAGGTCATGAAATACGCTTTTAAAATTTTATAAATCGAAATAAACATATAAATTTTTTATTTAATAATTATTTACAATCAATTGAAATTTAGCAAAGATTGAAGAAGTAAAAACATTTTGCATGCAAACATAAAAAAAAGTTTTAAAAATGCTCACCTTACTTTTTTCTACTAAAATTGCTGATAACGAAAATAAATAAAAACACATGTATAAATAAATAGGCAAAATGTATTATAAACGTTATCGTCAACTCACTTTTTTGTCGTTTCATGTAAAAAAAATTAATAAAAAATTCAATTTTCTTTTTTTTTATTGAGGTTGGAAACTTTGAATTTAGAATGGTGTGGTGATTTGAGTAAAAAAGTGTGGTATTTATAGACATATGAATATATATAGACCTGCCCTAAGTGATAAAAGCGTATTATTTCCCCCTCCCCATTGGAACGGTTCCTTGGAACCGGTTGGGCTTGCGAGAGCCTCGCCTGAATCTAAAAAATGTGACGTCATCATTCTTGTCCTGACCAGCGTCGAGCTCACACCGTACATTTTAACTTGTGCTATACATTACACCCTAAAATATGTCGATCTTAACTTCATAACGAATGTGGGCGGTTCTGCAGTGTGCTCGTCGCTGGTTACAGGGGTAAGTAAATTATGAAATATTTGTAAAAGTCTTAACTAAATACGGCAACAAAATATTCGTATGTGAAAAGATGCGAACTTTACTTTGGCGTATTTGGACTTCGCAAATATGTTAATAACGTGGCGTGCAATTCGCGCTCCCTCTTAAAAAGGTCTATTCATTCAAAAGCAGATTTTACTGTCAGATTGATTTTTAACGAATTACAGTCATCTTCCCCCTCTTCGTACCGCCATAGTTGATTTTTCCCCTCATCTGTATGTTCTCGTCTATTAAATTTGGATGTCTATGTCTATGATCTCTTTCTAACACTGTTTAGATCACATTTCTAACCATGTTAGTAAGGTACGGTTTCTACGAGACCTATATGAGTTGTTCCGAAAACCAAACAGATAGACGGGTCAACCCTTCAGGCTAATTTGTTCGGTTTTCGGAACAACTCGTGTAAGTTTCATTAGAAATATGTGTGTCTCCCTTACTAGCATGATTAGAAGTAGTATGATCTAAACCAGTGGTTCCCAAAAACTTTTTCTTACGTTTTTTCGACAGGGACCATAAGCAGTACGCCGGGTGCCACCCGACCGTGTTTCACGCCCAAGAAGAACACAATTCTCTAGCCCCCCCCCCCCCCCCCCCCCCCCAGGACGGAGCAATTTTTTATGAAGTTGCATAGGTCAGTGGCATAGGCTAACATGGGTGGCACCAAGGACAGATAGCACAACGGGAGGGGCGTAATGGGACAGGGTAGGACGGGTTCTAGCGGAAAATTTACCTCAACGGAGGGGACGGAATGGGATGGGGTGGGACGGGTTCTAGAAGAATATTTACCACAACGGAGGGGGTAGAACGGTGTAGGATAGGGTGGGGCGAAACGGAATACCATAATGGCCACTGACCACAAGGCACAATAATGATAAACTGAATATTGACCCGATTTGTTTTATTCAGACTTCTCGACCAGGGACCGCCCGCGCCGGTAGCGCTGATTGTTTATTGAACGGCGGACCATCTTCTACCCTCTTGCGGACCACCAGTGGTCTGCGGACCACTGGTTGAACCCTGATCTAAACGGCGTTAGAAAGAGAAAACACTTTTTATATTCAAGCCCTAAAGTTAACCGCAAAGTAATTAAAATGTATGTAAGACGGTTTCTATGACACCCATATGAGTTGTTCCGAAAACTGAATAAATAGACCTAACAAGTTAAGATATGAAAAGTGTATCTAATTTTCGTTCACCTTGGAAAATAGTGTTCTGGAATCAAATTATATACAATTTCGGAAGCAATGAGGGTAAAATTTCTCTGAAATTCTAAACATAGCCTTTAATGCCTAATGCTAACAATTAATTATATATGAGTATTATCTCAAATCTTAAGATCGGACCTTCGCAATGGGCTGTATTTAAAATACGTGATTTCGCTTCTTGTGTACATTTCCACCTGTGGCTAATAATCCAGAAGATATTATCAGATTCCAGTCACGTATGATGGCTTTTTTGAAGTGAATACGTCTTTAGCGCCGTTGTGATTTAAAACTCGATGAAACTAAAAATAGCGAAACTAAAAAGAGGCTATATATACATCTATAAGATTTAGCCTGAGAGAGAAATTAGAGAACTAATTTTAACTTAAAGAATTTTTATCGTTTCCTTTTTCGTCTTCCTGTAACTTTTGTATGATTACAAACTCTCTCGAGGTTTTGTTTCAGGAAAGAGGTGATGGTTTATTTCATGGATGCGCTAGTACTTTTATAGCAAAAATAGATTTTTTTTACAAAAAATTTTTAAACAAGTTTAGTGAATAATGAAAATATTTTAACTTGGATTATAAATATAAAATTATATTCAATTGTTTAAGTAGCTAAACGTAGCAAAATTTATAAAACTGAAAAGACTTTGGTTGTTGGGTCATGTGGAGAGAATGACCGAGCATCGAGCAGCAAAGTGTCTGCTGAACTCAAGACCGATAGGGCTAAGGAGCCTGGGAAGGCCAAGATTAAGATAGAGCGACATCATCCTCCAAGATATATTCGGTCCTTACATATGAAATTGGCGTTTTGTATGAGAGGAACATAAAGACGATTTTTTTTAATATAATATATTTATTTTTCAAAGTATGTACCATTGCTATCTATGCACTTTTGCCATCTCACAGGTAGTTCATCGATCCCTTTACTAAAAAAAACCTATCGGACGGGAATCAATAAAATCGTTGAAGGCGGTTTGGACTGCCCCATCGGAGTTGAATTTTTTCCCTTGCAAGAAATTATCCAAATTTCAAAAAAAATGGTAATCTGTTGGGGCAAGGTTCGGAGAGTACGGTGGATGTCTTAGATATTCCAAATGAAGCTCCTCTAATTTGGTAGCCATCTGTTGTGCAGTGTGTGGTCTAGCGTTCTAACGCGCATTTGTTGATTTGCTTCACTCAATTCGTGAGGTACCCACCTTTCAAGCTTTTTCATCTTCCCAATTTGCTTCAAGTGGGTTAAAACAGTTTTATCACTAACATCGCAGCCTGCAGCTAATTCGGACGTGGTTTGCGTTGGATCCGCTTCCACAATAGCCTTCAATTCTTCACTATCAACTTTGGTCTCCGGCCGTCCACGAGGCTTGTTCTGCGGGTCGAAATTTCCAGAACGAAAACGTTGGAACCAAAAACGCACTGTGTTTTCTTTTGCGGCACCGTCGCTATACACATCATTTATCCTTCGAGCTGTTTCTGCAGCACTGGTGCCACGGTGGAACTCGTACTCGTAAATCACGCGATATTTCAAGTTTTTCATTTTGTAAACTAAGTGACGCAAAGAAAAAAACAATTAAGGAAAAAACAAATGAATTATAATTTCGAAACACAAATACATGAGTAAATAGCTGTATAAATTTGAATTTGGAATTCCTAACCAAAGAGAAGATATTTGAGATCGAAGTTGCCAGTACTGCAAAACGCCAATTTCATGTGTAAGGACCTAATATTTAACTTACGATTTCCATGTTCGGATTTCCTAGTTCTGGAGAAAGACTACCATCTAGAATCGAAACGTTACTTGCAATGACTTCAGCCATAGTTAGAGATCAGATCTGAGCAGACAGTACTTCTAAATCTTCATATTCGGCATATCTTTATCCTCCCCACTTCCTTCGTCCTCACAATATCGATCGTCCAGTTGATTAGTCAGACATCTCCAAATACTAAGTTTTGAGATAATGAAGAAAGCAATATTCGAATGCTCACCACAAATCAAATTGTATTTACATGTGTCCTTGTTTTACATATTAGTAGTATAACAATTTGAAATATCATACTAGTGACCCGGAAAACATCAACATTTTGTTTAATGTATTACAACTTATTTTTTCTGCATTATAATTGATTTGGTGGTATTCGTGAGTAATCTGAGTATTGTACCAGATATAGGGGGCTTATAGAGGGGGGATGTCACTTCCATATTCCACCTGGCGCGCTTTTGAAGGTCATTTTGTTCGTACTGTACAAGTATGCGTGCATTCTTTTTCAGCCTGTCCTAGTCACTGCATACTTAATATATTATATTTTGAAATATCCTAGTAGTGACCCAGAAAACATCAACATTTTGTTTAATTCACTACAACTTATTTTTTCTGCATTATAATTGATTTGGTGGTATTCATGACTAATCTGAGTATTGTACCAGATATAGGGGGCTTATAGAGGGGGGATGTCACTTCCATATTCCACCTGGCGCGCTTCTGAAGGTCATTTTGTTCGTACTGTACAAGTATGCGTGCATTCTTTTTCAGCCTATCCTAGTAACTGCATACTAAGGATATTATATTTTGAAATATCCTACTAATGACCCGGAAAACATCAACATTTTGTTTAATTCACTACAACTTATTTTTTCTGCATTATAATTGATTTGGTGGTGTTCATTGTTCATGAGTAATCTGAGTATTGTACCAGATATAGGGGGCTTATAGAGGGGGGTTGTCACTTCCATATTCCACCTGGCGCGCTTTTGAAGGTCATTTTGTTCGTACTGTACAAGTATGCGAGCATTATTTTTCAGCCTATCCTAGTAAGGGAACGTACCCATACTACGTGACCAACTTTTTGCAATTTTTAACCCCCCACCCCCCCCGGTGACCAAAATCCTAAGCAACCCGCCGCTCATTTGTATGGAGGGTGACATTTTGAAGACCCTCCCCCCCCTAAACGTGTCACGTAGTATGGGTACGTTCCCTAACTGCATACTCAAGATATTATATTTTGAAACATCCTACTATTGACCCGGAAAACATCAATATTTTGTTTAATTCACTACAACTTATTTTTTCTGCTTTATAATTGATTTGGTGGTGTTCATGAGTAATCTGAGTATTGTACCAGATATAGGGGGCTTACAGAGGGGGGTATGTCACTTCCATATTCCACCTGGCGCGCTTCGAAGGTCATTTTCTTCGTACTGTACAAGTATGCGTGCATTCTTTTTCAACCTATCCTAGTAACTCAAGATATTATGTTTTGAAATATCCTACTAATGACCCGGAAAACATCAACATTTTGTTTAATTCACTACAACTTATTTTTTCTGCATTATAATTGATTTGGTGGTATTCATGAGTAATCTGAGTATTGTACCAGATATAGGGGACTTACAGAGGGGGGATGTCACTTCCATATTCCACCTGTCGCGCTTTTGAAGGTCATTTTGTTCGTACTGTACAAGTATGCATGCATTATTTTTCAGCCTATCCTAGTAACTGCATACTCAAGATATTATATTTTGAAATATCCTAGTAGTGACCCAGAAAACATCAACATTTTGTTTAATTCACTACAACTTATTTTTTCTGCATTATAATTGATTTGGTGGTATTCATGAGTAATCTGAGTATTGTACCAGATATAGGGGGCTTATAGAGGGGGGATGTCACTTCCATATTCCACCTGGCGCGCTTCTGAAGGTCATTTTGTTCGTACTGTACAAGTATGCGTGCATTATTTTTCAGCCTATCTTAGTAACTGCATACTAAGGATATTATATTTTGAAATATCCTACTAATGACCCGGAAAACATCAACATTTTGTTTAATTCACTACAACTTATTTTTTCTGCATTATAATTGATTTGGTGGTATTCATGACTAATCTGAGTATTGTACCAGATATAGGGGGCTTATAGAGGGGGAATGTCACTACCATATTCCACCTGGCGCGCTTTTGAAGGTCATTTTGTTCGTACTGTACAAGTATGCGTGCATTCTTTTTCAGCCTGTTCTAGTAACTGCATACTCGACTCAAATCTGGATTTTTCGCAGATGTCCAATCAACTGGACGCTCCATATACCCAAAATGCAAACAGGGATGCCAAAGTTCCGCATACTAAGGGCAGTTTGAAATCTCAAGAGGTTTCTAATATAAGTAAAATTCTAAAAATAAATTAGACATTTCCAGCGTTGTCTGCGGTCACTAACCACTTAATATATATATAAAATAAAATTTTAATTTATCACTTAAGTTTCCATTCTATTATTAAGTGGTGTATATTGATAAACGGTATAAATATGATAAGGCAGTTCCGAATTTGCATAGAAGCCAGCAGACACTTTGGGGCTGTTTGAAAATAATTAAAATAACGGCCAAATTAACCTAAAATAATTTACTCAGCTAGCGGATACGTCTGCCTTGACAAATGTGAATATTATGCAGGTAACTTTCAAGGAATGGACTTAATTGTTATGAGGTGCGCACTTTCACAGGTGTGGGCGACGGAATAAATGGCTCGTTGAATGAATCTCTGCGGAAAAAGGGTAGGAAGCAGGAACCGAGGGAAAACTCTAAGACTGGGTTCACACGGCATTGTACCGCACGGTTTTTTTGCAGTATAAATCTTATTGAATGAACTGTAGTGCATACATCTTCTTACATATAAAAATGAATCGCTGAATGTGTTGCTAAGCGCAAATCTCAAGAGCAGCTGAACCGATTTCGCTAATTCTTTTTTTGGAATATTCCTTGAAGTACGAGGATGGTTCTTAAGAAAATTGCGCAGAAATTTGAATAATTTCAGAAAACCTAACGACTATCGCACGTTTGACAGTTCGCGTGTTTGAGAATGACATTTTGCAAAATAATGATTGTTAAATCATGATTCTATTTTTGAAAATCTTTAAGTTGATAAATTTATTTAAAGTAGGTACTCCCCTAATAGTTTGAATCGAATCAAGAATTTTAGATATTTTAAATAGGTACCTACGTTAGGTACCAAATTTAATACACATGAAAAATGGAAATTTGAATAAAATTTGTAAAAGGTGGCACGCGGGCTGTTTAAAAACTGAATGTACTGGGATTGAATATATGGAAAGCGGGAGGGAGGGAGAATTGGGGCTGGGGGGGACGGAGGAGGGAGGGGAAGGGGGAGGGTGGAGGGGGGGAAGGGGGGGAGGTGGAGGAGGCGGAGTGGGAACCCCCCTTACACCATGCGAGCGAAGCCGCGGGAAAAATCTAGTTGTACATCTCTCTCTCTGGTTTCAATCCTGAGATTGGTTTGCAGCAATGTCATTTATTCGTTTCTTCCACTCTTCCCTGTCTTGTGCGGCTCTTTAGAAGTCTGACATGTCCACCAACAGGTCCTCCAGGTACTCTCGGCGTGGGCGTCCCCTAGAGTTTGTCCCCTCGGTCATACCCTCCATTATGGCATGCAAGAGGCCTTCTTGTCTTATTACATGGCCGATCCATCTTGCGCGCCTTTCGGATAAGGTCCTGAGCAGGTGCCCTCCTCCTTCGATTCTTTGGAGAACGCTTCATTTGTTGTACATAGAACCATCCAAACGACGTTTGTACTGCAAAAAAAAAACTAACTAATAATATTAATAGATAATACAAACGATTTTTTAAATATTTATATTGAGGGATCAGTAGGGTTTATAGGTTCAATTAGGAATTCCACAGGGCCGAACCCTCTGATATGAAAATATCTGGAGTCGGTGAATTATTTTCCCATTTGGTCTCTGGTAGGTTGACATGTTGTTCTTGTATTATTTTGTATTTGTTATACTTATATATTATATTTTTTTATATATGAATACCGCACAAGAGTTCCAACTGCTCCCGTCTGAAGCCAGTGCGACTATGGCATCCCCAATTGGGGTGTGTTGTGAGGCTGGAAAGGTGGTGTGGAGGGAAGGGAGATAGGGAAGAGGAAGGTGGTGAAGTACCTGGCTATTCAGATCTGGTCACCAAACACGGCTAATGCCATTTCAAGCAATGTTTCAGTTCTGAATGGTGGTCTTACACCAGGGCGATACCGAGAGTATCTTCCACTCTGGAACGTGCCGCAAATATACTATATATATATATATATATATATACGCAATAAGTGTAGTGGGACCTATATATATATAATGAATAAATTGTGAAAAAACACATATTAATCAAATAAAATTGATTTGCCATGCCGGGATTCGATCCCGCGACCTTCAGTGTGCTTATTCCATTTCCTAATTCCATACCCAGTTCCTACTTACATTGGATTGAGTCACCGATAAAAAATTGAATTTTTCAGCCTCACTTGAAAGATTTGGGTTTGTTTATGGACAAAACTATTTATTTATATTAATATTAAATACTAGCTTTTTTCCGCGGCTTCGCTCGCATGGTATTAGAGGTTTCCCACTCCGCCTCCTCCACCTTCCCTCTCCCCTCTCCCCACTCCATTACCCTCATCAACCCCCCTCCCCCTCCACCCACCCCTCCCCCCACTCCACTCCCCCCGTCAACCTCCCTCCCCCTCCCCCCACCTCACTCCTCCTCCCTCCACCTTCCCTCTCCCCACTCCACTCATCCATCAACCCCCCTCTCCCTCCCCTCCTTCCCCACTGACCCCTCCCCCTTCCCATACACCTCCCACTCCACCTCCCCCCCACCTTCCTCCACCCCTCCCCCTTCCACTTCCTTCTCTCCCACCCCACTCCGCCTCCTCCACCTTCCCTCTCCCCACACCACTCCCCCCATCAACCCCTTCCCTTATCCCTTACTCCTCCCCATACCCTCCTCCATCCTTCCCCTTTCCCCTTCCTTCCCTCCCCCTCTCCCTCCCCTAACCCCATCCTCCCGCCCTCTTCCCCCTCCACTTTCCCCCTCCACCAACACCCTCCCAACACCCCCTCCCCACTCCCCCCTCTCACCTCTTGCATTCCACACATTCATTCCCGATACATTCAGTTTTCAAACTGCTCGCGTGCAATCTATTATAATTTTTTATACTAATTTCTTAATGCCAGAACTCAACGGTTGTTTTATACAAAATAACGAACAACAAAAAAAAGAATTGTCCAATTTGGTGCAGTCGTTCGAGTTTATGCGCATACATACATTTCGGCGATTCATTTTTAGTGATAGTTATTAAGTACGACGCCATCAAAGCACTCTTTTTATGGTGAATTGCCAAATAAAAAATAATAAAAAAAAAACATCGTTTCCAAGGTGACAATTGGTTTGTTTTTTTCTGACGTTTGCAATAAATCGATTTTGTTACCGACAGAAAACGTATGATAAATAATTTCACAACGCCAGAGATTATTCATAACGCCAGAGCTTACCAATATATATTGCCTATAGATCTCGCAAATAATGTAGCTTTCTATCAATGAAAGAATTTTTTAAATCCATTCAGTAGTTTTTGTGTGAAAGAGTAACAAACATACATCCATACAAACTTTCCCCTTTATAATATTAGTAGGATTATTTATCTATAATTTTTTTATTGTACATTTCGGTAATTCATTTTTAGAGATAGTTATTAAGTACGACGCCAAAAAAGTACTTTTTTTAGGGTGAATTGCATAATTAAAAAAAAAAAAAAACATTGTTTCCAAGGTGACAATTGGTTTGTTTTTTTCTGACGTTTGCAATTAATCGATTTTGTTACGGACAGAAAATGTATGAAATATGAAAAATAATTTCATAACGCCAGAGCTCTAAGCTATAGCCTATAGACTATTCTGATGTATGAGCTATATTATTGTAAAGTTTCATTAAAATCCATTCAGTAGTTTTCGCGTGAAAGAGTAACAAACGTACATCCATACAAACTTTCCCCTTTATAATATTAGTAGGATGTACGGGCGCAAACAATTAATTCACCTCATTATTTTAAGGCAAAACGTGCAAAAAGTATTAAAAACCTATAATAATTTAATTGGCGCCATCTGTGAATACGTAGATTATAACGTACGTGACGTTTAACCTTAAAACCCATTACTGTGAAAAGCGTGCAGTACAATGGCGTGTGAACGCAACCTAACAGAATAATAATTGATGATTGACGGGAATACGTTTTTGATAATATGTGAGTACCTAAATATTTATGTTGTTCTGTGCAAGAACCATAGATAATATAAATTAATAAAGGGAGATGTGGCGCAGAAAACAATATCACAGAATGATAATATTTTGATCTTATCTTCCTGAAAGGTTCTCAGTAGGTAGAAACTTTGGAAGTTTGATGTTAGTTTGTGTATAAACCCTTTTGTTTGAATGGTTGACAATAATAACCATAGACATCCAAATTTAATAGATGAGAAGATACAGATGAGGGGTAAAACCAAACTACGGGGGGACGAAGAGGGGAAAGATGACTGTGATTCGTTAAAAAATCAATCTGACAGTAAATAGGCATCTCGCATTATAATATCACCATTTAGTTCTTAACCCGTTTAATCACAGGAGACCATATTTGTCCCAAAGATGCCCTAATTAAGAATGTTGTTATAAATGGTGTGCTCACCTCTCATTGGAATTATCACTGTAACCATATTAAAATTGTTAACTGATGTAATAATTATATGTGATATATTCTGTTATCGAGCCAACAAATAAAATAAAATAAATAAATAAACGCACATAGGTCTCGTATAAAACGCTGTAACTCCCTTACTAGCATAGTTAGAAATATGTTCTAATCGGTGTTAGAAAGGAAAAACACCACGCTTTATATTCCAATCTAAAAACTAGCCACCAAAAAGTAAAATGTACACTTTTATGTACACAAAGTTTTGGATCGCAAATTGAAAAAAAAAATGAAACTTCGGGAATTTTTTATAAATTACAAAAAAGTGAGGTTACAATATGTATTTTTTGTATATCTGTCTAATAAAACATGTATGTGTTTTTATTTTTTTTATTATCAGTAACTATAGTTAGAAAAAACGTAAGGTGAGCCATTTTGAAAACTTTTTTATGTTTGTAAGCAAAATTTTTAAAATAAAATAAAAATTTGTTTATTTCGAATTCTATAATTTGAAAGCGTATTTCATCACCTTTCTAAAACAGTTTTTGGTTTTTGATTGTGCTCAGAAATATTCTAAATATTTGCATTTTATTGTAAAGTGAAAATATTTTGATCATTTGAAAAAAATGCCAAATTTTTGAAGGGTTAAAAGCAAAATCTGCTTTTGAATTAATAGACCTTTTTACATGGGAGCGCGAATTATTCGCCACGTTATTAACATATTTGCGAAGTCCAAATACGGCAAAGTAAAGTTAGCCATTTTTCACAGACGAATATTTTGTTGCTGTATTTAGTTAAGACACTTTTACAAATGTTTACAACGAGCTCACTGGAGAACCGCCCACATTCGTTACGATTGACATATTTTAGGGTATATATACCATATTTGCCGTGTTATTTCGTAAAATGTACGATGTGAGCTCGACGCTGGTCCGGACACGAATGATGGCGTCACATTTTTTAGACTCAAGCGAGGCTCTCGTAAGCCCAGCCGGTTCCATGGAACCGGTATGGGGAGGGGGAAATAATACGCTTTTATCACTTAGGGCAGGTCTATGTATATTCATATGTCTATGATAATAACGAATAACTTATTGATTGCTCCTTCATAAGGCATCTTGGATCGATACTACTTCATCTTCTGGCAATCATAATTCATAATATTATATAATAATATATCGTGGGGTAATCACACTAATTTCTACAACTAGATAACTCCAAGATCATCGTTTTTGAGTTACACAAAAGCGTAACTTTATTTCCTAGTCTATGAATGCCACAAACAGAAAAGTCGTAACGCATTGGAATCATCAAGTTACGAGTATTTGAATATGTTTTTTAGGTATTTCCAAAAAACAGTATCGTTTATCTCTATGATTAGGTTACTACTAATACTGGTTACCACAAGTATTTTTCCAGGTTTTAATGAGGTTCAAATTAATAGATAACTTTGTATTAACCACTTAATTATTTACAAAAACCGACATGTTTCGTCAGCAAAGCTGACATCTTCAGGGTTTTGACAGAACTAATTTTAAAAATAGTTTTATCTAATTTTAATAATACATAGGTAATAGAGAAAAATAATAGACATAAACAATAATAAAATTTGAAAGAAAATAATGTGTAGGAAACGAGGGGCAATATAGAACAATTACAAATTTAAAAGGGGAATAGATTTAATAATGGGTCATTTAAAAACAATATTTGATTATTAATAATATTTAAATTTGCATTAACACTCTTTCTAATCTCTAAAATTTCTAATTTATCCAACTGAATGCCATTGACATTACAATGAATTAATTCTATTCCACTGTTAAAATTAAAGGTATGACTAGTTCCTATTAAATGGTTGGCAAAAAAATGATGTATTTTAATAATAAAATTTCTAATTTAATAAAAAAAATGTGCCTAATGAAATTATTTCTGTATTTTATTCAAACAATAGACTTAAAAATTACATAGTAAATAATAAAGATAGAGATTCAAAAATGAAAAAATCTGAAATTTATGAATTGAAATGTAATGATTGTGATTTCTTTTATATAGGTAAAACTTCAAGAAACTTTGAAATAAGGATTAAAGAGCATATGAAAGCTTTAAATAATAATAGTTTCTCAGTATCTAATATATAAAATTCTCGTGTCACGGTGTTTGTTACCATACTCCTCCGAAACGGCTGGACCAATTTTGATGAAATTTTGTGTGCTTATCTGGTAGGTCTGAGAATCGACCAACATCTATTTTTCATACCCCTAAAAGTAAAGGGTGTTCCACTCCGAAGAAAATTATTTTCCCCATACATTTTGTATGGAACGAATTCTCCTATTTTGAAAGAACTGCAGCAATATTGTAAGGGGTATAATATTGAACTGTGAACCGGGGAGGAGGGAGGGGGGAGGGGGGCGGGGGGGGGGGAAGGGGGAGGGGGGAGGGGAGAGGGGGGAGGGGGGAAAGGAACTCGGGAAGGGGGGTTAGCGGGACGGGGGAAGGGGAGAAGTGGAGTGGGGAGAGGGAGAGGGAACGCGAGAGGGGATAGGATACGCAGGGAGAAACAATTTAGACCAAGGTATGGTATACGCAGGGAGAAACAATTTAGATCAATTCAGCTAATAAGTTGACAACAGTTTTTGATTCTGAGGCGGTACGAAGTTCGCCGGATCAGCTAGTATTTATATAACTTCATCTTCTTCTGTATGTCCAAAATCGTAACATTTTTTGACTTACAAAACATACAAATGTAAAAAAAATATTCAATTTACAACCTTTTTACTAGCGACCGACCGATGGTTCGGTTTCGATTTCGGCAAGTTTCGGCAAAAAAATCTAGTTTCGGCATGAGTTTCGGTTTCGGCAGATTTTCTGCCGAACCTTCGGCCGCACCGAAACTCTGCAAAAGATTTCAATAAATGGTAAATTTAGTCTTAAGAATGTTGTGATCGTAAACGCAATTACAATTAAAAATACTCAATTAATGAGGTCCTTCCTTTATAATGTACATAAGTGTTGATTATTGACAATTTTTTGTTCCAAGAAGTAGGTAACAAGTTTGTTAATTTTTAGTAATATCAAAAAAAAATTCCCACACTTCAATTAATGTTTTTTTATTTCTTTAAACACATGTTAACTGTTTGTATAAGTGTAAAAAATAAGCCAAATTTCAGTAAACAATAGATTTTTAACATGTCTAAAAAAGTTTCAGTAGAAAATCCTGTTTCGGTCGGACACTACTTTTACGCCTATTTTTCGACCCATCAATTTTTTTATATAAAATAGTAATCTGATTGCATGAGCAGCAAAAAATCTCTAACGATGACCTCTGACGTTTAATTGAGTTATTTTTTTTAATCCTCATTCTTGCTTTACTTTACACTTTAGGCATATTTCCCTCCACCGTGCATTTACATTTATATTCGAATTTAGTTCCTTTTCCATTCCTCGGATATTTAACGCAGCTATTTTCAAGCTCAAGGATTTGTCAGCTGTATAAAATACAACCTTATCCCTTAGGCGCTACACACTCTGGTAACCTACACACATTCAGCTTTATTAATAAGATTCCGATATTTTCACTCCACCCATCTCCTTACCAAGTCAAAAGCCCTGCTAATGGATGTCCGATAATTACCAATACTTGCATATTATATTCCATCGAATTACAAACTTTGTTCACATCACAGGGCTTATTATTGAGTAGATATAGCAAAAACATTACATTAAGCTGCGTTCGGATAAGGGCTGACAAAAATTTATTAATATCTGAATATAAATTTTAATTTAAATTAACTTTTTAAAGTTTGCATGTAAACTTGGCCACCCTGACAAATCGGCAATCGCCGAGCATTTAATTGAAACCGGCCATTACTTCGGATTTGTTCCTGAAGTCCTGGGAAGACCCAAAACCTATAGAGCACGCTTAATTACAGAGGCAATTGAAATTCATAAAAATCCTATTAACATTAATAGAGACGACGGAGCTAAGCTCAATAGTTCTTGGTATCCGGTAATTGACGGCTACACCAAAGGTAAATGCAAAAAACCATCTTGAAGTATACTGTAATGCCAGCCCGCAGTGGATTGGTGCTGGCGACACGGTATTGCTTCGAAGTACTTAAGCACACATTTCATCTCTAACATTTACACATCTGCCCTGATGATGGACACTGTAACGCTGTCCGAAACGTTGGCTAAAGGAGGAGGTAGCGCA
Source organism: Limnephilus marmoratus (assembly GCA_917880885.1). NCBI lineage: Eukaryota > Metazoa > Arthropoda > Insecta > Trichoptera > Limnephilidae > Limnephilus > Limnephilus marmoratus. The sequence goes on along the minus strand of OU862932.1, from coordinate 22,335,773 downwards.
ACACGGCATAACACCCCAAAAGGAAATAACCATAAAACAACTTTTTTAAGTGTTTCGATTACTTGATTTATTATTGAAAAAAGAATGTCGAAAAAATATAAATTAGAAAAATATATCTGACTGCCTTCATCTGCATGAGGTCTACGCAGCGATGTATAGGTTAATCTTGCGTTTTTCTTATTTATTTTCTAGCTGTTGTTGTTTACAATATTTTATTACTTAGGTACTAATATATTAATTGTTATTTGACCCCTTGTGGGCCAGGATATTTTGCCCATACGTGGTATGAAATCTCGGAAAAAATATTTTTAAGTAATATTTTTTGCATTTATTTTGAACTATCGTTTATTTTATTTACCGAAACACATTCTTTGAACAATAACATATCGTTAAAAACAACATAATATGTGTTTTTTTTTATGAATTGATAGGTTTATCGAAGTTTTTGTGAACCGCCATCGACTGACTTTAAGAGCCAATTTCGCGGTAAAATGCGACCGACAAACTCCACAGTCCACAGATAAATTATTTTAAAATACTCTGGTGTTGCCAGGTGAATGAAACTACTAGCGGCATCGGGAATACTGTTGGCGCAAGCGATTCTGACCTTGTTCTTGATACAGTTTCTTTATACATAAGGGTCAAAATCGCGTATCAAAATATATTTTTTTTTAATTTTTTGCCGAGTTCACCGGTGCACCTACGGCCTAGAAGCGGACTTGAATTCCCTCACCAAGCAGAAGAGCATTGTCGCTTCATTGTGAGGAAAAGTTATTATTATTTTATTTGTATTTCACTGTGTAACATGTAAAAATCTGTATATAAAAATCTCGTGTCACGGTGTTTGTGGTCGCGCTTCTCCGAAACTGCTCTACCAATTTTTATGATTTTTTTTTATGTATATTTGGTAGGTTTGAGAATAGGTCGTAAAGTATGTTTCATACCGCTAGGTGATTAGGGTGTATCTATCCAGAGTCGGGTTAGTTACACCATTTATAACTCAAGAACGGCTGGACCATTTTTTATGATCTTTGATGTGTCTCCACCCCGAAAAATTAAAAAATTCAAATGTGTACGCGTCGATTGTTTTGCTTTTGTTCTTAAACATATAATGCTGCCCCTCCTTCTTACACACTAAATGTCAATAATCGAAAATGAGACGAAAGGTGAACGTATGTCTGCACCCTTCCAAAGGAAACATACAATAATTATTATAAAACTTCCTCACACGTATAAAGAAAATGAAACGCAATTCCCGTAAGTAAGTCGAAAAGTACGTAAATCACAAAAAATATAAATCCGTTCATAACGCCTTCTTTGATACTGACAAAAACTAAACATCGATAATTGCTTCATTGTGTAATTTTTTACTTAATAAAAAACTGAATTTAATTCATCAAATAAGTTAACTCTACAGTTATTGATTCTGAGGCGGTATGAAGTTCGTCGGGTCAGCAAGTTATTAAATATTAATGTTATTTGTCATTCATTGTGTAACATTTAAAATACTTACTAGCAAACCCGGCCACACGTTGTTGTGGCTAACGAAACACAACGCCATTACCCAATCTTTATAAAATCCACACCACCCGCTTGCCAGCTGCCCGCTGCCCGCTGCCCGCTGCCCGCTGCCTGAATTGAATATTTGAATTTCTCGGCTTTTCTCTACTATAATAAGCATGTATTATACATATAAACTAATTAACTCGCCACTAATTATACAATGCTTGCAATGCAACACTGGATATTTGAAAAGAGAAAATCAAATACCTACTTACTCTAGGACATCTATTTTCCAATTTCTTCCGTAGAACGAATTTCAAAAGTGACTATAGTACGGCCCGCCAGCCGTTTTAAATCGCACAAAAATATGTTTTCTTTGAATTTCTCGGCTTTTCTCTAATATAATTTACATGTATTATACATATAAACATTCCTCTTCAATCACTCTATCTATTGGTGAAAACCGTATGAAAATCCGTTGCGTAGTTTAAAAGATTCACGCGCAGATACATTTTGAGCGACTTCATTTTATACTATGTAATGATGATAATGATGATTCATTTTATACTATGTAATGATTGTAAAAAGTTCATGTGATGTTAAATATAGAAAAAAACAATTCTGTAGGTATGATTTTAAAATCACATTTTTTGCATAATTAATACCAGAATTATCGAGCGTAAAGCTCTTGAAAATCAATTAAAAAAATTTAATTAATCAAATAATACCTTTAATTTATTAACCCCTCAGTCCCTCGATGCCACAAATTTGTTTAATTATGTAGATACTCTTGTTAGTAGAGTTATGCGCGGCCATACAAGACGTAAGGTCGCACGTTGTGGGTAGGTATCCAGTTAACCCATTAGCGCCCCCGCTAGACTCGGTGGTTTTTACTTGCCATATTAACTACATAGCTTCATCCCCGGGGGAAGACAGAGAACAAAGTTGGGACATTCCGCAACAGAGTGATGAAGGGGTTAAGAAACGGGAAAGATATAAAAAATAGTTGTTAGAATCTTAGGTTTCACGTCAAAATAAATATCAATAAAGACGAAACCGGGCGGCTTTTTTTCCATACAAACGTTTTCCCCAATCTCAATTTTGATATTAGTGCAAATGTTCTTTTAATATAATATTAGGTCCTTACATATGAAATTGGCGTTTTGCCGTATTGGCAACTTTGATCTCAAATATCTTCTCTTTGGTTAAGAATTCCAAATTCAAATTTATACAGCTATTTACTCATGTATTTGTGTTTCGAAAATTATAATTCATTTATTTTTTCCTTAATTGTTTTTTTTCTTTGCGTCACTTAGTTTACAAAATGGAAAACTTGAAATATCGCGTTATTTACGAGTACGAGTTCCAACGTGGCACCATTGCTGCAGAAACGGCTAGAAGGATTAATGATGTGTATGGTGACGGTGCCGCAAAAGAAAACACAGCGCGTTTTTGGTTCCAACTTTTCGTTCTGGAAATTTCGACCTGCAGAACAAGCCCCGTGGACGGCCGGAGACCAAAGTTGATAATGAAGAATTGAAGGCTATTGTGGAAGCGGATCCATCGCAAATTACGTCCGAGTTAGCTGCAGGCTGCGGTGTTAGTGATAAAACTGTTTTAATCCACTTGAAGCAAATTGGGAAGGTGAAAAAGCTTGAAAGGTGGGTACCTCACGAATTGAGTGAAGCAAATCAACAAACGCGCGTTAGAACGTTAGACCACACACCGCACAACAGACGGCTACCAAATTAGAGGAGCTTCAATTGGAATGTCTAAGACATCCACCGTACTCTCCGGACCTTGCCCCAACAGATTACCATTTTTTTCGAAATTTGGATAACTTCTTGCAAGGGAAAAAATTTAACTCCGATGGGGCAGTCCAAACCTCCTTCAAAGATTTTATTGATTCCCGTCCGAATGGTTTTTTTAGTAAAGGGATCGATGAACTACCTATGAGATGGCAAAAGTGCATAGATAGCAATGGTACATAATAATAATAATAATAATTGTTGGATGATTTCTATAGCGCCATTTTCGTGAGAAAATCACCTCAAGGGCGCTTTACAATTCATTTACACATTTAATCTATACATGTATATTACAGGTGGCTTATTACTAAGATTGGTAACTAATGTAATGACTTACAACTAAGACCTACATGACTAGTGACTTAAAACTATACTTATTTTTATAATCGAGTACAAAACTACTCTAATCGTATTATTAATTACGTATTATTATATGGCTTAAAAAAAATTATTTATGACTATTATACATATTTACATTTACGAACACATATTTATATTAACAAACGTATATTGTTATGATTTCTGCCCGTGCTGTCAGTGTGAGTTATGAAAAATATTTAAAAACCATCTAAGTAAATTATGGACTGTGTAATGACAAACTACTGAAGAAATGAAGTTATTTTTCTGGATATGACAATTTGAAAAGATGAGTTTTTAGCTTTGCTCTGAACTCAGATATGCTGTCGATATTTCGCAAATATGAAGGGAGTTTGTTCCAAGCTGTTGGGCCTGCCACTGCAAAAGCCCGGTCTCCGAAATTGGTGTTGGGATTGCGCGTAGGTACTGAGAGTCTACCTATGGCTGTTGAAGATGCTGATCGAAGGGTTGCTTGTCTGGTATTGACATCGTTTTGAATGCACAGTTCCGACAGGTAAGGCGGCGCCATGTCGTGTGTTGCTTTAAAAACCATCCAGCAGAGTTTGAATTGGATTCTCTCAGGACACTTAAGCCAATGAAGGTTACGCAGATGTTGGGAAATGTGAGAATATTTGGAAACGCCGGTTATCAGTCTTGCTGCAGCATTGAAAACTGACTGAAGTCTGTCAGTGTAAATTTTAGGGAGATTTGCATATATGCCATTGCAATAGTCCAGTCGTGATACGACATAAGAGTTTACCAGCATCTTTGTGGCCTTAGTCGGAATATTTCTCCTTATTGATTTGATTTGGCGCAGGTGAAAAAAACCTGCGCTTACTGTTTTATTAATTTGAGACCAAGATCTTTCTCTTAAAAATAATAAAAAAAAAAAATTAGTTTAAAAAAAAACAAAAAATATCGTAAGGCTCCGGGGGTCCTTTGAAGTTTGAGAAAATATCGAAATATTACCATTTTTTCAGCCCCTGCACAAAATATTCTGAAGTAGTTTAAAGATATTCATTTATGAGATCTTGTTAAATAAAGTCCCTAGCTTCGATGTATATAACTATCATCTATTATTTTTATAGTAATATGGCACTAAAACACCTCCGCCCGCAGTCTCCAAACCCGCCCGCGCTTGAGCGGCGCGCCGTATTTGCCCGTTCCTTGGTCGACCAAGGACCCCCCATTTCGTGATATTGTTGTGTAGGTAACTAAAAATATTTTGAAAATAAGGGAAGAAGATCATTTGCCAACCATTTGGAAAGAAAGAATTACAAACATTATTAAGGCATATCAACATAAGTATATATACTTGTTGAAGTCAGAAAAATGTGGAAGAAATACAGTTTCCTTCCAAAGAAGAGTCTCTCCATTTAAAATCACAAGCTCCCTACTGTTTGATATTAGTTATTGTAAATGTAAAGTCAATAAATGCAATTTATTATTACAAATTATAGACAATATGAAAGTTTCCCTTAAAGAAAAAAACCAAAGAGGTGAGAGAAAAATGTTTATCGGCAGTGTTGGTATACCGACTACGAAAAAATTCGAAAAGCCCATGAAAAGAAAATGAAAACATCTTACCAAATCAACTGAACAGGTGTGAGAAAAAAAGCTTTAAAATTTGTAAACATTTTGTATCATTGTCCATCATTGCGTCATTATCTTCCACGTTAACATCAAAATCATCTTCTCCTGATGCAAAATCAAGTCGGCTACTTAAGACTAATAACACCGCCTTCCGACAACAAACAACTCTCCGTCTTTTACAGTTCTCTCCAAGATCTGTAAAGGTTCAGGATATTGGATTGAGCTGGAGCAGCAATCGCTGCTGCCGTCTTAAATGATTTCAACATAATCACGCAGGATAATAATAATAAGGTAATAGACAAAAATACACAGCGTCGCGGACGTCTGAGTGCCAGATCTGTACTCATAAAAGCTAAGTGCATAAACTAAGTGGATTATTTTTTGGTGGTCGAAAGAACAAGACCTTAGCTAACATAAAAAGATACAAATACTATAAAAGCACAGTACTTGAAGAACACGTATCGATTATCGTGGAATCAGGATCTCATTTCTTGAAGCATTTTACGCCTAGGCCAGGCACTGCTGTAAACATAGTCAAACCAATAATGGAATATTTTGCTCGTCAAAACATTTCACTCTACCATTTAAAAGCAATTGCGTGTGATGGCACAAATTTTAATACGGTAGCAACAACACCTGGTGCTGCGATTCGAACGATGAAGAAACATTTGAATGGACTGGTACAGTTGCTGATTTTCTTTTTTCATTGCAACGAGCTGCTTTTCAGCAGAGTTGTTTTTCCGGTCCCGTAGGTTCGACTTTTCATAATTGTTATAATTTACCGGTAAACCTTTTTTCAAATTGATGTTGAGTATTCAACATCAAAATTTAAGCACCAATCAAAAAAACTTGCTTGATATTTTCAAAGCAGTTTTCAGCAGACGTTGTCCTCCTGAAATTGCCAAAAGAACCCAGGAGTGATTACTACAGTGAGTCGAATCTAACGATTATATGTATATTGGAAGCGCAACGCCATCAGAAAATTTTGGTTATGTTAGCCACGTTTTTCATGAGGGCATACTTTCCTATGTGGTTTGATATAAAACTGCATGGGTCGTGCAAAAAGGTGCAAGGCGTGTTTTTAGCATGATTAAATATTCGCGCTATCTTCCGGATGAATTAAAAGCAATAACTAATCCGGCGATGCAGCGAAACGCTTACTTAACTCATCCTGAAAATTTACTCTTGTCAATGATAACCGATGAATCACCTACCATCTAAGAACTTGGAATAATGCATTTATTGAAAGCCAGAGAGTTATCCGTACTGAAAACTAAACATTTAAAGTACCCACAATGAATTTTGATGCACAATCCTACTTTGATGTAATATTTTGGCAAGATACGCCAATCTCGTTTCCTCCCATTTTGGAAGATGTAACGGAAAAAGAATTAGAAGAACTAAACCTAACTTCAGAAGTCAGCTCCATTTTCATCAACTTTGACAGGTTACTACAGATTACAGGTCACTCTTACACAATCTGTAGAATCTGTAGAACAATCTGTAGAACGTTGTGAATAGGTTGTGACTGAAATATCGTCGAATGTGTGTGGCAAGAAAAACAGGGAAGGCTTTATAACTACAACAATAAACTCCAGGAAAAATATGCCAAAAATTGTGAAAAACGTGATTTTCAACGGGAATAATTGATCACATTTGATTTTTCATGATTAATGTAATAATTATGATTGTAATTTTTAATGTTGTGACTGCTTTAATAGTAATTAAATAGATATCGAGAATTTTGTAATAACTCTTTCATTTCCTTACTACTTGGGAATAATTCACAAAAATATATTTTTTAATCATTTTTCGAACGCTTCGGGGAACCTCGAAACGATAATATAATTTTTTTATTTTTATTTTTTATTAACACCAAAGACCTAAGACAACTTTTTATCACTAGCGCTCAAGGAAATAAGACAAAAAAAAATTCGCCATACAGTTGCGGCCCACATTAATGTACACCTAGGAGTTTAACACCATTTTTAGGGATAATGTTACAGCCCGAAGTAATAAGAGGAGATTTATCTAATATTGACTGACGCTTTTTTGTTGCTGTCCAAAGAAATTCTGTTTTGGTTGGATTTAGTTTTAATTTGTTAGAAGACATCCAGTCTGTTATGGCAGTGATGCATTTAATAATGATATCTTTTAATTTATCTATCTCGTTCGGTGCACAGTAGAAATAGATTTGCTGATCGTCAGCGTAGCAATGAGAAAGAAGTCCGAATGATTCTATTATTTTGGCAACATCGTTGATGAACAAAATGAAAAGTAGGGGTCCCAGCACTGAACCCTGGGGGACTCCAGAAGTGAGGGTTACAAAGGGAGAGTTTTTACCACCAGCTAGTACAGATTGTGTTCGGCCACAAAGATAGGATTTTATCCATTGAATAGTTTCACCACCCAGTCCAAAAGTTTTTTCCAGTCTTTCGATGAGGATATTGTGGTCGATGGTATCAAATGCAGCACTCAAATCTAATAATGATAGTAAAGCTAACTTACCTGACTCATTTGCAAGCATCAAATCTGACAACACGCGCAATAGTCCAGTCTCGGTTGAATGATACCTCCTATAAGCTGACTGGTACTTTGATAACAGTTCATTTTTGGCCAGATGGGCGGTTATCTGCCTGATCACAATTTTTTCTAGGACTTTTGAGATGAATGGCAAATTTTACTTTGATATACATACTTACTTTGATTAAATAAATATATAATATTTTTTAAAAATCGGCTTTATGTTCCTCCCATACAAAACGCCAATTTCATATGTAAGGACCTAATATAAGACAAAGATTCTCAACCTTTTTTGTCCACCGCCCACTTTGAGAATATTTTTATTTCTATCGCCCCCTTACTCGTGAATCCGAAACAGCAATTGATCATGACGGAGGGAGTGTAATGGGATATCACGACAGGGTTACGTTTACCACAACGGAGGTGGCGTAATGGGATATTACGACGGAGGGGGCGTAATGGGATACCACGATTAGGTTACATTTGCCACAACGGAGGGGGCATAATGGCGATAGGGAAATTATTTAAAGGTGTGACGTAACTTATGGATGGCCCTTAATGGGATGGGATGGGGCAAGATAGGTTGGGTGGGATGGGTTTCACTGGGTCTCCTACCGCCCCCTGAAAGTCTGAAACGCCCCCCAATTTTCTCCTGGTCTTCTACCGCCCCCCTGATGGTCTGCGTTATTGCCCACGTTGAGAACCTATGATATAAGAGATATCGACCACACCTTTCAAGTGAAAACTTCTTTAGCACTGTTGTGATTTGAAACTCGAAGAAAGGAAAAATTTCGAAACTAAAAAGAGACAAACACATCTATATGATGCCTGCGAGATAATGAGATAGAATAATCGATCTCCTCTTAGTTCGATGCTTCGTAGCATCCCCACTCTTGTATACTTTTAGTTTTCTGAAGGTTTCGCTTCTATCGTGTGTGAATTGCGCACTATGGTTTTTATTTATACTTAGTAATTTCTTATAGGAGTTAGGATTCTCCAGAAATACTTAAAAATGCCTGGTTTGAACGCCATCAACAGACGTTCAGTATTAGATAACATGTTTTAAAAAAAAAAGCAATTCTTACAGCCACGGAAAAGTTTTCTCTAACGCAATAGGCCACTTGCATCACATTTAAAAAAAAAATCCGGTTTAGGCAAAAGACATTCTGTTTTTTTTTTAATAGTATTTCTGAAACCCTGGGAATTTCTTGAAAATGTCAATCGGAAAAATCAGACCATTTTTTATAAACCGGAAAGACGGGACATAATTTTATGGGTGCGAAAAAACGATAATTACATAGCTGAAAATCATTTTTAAAAAAATAACGTTTTCCACAAGAAAGGGCACAGGAGAATAAAAAGGCATACCAAAAATATTACATCTCATAAATATTTTTTTCCTTGATCCATTTTATTGATCATAAATCATTATAATGTTCAACGTCTATATTACTAAATCCAATGTAATATACTTGTACTTGTAAATTATAATAATAATAAGAATATTATAAAATTTGATTTTGTTAAAATCAGCACCACCACCATTATATCTCTAAAACACGTACAGACATCGTAAAATGTACGGGGTTCTTTTCATAACATCTGTCGAAAAGTCAAACCAAATGATAAGTTCGCAGAGAACAAACAATAAATGTAGTGAACGTTAAATGTCAAATTCAAAAATTCGATTTTATTTAGGTATTATCAATTGTTGTTCCGCAGTTGTCCCTTTCGCCCTGCATGCGGGGATGTAAAAGCGAAAGTGACTGCAACCTATTAGGGGGCATACATTAATTACGTGAGCTCAAAAGGGGGGGGGGGTTCAGAAAAATCTCACATTACTTGAAAAGAATGTGCGAAGTGGCTCAAATTTATCTCACCAAGGGGGGGGAGGGGTCTAGATTGGAGAAAAACTGAGGAAGCGTAATGGGATGGGATGTCTCCTACCGCCTCTGTGAAAGTCTGAAATGCCCCCCAATTTTCTCTTGGTCTTCTACCGCCCCAATAGGGCATTATCGCCCACGTTGAGAACCTATGTTTTAGATGATCTTCGCGGAAGAGCAGTGAGCTCTTTGACTTTGGATTCTGACGCCTCGTAAATTTAAATCGCCTTTAAATTTGATGTGTCAAAATAGTCACAATATTCACCAGTTTTTTCAATTATTATTTTTTGGAAAAGAATGCTAACAGAAAAGGTGTTCCAAAACGTATATTATTAGCTTTTTTATATGCATACCGCACAAGAGTCCCAACTGCCCCCCATCTGAAGCCAGTGAGACTACGGCATCCCCAATTGGGGTATGTGGTGAGGCTGAAGGTAGTGGGGAGGGGAAGGAGATAGGGAAGAGGAAGGTGGGGAAGTACCTGGCTATTCAGATCTGGTCACCAAACACGGCTGACGCCGTTTCAAGCAACGTTTCAATTCTGAATGGTGGTCTTACACCAGGGCGATACTGAGAGTATCTTCCACTCTGGAACGTGCCGCAAATATACTATATATTATTTGAAATGAATAAATTGTGAAATAACACAAATTAATCAAATAAAATTTATTTGCCACGCCGGGATACGATCCCGCGACCTTCAGTGTGCGAGTCAAGAGCCTTACCTCTGGACTACGCCGGCCGTCAAAGCTGTTGGCTCGAATACTTTTAACAATAATTATTAATGGGTTATTGATTTTCACTATCTTTAACCTAATTTCACAGCGAAAATTTAACTTGAGAACATTGAAACGTTTTTTATAGAAATCTTGTAAATTGAAACGGGGGGTTTTCAGCGTTCAAAGCCACTCGACCCAAGTTGGCGGAATCATGTTTTGTCATTTATTTAAAATTAATTAAATAAAAAACTTAATTTCATCTGCCTAGCGATTCCGTATTTTTTGTGAGATCGTTATTGGATAAAAGACGTTATCTCCTGTCAGATTTGTGTAATTTTTATTGCTGTTATTTGCTTTTTCTGCGTACAGCGTACATTAAATGAATAAATAATAATACGTAGTTGTAGGAATTCGTGTTTAAATCGATCTAAACTAAAACATTTGACAGTAAGTATGTAAAAATAACACAAATCTGACAAGAGATAACGTCTTTTATCCAATAACGATTCCACAAAAAATATGTAATCGCTAGGTTGGAAGCCAAGATTATCATTTTTTCCAACACATGGATGAGTATAACCTTCAATTTTTCAACACACGGATGAGTATAACCTTCAATTATTCAACACATGGATGAGTATAACCTTCAATTTTTCCAACACATAGATGAGTATGACCTTCAAAAGTTATTAAAATAAAAATTGCAATAAAATTGTAAATAATTTTTGGTTTAACCCGATGAACGCGAATTTATCATATTTGATACTTTGACGGAGTATCCCATACCCTCTTTCGCGAAATCAATATAAAAATATACAAATAATTCATTCAATTAATATGACATATTAGATTCGAGCTTAAGAGGAAACCTGGTCGCCGAGAAATTTGAACAAGAAGTATTTTTTCAAAACTGTTGCTGTCACTGTTGCTCTATCTCCCACGAATACCAAGCGAAAGGGATAACTGCACCTCAGACCATGGATGTAGCCAAGTTTTGAATTAGAGTGGGGCAAAAAATTTAAATCTATCCCCTTATTTTTGAGCACTTACTACTGGGCTTGTCAGAATTCTTTAGTTAAAACTAACAAGCCGAGCGATTCTTTACCTTTTGTGGGATCGTTATCGAAATAACGGACGTGATCTCCTGTCAGATTTTTGTGATTTTTACGTATTTACTGTCACATATTTTAGTTTAGGTTGTTTTAAACAAGAATTCTTGCAAGTATGCGGGATTATTTATTCATTTAATATACCTACGTTGTACATAGAAAACCAAATAAACCACACAAATCTGACAAGGGGCCATTAATTTATTAGGTAAGAGGGGTAGGGGGTCGACCATGTCTTATTGTTTCTTACAAGGAGGTGGGAGGGAGTCTCGATAGTTCTTACGTAAGATCACAAAAATGCGCAGAGTTAAAATTATTAGTACCTTTGTTGTAATACAAATTGTACAAATAAACATTTCTAAAAGTTGTTACTTTGAAAAATAAACATTAAAACAAACCAAACGTGTATTCATTTTTTCCTTTAGATTCTTACGTAATAAATATTAAACTGGGGGGGAGGGGGTCGGCCTATTCTTATTTTTTAATTTAATATAGGGGGGGGGAGGGTGTCGAAAACTAACAAAATTCGTCTTACGTAATAAATGAATGGCCCCCAAGAGATCACGTCCGTTACCTCGATAACGATCCCACAAAATATATATAGGGTGGCGCAAAACTACCGTTTTATTTTGAATCTTTTTGTAATGTGTAATAAGATTCAAACCATATCGGTAGTTTTGCGCCATCCTTTAGAATCGCTCGGAAGATCTTCACTATTTTTTTTTAATTTCGTCAAAAGTAGCGACAACTTGAATATGTAATTTCTGTGACAGGATGGTAACTTAATTATTGGACTGTTGTTCATTTGAAAAAAAAATCGTATATGAGTACAGACCTTGTCGCTTCTCTCTATCCTAGTTATCACTTTAGGGCGAGGAACCAAATATGTAGGAAGAATGCATATTTTTAGCATTTTTAAGGGAAATTATTTAGTGTGGTCAATATTTGAGTTCAACGTGCACTTTATTTCTTGTTACTGATTAAAATTTTGGGTTTGTCATCTTCATAATATTTAGCTAATATCTAAATCTTTGGGCGAAGCAATTTTTAAAGTTTCCACGTGCGTCACTCGGTGGTAAAGTCTGAAAACTTTATAAATTTCTTCAAACGCCAATCTTAAGTGCGACACGTAAAGAGTTACGCCGGTGGAATGTTAATTAACACTCATAATTAGAATGAAGGATCTTGGAAGAAGCTTTTCACCATTATTTATACAACTATGTACCATCTGAGTACCTACTGCTGGAAGTTTCGTTACTTATTTTCCTGTTGTTGGTAGTCTTTTATATCGTCGCGTCGTTGCAATCTTGTAATATATTTCCAGAGGAAAATAATGTGGCGAGTATTCAAGTTCAAGTTGTTTCGCAGATATTAAAATGTAACATTCTCATCAAATTAGCGTCAAATTGAAGTGACCACTTCGTTAGCACCGTTGAGATTTGAAAGGGGGTGAAACGGAAGCGAGCGACACAAAAAGAGACAAACATGTACATCGATATGATTTACCCTGCGAGAGAATGAGATAGCAATAAACTATTTATTTAATTCACGGGTACTCGGTTCCAATATATAATACCGTAAATCCACAGTCCCAAGCAAGTCCCATTTGGTGTATTGGTATAAGTGCCTGACGAACCGACCAAGGACCAAATCGTACAAAATCCAAAAAAAAAAATATATTTATATATATATACTAGCTGGTACCCGGCATGCGTTGCTATGCCATTTAATAAAGAAATTATTTCTCCCTACGTCTCCTCCACCTTCCCTCTCCCCACTCCACTCCCCCTCTTGCCCCGTCCCGCGAACCCCCCCTCCCGAGTTCCCCTTTCCCCTCCCAGGTCCCCCTCCCAACTCCCAGGTTCCCCTTCCCTCTCCCTGGTTCCCCTCCCCACTCCCGCGAACCCCCTGCCCGAGTTCCCCTCCCCCTTCCCCCCTCCCGCATTCTATACATTCAGTTTTCAAACAGCTCGCGTGCCACTTATAGCAATTTTTTATACAAATTTCATAATGCCAGAGCTCACCAAAAGTTTTATACAAACCTTGTCCTGACAATAACGAAAATACAAAAAAAAAGAATTATCCAATTTGGTGCAGTCGTTCGAAAGTTATGCGCGTACATACATTTCGGCGATTCATTTTTATTTATATACATAGAAGATAGATACATAGATAGATATTGTTGTAAAATCAATATCCAATCTTCAAACCACTCCAAAATGAACAGGCAAAGAAAACACGAACTAGCAACTCAGCAAAAGAAAACATAAATACTAATAAGATGACCAAATGTACAGGAAAAGGTGCACAGAAATTTCTACGACAAAAATATGGAAAAAAATTATCCTTCACATTGATAAAAAGGGTGCTTCGTAGTCTCCCCACTCTTGTCTACTTTCGTTTGAATACGCTCGGCCTCGTGTGAATTGCACACTCTGCTTTTTTTTACATTTGAAAGGTTCTCGTTTAACGCCGATCCTAATCTAGAACCATTTCAGCTTTCTACCAAATTGTGATCAATCGAAAAGCATGACACCACGACAGATGTGCTTTTCTGTTGATTAAAATTGTACAAAAGCTGAAACGGATTCAGTATCGGAGATAATTGGGAATCTTTTACATGTTAAAAAAATCAAATTGTACTGTTTAAACATTTGTTAACAATGTTACATTTGATTTTCTGTGAAAATCCCAACCCACAAGCTCATATTATTCACTCCTAATATTAGGTCCTCACATATGAAACTGGCGTTTTGTATTGGAGGAACATAAAGACGATTTTTTTTTTTTTAATATAATATATTTTTATTTAATCAAAGTATGTTCCATTGCTATCTATGCACTTTTGCCATCTCATAGGTAGTTCATCGATCCCTTTACTAAAAAAACCATTCGGACGGGAATCAATAAAATCTTTGACGGCGGTTTGGACTGCCCCATCGGAGTTGAATTTTTTCCCTTGCAAGAAGTTATCCAAATTTCGAAAAAAATGATAATCTGTTGGGGTAAGGTCCGGAGAGTACGGTGGATGTCTTAGACATTCCAATTGAAGCTTCTCTAATTTGATAGCCGTCTGTTGTGCAGTGGGTGGTCTAGCGTTCTAACGCGCGTTTGTTGATTTGCTTCACTCAATTCGTGAGGTACCCACCTTTCAAGCTTTTTCATCTTCCCAATTTGCTTCAAGTGGATTAAAATAGTTTTATCACTAGCACCGCAGCCTGCAGCTAACTCGGACGTGGTTTGCGATGGATCCGCTTCCACAATAATCTTCAATTCTTCATTATCAACTTTGGTCTCCGGCCGTCCACGGGGCTTGTTCTGCAGGTCGAAATTTCCAGAACGAAAACGTTGGAACCAAAAGCGCACTGTGTTTTCTTTTGCGGCACCGTCGCCATACACATCATTAATCCTTCGGGCCGTTTCTGCAGCACTGGTGTCACGGTGGAACTCGTACTAGTAAATAACGCGATATTTCAAGTTTTCCATTTTGAAAACTAAGTGACGCAAAGAAAAAGAACAATTTAGGAAAACGCAAATTAATTATAATTTTCGAAACACAAATACATGAGTAAATAGCTGCATAAATTTGAATTTGGAATTCCTAACCAAAGAGAAGATATTTGAGATCAAAGTTGCCAGTACGGCAAAACGCCAATTTCATATGTAAGGACCTAATATTAAAAATTCAACTCGCAAACGCGATTTTAATATAATACGTCTATTTTCAAACGTCCATTAAAACTAAAACAAAATTGTTTGAAACTTTCTTCTCAGTGAGATCGGAATCAACAGCGTTAATCAAATTAAAAAATTTTAAAACCGACATTTATCTCGTACTAGCTGGTTCCCGGCATGCGTTTCAATGCCGTGTTCAAAGAAATAAATTGTTTCTCCCTGCATGTCCTTTCCCGTGCGTCCCCGTTCCCCTCCCGCATCCCCTACCCTTCCGCGTCACCCTTCCACCTTCCCCGCCCACCCTCTTCCCTCTCCCGCTTCCCTGTCCCTCAAACCTCCTTCCGCGTTCCATATATTCAGTCCCAGTACATTCAGTTTTCAAACAGCTCGCATGCCACCTGTTACAATTTTTTTATTCAAATTTTCATTTTTCGTATATTACAAACATTCATGGTTGGGCATGTAGAGCGAACGAACTAGGAAATGACTGTAAAGAGAATATATGACGCAAATGTGAATGGTAGAAGAAGTCGGGGACGCCCGAGGGAGACATGGCACGACCAAGTGAATCAGATACTTGAGTCAGGTCATGTGAAGAGTCGGAATAATAGAAGAGCATGGATAAGACGATGTATGAATGTGAACGAGACAAGGAGTATGTGCCAAGATCGAGTTGTTTGGCGGGCCATCCTCTCTGCATATCTCTGCGGGGAAACGGCGTGATGATTAGTTAGTTTTACAAATAATCATTTTTGTATACTTTAAGAACAATCAATCAAATTTGGTACCTAACATAGGTATCTACCTATTTAAAATATGTATCTGTAATTTAAAAAATTCATAGACAATTAATTCTTTTAATACAAAAAAACAACAGCTACCTGCTAAATTCGATTTCCTCAAACGCGCGAACTGTCAGACGTGCGAAGTTAAAATAGTCGTTAAGTTTTCTGCAATCATTCAATTATCTTAATTTTTCTCTCCGTAAGAACCTTCTACAAAGTAGAAAACTTAAAAAAAAGATGAATGAAATAGGTAAAGTCGTTCTGAAGTTATGGCGTGACAAAGGGAAATAGGGATTCATTTTATATATGTATATATATAGATAAAGTGTTTAAAGTTGTCAAATTTAAGAAAAATGCTTATATATATGCGCTTGGTTGCCACCAAAAGCTGATAGAATGGAAGTCTGCAAGGTTGTTGCTATTCTCGGCTTTTTCGTATATTTATATTATTCGACGGATACTGTCTCTATATATGTTACTAGCGATATTACACGGTTCAACCAAATTGCTTCACTTTGGTTGAATGACCCGGAATTGAACGGGTGTGCTGTTTACACGTATCGCGAAGAAGTGAACTAATCGATTCACATTGCTGAGGATGTCCTCGAATCAGGTCGTCGCTTGGGAATTACGTTAATTTGCGATCATTTAAATTATTTTTAATTAATTAAATGAAACAGGCTAGGGTACTTCTTAAAATGTTCCGAAAACAGAGACGTACGTTCCTTTTTCTATTTATAAACCATTTTGAGTACGTTGACAACAATTTTGGCCTGGCTGCGCGAGCACGAATAAAGATCGAGTGAATCATTCAATACTTATGTTTGCATGTTCATTTCTCGTTCAACTGCGTTGAATGTTGAACGATGACTTTTATATTTACATGATTCAATTTGGTTGCTTCATCCAAATTGAAATGCAGAAGCGAAACGTGTAACATTGGCATTACGATCTTCTTTTCATGCCAAGAACAAATTCAAGTAACTTCTCAACCCAATAATTTCTTTCCATGATTTACTGTTCGCTGGTTCGCCGTCACCTTGAATATGCTTGTGTCATTTGGTCTCCTTTCTATGCTGTCCACATTTGTCACGTCGAATCTGTACAACATCGCTTCCTACGAGCAATTGCTTGGAGGTAAGGACTTGAAAGAGGCGAGTACTCGTATGGTGAAATTGAATAAACTTTAAACATTTATTCTTTGGAAAAACGTAGAAAGGGCTCTGATCTAATATGCATTTTCAAAATTATCAACAGTATTACTGACACACCTGCTTTGTCACAACTCATCTAGTTTACCATTCATTTCCGTAGACTCCCAAATAATGCATTGCTTTTCAATCAACATTCTACTAGTTATGGATATAATTCTCCTTTATCCAGAATGTCGAGACTTGTCAACGCAAATCAAAGCATTGAATTTTTTGGTGTAAGCCTAAATGACTTTCGGCAGTCGATAAGCAATGTGATTTTTTAAAGTCTTTTAAATCCATCTTCAAGCTACTTGTAGTTATCTTCTATATATACTTTTATATTATATGTATTTGGTCAATGCTCTTCGTCTATACGTACTCTCCTTTCATAGTCATCTCTCTTTTTTTTAATTCGTGTTATTGTTATATTGTTAATGGACTATTTTTCCGTAAGTAAATAAATAAATTTGTGGCTGCGCCGATACATCCACATACCACATTTCAATATTTCTATAATAGTGAGCGTTTAGTACGTATCAATTTGTGCACCGACCACCATATTTATTTTATTGCCGAAGATTAGCGTTTAACAAATCCCCGTGTATCGGGGCTATTTTGAAAGAGTTAGTTATTAGTTCAAACGCAGCACAACTACCCCCGGTATCTTATCTTCCGATAACTGCAACGTAAATAAATTGTCTTTTCAAGGATTAGGATTATCTATGGATTAGCTTTAACGATGTTTTGGCGCGTAATTCGTAATTGGAACCGATTTACAAACCAAAGTGAGTAAATTGCAATTTTGTATGGATTAACACGCGTATTATGATTCATTAGTTGTATTTGTTGTTACCCGTGAACAACACGTGACGTCACTTGATTAGCCAAGATGAAAATAGAGATTTTTTTCTAATAATAATAACATTATATTTATATAGCGCAGTTTTATGACATTTCACTTCAAGTGCGCTTAACTACAGTATCGTCTGGTGAAATGTATTAAAGGAAGGTATTTTTTCGCTTGTCTGAATCTGAAAAGATTTTTTTTTTTATTTTGGATAATTTCCAAATGTTGAGATCGTCTCATTTGTACGGATTTTGAAGATTTTAAATGTAATCTTATATATAAAAATGAATCTCTGAATTTGTTGCTAAGCGCATAACTTTTGAACGACAGCACCAAATTAGATAATTCTTTATTTATTGTGTTCGTTATTGTCAGGACAAGGTTTGTACATAACTACTGGTGAGCTCTGGCATTATAAAATTTGTGTACAAAAATCGCAATAGGTGGCACGTGAGCTGTTTGAAAACTGAATGTATGGGATGCGGGAGGGGTGAGAGGACCTCGGGTATGGGTTCGGCGGGAGGAAAGAGACGGGAACCAGGGAGGGGGAGGGGAACCTGGGAGGGGGGACGGGAATTCGGGAGGGGAGTTGGCGGGATGGGGGAAGAGGAGTGGAGTTAATTGGGATAGGAAAGGTGGAGGAGGCGGAGTGGGAACGCGAGAGGGGAAGGGGACACGGAAGGGGAAGGGGAGGCGGAAGTTGAACGGGACGAATGGGAAAGGACACGCAGGGAGAATCAATTTATTTCTTTGAATGACATAGCAACGCATGCCGGGTACCAGCTAGTTATTAATATTTTGAAAACATTAATTCGTAAAATTATTGATTTTTTTTTATAGTGATACCTCACAGGAGTCTCAGCTGCTCCCATCTGGAACCAGTGAGACTATGGCATCCCCAATTGGAGTATGTTGTGAGGCTGAAGGTAGTGGGGAGTGGAAGGAAATAGGGAAGAGGAAGGTGGGGAAGTACCTGGCTATTCAGATCTGGTCACCAAACACGGCTAATGCCATTTCAAGTAACGTTTCAATTCTGAATGGTGGTCTTACACCAGGGCGATACTGAGAGTATCTTCCACTCTGGAATTGTGATTGCACATCTTACACAGGTAAATTAATATTAAAATTCAAAGACTCAATTTTAACCAATTTTATTGTTTAAAAAACCCTTAGGTATGTTTCCAAAATAAGTTTGCTGTGTTGGAAGAAGAAATACGAAAATGATTTAAAATGCAGTAATAAATCGAAACTAATAATTTATTAAAAAATAATACGTTTATATCAACGACATTTCCAAATACTAAGTTTAGAGATAATGGGAAAAACAATATTCGAATAACACTGGGAGGCATAACGGTCCGGTACATTAGTATGACATTTTGAAATATCCTACTAGGACCCTGAAAACTTTTTTTTTAATTAGCTTCAAGTTTTTCTGCATGTAATTGATTTGGTGAGTAATCTGAGTATTTTACCAGATAGAGAGTAGACTTTTACATATAACTGTACCCTCAACTCAAATTTCCATTTTTCGGAGATGTCTGACTAATCAACTGGACGATCGATATATAGCGTACCCTCTATCTGGTACAATACTCAGATTACTCATAACTACGCATTGCTCTGTAACTACTTTCATAGTACCTACCTACTTACTTCTTTATATATGTAATTGCTGTGTACCTTTTATTTTATTTTTTCCTGATAATAACAAACTTACGTATAAATCCTTAAATGTTTCAGATTGTTAACAGCAACAAATTTAATACCCACTGCTCTGTAACTACATTCATCGTACCTACTTACTTATTTATATACAGGGTGTCCGGGGGTAAAGTGCATTAACTTCGGGAGGTGATCCTACATGATAGTATAAGTAAAAAAGATAAGTAACTTTTTTCGAAATTCCAACTTTTAGGGGTAGTTTTCTGGTAAAAAGATAAAATTAAACCAGCGTGTACGGGCGGCATTAATATTTTACACTGTTGCCGAATCCCCGCTCCAAGCGCTCAGCGTCAGTGTTGAATTCGAATGTAACAATTTTATTCGCGTAGTAGTGTTTCACTTTAAAAACTTTATTGTTGTTAGTCAAAACTTGTTGATTTAATGTGTCTTTATCTAGTGTGTATTTATTAAGACTGACTTAAAGGAACAACTTCATTCAGTGCGTGTTTTTTTCAGACTTACTTTTGTTTACTTAGTTGTAGATATGCCTAACCTGCCTAGCTGTAAAAATGGTGTTTATTTGTACGTAATTTTATCATTGAATTATTGTGCCAATACCGCGTAATTTTGCTATTGAATTATTAGGTCAATGCCTTACTTTACCAACAAAGAACGGGCAGACATTCATTAATGAAATACGCCACAACGTACGAATTGATAATAATATTACTTTACGTTTAGATGCTTGCTTACAAGCTGAAGGTGGACATTTTGAAAATTTGTTAAACCAGTTAAAAACGATGACATTAGTTAAGTGTTCAATTAGTTTGACCCCCCCCCCCCCCCCCGGTGACCAAAAACCTAAGCCCGCCGCCGCTCATTTGTACCAAGCGCGACATTTTGAAGACGAAAAATGAAAGTAAAAAAAAAATTCGAGTGCAGTAAACACGCGGGAGAAGCGAAACTTTACCAAAACAATCTCAACCAATGAAGAACCAAGGAGCCTTGAAAAGTAAGGTCATAATCAAAGCGGCCAATGAGCGCAGACCAAGCGTCATTTCCGTTTTATATCTCAACCAATAGGATCCTTGATAGGAGTTTGATGCTTCGCAGGTGCTGTAATGCGTCATTTCCGTTTCTTCCGAATGCAGATCACAACGGGGTGTTTCACTTCAAAATGTTGTTGTAAATATACCGCTGCTCGCTGATAGATCCTATGTATGTAAGCTCTCCCTTTATTTCATAAACGACGTAAACAACAGAAAGAGAAGTAATAACGGCGTTTTCAATGGCAGGACCGTGCTGGATGATTTTTTCTTTCTCCCTCCCAATTACATAGTATTAGATACTAATTATTGAGAAAGTTAATACTGATGTACTAGGGATTTTTTCCAAGGGCTCCCAACCTTTAAGAAGTGTATGCTTCAGTTTTCACTGAAAACTACTTCTAACAAGAATCATACAAGAATTTTACTTTTTTTAGTTTTCAAAAATTTGGCCATAAACCACTTAAATAAGAGATACCCATGAATCTAGCAAAGCCAATTTGTTTTGTTTTTTGAAGAGTTTTATTAAATGTACATTTGTTACTTAAATTTAATTTTTCCGCGTCCGGTTTCGATACAACCGTATCATTCACGAGCAGAATTAAAACTAACTTAAAAATTAAATGCAAGTACCAAAGATTAATTAGGTGGGAGTAGTGGGAGGGATGATTTTGGGGGGAGGGGGAAAGCGGTGGAAGGAGTCAATATTATACGGAAACATGGTTAGTAAAGGAGATTTGCAAGGCGCTATTATTTTATTCACTAAATTAATTTTAGATTTAATTTTTTTGTTTATTTCGAGCGTTTCTAAAGCGCAAAGATTAAAGTATGAATTTATATTGCAATGCTTAAATTTTGTTTTTTCTTTATTGAAGCTATGGCCTGACTCTTTTTCTGAATCATTTAATAGAGTCAGGCCATAGCTTCAATAAAGAAAAAACAAAATTTAAACATTGCAATATAAATTCATACTTTAATCTTTGCGCTTTAGAAACGCTCGAAATAAACAAAAAAATTTAATCTAAAATTAATTTAGTGAATAAAATAATAGCGCCTTGCAAATCTCCTTTACTAACCATGTTTCCGTATAATATTGACTCCTCCCACCGCTTTCCCCCTCCCCCCAAAATCATCCCTCCCACTACTCCCATCGAATTGATCTTTGGTACTTGCATTTAATGTTTAAGTTAGTTTTAATTCTGCTCGTGAATGATACGGTTGTATCGAAACCGGTCGCGGAAAAATTAAATTTAAGTAACAAATGTACATTTAATAAAACTCTTCAAAAAACAAAATGTCTAGAAATTGTTACATAGTTAATGCCCAAGAAATACAAAAAAAAGCCAATTTTTTCTACGACCAGGATATCATTTTTAGTTCACCAAAACATTGACCATAAACCGCTTAATTAAAAGCTACCCACAAATCTAGCAAAGCCAATTTTTTCTACGACCAGGATATCATTTTTGGTTCATCAAAATATTGACCATAAACCGCTTAATTGAAAGATACGCACGATTATAGCAAAGCCAATTTGTTCTACGACCCGGATATCATTTTTAGTTCATCAAAATATTGACCATAAACCGCTTAATTAAAAGATACACACGATTATAGCAAAGCCAATTTGTTCTACGACCAGGATATCATTTTTAGTTCATCAAAACATTGACCATAAACCGCTTAATTAAAAGATACGCACGAATATAGCAAAGCCAATTTGTTCTACCATACCATTTTTAGTTCCTCAAAATTTTGACCATATATTAAAAGATATTTTTTTTATTGTTTTTATTTCTTGCTAGAGCAATCCCGATGAGTTAATGAACTCATTTTAGGACAGGAGGAACATACATATCATGGGTGGGAGGAAATAGTTAAAATTTTACATATGAATTTAGATATTAAAAATATAAGTTTCACATACAATAGAGACGAAAAAATAAAAGACAGGTTGAGTAGAACAAACAACAATAGAAAACAATTAAAGAAAAAAGGAACAAGGTTATACAGATATGGATGATTACAGCTAAATGGAAAAGAAAAGAAGAGAAAAGAAACAAGACAATTAAACAAGACAAGAAAATTACAAAGTTTCATCCTTAAACACCCTTAAAAAAATATTCTTTTAAAGCATTACTCTGAATTTTTTAATTTGCTGGATTCCCTTGTACATATCTGGTAGCGAATTATATAATGTACAGGCAACATAGTTCAGAGATTTTATCCCATATTTTGTAGTGTGTGTTTGAGGTATGAGATACGCACGAATCTAGTAAAGTCAATTTGTTCTACGACCAGGATATCATGTTAAGATTAATTTGTCCAGGTTTGAATATTTAAAACATGGAAATAATTTTCATTTTCAAAATTCACAACCATAATGATCTGGATCGACCAAAATTTGAGATCGGTTGGGAACCATTGGGAACATCCTACAAGTTTCGTTGTGTGTTCACAATTAGCAATAATTTTATTACCTTCCACTAAATCAATAATGTATTTATATATTTATATTACTTTTCTTAGCCTTTGATTACAGCTGTCATAAAGGTCATTAAATAACCTAATCGGTACTTAATTAATCGACACCCTCTATTTCAAAGATTCTCAACCTTTTTTTGCCCACTATCCACTTTGAGAATATTATTTTTTTCTAACGCCCCCTAACTCGTGAATCTGAAATAGCAATTGTCGTCACGATTATATTTACCACAAATGGTGGGGGGGGGGTTAATGGGATAGGGCAAGATGGAATAAAATAATAATAATATCTTTTATTAACTTACACCATTATAAATTTGAGTTTATTGCATATAAGAAATAACGCCATATAAATATTTCACAAAAAACTTTTTTACAAATATTTATACGTAAAAGAAATATGGAAATTTCAAAAAAAATTCAGGCTGTGGTGAAGTTTTCGTCAATGTGGAATCAAAAGAATTTCCCTTTTGAATCTCTCCTCACTGACGCCAAATATATCAATCTCGGGAGAGATTTGGTTCAGGAGCAATATACTCCTCCCTACCGGGAAAACCATTGGCAGGCAGAGCCATAGATAGTGGCCGTGCTCATATAGAGAAATCTTAGAAACTTTTTTGAACCCTCTCCAAAATGAGGAAGCACCCCACCTCATGAGGATTCTAGATAAGCAAACCACTCTCCAGCCTACTGCGGACCAGGGAGAAGTATAAAATCCTCAGAGCACGGGTATCTTGAAAAACTCTGACGGTTCGGAGAACAAACCCTAACATGTTTACGGCCGACTGGCACACCCCTTCGATATCAGGACGAAATGTCAACTTACTTTCATACATAATCCCAAGATACTTTACATTTGAAACACGTTTGAGATTATGATTTATTATTTAGTCTCACCTGTGATAGGTGAGACTAAATGCTCTGGTAAAAGTCAGAACTACGCATTTCAAGACATTGATTGCTGGTTTCGTTGGCTCCATTCTGAAATGTTATCGACATTAGCTTGAAGGCGCAGGCAGGCCTCAATATTTCTTATTAGAAGATATAATTTAGATAGTCATTCAACAACAAAAAGCGAGAAAAACGGATGACTCCAGCAATTTCATAAATGAAAATGGAAAAGAGAAGAGGCCCTAGGATCGATCTTTGGGGAAGCCCAGAAAAAAACAAGAAATTCAGCAGATTGGAAGATTCCGTGTATGACAATTTGCTTTCTGTTCTTTGAGGTAACTTTTAAAAAACTTTAAAATCTGAAGGGAAAACCCTATCTGGGCACGTTTTGTGAGTAAGATATCGTGATTCATAGTATCAAAGGCTTTGGAGAAGTCGTTATACGAACAGTCTACTTGGTATCCACTGTCTATCTGTTCCATATTTCAGAAAAAGTGGATGTACTAATATGTTAAAGATAAGACATAGTGGAGTTTTTAGGAACTCGGCGGCGCACCCTTTAATAAAAAATAAGGGAACGACGTCTGGTCCGATGGAGTGTAAGTTCTTCGTGAGACTTATGGCACTCATAACGTCAGATTCCACAAATATATCTAAATCGAAGTTTGAAGCTCCTCTGGTATTAACGTCTAGAAGTGGAGGGTCTTTATTGTACACCGATTGAAAATGATCAGCAAATGCGTTAGCCACACCCAAGCCACGAAATTCCTTATTAGGGAACATACCCATACTACGTGACCAACTTTTTGCAATTTTTAACCCCCCCCCCCCCCCCCTCCCCCCGGTGACCAAAAACCTAAGCCCGCCGCCGTTCATTTGTACCAAGCGTGACATTTTGAAGACCCCCCCCCCCCCACCTAAACATGTCACGTAGTATGGGTACGTTCCCTTACCTTTCATCGTTGTGTGTTCAAGACCACCATCCTTCCGAAGGGATTTTATATAGTGCCAAAACATCTTAGAATCATGCATGATGTTTTCCTCTATTTCAGACACGATAGGCCACACGAACCTCGCGCCTAACTAATGCTCGGTAAAAACTAAACAGATCGTATTCACTCTGAAGGCCTCCAGCTTTCCAACGCTTATGATGAACGTGTTTAAACTCTATATTCGAGATACATAACACACACATCCACACACTCACACGCGCATTTACACACATACAAACACTCTCACACACCCCTCTCCTTCAATAAGTTACTAACTTAATTTAGGTATAATGTATTATTTATCTCACAACAATATAAGTATATAACAGCGACATGTCATTGGTACCAATTATTGTATTAATTCTATAACTTTGTAACTATTTCCCATTATGTAATAATGTACTGTTTGTTTCTGCAAAATAAAAATAAAATAAAATAAATAAAAATAAATGAATTCTCTCCAGAACCACTTCGGATACTTGCGACCACCACCGTTAGCAAACGAAGCGCACACGTTTCATCGTTGATATCCATCAGGATAAACTTGTAAATTATTTTAATAATTTTAAACTTACGTCGCACGGCGAAAAAGACGTACGTCCTGCCGGCCAACTATCTGGAGCACTGATGGGGTGGGATAGGTTTCTCTGGGTCTCCTACCGCCCCCCCCCCCCCCTGAAAGACTGAAACGCCCCCCAATTTTATCTTGGTCTTCTACCGCCCCCCTGAAGGTCTGAAACGCCCCCAAGGGGGCGTTATCGCCCACGTTGAGAACCTATGCTCTATATCTTTACATCTATGATATAATCGAAGATTCAAGCTATAAATCGCCGGCGGTACATCGAAAAAGTAACTTTTCTAATATAAATACATTATTTTTCTACCGGTTTTCCTACCAGATCTGAATTTTCTATTTACGTCGATTATAGAAAAAATCTTCGATCGGATCATGATAGAAATCCACGATACTTGCGTGAATTTTGCTCGCTGTTGTGGAGGCGCGTTAAAGAAATTACAATACCATATACATAATATATCATAAATGAATCCATGTTCAGTTGATCCCCCGACAGTTGGCCTCCTGGCATATTTATATACAACTAGCTGGTACCCGGCATGCGTTGCTATGCCAATTAACAAAGAAAATGTTTCTCCCTGCGTGTCCTTTTCGATTTGTCCTGTTCTCCTTCCGCCTCCCCTTCCTCTCCCGTGTCCCCTTCACCTCCTCCACCTTCCCTCTCCCCACTCCACTTCCCCCTTCCCCCTTCCAGCGGACCCACTTACCAAGTTCCCCTCCCCCTGTCAGGTTCCCTCCCCTTCCCCTTCCCTTCTCCCCCCTCTCCCACCCACATTTCATACATTTATTCCCGGTACGTTCGGTTTTCAAACAGCTCGCGTGCCACCTATTGTAATTTTTTTATACAAATTTCGTAATGCCAGAGCTAATCCGTAGTTTTATACAAACCTTGTCCTGACAATAACAAATACGATAAAATAAGAATTATCCAATTTGGTGCAGTCGTTCGAAAGTTATGAGCGTACATACATTTCGGCGATTCATTTTTATTTTTATTATTAATTATTAATTATTTTACGCACCAGATTTAAATGTCCGGGTTAAATTTTCCCCCCAAAAAAAAAATAAAAAAAAAAATAAATAAAAATAAAAAAAATAAAAAAAAGAAGGAAAAACTAAACCCTTTCATACACTTCCCCAAATGATCATCTAGTGAATCCACGTTATGCAATTGCACTATATAAGTATTATAAATACAAAACAATACAAGAACAACATGTCAACCTACTAGAGACCAAATGGGAATATAATTCACCGACTCCAGATATTTTTATATCAGAGGGTTCGGCTCTGTGGCATTTCTAATTGAACCTATAAATCCTACTGATCCCTCAATATAAATATTTAAAAAATCTTTTGTAATCCTACATGTATTTAAAATTACTGCTTTTTGCATTTTTATATACAAATTCTTTGACAAATCTAATATGCTTAAATTTTTAATCAGATTCCTAGGTATTATGCCAGTGGCCGAAATAACAAATGGTAATATTTTTATAGTCCGAGAATGCCAAATTCTTTTAATCTCATTTCCTAAATCTGTGTATTTTCTAATTTTTTCAGAAACAGTTTTTTGAATATTACAGGAATTTGGAATAGCTACATCAATGATTTAAGTTATTTTTTTAATTTTGTCATGTAAAACTATATCAGGTCTATTATGACTAATTGTTCTGTCTGTTAGTATAGTTTTATCATAATATATTTTATAAAATTCATTTTCTATAAATGAATTTGGTTCATATTCATAATAAGGTACTACATTACGGCAATCAATCAAGTTATGTTTAATTACCAAACTTTGGTGAATTATTTTTAAAACCTGATTGTGCCTAAATGTATACTCGGAAGGCGCTAATATAGAACATCCCGATATAATATGTTGTATAGTTTCGGGAAAAGCCAAACATTTTCTACATAAATCATCAATTTGATTTATATCTTTGATTATATGCTTTCTATAATTTTTAGTATTAATGACTCTATCTTGAATGGCAAGCATAAATCCTTCTATTTCTGCGCTCAACTCTCCAATACTCAACCATTTGTTTGAAGAAAGTTTGTCAACATACGTTTGGTTGAGATAATTGAAGTGTTTTGCGTGAATAATTTTATTTGACCAGGAATCTAATAATTCCTGGTTAGTATTTATAAGAATGTTGGCATTCTCGTCATATAAATTTAAAGGTGTAATATTTCTATCTGCCTTGCAAATTATTTTGTGCATTTCTGAGCTATTAGCTTTCCTATGGAAAAAATTTCTAAGCATTTCTACCTGATTGTGTTTCAAAGATGTTATTTTGACTACACCTCTACCTCCTAAATTTCTAGGTAAATTAATTCGTTCTATAGCTGAATTTGGATGATGGCAATTAAATTTTGTTAACGTAGTTCTAATTAATCGTTCTAAACTATCTAAATCTGTATTGGACCATTTAATTATGCCAAATGAGTACGTTAGTAGAGGTATTGCCCAAGTATTTATTGCTTTTACTAAATTTTTAGCAGATAGATTGCATTTTAAAATTTTTCTGATCCTAGTTTGAAATTTAATCCTAATATCATTTTTAATACTAGTGTGATCTAATCTATTCGATTGCGGGTATCCTAAATATTTATAAACCTCATCCCCTTTCATACTTTGAATTTTAAAATTTCTAAATATACCCTCGTCTCCATCTACAATTTTGCCTTTCTCTATATGGATAGTTTTACATTTATCTAAACCAAAAGTCATTTTAATATCATCTGAAAAAATTTTAACTACCTTAATCATTTTCTCTAAATTTGATTCAGAATTTGAAAATAATTTTATATCATCCATATATAATAGATGTGAAACTATACTACTCTCTCTTGTATTACCCTTAATTTTTATTCCAAACTTGCTTTTAATTAACATTTTAGAAAGGGGATTCAATGCTAAGCAAAATCAAAGAGGGCTCAATGAGTCTCCTTGAAAAATCCCTCTTTTTATTGAAATGCCCGGTACTACTATTTTCTTACCTTTTAAATTAACTAGCAAATCTGTATTCCAAAAGGACATAATATTTTTCAAAAAGCTGGACATAATATTTTTCAAAAAGCTGGACATAATATTTTTCAAAAAGCTGGACATAATATTTTTCAAAAAGCTTATTATTATTATTAAATTAATTATTATTAATTATTATTATTATTATATTATTATTATATATATATTTTTATTTATATAGAAGAAGAAGATAGAAGAAGAAGAAGAAGAAGAAGAAGAAGAAGATAGAAGATTTGCAGTCGCTTTAGAGCAGTGATTCTTAACGGGGGCGCCAACGCCCCCTTGGGGGCGTTTTGAAGGTCTAGGGGGCATTTTTAATTTTTTAACATTTAGACCTATAGATAATAATAATAAACAGAAATATAAAAATAACCTGACCACATTTGAAAATCTCCTACTACCACCACAGTAAGCGGAAAACGTTCCTTGTGTCGTGATGGAGGACTTAGCCAGCCGAGAAATCGAACACGCGATGACGCCTTGGTGGAACCCAAATGCGATGCCAACTCAGCCACTGACCGGTCGAACTTAAAAAGTTAAATTGTACGAATTTAATTAAATAAATAAATATTTAATTAAATAATCGCGGACGTTGAGATTCATTCACAGCAGACCGACCACCATACACATTCTGGCTGGCACTGCCAGATGACGAGAGAGATATCCCACCCGACACAAGCGTACTTCATATTAAAATAATTGTTTTCATTATCTTTTCTTGCAGATGCTTGCAACATACGCAAGATGCCATTACCCTGCGAGCAGCCGCTTTTTATATTTTTCTGTTATCTTTTTTAATTAGTTTATCCCTGACTTGCTTTATATTATTCGCATTTTGTATAATATTATGTAAGCACTTGCATACTGCTTCCTAACACCGTATGCAGGGACACTGGAGGTCTAGATTCGTTCAAACTTAAATGTAGATTCGTTCTTTCAAAAAAAATAGAGTCCTTGCGAGAGCCTTGAAGGAGTAACCATCTGTTACTTATAACAGGGTGGGTAAGTGGTGGATTACCTCCAATGTACGTATTTAATTATATTTTCCTATACGTGCAGTAAATAAATCAATTTATCAGATTGTTTCGTCGATTCTCATCAAAAACAGATAAACAGTGCCACAGGAAACCTCGTTTGTTTTTAATTAGTTGGTATCGTCAACATGTTGCAGAATATTTGTATTGTAAATAACTTTATCTTATACCACGTAGTTGGCTTTGTTGATACAAACAGGTGATAGTTTTGCCGACAAATCCTGAACAGGCATATCTGTTATAATCGGTAGTAAAAGTTCAAGTATTTACTGATTTTCCATCCCGATGAATACTACGTGACGACCATTGTTAAAATAACGAAGCATTGTTAACCTTCATATAGCCGCACCCAACGGCATAACACGTATGCTCGCACACGGTGTCTCAGACCGAGTACTCATCTCGTCTGTATTATTTTAATTATATACTTTTAAAGCATATACTCATAGAAGGGGGTATAATTAAATTTAAAAAAAAAATAATAATTGAACTTTTACTTTATTTTGTAGAATTAGACTTTTAACTCAGCCTCTTAAAAAGAACATTTTTTTGTACTCTAACTTTAATAACAAAAATAAACTTTATCACGAGTTAATTTAAAAAAAAAAACTTACAAAAATATAAAAATAAGATTAAGAAAAATAATTTTTAGGATTTTTGGGAAGTAATTTTTACTTACCTTTTTTTACATGAATACCGCATAAGAGTCCCAACTGCTCCCGTCTGGAGCCAGTGGGACTATGGCATCCCCAATTGGGGTATGTTGTGAGGCTGAAGGTAGTAGGGAGGGGAAGGAGATAGGGAAGAGGCAGGTGGGGAAGTACCTGGCTATTCAGATCTGGTCACCAAACACGACTTAAGCCATTTTTTTTTTTTTTTTTTTTTATTATTTCATAAATGATTAAATGTTACATTTTTGGCCATTTTTAACTACCATACTAGGCTATTGCCCGTGTTGCGGTAGTCATACATGTAATACAATTTTATATAAACAGATTGTTACGGGCTGGTCACGACCCGTTTTGTAACATTATTATCATTATGTTTTTGTGGTATGAAGGTAATTAAATAAAGAGGAAGGTGTGCAATCGTCCATCCAACTTTGTAGCTTGCTTCGCTACGTGCCAAATCTTGTCACCAAGATATGTTGGGAGGACGAAGCCATCCGTAGAGCCACTATGAGATCTCTTTTCAAGGTAGGGGCACAATACTGCAAATGCAATGGCATAAGGAATGACGGGCAGACTTAAATAAAAGAGATTTGTTTTGGAAAACAGTATAACAATCTTATATTTGAACTTAAAGACAAATAATGGTGAATATAATGCGAGACAAGACTCACCCTAGGTTCAGACCGTGAAAATCTAAGAAATCTATCTAAACTCACTGACGTTATCATACGGATGTCCGACGGAGAAGTTCCTCGGTGTCACATGGACGAAGCCATCACAAGGCCTCCAATCCACTGGTGCTGCAGCATCACGTCCATGCCCGCCAGGGCGAAGCCGGCCCAAGACATGGAGGGCCCGTCACGGGGTTGATGGTCCAGGTAGCCCTTGCCCAAGGGAAGTTCAGGTTCCACACAACGTGGCCGAATGAGTGGGACGCAAATATGTGGCTTGTCCCAAATAAAATCCTTATATCCTTATTTATGCAAGCATCGGTCGCGGAGCGAGAAGGGATTGTCGTGTGGCGTACAGATTAACCAAATTAAGCCCGCCAGGTCATAAAAATTCCATGCGCGTACATTTCACTCGCGACTTTTACTAATTCACGCGTAAGCCACTTCGGCATTATCGCACGGTTGATCATTTGATCTTTAAACTCCCAGGTTGGAAAAATATTCCGTAAAACTATGATCCAGCGATCGTTTCACAATTTCAATTTTAAAAACTTAAACATGGCGATGTGACGTCCAGGTAAGGTCCCTTGTCCCTTGCCCTCGAGGCCCTACCGGAAAGTGAAAAAAACCCAAAACGGAAATCATTTCTACCAACCTGTTGCGCCCAAAGGATGATTGTTAAAAAAAACCCATAGACAATAATAAAAAAAATATGCGCCGTACTTATTTTCATAACAATATAATAAAATATAAGAAGAGAAAAGAAAAAAATAACATATTTAGGGATAAATAAAACTAAAAACAGATAAAAATATAAGAATTGCAAGTTATCTAAGAAATAAAGAAAATTTAAAGAAGATTGAAATAAACATTGGTGAGCAACGTTTCAATTCTCAATGGTGGTCTTACACCAGGGCGATACTGAGAGTATCTTTCACTCTGGAACGTGCCGCAAATATACTATATATTATTTTAAATGAATAAATTGTGAAATAACACAAATTAATCAAATAAAATTTATTTGCCACGCCGGGATTCGATCCCGCGATCTTCGGAGTGCTAGTCAAGAGCCTTACCACTGGACTATGCCGGCCGTCAATTCCTACAGATATTTTTTTTTTTTTTTTTTTTTTTTTTTTTTTTTTTTTTTTTTTATTTCATATATTTTTTATTAGTAACAGATATTTGGGTTTTTTTTGGCTACCACACTAGGCTAAGCCCGTGTTGTGGTAGTCGTACATTTAATATTTTAACATTTCAAAAAATATTAAGAAATACTTAAAACTAAAGAGAAAAAAAAAAAAGACCATATTTTAAAGAAAAGTAAAAATGAAAATTCAAATTCAAATTTTGAAATACAAAAATTAATAATAAAAATTAAATGTTAAGAACTCAAGTGTTCTGTATAAATTAAAACATATAATTATATAAATCAAAATTAAAAACATATATAAATTTAGTGAAAAACTAAGAGAAAAAAATAACAACATTTTAAAGTAAAATAGAAATACAAATGGAAATTAAAATTTTGAAATGCAAAAATTAATAATTAAAATGTAGTGTTAGAACTCATGAATTCTTTAAAGTGCGTTCGTCCCCTTTCAAAAATCCAATGTTGTACACGTGTTATAAAAAGAAAATTAGAATTACTTGACTTTATGTCAGTACTCAGAGCATTATATATTTTAGGAGCGATGAACCAGAATTGTCGTTGAGCGAATGAGGTGTTAGTTTTTGGGACCACGCAACCCAGGTTTGATGAAAAGCGGGTGTGTGCTTGATGTTGTGGAGCAATTAGTAGATTATTTTTTCGTATATAACAAATGCTTGTTTTAGTAAATAGCTGTCGAATATCTAAGACCCTGAAAAAAATAAATAGCATTTGGTTATGTATAATTGGAATATTAGTTTTTTTTGTTTAACTGAAAGTTTTTTTTTTGTTTTAACTGATAGGAAATATTCAACGTCATTTTAAAACGACAGTGGTTCCGAGGACTCCAGATACTAATATCTACAGCCTGTATGTTTGACGAATATCTACAGCTCATATGTTGAACTAATATCTACGAACTTCAGAGTGTTGACTAATATCTACAGAGCGTAGGTTGAACTAATATCTACAGAGCGTAGGTTGGACTAATCAGCTAAATGTGTCCAATAGTCCGATATTAGGGATTTTTACATACATACTTATATAAATTAAGTTTTTTAAACTGCATACGCAATATTACGTTATTCCAATATGCTATACATAATTGCAAATCCAACCTCTGACAGTACTGTAGATATTCGTCAACACTTTGGTTCTCATAGATATTAATCAACAGTTTGAGCTGTAGATATTGGTCAACACTTTGATTCCCATAGATATTAGTTCGATTTTTTCAGTTTTTGGAATTCCTGTAGATATTAGTAGACGCCTCCGTTCCGAGAGGTAAATGACGTATGAGTATGAAAATGGACCATGTTCTACAAAGAATATTCACAAAAAATACATCAATTAAAGACAATATCATGTCTACTTATCACTTGAAAGTATTATTGATGTGTTCTTCTCATCAAAACACATATAACACATAATAAAAATATATGTTATCAGATAAAATAGTTATATAATATAGTTATATAGTATAACCTCAATGTATAACCCTCGTTTTGAAATGACACGATACTTTAGGAAGCTAAAAACAAATATTATATCGATGTTTTGGTTGTATTTTCATTATAATATGAAAGAATGTATGTTTTACTGTAAATAAAAATGGAAAAATACATGAAAAAAATATAAATACCTTGTCCGTTTTAATACTGCAATTCCCTCGGATCATAGCTTTTCAAAAGGTGTCGTCAACGATTCTTGTTTACGATATGTGTGTACGCAATGCAGCCAACGCAACGAAAAAAAACGATGTTGCTAGGAAGGATTTACTAAATTATTAGTAAAAGACCGCAAATAAATTGGTTCAGTAGTTACTTAGTAAAAAAATTTCAAAAATTTCATTACATTTTAAAATTACTATGGTTGAGAAAGAGTTAATTTTTGAGAAAACAACTTATTGTCGGTTTGTCGGTCTGAGAGACGAACGCGCGAGTATGGGCAGGTTAAACGCCGCCTATATCAAACTCTTCTGTTGTAGCGATGTTACACGGTTCACTTATTATTGATTTGTCGGTCTGAGAGACCAACGTGCGAGTATAGGAAGGTTAAACACCGCCTATATCAAACTTTTCTATTATAGCTATGTTACACGGTTCACTTCTGCAATTCAATTTGGATAAAGCAACCAAATTGAATGATGTAATTATAAACGTGAATGATTCAATGTCATTGAATATCATTGCTAATAAAATTCAATGCGGTTGAAGGAGAAATGAACGTGTAAACAAAAGTATTAGATGATTCAATCGATCTTTATTCGTGCACCGATTGTATATTTTTGTCCACAAATACATATTGAAATAACTTGATGATTCCAATGCGTTACGACTTTTCTGTTTTAGCATTCATAGATGGGGAAATAGAATTATGATTTCAGTGTGTAACATAAAAAGTTGAATTAGGAGTTACCTAGTTGTAGTCATTAGTCATTACGCCATGTTATATTATTACATTTTTACCTTTACCAAAACTTTCGAAAATGATTCCGAATTATTCCTGGAAAACATCCAATGAATGAGCCAAAAATCAATCCTTTACCCCATGTTATGCAAAAGAAATAAAAAAAAACTATCAACTAAAAATAAAATCCTAATTTATAAATCAAAGATAAGGAAAACTAACTTATGCAAGCCCTATTTGGGCCCGCGCTTCAGAGTCTCATTCGAAAAAACTTCAAATATTCCAGAAAAAATCTATACGCAAAGTCCTGGGTGCCCCCAAACGGATAATGGTTTGCGAACTCCACTAAAATTCTGAAATCCCCCTTGTTAAAAAAAACACACCTTAAGTCTCGCGGAAACAATTTATGGTGGAAATCCTACCCATGAAAACGCGTTCATAAACTACCTCTCCCGGTACGGCGAACGGCGAAAACGTACGTACCACACATAAACAACCTAAACAAATCCTCCAAAGACTAACCTCGCCATATTGCAGCCATGTCCCCATGCAAATAATTTTTCACAAACAACCAAAAAAACAAAATTTTCAACAACCATTATTAAAAATTCATGATGAAAGAAAAAGGGGCCTTTTTGGCCCGGAGCTCTATATGCCAATATTCAAAACGTCAAAAAAGAACCAAAAATTATAGAAAAAAAATGTTCTGTATTCCAGGATAAGCAATGTCTCGCTGCGCCATACTGCTGTTGTCCCTGTTCGTGGTGCTGAGCGTGCTGCTGAGTGCGAGCGCGCAGGAGTCGGAGAACATTCAGGCCCGCCCCACGCGACCAGAGAAGTTCACGTCGCAGGCGCAGCTCAACGATTACGTCAGGAAACTGCAGGAGTACTACAAGGTCAACGCGGGGAGGTGATTACAGTCATCATGTATTCTATTCTTCCATCAGAAATTCTCATATTAGCTAGAGCAGCTAGAGAACTGCTCACAAATTTCATATCTTGGTTACATACTTCGAGGGGAGAAATATCACTTGCTACAATACCGCTAAATAACACAATAACGATGCATAAAGATAAAATTAAACAAATTTTAATGCCACCAGCTCTGGGCAGTTGGGACACTTGTACTGTACCTATTCATCTTTTAAGAAATTGAGACAAAGCATTGTTTGTATTTGATGGGTTGTTTCGCAGAAATTCTAATGTAAATATGTCAGCAAATAACCATTACCCGCCATTTTGTTTTTTTTTACAGTTGGAAGGTTCTCGTTTAACGCCGATTCTAAGTTCGTTTCAGCTTTCAAACAAATTGTGATCAGCAGGAGAAGACCATTATCATGTTGTTATCAGCTTGTCAGCTTATTACAAGCCCAACCGCACCTAGAGCCGGCGTTTAACGGGAACCTTTCAAATGCAAAAGAAACTTGAATAACCATAATATTATGATAACAAGTTACATTATAATATCAGTAACATTATATATGAAGAATATAATGAACAGTATCGAACTAAGGTGTGAGCCCTGTGGCACACCACTATGTATTAACCACTACCGACAATGATTTTTTCTGAATGGGGGGGCTTTCTTTTGACTAGCTAAATAGCTCATAAATGAGGCTAACAAGTTACCGCGTACTCCAAGCTTTTCAAATATCTTCATCTTCTAATGCTCTCTCCTAAAGGAGTATGGCTGTCATCGTTGCAATACTAATCATTATTCATGTTTCCAGGTACGGCAAGCGAGACTTATACCCTGACCGCCGATACGACTATGCAATCAGAAGACCAAATGCCTTGTACGATTTTCTCTCCCAATACGATTATGACCGAAGCAACTACTAATACTAAATGACCGAATATACATAAAAAGGGGATTTTAAAAATTTTTCGTTCTCTTCATATTTTATTTGGTTTTAAATATTACCCATATTTTATTTTGTGTAGAATGCATTATATGTTACTGCATTTAAATTATCTTAGCAAATCATCAGTTTGGAAATGATAACTTTGCAGTCGGTGTAATAAAATAATACGTTAATTATAATCAGAATGCATCCTCCAAAAATTTGAGTTATGTATTTAAATTACGATAACGAATCAAAAATGATTAATGCCTTTCGTGAGTAATTTTGGTGGCCGCAAAACTGACAACAAAATATAAAAATGCTTTTTTAATAGTGAAGTAATTATAGGAACTTTTTATAGGTTTTTAAAGTCTGTGAACGTCAAAACTTTGAGAATTGTATGGTGCATCACTTTTCATATGTTTCCCGTTTGTATGGCTTTAAAAACGAAAACAATTATGTTTGAAGAAATCACAATGAAAATATTGTGACAGCTAATGGCATACAAAAAATATGGCGACTTTTCTTTTTTGCATTTCTTCAGACCGACTGCAAAGATGTCATTGTCAAGTTGTATTGCTTTTAAATGAGTAAAGAAGATGTTTTTACTTAATTTTGTAATACCTACAAATCTCTAGGGCTTTTATTCACAAAATTGCTTTGTATTGAGTGAAAGATTACACATTTTACCTCAAAAATGTGTTTCGATGCTATTGAGTTGCAGTATTCTGTTGATAAAGGTGATAATATCTATAAAATTCTTTACGACCGTCTGGCATTCATAACATTTCTAAATATTAATCGATATATAGTGGCCATTTTGTTCGTTTTTAAATGTCGACACGTTTTGAAATTCTGTCATTATATTTATCAATTGCACGTTTTTAAATCAACATTTGATTATTATTATATTGGGTTAATGCATAAGTTGTAAACTAATCAGTAATTGACAGTATTGAAATAGTGTTTTCATTATTTCAAGACAGAAGAAAGTCCAAATAAGTGCTATTGAGATTACGGAAAATTAAATTGAAAATCAGTATTATTGTTAGATACTAAAACAAACACATTTTAAATCCCACTGATATACAAATAAACGATACGTGATACGGCTAGAGTATTTAATTATATTTCAACTCTTTTTTAATGATTTTTTTTTTCAAAACTTATTTTCATAACATTGTATTTTAACAATATTTTCTTCGACCTCATGGCTGGGTGGAAAATAAATTAAAAACAATTCATTCCAAAACAATTTTAAAAAATTCCACTTTTTGAAAAATTCTATTGTGTGTATTTCATTATTTTATACAAAGTATAAGTCATTTTTTACTCATGGCACGGAGGAGTAATATATGTATATTTCCGCCAACCTTGTACAGAATGTAAAAAGAGGAAGAATAAATAAAACAAAGCATGAGAGAAACCAAATACTGTCGGTGTTTTTCTTTCCAAAAAAAAAATACCAGTACCCACAATAGTATATTAAAATATAAGTGGATAAACAGGTCTTTAAAACACGCGCGATTTTTCGAGCACGACGGCGTAGCCGAGTGCTCGAAATAAATCAAGTGTTTTAAAGACCAGTTATCCACGAATACTGTACGCTATTTTTTTTTTATTGGTACACTTTGAAAACATAAATATTGATATTATTATTAAAAATTTGGAAATAAGAACTATTAATGAATTCGTGATGTGACATCGCAATATCTTGTTGTCATGGAAATGAAAAACACTAACATTAATTTGCAATCTGTCACATAAGATTAATAGTTGACATCACAGTTTTTACTAGTTATTGTGTGTTGTAAAATGAGTTCTAACATTGATAATTTAAATACCAAAGCAGAATCGCGGTTAATACCTGAAAAATCCAAAGACGTTTATAAAAAAGAATATGAAAGGTTCATAACATGGATGGAGGAGCAAAACGTAGTAGATGTAGATGAACGAGTTGTGCTTGCTTACCTTCAGAAAATGATTTGTTGATGTTGCCATGGTAACTTTAAAAAACGCGCGTTCCATAAAGTGCGATTTAAACACGCTAGAGCGTACTTTATATGAGTAAAAAGGGCACCAATAAAAAAAATCTATTTTTGTTTTCTTTGGTATGTTTTTTTAAACTATATGGACGTTTTCGAATCTTTTTATTTTATTTTTAAACTTCCAAATGTATTTGTTTATTGCTTAGTAATGTTTTCTATCATTTAAATTTAATAGTTATATGTGTCAAAATGTTGTCCAAATAATCTTTTCTGGTTGGAAGATGTTTTGGACAAGTGGGGCTATTTTTATCAAAAAAGTTTTGGTCATCTGAATAAACTGAAACTATTTAAATGACCTGTGTTTTATTTTCAAAATATATAACATAAACTGAAAAGATTTATTTATTTATTATAAGAATTTTGTACATTGTATTTATTTTTGTGTTATTTCATCCGCCATGCTGGGGATGTCCATGTGTTATGGCGGGCGAATTTAGAAATTGGACTTTTTCATAACATGATTGATAAATTAAATTATAAGTGAAGATAAACCGAAAGAGTGTTGCAGGCGTGTATCTGTGCCAGAAGTAAGGGAAAAATTATCCTACTTTGGGTTAAATTGATCAAAAATTTAAAAATGTTCATTATTGTACCGACCGACGCTGGAAAGGATAAATAATATTGGTCTTTAGCCATTCATCCTTTCCGACGTCGATACAAATGAATTGTACACTTGAGTTTCAATTTAGGGACGTAATTTAACTAAATATTTTTACTAAAGAGATCTTTTTCTGTTTCCGCACACAGGCGGCGGCACCCTGGTAGACATAACTCAAAATTCGAAATTCGTTTGTCGGACTTGTTTCTGTCTTGCACTGGTGTTATACATATGATTCAGGAATCGAATTGAAAATTGAGGTTATGGTTTGAAGATTTCTATAACATTAATTTTCGATTTAAATATATTTTCGTTATTTGTTTTTGGGGTGTTAAGCCGGGTTGCGCTACCCCCTTCTTTAGCCAACGTTTCGGACAGCGTTGCAGTATCCATCATCAGGGCAGATCCGGTAGATGTGTTTACCTGATCAACACGGCATAACACCCCAAAAACAAATAACGAAAATACTTTTGGCCGTGAAAATCTTAAAACGTATCTATTTAAATATATTTTAACTCTTTCTATAATATTGTTTTTTTTTCAAAAATTATTTTTATAACATTGAATTTTAACAATATTTCTTCGATCTCATGGCTGGGTGGAAAATAAATTAAAATCAATTCATTCCAAACTAATTTTAAAGATTCCTCTTTTTGAAAAATTCTGTTGTGTGTATTTATTTTTTTTTAAATCATTTCAAATCCTTCTTTTATAACATTGTGTTTAAACAATATTTTCTTCGATTACAATGACTGGCTGGAAAATAAATTAAAAACAATTCATTTCAAAACACAAATTCCACTTTTTGAAAAATTTTATTGTATGTATTTCATTCCTTTATAACACTGAATTTCAACAATACTTTCTTCGATCTCATGGCTGGGTGGAAAATAAATTAAAAACAATTTTAAAAGATTCCGCTTTTTGAAAAATTCTAATTTGTCTTAATTCATTCCTTTATATGTCTGTTTCATTCCTGTACATACAATATATTTTTTACTCATGGCACTTTGGAGGAGTATATATTTCCTCCAACCTTGGCACCGTACAACAACTGTACAATGCGTGCTGTAAAAAGTGGAAGGATAAATACAACAAAGCATGACAGAAAACAGGTGCTCTCGGTGTTTTTCTTTCCAACCAAAACAACCGTTTTGGTTGATATACGTAGATCGTAGATATGGCAAAGGAAGCTCAGACACACAATACATGCCTGCCAAAAGTAAAAAAAAAAGACCACCACCCACAAAATCATTTTTTTGGTGTATTTGTTATGTTTTTTTAAACTCTATGGACGTTTTCGAAACTTTTTTATTTTTAAACTTCCAAATTATTTATTTATTGCTTAGTAAGTGTATGGATATTTCTGTCAAAATGTTGTCCAACTAATCTTTTCTGGTTTTAAGATGGTTTGGACAAGTGGGGCTATTTTTATCAAAAAAACTGTTTTGGTCATCTGAATAAACTGAAACTATTTAAAATGACCTGAGTTTTATTTTAAAAATATATTACATAAACTGAAAAGATAAACCGAAAGAGTGTTGTAGGCGTATCTCTATGCCATAAGTAAGGTCAAAATTATTCTACTATGGGTGAAATTGATCAAAAATTTAAAAATATTCATTATTGTACCAACGCGTCGTTGGAAAGAATAAATAATTGGTCTTTAGCCATCTATCCTTTTCAACGTCGATATTAACGAATTGTATACTTGAGTTTCAATTTAGTGACATAATTTGACAAAATATTCTTACTAAAGAGATCTTTTTCTGTTTCCGCACACAGGCGGCGGCACCTAGCGCACCCCCCATGTAAAAATAACTCAAAATTTGTTTGTCGGACTTGTTTCTGTCTTGCACTGGTGTTACACATATGATTCAGGAATAGAATTGAAAATTGAGGTTGTGGTTTGAAGTTTTCCGTAATATCTATTTTCGAAGTATATAATTATATTTTAACTGTTTAATTTTTTTTAAAAAAACCAACTTTTATTACAATATATTTTAACAATATTTTCTTCGATCTCATGGCTGGGTGGAAAATAAATTAAAAACATTTTTTCCAAAACAATTTTAAAAGATTTCACTATTTGAAAAATTCTATTGTTTGTATTTCATTCTTTATAACATTGAATTTTAACAATATTTTCTTCGATCTCATGGCTGGGTGGAAAATAAATTAAAAACCATTCATTTCAAAATAATTTTAAAAGAATCCAATTTTTGAAAAATTCTGCTTTGTGTATTTCATTCCTTTATATGTACATACCCTACATTTTTTACCCAAGGCATTTTGGAGAAGTAATGTGTATATTTCCTCCAACCTTGGCACCGTACAGCAACTGTACAGTGTTTGCAGTAAAAAGTGGAAGAATAAATAAAGCAAAGCGTGACAGAAAACAACTGCTCTCGATGTTTCTTTCCAAGCCAAGAAACCAATGTTTTGCATATCGCAAAGGTAGCTCACGCACATGAAATATATGCCCGCCAAAAGTTTTAAAAAAATGACTAGTACCCAAAATATATATTTTTTGTTGCCTTTGTTATATTTTTTTAAACTCTATCGATGTTTTCGATTATTTTTATTTATTTTTAAACTACCAAATGTATTTATTTATTGCTTTAAGAAGGAAAGATTGCCTGAAGGTTTCTATCATTTAAATTTGTATGGTTATTTCTGCCAAAATGTTGTCCAACTAATCTTTTCTGGTTGGAAGATGGTTTGGACAAGTGGGGCTATTTTTATTAAAAAACTGTTTTGGTCATCTGAATAAACTGAAACTATTTAAAATGAC
This sequence comes from Limnephilus marmoratus, assembly GCA_917880885.1. NCBI lineage: Eukaryota > Metazoa > Arthropoda > Insecta > Trichoptera > Limnephilidae > Limnephilus > Limnephilus marmoratus. The sequence goes on along the minus strand of OU862932.1, from coordinate 22,293,870 downwards.
CTGTGTTTTATTTTCAAAATATATTACATAAACTGAAAATATAAACCGATGTAGGAGTGTCGGTGTGCCAGAAGTAAGGACAAAATTATCCTAATTTGACGCTGGAAGTGATAAATAAATTGGTCTTTAGACATTTACTTTTCAATTTATTTTTCGAACATTACATCAGGTTCGTGCGTACAACGGGTTCATTGCCTTGTCTGAAACCTAAATCTAACCTGAAATCAGTACGTACAGATTATCATAACTCATTTGAATTTTTGTTCAATGAACTTAAGGCTCTGCAACCGGGCCCGAAAAGAAGAAGATGTAGAGATACGAACTGTTACGAATGTTAGAGGAGAGCGCTAACATTTACTGCGACAAAATCGATGCGAAAATCGCGAAAATGTTTAATTTTTTTTTTTTTACATGAATACCGCACAAGAGTCCCAACTGCTCCCGTCTGGAGCCAGTGAGACTATGGCATCCCCAATCGGGGTATGTTGTGAGGCTGAAGGTAGTGGGGAGGGAAGGAGACAGGGAAGACGAAGGTGGGGAAGTACCTGGCTATTCAGATCTGGTCACCAAACACGGCGAAAGCCACTTCAGGCAACGTTTCAATTCTGAATGGTGATCTTACACCAAAAATACTATATATTATATTTAAATGAATAAATTGTGAAATACACAAATTAATCAAGTAAAATTTATTTGCCACGTCGGGATTCGATCCCGCGACCTTCGGAATGCGAGTCAAGCGCCTTACCGCTGCACTACGCGCCGGCTGTCAAGTATTGTGACAATTATTGTGAGTTAATGATAATTATTAAAAAATACATATTTTGCCAGAACTTCCATTGAAATATTTATAATGATACATAAATTAAAAATTATTTAAAAAATCAATTTGATGGGTTTAAATTTTACTTATAAATGACCGATTTATGTTGAAACACAAATTTGTTGGATATAAAATTAAAATTTTGTCCATTAAACGCCCTTTCTGCGATGATTTAATTTTTGTCTTATATTTGATTACATTTTCATAGTAGTTTGGATAAGATTACTTTTTCAATAAATATCAAAAACTCATGAAAAATTGCCAAATAGGTATGCCTCTTCATCACGAAAGAAAATTTGAATGGCCTATATTTTATTATTTAAAAAGCAAATAAATAAAGAAACACTTATCCGATCTCGATATTTGCTATTACTTATGATAAAAAAATAAATTTTAATAAATTCGTTTAAGTATTTTGGCCTCAATTTTTGTTTTGGAAGAAAAAGGTTAAAAAGTTGAAAGAAAAAGAAATATTCAAGTTTTGGAAGAAAAAGGTTGCGCGGCCGTTCCTCTTAACTGCAACGTGGAAATATGATTATTCTATGCTTAATCTCCATCTGAACACTTACGAGCAGTGGCGTAGCGAGGGGGGGGGGGGCGGTCCGCCCCGGGTGCCACCCGATAGGGGGGTGACACTATTTAGATTACTCACCCGTGTGGAGGGGGTGCAGAAAATGTGCGCTTTTGTTATTACCTTGACGATCCACGATTACGGTACCGCGACGGTATAAAAAAGGTAATAAAAATACTTCCTTACCAAAATGACGCTGCAGCTCTTTCAAAAGATGAGAAACAGAATGTATGTAGGTCTGTTTCCTCCAAAGGAAAAAAAGTACTCACCTCTCTCACACATCGCACCGTGACGTCTCCGTAGACCCCTACAATACTACTAGCCGTGACGATAATTTTGAAAGTATGGAATATAGTTGCAAGGGTAATATTGAAGTGTGAGTGAATTCCAAAAATTCAAAAACCTCAAATGCCAATGCGCTAGTTAGCTTTTTTAGCCAGTTTTGCTTTTGTTCTTAAACATATAATGTTGCAACTCTTTCTTACACACCAAAAAATAACAGTCAAAAATGGGACAAACGGTGAACGTATATCTGCACAGGACTCGCAGGATCGGCTCAACGGTTCGGCTCGCAAATGTATGCGGTATATGTGCTTTATGATTTATGAGATCACAATAATATATTCGAAACGTCATCATGTGTCCAAGAGTGAGTCCATCCTTCCCACTGCGATGCAGGCGTTGAGTCGAAAGGTCTTCTTCATCTATTTATTCCACCATGCAATAAGTGGGCAAACGCATCCGCCGCCAAGACCTAGACAAACCTCACCCCATGAGCCCGGGCACTCCTGCTAACTCACTAAACGTAGCGCACCACTTGCGATGACCTATAGCAGGGGTGTTGGTTATCCAATAAATGGTTCCCTTGGCGGCGGTACTCATACCCGCCCCCCAAATCGACATACAATAAAAAAATATATTTAAAAAAACACGGGTTTTTTTATATATAATGTATCTATTTATAATGTACATTTTTTATTATACTAATATGTAATTAAAAAACCTATAGGTTCTTATGCATTTTTTTATTTAATAAAATAATTATTTAAGTACTTCAAAAACGCACGTTTATCTAACTACTACAATTTTAAAAAACAAGCCTGTCCCTATTTTGTAAATATTTACCATTTTATTATGTATACAAATGGCACAGTTAAAAATATAACAGTTTTGGAGATTCTACAAATAAATGCCAACGAATAGCTTCGGACATTGCCCAGCTGTCGACAAGACAAAAAATATTTAATTTAGTACCTGGTTTTCTATTTATAGCAACACTGGCCTCATATTTTGACAGCTGTCAAATTGACATTCATACTTTAGTCGTTTATTTATGCTTCAGAAGTCGGGACCCGGTGCAGTAGTGCAGTCTCGGCAATCTCATTGATTCCTTTGTAAAAAAACGCGAAAATGGATTCAGTTTACGCATTTGGCATAGGTGTTATAACATACATGCAAAAAACGTATGTTTTTCCATTATTTTACATAGTTATTGATGTACCGGTGCGAATTATTAACAGCAAATGATGTAATTAAATGTTAATTTTCATTGAAAAATAACGCTGTTAAATCAAAATCATATTTCATCATTCTATTAAAATAACAAATTTAAGTTAATAATATAAAATTTTCAAATATCCACCATGAACTTTTAATGTCTTAGTGTCAAGAATAATATATTCTGAACAATATGTTTTTATTTTTATAAATATTTTATTTTAGTTTTTACCAGCTGAAGTCCCTGGCGTTGCACGGGCTTTCGCAGAGTTTTTCGAAATCAGATTTAGACAGTGACCTTTCTCTTGTTTTGAAGGTCAAGTGTGCAAAATTTCATCAAGCTCGTAATAAAACTGTAGATTTTTATTAAAAATTATATCCACACTGCCACGCGACCACCCATCTTCCACAGACACTCATCTTTATATAAATGATAGATTAGGAGTAGAAGTCTACATGAATACATATCATTTTTGATTTATATGCTTTGCATAATTTGGTAGATTCAAAGTAACTAACTAACCATCACGTCGTTGGTAAATATTTCCCTATCGAGTCCACGCTCAAAACACACTTTAAAAAATTAAAACAAATTGTACTAGGTAGATTACAGTTAGTAATACGTAAATCAGTAACTGGATTGAAAAATATTGCATTTTTATGGTTATTTTGTTATCTTTAAAAACGCGAAATGTCATTTCTCTGTTGTTAATTACGACGGCAAACGTCTCGCGTGATTTTTCGTGTTTATGAAACCGAACAAAATAATGATTAATACGCATTATTTATCATTTCTGAAGATTGCAATTCGTACTTATTATTGTCTAACTGACAGGAAGTGATTTTTTCTTTTAAAAATGCATATTTCATCATCGTAATTAACATGGCGGTCCTTGAAAAATGACATTTAACATTTTGTTATTAGTTTTTGGGGTATTATGCCGTGTTGCGCTACCTCCTTCTTTAGCCAACGTTTCGGACAGCGTTGCAGTGTCCATCATCATGGCAGATGTGTAATAGTTGCGAAAACTCATAGAGCACGCCTGATTACGGAGGCAATTGAAATTCACAAAAATCCTATAAATATTAATAGAGACGACGGAGCTAAACTCAATAGTTCTTGGTATCCGGTAATTGACGGTTACATCAAGGCTAAACGCAAAAAAACATGTTGAAGTATATTGTAGCGCCAGCTCGTAGAGGAGTGGAGCTGGCGACACAGTATCGCTCCTAAGTAGATAAGTACTAACATCACCCCTAACTATTACACATCTGCCCTGATGATGGACACTGCAACGCTGTCCGAAACGTTGGCTAAAGAAGGAGGTAGCGCAACACGGCATAATACCCCAAAAACTAATAACAGAATAATTTTTGGCCATGAAAATCTAAAATCGTATCTGACATTTAGCGTTCTTTAAATTTAAAAAAAACATTAAAATGCAATATTTTTCAATTCCGGTTGCTGAATTACTTATTACTAACCATTATCGTACAATTATAGTACAATTTGTTTAAATTTTTTTATCTGTGTTTTGAGCGTGGACTCGATAGGGAAATATTTACCACGTTGTTACCGCAGGAGTAGGCAGAGAGGACGAACCGCCAAACAACTCGATCTTGACACATACTCCTTGCCTCGTTCACATTCATAGATTTATTAGATTTTATATTTTTAATATAAAACTTACTCATTGATTTTTGCTTTAGAAGCATAGCCTAATTTTGTACTATCTATCCCATTTTTTCAACTTCTTGTTGAAACCTCTCTTACGTGCGGTTGCTATCATCAAAGATTCTTTTATGTTTGTTCCTCATTGCTGAGTATCTTTTTCCCTTGTGGACAAGGCTCTTTCATTCCTCTCGATTCTGGAGTGTGTGGAGAGCCAAGGTCACCAGCATACTGGATGCCAGTGATGCTTGGTCACTCCAGCGCATTGGTGACCTTCCTCTGCTTCTTCTGACAAAAACTTTGTGATTATGAGTTTCTCCACGTTGAAGTCCCCATTTTGGCGTGCAACATGTCCAAATTAAACAATGTTGTAGGCAAACAGTTAAATAAATACAATAAAAAAACACATAAATTTGTTTAAGACCACTTTTATCAAAAAGTGATTTATGTGTTTTTTTATTGTAAATTATGGCGAGCCACAAAGTTAAAGCTTTTTACAAATCTGTAGTTGAATAAATCTCTCTCTCTCCAATGGCGCTACTGCCCATATCAAGCCTTGGCCTCCCGCAACATTCGCATCCAACTCCTCCTGTCCTCAGCGGCTGACTTCCAGTTTGTTACCTGGAGAAGCTGTGCTGCATTCCCTCTTACCTCGTCTTCCCACCTCAGTCTGGGTCTTCCCACTTTTCGCCTTCCGCCTGAGTGTCCAGTCATAATTCTTTTTGGGACGCGTTTGTCCGGCATTCTCTGTACATGCCCAGCCCATCTCAACCTGAGGAGTCTCATATGGACTTAGATACTAGGGGCCTGATATATATCATACAGTTCTTTGTTGTGTCAAATAAATAGTACAGTTTATAAATGGCAAATACCTTAGAATAGTAATAATACGCCCAACTCCAATAAAATATTGACAGTTTTTACCAAACACTGGCCATTAGAGGTGCTAGTGTACTATATTGACATTCCTTCCAGACAATAGGCGGCAATAATTGAATTCATATAAAGTACTTGTATTTTGATCAATTTTGATAAAAAAAATAATTGTAAAATATAAAAAAAAAAAACAGTAAGGTCGTATGAAGGTTACTTCATCATCATCTTCTTCCCCTTGTCCTATTCGGGTCGGGGACCCACTGCATCGACAAGGCTCCTCCATACGTCCCTGTCTTGTGCCGATCGTTCGGCCTCCGTCAATAGCAGTCCCATCCTCTCCTCACACAGTTTGTGGAATTGCCTCGCCCAACTGTGTCTGGGGCGGCCCACTGGACGTCTACCCTATGGAATCGCACTCAGTATTTTCCTCGAAATTCGGTCATCAGACATTCTTAGTACACGCCCAAGCCACCTCAGTTGCGATTTTTCTATGAAAATTAGGAGTGGTTCAATATGTAGATCATCTTTAAGGTTACCTAACGTATATTTTTAATTTTCGATTTCTATAATGTATTAACGTAAAATAAAGATAAAATTTTAAATAAAATCCATTAAAATTTAAGCTAGGAGGCGCTAGTATAGCATATTGCCATCAGAATGTATGGGAAATGTCAGAAGTTGGAGGCAATGCCTCTATTCTAGGGTATTAGGCATTATTATTTGACCTACGATGTGCATAGATCTCTCATAAGTTCTACTATACCATAAATATAGATAATGGAAACAAAGGGAGATAATACGTTTTAAGATTTTCACGGCCAAAAGCATTTTCGTTTTTTGTTTTTGGGGTGTTATGCCGTGTTGTGCTACCTCCATCTTTAGCCAACGTTTCGGACATCGTTGCAGTGTCCATCATCAGGGCAGATCCGGCAGATCTACCGGATCTGCCGGATGCTACCGGCACTGCAACGATGTCCGAATTGTTGGCTAAAGAAGGAGGTAGCGCAACACGGCATAACACCCCAAAAACAAATAACGAAAAGGGAGATAAGACTGTTGCCAAGCTTCGACCAAACTGTATGGATAGGTAGAAACAAAGGCGCCGCTGTTCCATGCTAATAATGTATCATGGCCCTTCTCCTTTTTTTCTTGTTATCTATATAATATGTAGGTGGCCCATGGCCCTTCTCCCTTGTTTCTTGTTATCTATATAATATGTAGGTGGCTCATGGTCCATTGCCCTTCTCCCTTGTTTCTTGTTATCTAAATAATATGTAGGTGGCTCATGGTCCATTGCCCTTCTCCCTTGTTTCTTGTTATCTGAGTAATATGTAGGTGACTCATGGCCCATGGCCCTTCTCCGTTGTTTCTTGTTATCTAAATAATATGTAGGTAGCTCATGGCCCATGGCCCTTCTCCCTTGTTGCTTGTTATTATCTATATAATATGTAGGTACTGGAATGTCATATATAATGTAATAAGCCTTATTATGTACTGTTGATAGCTATGGATCCTGTGAAGACCTGTTCACCATCGTAAACAATGTGGCGCACCCTCACTATGCCGTGACACACTGGTTCCCCGTCATGGCCGTCTTTGACTCAGTGTTTGCATCCGAGATGCTCCTCGTCACTACTTTTGGAGAGTGGCTAAACGCATTTTTGAAATGGTAAGTGTAATGATCTCACGTTAACCCTTCGATTAGTGATCTATTTTTTATCATTTAGGACATTTAGGTACTTATATTTTGTTTTAATATGTAAAAATGTTTGACAATTTAATCGAAATTACAAACATGGAAATTTATATAAAGATTTCATAAAAATTTTAATAAAGTCATACGGCCGCACATACGCAGCGATACTCTAAATCATAGATTGTCAACCTTTTTTTGCCCACCCCAAGAATCTAAAATAAAAACTGAAACAGCAATTGTTATCACGATTATATTTACCATAACGGAGGGGGCGTAATGGGATGGGATGGGGCAAGATGGGATGGGGTGGGATGGGTTTCTCTGGGTCTCCTACCGCCCCCCTGAAAGTCTGAAACAATTTTCTCTAGGTCTTCTACCGCCCCCCTGAAGGCCCATTATTTGGGCCCGTGACGTCACTTCATGAAAATGTCCTGTCTCCGAAAATGTTCATATTAATTTTGTGAAATTCCACACTGACTTATTTTTTTTATATGGCAACACTTTGATTTCAGGCGAATTTTTGAATTTGAAATTTAACATTCACTAGATTTATTGTTTGTTCTCTGCAAACTTATCATTTGGTTTGACTTTTTGACAGAGATGTTATGAAGAGAACGCCGTACATTTTACGCTGTCTGTACGTGTTTTAGAGGTATAATGGTGATGGTGCTGATTTTAACAAAATCAAATTTTATGATATTCTTATTTTTATTATAATTTACAAGTACAAGTATATTACATTGGATTTAGTAATTTAGACGTTGAACATTATAATGATTTATGATCAATAAGGATGGATCAAGGAAAAAAATATTTATGAGATGTAATATTTTTGGTATGCATTGTTATTCTCCTGTGCCCTTTCTTGTGGAAAACATTCTTTTTTTTTAAATGATTTTCAGCTACGTAATTATCGTTTTTTTCGCACCCATAAAATTATGTCCCGTCTTTCCGGTTTATAAAAAATTGTCTGATTTTTCGGATTGAAATTTTCAAGAAATCGCCAGGGTTTCAAAAATACGATTAAAAAAAAAAACATGTCTAAGAATATTTGCCTAAACCGGAATTTTTTTTTTAAAATGTGATGATAGTGGCCTATTATGTATACTTTCAGTATCGTCCTGGTTTGTGACCTCTGTTCAAAATGAAAACACCAGAACTGAATAACTTCTTTCTAAACTGACTTCCCCTACAGGTTCAGCTGTGTTTGGTGATTGAATCTGAATCCTTTCCTTCCTCACTCCCTTTTACTTCAAATCATAGTCCTGCCGGTTCCGGGCAGTTGAGACTCTTTAATATTCTCATAAAAATAATTAAACACCTATATTGCAAAATGCGGGTATTTTCGGTCATTCCAAGCTCTTCAATTAATAATATGAGTTTTAATCAAAAATATTTTTTTTGAAATACCATTTGTTCTGCACATTATAAGGTAAACAATGTGATTTTATTATTGATAACATTGTGTTACAAACGACATTAAAATCGCTGCGCAAATCCTCCATGAATTGTTTTCTTGTGATTGTTTTTTGAATCTCAATGGAAATGCAATGCGATTTTGTTTTTAAAACAACTTTTAATTTGTAAATTGTTAATACCAATCTATAATCTATCAATCGTCAATAGAAAAATACCAAAGCTAGGTACTTCGAGGATTCTGATAAACGAGAATCCAATAAATTCTTTCTATTTAATACTGCTGTTTTACCGATGCTGTTATTATTGTATGGAAGTCTGTTCTCGGTTCTGTAACAGTACATAAATTTTCCATTGTTTTTATTTTTATTTTCGTATTAGCGAAGAACTTGTCTAAATTTTTCGAATCTTTCTTATTATCTTATTTCTATTTTTTTTTATTTTTTTATATTAACTCCACACAGAAGGCCTTGAGGAAAATAATTTCCCTCGGTGCCTATGTCATCTGGGATGCTGTGTGGAGGGTCGTTTTGAGGAGAGGAAGGAATGAACTTGGTCTTGAAGAGACCCATGTTGTAGGAAGGAAGAAGCACAGAGGCCGGCAAATCATTCCACAGCCGAGCTGTTGAACACCAGAACGAGTCGAAGAAGTGTCATGTTCTCATGTGACAAATGTCAACCGTGTACAAATGTTGGGCACGCATTTGGCGTGTTTCCCGACTATGCACCGGTGCCGAAGGGATCAATGACGCTAATTCCTCGGAGCATCTTCCATTGTAATACCGGTAGAACAAGGAAAGCATTCCCACCCGACGCCTATGCTCTAAGGATTGCAATCTGTCTGTTAAGATGGGAGAATCTATCAAACGGACCGCCCATTTCTGTACAGAGTTGAGGGTATTTTTCAGGTATTTTGGAGCTCCGGACCAGAGGTGGCTGCCAAATTCAACCATGGGACGCACTTGTGATTTGTACAGGGTTAGCAGCTGTGTACTATAAAAGTATCTGCGGGCCCTGTACACAGGGGCGGCCCTAGCAAAATTATTAGGTGGTGCGAAATCTCTTCGTTTTTGTTACATTCTTACTTCGGGCAATCATATTAGACAGTACACTGATACTTGTCCTCTGTCGTTCAATTTCACCATCATCCGAGAGGTCTTCAGTAATGATGTGCCCCAAGTATTTTACATTCTTAGATGCGTTTATGTTTTCCTCATTAAGTTGTATGGGGAGCATTTTCTAGAGATTTTTTCGATGGTGGAATGCGATTAGTTCCGTCTTCTTGGGGTTGTACATCATGTTATGGTCATTTGCGTATTCTTGAACCATGTCGTCTGCGTAGCTTATGTGATTTAGGCATAAATTATTAATATGACAGCCCGCTCTGGTGTCCTGATGATATGATAACTCTTCCATGTATACATTGAACAGGATTGGGGACATACACCCTCCTTGCCTTACTTCTGATCGCAAGTATATCGGTTGGGAGTACGTACTTGCTCACTGTACAATGTTTTCCTGCTGGGAGTGCCATCGGGATAGTTTGTTGATATATTTGGTAGGTATATTTTTAGCTTACAATTTATCCCATAAGGTTTTATGTCAGACCCTGTCGAAAGCTTTACTTAGGTCTAAGACGCATCTGTATATGGTAGTTTTTCGTTTCTTGTAAAATTCTATTATTTGCTTTGCGGAATATATTGCCGTGTTAGTGGATAATCTGTTCTTAAAGCCTATCTGACTGTCCTCAAAATTGAGTTTATCTTCTATTTCTTTCAGAATTACTCTTTCAAATAGTCTTGCAATTGCTGAAGTTGGTCATGTCGGGCTGTCCCGATTTCTGGAACGGGGTTATAATGTTTTTCATCATTGTACTCGGTAGGTGGTTGTGTTTGAGAATTGAGTAGAACAGAATGTTTAGTAGTTTAGGTATGTATCTACCTCCGTACCTTACGTGTTCAATACTTAACTATCATGTCCCGGAGATTTACCAGCCTTAGTAGCTTTGATGGCCTTCATTATATTAATTTATTAATCATTGTTTGGTTTTCACTTGACCCACACTTGTATACATTTTGTATATACAAAAATATGTTGTTGTACACCGTTATTGGATGATGTTTATTTTTTATAATACTGACTGTAAATTGGTAAAATAAAGAACAATACAAGAATACTGATTGTAAATTGGTAAAATAAGGAACAATACAAGAAGTACCTTGTGGGCGTGTTTCGTGATCCAAATATTTGCCTAATTTGGGCTTATATTTCCATGAGTGTAAGCGAGACAGAACACTAGGCAGTTGGAACAAATGAATTGTTGAGTTCCAATATCCTCTCTAATGAATTTTGGTAAAAAAATTAGTTGTGAATGCCATCTGGTGTGAATTCTTCCAAGTAATGCAATGCCGTTGTTTTTACTTCAAAAAGTCTTCTAGTTTCTTTATAAACTGTGTTTAAATATGGGCCTGACTTCCATAATACCCCCTAATTGAAATAACCAATCAGAAGTCGGCATTTCGAAAAAATCATAATGGCCGCCAGTCTCCTTGCATACAATTTTGTCCGGATCGTTGATTTTTGTCTTGCTTATTTTACTAATTTCTCCCTGAAATAATGTCGAATAATTTAATTTGATAATTTATTAATGATAATTAATAATTTAATTTAATCATTTTTTTATTTTATTTGAATACCGAACAAGAGTCCCGACTGCTACCGTCTGAAGCCAGTGAGACTCTGGCATCCGCAATTGGGGTATGTTGTGAGGCTGAAGGTTGTGGGGATGGAAAGGAGATAGGAAAGAGGAAGGTAGGGAAGTACCTGGCTATTCAGATCTGGTCACCAACACGGCTAATGCCATTTCAAGCAACGTTTCAATTCTGAATGGTGGTCTTACACCAGGGCGATACTGAGAGTATCTTCCACTCTGGAACGTGCCGCAAATATACTATATATTATTTTAAATGAATAAATTGTGAAATAACACAAATTAATCAAATAAATTTATTTGCCACGCCGGGATTCGATCCCGCGACCTTCGGTGTGCGAGTCAAGAGCCTTACCGCTGGACTACGCTGGCCGTCATGAATTAAATAGTCGTGATCTCATACTCATAATTCAAATTTGAATGCAGTATTTTCCATCGCCCCGAATGCCAATAGTTGTCTTTTATAGTAACTAAGGTGAATACAAAGATTTTTTTCTAAAAAGTATTCATATTGATCCTTAGCGGAATGGTGGCAACCCAGTGAGCACATGTACAAAATAATTGTTTTCTAGTGTAACAGTAAGCTTATTAAAATAACACGTATACAATGTGTCCGGAAACTCATAGTACAAGCGGGAAACTGGTGAATCTACATCATGTAGAGAACCCAAAAAACTTATTTTTTTCGATCTAAGCATTTCGATTTTAACATTATTTTTTTTCTATTTTTCCATTTTTTCGGCAACTAAAGGGTAAAAAAACTTTTGAGCCCGGTTTACCCTTCGATGCATTTTATAAGATATTACACAGCCGAAATCAACCCCCTAATGAACAATTTTTTCAAATTTAACCAAAAAAATTCCAACTTCGGACCCGATTTACTCGAAAACGAAAGCTTAAATCAAAAAAGTTATATCACAAATAGACTCCGAATGTGATGTAGATTTACCAGTTTCCCGCTTGTACTACGAGTTTCCGGACACCGTGTATATTGAAGTCACTAATACTGCCGTTGCCAAAATCTTCATTAAAAATTTGAATAACATCATATTTACCGACGTTTTTGCCATTCTGCTCAAAATTTGTGAGACGTCCAGTGATTTCGAAAGGGTAACCGACGAGTTCATCGAAAATCAATTCATCGAAAGCAAATTCATCGAAAACGAGTTCATCGAAAATCAATTCATCGAAAATCAATTCATCGAAAACGAGTTCATCGAAAATCAATTCATTGAAAATCAATTCATCGAATGAACAATTCATCGAATCGCCAATTCATCGAAAAACATTTTTTTTGTAGATATTAGAGCTATCAAAATTAAATACCCAAAAAGGTCTGTTTAACTGAGTTAAATGTGTTTAGCAACTGTCAGTTTCGTAGTGACAATGTAAAATTTATAGGTTATCTCTTCGATTTCCGATTGTCAGATACTGCAAAAAAGGGATATCTAAGGAACGGTGACCAGACAACTCATAATGAAACCAACTCATAAACAACTCAGAAAGGTCATTAAGAGTGATGATAAAAAATATTTAAAAATTGGTTAAATAGGTTAAGTTAGGTTAGGTTAGGTTAGTTTAGGTTAACCAATGCTTTTTTAACTTCTCGGTCCGCTCGGCATTTCTCTCAAATATCAACAAAATATATTTTTTCGATGAATTGGCGATTCGATGAATTGATCATTCGATGAATTGGTTTTCGATGAATTGGCGATTCGATGAATTGATCATTCGATGAATTGGTTTCCGATGAATTGGCGATTCGATGAATTGATCATTCGATGAATTGATTTTCGATGAATTGGCGATTCGATGAATTGATCATTCGATGAATTGATTTTTGATGAATTGGTTTTCGATGAATTGGCGATTCGATGAATTGATCATTCGATGAATTGGTTGTCGATGAATTGGTTTTCGATGAATTGGCGATTCGATGAATTGATCATTCGATGAATTGGTTTTCGATGAATTGATTTTCGATGAATTGGCGATTCGATGAATTGATCATTCGATGAATTGGTTTTCGATGAATTGATTTTCGATGAATTGGTTTTCGATGAATTGGCGATTCGATGAATTGATCATTCGATGAATTGGTTTTCGATGAATTGATTTTCGATGAATTGGTTTTCGATGAACTCGTTTTCGATGAATTTGCTTTCGATGAATTGATTTTCGATGAATTGATTTTCGATTAATTTCTTTTTCGATGAACTCGTCGTGAACCTTTCGAAAGTTACCAATGAGGAATATTTCAACTCACCGTCAGCCGAAATTAGTATGTTTAATTTATTGAATATTTCAGGATTTTCATGGAGCACCGTCCATTCTGGTGGATAAAAGAGACTCAGTACTACGGACCATTGCGGCTGAACAAACCCCAGTTGAGATATACGTCTCAGACTTGCGAGACGGGGCCCGGCTCTCCCAGTGGACATGTGATGGGGGCCACTTCCCTACTGGCTCTCATAGTCTTCTGGATAATTTCTTTAAGACGCAATTCTAATAGGGGGTAAGAAATAACTAATTAATAAGTAGTTGACTGCGTAATTATTTTGTGATCCACTTATTATTGGTGATATTTTACCAAATTAACTGTTTGTTGGTTAATTATTTTGTGATCCGCTTCATATTGGTGATATTTTACCAAATCAACTGTTTGTTGGTTAATTATTTTGTGATCCGCTTAATATTGGTGATATTTTACCAAATCAACTGTTTGTCTGGTTAATTATTTTGTGATCCACTTATTATTGGTGAAATTTTACCAAATCAACTGTTTGTCTAGTTAATTGTTTTGTGATCCGCTTATTATTGGTGATATTTTACCAAATCAACTCTTGATATGTCTCAGTTCAAAAGGTTAAAAACATTGTGTATTTATTATAGGTATTTAAAAAATATTACGTTAACTCCACACAGGAGGCCCTGAGGAAAATAATTTCGTTCAATGCCTATGTTATCTTTGGGGATGCAGTGTGAAGGGTCCTTTTAAGGAAAGAAAGGAGAAAGTTCTGGGCGGAAAAGAGTATGAGGGGTGGGTAGGAATCTGCCGGTCAGTATTCCAGGAGTAACTTAAAATCTGGCCCAAGTCGTTGGGGTCGAGAGAATCCAGCCTCTCCCGATCCGGCCTGCCATGCAGCTGGTGGGCAGAAGCATTCGCCAACAAGACATGGACAAACTTCTCCCGAAGAACCCGGGCACCCCTGCTAAGTCACTAAACGAAGCTTGTCGCTTGGGGTGACCTACGGTAGAGGTGTTAGTTATTCAATGAATGTTTTCCAGAACATACCCACCCCTCAAATAGTTTAAATGTGAATGATATATATATTTTTGAAAAATATATATATTTCTGGATATATAAGTTGTTCAATTTCTATATCCTCTACATCAACTTTCCTTGATTTGAAGAAAACTGCAAAAAACTGTCACATCTCTAGCGAAAATAAATAATTGCTTTTCAATTTTTGGAATAATGAAATGGAGTAATATAATTTTGAAAAGTGTTAATTTTTTTAATGTCTTAAGTAATTTCGATAAATAAAATGGATTTTGATATTCACTTAGTGATTGACTCACAATATAGAAGCTTTTGAAACTCAACTGACCTGACGCGCGAGTTTCTAAACCCGCCACCATGGCAAAATAATTGCTTTTGATTGGTTTAATTCCGATGTAGCGGGTTTTGATAGTAACTTCTTGAAAGATATAAGTAGTGTATTTTTTTTTCTCACTCGCAGTTTTAACATGGTTATTGATTGTGATAAGGGAGGTTTTGAAACTCAATTTTAGGTTCCTCTGATAGATGTCATAATCAGATCATTTTGTCAAAAAATCGGATAGCGGGTATTGAAATTATAGAACTCATACATCACTGCATATGTTTGAGAAAAAAAGCGCGGACCGAACATGGAAAGGAAAGAGGCATTTCGTGCCGTTTACAGTTGCTTTGTTCCTTTCCCAAAATTTATGGTTTGGCTTGTGCTTTTTTCTCACATGTATATGCTGCATTACACTTTGAAATGATTGATCTTACTAGATATGGAGAAGATATTTTGAAAAAGTGCAGTATTTTGGCATCCAAGCGGCCATATCAGTGTTAAAACACAAGCACATCCCATCGAATAGTGTAATCTTACAGGAGAATGAAAACAAATGATGAACAAGCGGTCCTGTCGAAAAGAGACACTAGCGACATCTCGCGGAGATGGAGTGATATAACTTAAGTGTTTGCGGGGCAGATAATCACAATCACTTTCCTATTCAGAATAAAACGTGAAACAGAAAATTTTGACTTGCAACCCTTTTCTATGGGATGTGCGATACGAATGCTGATTTTTTTACCACTTTTAACAATGTGGCCGTACAATCCATACAATTTTTTAATCAATTGTTGATGGAACGGCATTCAAAAGGTAAAAAACATTAAAACGTTTTGTTGTTATTTGTAGGGCATGTGAAAATTGGATACAAATTTTATTGTGGACCATAACAGGCCTTCTGACTCTGTTCATATCCACGTCTCGGATTTACGTCGCTGCGCATTTCCCTCATCAGTGCATCTTGGGAATGATCATAGGTTCGTGGAACTGAATAATGCATTTATTACTTTTTAACCTGTTGAACATTGGATGGTATTTCGAAAAACCGCACAAAAATTAACTTGATGAGTTCTGATCAAATATCGATATAAAAACAAAGGAATTATTTTTTTGGGATTGTTTTCTGTTTACCAAATAATATATCTTATTATTCATGTATTACATGATAATATCGTAAGAAGTTTTCCCAGAATAGCTAACTTTAACTAAAAAAAAAATTCTCCCATTCGGCAAACAAATATCAAAAACTGATTTTATTATTTCTACACAAACCTGAATACACGTAAAAAAACAATTCAAATGAGTTTTCAAATAAATAATGTCATTGAAATTCTTTTGAAAACGTACAATATTTATCTATTTATCATTTTTACCACTGACAGCTGACCCGCAAAGTCTTAGAAAATTCATTTAAAATCATTACGAGAAGCTAGATTAATCAAATCAACTGTTACATCTAAAAAGATGTTGGCGCAAGCGATTCTGACCTTGTCCTTCATACAGTTTCTTTATACATAAGGGTTAAAATCGCATTTAAAAAAAAAAAAAAAGATTTTTTGGCCCGCCGGCGGGCCAGTGACAGTTCAGAGATTAACCCGGCGAGCATAAGGTTTGGTAAAATTTACCGGAGGCAATTTTTGTTGCTCGATAATTTCAGTTTACCGTGCTCAACTGTTCCATGTCCTGGGGTAGTTACGCGGGGGGAAGTAAGGAAGCGATAAGAAATGAGGATTTAGTCAGCCACCGCTCAGCGAGGTAGTTAAGACATCGTCAAAGTTGTCGGCGGGTGAGTTTTACCCACCTAGCGCTCGGTGTTACTATTTATTAAGATGAATAATATAATTCAAGTCTGATTAGTTATAGAAGAAAAACTATTATAATTTGTGTTTATTATGATTAAAACTTTAGAAGATTTTTTTATTTTTGTGTGTTTTATTTAGTTTTATATAAAAATGGACAATTAAGTGCCATAAGTTGAATTCTCTAAAAAAAATGTTGATTCGTATAAAAATGATTACTCTACTAAATTATAACACTTTTATTCCTAGTTTCTAAAAACAAGTAGTTCGAAACAGGAAAAGTAAGTATATTATCGGACTTAAAAATTGTAATGTTGAGAATAAAAAAAACGTTCTAAGTGCGAATTTCGGTTGAAAATTACCCAACCATATACTCTATGTTACAAATTTGAACCTAACGCTCGCAGTACAATAAATTGAATGCTTGTTTAGCTTTTGGACAAATTATTCTGATAAACTGTCAAGCATAACGGTCCGCATACTGATGAATGATTAGATTGTCATTAAATGTGACGAGAGTTTGAAACAACCCTACCTTGGCTTTTACAGCTATGAAATTATGAGAAAATAAAATGCTTAACCTGATCTATGCAATTGTCGCATATTTTCATTGGCGACCATACACATACGCAGATGAAGTATATCGTCCAGTTGATTAGTCAGACATCTCCAAATACTAAGTTTTGAAATAATAAGGAAAGCAATATTTGAATACTCACCATAAATCAAATGTTATTTATACGTGTTTGTGTTTTACGTGTTAAGAGGGCATTACCAGAGAACGCCGGAAATACGTCATTTTCAAAAAAGTTTTTAGACGTATTGACTTTTTTCCACAAAAAATTATAAATGGATTTCGAAAGATTGTTCTTTTATCTAGCATTCGTATGTAATAAATTTTGAGAATTTTTTTTAATTTTTAGTATAATAAGGTTATTCCATAGGTCGTTGGCAGATTTGTTAAATTTTCAAAAAAAGTTTTTGTATTATACCACACCCATTTCAAATAATGTAATCATGCAGTAAAATAAATCAATACATTTTCTAGCAGAGCTATGTATTAGAATTTTAATTTTAGTTTCAATAAGATCATTAAAAAATATGTACGTACATGTGTTTCTTGACGAAAATTGGTCCATTTGTGTATTTATTTGCGCACTTACAAACTAATATATTTCAGATTTTTTTAACATTGTTATTAAATTTAGACATTATTGAAAAATGATAAATACTTATAATCAAAAAATAACTACAAAAAGTACACTATTTTAATAGTTTTATCATCACGCCTTCCAGCATTTTTGGATGAAGGTATAAATTAAAGCTGATTTGGATTGAAATAAATTTGATATTGAGTTATAATTTAAAAAAGCTGGTACGGAGAATAATTAATCTTTCTCGTTGTAACCGCCCTGCACGATCGGAAGAACAACTTTCGACGAAATGTGGATTTTCGTCCGCTGGCTGGTTAAACGTTCTTAAATATGCTATAAAATAACACCGGGAAGCATAACGGTTTGATATATTAGTATGACACTAGCAGTTGAAAACCCACTCCCCAGGTTTTTGCTGCTAGGCCCTGCGGGCGGCTTTTAGTTCAGCTTCGCCAAGTTTGAGTAGGAACTGGTTCCAAAAATAGCCAGTTCCTCGGTCCACTGTGATCCAGTGACAGCTAGTCACCGAGGCAAAGTAACCGAAACACGCAATGATGCCATAATATGAAATATACTCGTATATTGCATGTAACCGCTATAAACTCTAGTACTTACACCTAGGTAATAAACGTCCATACGCAAGCTGCTTACGCAAGTAACGACATCTTTTGGCAGATCCTTGAACTAAAACCTGAATTACAACGGTAGCTTTGCTTGAAATTTCACGAACACAGATGTTATTTGTGGCGCGGCGTATAAGGCATGACATCGGACATGCAATGGAAATCAGGTTTCGGAATTCAACCACACGCAGATCGTAGGCTATTAATGCTGTTTGTTTTTGAAATATCCTACTAGAGACCCAGAATACATTTAAAAAAAATTAAAGTAAAAATAGCAACACTAAAAATAGACTAGCGCAAAGATCTATAGGATTTAGCCTGCGTGAGATAGTATAATCGATCTCCTCTTTGTGCGGTGCTTCGTAGCCTATCGGTTTCCTCTTTATGTGGTGCTTCGTAGGCTTTAGTTTTCTGAAGGTTTCAATTTTACCGCATGTGAATTGCACACTGTGATTTTTTTAAAGTAAAAACTTCTTCTGCACCGTTATGATTTGAAACTCGATGAAACGAAAAATAACGACACTAAAAAGAGACAAACACATATGTCTATAGAATTTAGCCTGCGAGAGAATGAGCTAGTATGATCAGTGCTTCATAGCCTCCTCACTCTTGTCTACTTTGAAATTCAGATGAAACGGAAGTGCATCACTAAAATTAATTATTTGACGGTCCTCAGTTCTAATATAATGCGATAAATTCTCTCTGCAACAAACAAACTCCGATAGCGCCGCGGTATAAAGCGCCTGACTCAGTGCCCAGAGAGACATCCAGCAAACGGAGGTTCGAAACCTACCAAATTCAAAAAAATAAACATTTTTGTTTTTGTAAAATCAATATCCAATCTTCAAATCACTTTAAAATAAACAGGTAAAAGAAAAAAAAGTGTCATCTAGCGACTTTCTAGTTTCACTTCTACCGTACGTGAATTTCACACTCTGATTTTTTTTTAAATTTATCTTAAAAAGTGCTCTGTGATGCGATAAATTGCGTTGAAATGACCAGCATTGTGATAGTTAAAATTGATTATTGAAGTGAAAACTTCTTTAGCACCATTGTGATTTGAAACTTGATGAAACGAAAAAGCGACACTAAAAAGAGACAAACACATACATCTATAATATTTAGCCTGTGAAAGAATGCGATAGATTAATCGGTCTCCTCTTTGTGCGGTGCTTCGTAGCCTCTCCATTCTCGTCTGCTTTAGTTTCACTTCTTCCACGTTTGAATTGCACACTCTGTTTTTTTGTTAATATCTCTCCATTTTCAAGGTTTGGCCACAACGTACGTCATCGTCGACTACCTTCTGACGCCATTTTTAAGCTTGGAAGACGATTACAAAAAGAAACATACTGAATTGAGTTTGCCCGCTAAGGGGTCCAACTGTAGCTACATGCGCGTGCTAAGGAAACGCATGTTGAAGCACGTCTCGGGCACCATTGCGTGCATTCTGCTGGCCTTTGGACTCTACTGGGGCATGAAAGCTTTTGGGATAGACCCTCTGTGGAGCGTTAAGTTGGTAAGTATTTACTTTCTCCTGGAGAGTTGATGGAGGTCAAAGTGAGATGCTGAAAACTGTTTAATGGGGAAGTCTGGTCCAGCCAAGTGGTTTTCACAATAAGGAAAAATATTATGGCTTTAAAAAAATATGTTCATATAGGCCAATAAACGCTGATTCTGAATATGTAAGTTTTATTTAATAATATTAAACACAGAGTTTTTAAAAAATTATTAAAAAGTCCAATTTTAATCGGGTCGTAAAAACACGCCGTCAAGTTGGCATCATTGAAATGTTTAGTGGTGATGTCACTATTCGTCGTGTCATCTAAATGAGATTTGGCAATAAGGAACTCCAGTGAAAAATATTATGGCTTTAAAAAATATGTTCACATAGACCAATAAACGCTGATTCTGAATTTGTAAGTTTTATTTAATAATATTAAACGCAGAGTTTTTAAAAAATTATTAAAAAGTCCATTTTTAATCGGGTCGTAGAAACACGCCGTCAGGTTGGCATTGAAATGTTTAGTGATGACGTCACGACACGACGAATCGTGACGTGACCGTAAAGTCATCGTATGGGAATGTAAGTATGACACAAGCCAGCGTATTAATTTATTCGTTTATTTACATATCTACTGTTTTAGATTTAGTTGTTGTGTTTATTGAAACATTATAAAGGTATCTCTTATTAGTTTATCTCTATTATTGAAAATATTTAAAAACTACTGCACAAAAAAAATAGTAATACTACTTCTAGGGAGAATGCTTCGAACACCGAGTTTCGAAATGGCGGCAGTTGATCAGCTGATTGCCCGATCCTATAGTAACTTTTCAGGAGTGATGACGTCACACGATTCACCATACATACGGTGGTTTTCGGGAGATCTTGAAAAATTAAAACTTTGACAATTATTTTAACTATTAAAACTGACTCTAAAAATAAAAATAAAAATGCAGTTATTTAAGTTATAAGGTCATTATTCATTAAAAAAATTAAAAATTGGACTCGAGTTCTCCATTCAAAGATATAATATATTTTCGTTCACAAAACTTTTGTTACTTATGAAAGTACATTTTATCAAGAAAAAACACTATTTGACAATTTGCTCAACAACTTGCTTGGCACACACCGCTCCTAACTATATTTAAAGATCGAATTTGATGCTATAACTTTGGGAATGTATTCTCCACATGTACGGAAATGCTTTTAGACGACAACAAAAAAAGTCGATTTTTTGGATCGGCTGGACCAGACTCCCCCCTTAATAGTTGGGTCCACAAAGAGGTGCTTGTTTTTAACATCTCAGGCCTGCAAATAAGTTTGTCGTAGCAGATTTTCGGGTTCATTCCAAAAGAGTTTCATTACGACAAACCCCAATCTATGGATGCCACTGGCAATTGGTACCTTTGTACGGTAATCACATAAAATAAAATAAAGGGTTTACGGAAACCTTTAAAAATTGGCTGGATGACAGGACTGATGTTTATGTGTGCATAATGAATCTGTATTTTCCATTTTAGGCTTTTAAATGGTGCCCTTCTCCAGAGTTCCTCCACTACAACACCACTCCGCTTTATTCCTTTGTGGAGTCTACGGCGTCCATGTTTGGTCTGGCTATTTGTCTCACACCTTCCATTAAAAGGTATTTATTTTCATTTATTAAACCTCAAATTGTAATCTATCTATCTATCTATCTATCTATATAAATAAAAATGAATCGCCGAAATGTATGTACGCCAAAGATATTCAAATACAGAAGAGATATGCTATGGTGTCCGCGCAACTGTCGCCGGACTACGCCCTAACTAGAGTAGTTTTCATACAAAAAGAATTTGTTCATTTCGTTGATTTTTTGAAAATGTGCATTAATATTGGTTAACAATATATTTTGAATAAGGAAAGAATTCGTTCATTTAGTTTAACGTTCGTTTGGTTTATTCGTTAATTATTTGTTCTTTTAGTTTATTTGTTAATTGGTAAACAATATCGGCGACACCCGGAAGCGCAGACCCACATAGTAAAAACAGCAGATAGCACATATACTTATATTTCAATATCTTTGACGTACGCGCATAACTTTCGAACGACTGCTCCAAATTGGATAATTCTTTTTTTGTGTTCGTTATTGTCAGGACAAGGTTTGTATAAAACTTCTGGAGAGCTCTGGCATTATGAAATTTGTATAAAAAAATTGCTATTGGTGGCACGCGAGCTGTTTGAAAACTGAATGTATGGAATGCAGGAGGGGGGAAGGGGGAGGGGAACTCGGGTAGGGGGTTCGTGGGAGGGGAACCAGTGAGGAGGAAGGGGAACCTGGGAGGGGGGAGGGGGATCTGGGAGGGGAGAGGAAAACTCGGGAGGGGAGAGGGAAACTCGGGAGGGGAGATAGCGGGACAGGGGAAGGGAGAAGTGGAGTGGGGAGAAGGAAGGTGGAGGAGACGGAGTGGGAATGCGAGAGGGGAAGGGGACGCAGGAGAAGAAGGGGAGGCGGTAGGAGAACGGAACGAATAGGAAAGGACACGCAGGGAAAAACAATTTCTTTGTTAAATGGCATAGCAACGCATGCCAGGTACCAGCTAGTATTTTAATAAAAATGAAGACAATATTAGCGAAACTCAATTGAAAATCTGAAAACAGAAAAATCAAAAAAAGATACAATGACTCGAAGCCAGGACCTATGCCTTGCCGGGGCGGAGCTCTGCCAACTGAGCTAATGTGTCCCTATCCGTTTCGGTCATATTTAACTGTATCATGTGTGTAAGTTTAGAACATCACACCAGAAGGGTGACTCTTTATCTTTTGTGTTAAGTCAGCATTACGAGACTATTAAGACCAAAATGCTAAAGCGGTCGGAAGTTGTCCATCGTGACAAATTTCTGTCATTTTCTATGACTTTCAATAGCTGTGCCTGTCATTTGTTGATGTGATATGCTTGGTGTAACTCTAAGTGACCAGCTCAGGTATGGGGGCTCCTTAACCAGAGTTAAGTTACCCTCTCAGAAACTGGGCGTACTGTACAGGGTCCACAGATACTTTAATAGACGACCGGCGTGGTCGAGCAGTAAGACTCTTGATTCGTAATCCGAAGGTTGCAGGATCGAATCCTGGAGTGGGCAAATTAATTTAATTTGATTAATTTGTGATATTTCACAATTAATTCATTTAAAATAATATGTAGTATGAGAGTTCCAGCTGCTCCCATCTGGCTCCAGATGGGAGCAGCTGGGACTCTTGTGAGATATTCGCATAAAAAAAAAATACACAACTGCTAGCCCTGTACAAATCGCAAGTGCACCCCACGATTGAATTTGGCAGCCACCTCTGGTCTGGAACCCCAAAATATCTGACTCTGTGCAGGAACAGGCGGTCCATCTGATAGATTCTCCTAATTTAGGATGGGAATGCTGGAAATGAATGAATGGAAACACACCCAATAAATGTACACAGTTGAAATTTTTCATATGAGAATGAGTCATTTCTACAACTCATTCTTGAGTTCAACAGATCGCTGTGGAACGATTTGCCGGCCTCTGTATTTCCTCCCTTCTACAACATGGGACTTACATCTCTTAACAAGGATTACACGGAAAACGTGCCGTTATCTCTGGCATTAGCATAACTATTTTTAAGAGTTGGTGTCTCAACACAAGCGCAGTGTTTAGCTTGTTAGCGCGATGCGAACACCGCATTTAAGAAAACTGCCAAAATGTGTCGTATATGGCCAACTTAACATGTGTTAAAACATTTGTTAAGTTGGCAAAACTTAACACATGTTAATTTTTTTTTTTTATTGTCGCAAAAGAAACAGAATCACCCTTCTGCTGTATGTATATCTCTACACATTATAAATTAAAGTCCTCCGCCGTGTCTGTCTGTCTGTTCGCTATAAACTCAAAAACTACTGAACGAGTTTTCATGTGGTTTTCACCAATAGATAGAGTGGTTCATGAGGAAGGTTTTAGTATATAATTTGTCAAGTGTAAATTGGTTGAAATATGGAATACAACTTTTTCCCGCGGCATCGCTCGCTTCGATTCCCACTCCGCCTCCTCCACCTTCCCTCTCTCCACTCCACTCCCCCCATCAACCCCCCTCCCCCTCCCCTTCCATCCACCCCACCCCCCACTCCCCTTCCGTCCACCCCACCCCCCACTCCCCTTCCATCCACCCCTCCTCCCACTCCACTCCCCCAATCAACCCCCCTCCCCCCACCCCTTCCCCCACTCCTCCCCACTCCACCTCCCCCCCCCACCTTTCTCCACCTCTCCCCCCCACCTTCCTCCACCCCTCCCCCTTCCCCTTCCCTCCCCCCTCTCTCACCCCACTCCGCCTCCTCCACCTTCCCTCTCTCCACCCTACTCCCCTCATCAACCCCCTCCCCCTCTCCCTCCACCCACCCCTCCCTTCACCCCCTACCTCTCCACATTCCCTCTCCCCTCTTTTTAGCACTCTTTTTAGGGTGAATTGCCTAATTTAAAAAAAAAAAAACCATTGTTTCCAAGGCGACAATTTGTTTGCTTTTTTCTGACATTTGCAATAAATCGATTTTCTTAGGGACAGAAAACGTATGATAAATGATTTCATAACGCCAGAGTTTACCAATATATATGGCCCATAGTACTCGCAAATAATGTAGCTTTCTATTGGTGAAAGAATTTTTAAAATCCATTCAGTAGTTTTTGCGTGAAAGAGTAACAAACATACATCCAAACATCCATTCATCCATACAAACTTTCGCCTTTATAATATTAGTAGGATTAGTAGGAAATTGTGGTGACGAGCGGACTGGCAGCGGGCGGTGTGGATTTGATATGCATGCTAATCTACAGTTTTATGCCGAGGTTGATGAAATTTTGCACATGTGGCCTTCAAACAAGAGGAAGGTCACTGTCTACATTTGATATCTAAAACTCTATGTAAAGCCCGGACATTGCCGGCGACTTCAAATTGTACTTAAATAAAAAATAAATCTCAATAACTACAATTTCTCAATACATTTTGATCCTAACAATGTTTGTTGTGAATTTCAGTTACAGATACAACACAAAGTCACGGTCCCTCATCATAGCAGGTATTTCCTCGCTATTGTTTCAGCAGATGTTCGAACAGTGGGAAACCTCTCTCGATCAAAACAGCGCCACATATTTCTTTCTCATGAACTTCTTCCAGTACGCCTTGAGGCCCATGTTCTTCATCAGGATTGTACCCCTGCTCGCTACGTGCAGAAACAAGTGGAAGAATCTAAAGGCGGAAGAAATTCAAAATGCGGCCAACAAGAAAGATGAATGAATCTCAAACGCCTTAAAAGTATCATTTTTTTATGAGGTGCATTTTGGGTTGCGCAATTAGAGTTGATCCAAACAACACACACTATTGTGTATATTGGTGCATATGTAGGTATCCTTGCGAAACGTCACTGAGATACAGCCTTTTGTCTTGCTTATTCCTACTTAATGTTTTTATTGAAAAAGTATAACATATGTATAAGTCAATGACATTACAAAACATATAGACTCGGTATTGTATCACAAAATGTGGCAAGTAAGAATCACACTTATGTTTTCAGTAAATTCTTAATTCAAATGTTCATTAAGGCTCTGCAACCGGGCCCGAAAAGAAGAAGATGGAGAAATACGAAATTACGAATGTTAGAGGAGAGCGCTAACATTTAAAGCGACAAAATCGATGCGAAAATGTTTAATAAAACACGACTCGTTTAAAATAGAGCAAAAATCTCACGGGCATTATCTTAAACAGCATTTAAAGAAACACTGTGAATTTGTTCATACAATAATAACTTGTAAAATAACTGAAACAAACGTGTTAATAATAATTTTTGGAGCATACTTTGCGATTTTTTTCTATCGAGAGAATTTTATATGATTTGCGTTTCGGCGCGGGCAAAGTCTAGATATTATCTTCAAGAATAACATATATTTTTTTAAGAGCTTTAAAACTTACTGTGTTTAACCCCTCCGAATTTTCGAGAATATTCGCTTTGGTGTCTCTAACGAAATGACATTTTACGAAAACTTTTTGTTATTACCGCTTCACAATTAAAGCTCTATAAATGAAACATTTCTTAACGTAGCCGAATAGTAAAAACTGTTTTAGAAAGGTTACAAAATAGGCTTTCAAATTATTATATTACAAATAAATATTAGCATTTGTAAATATTAAAATTTAGAACGCAAACATTAAAAATAGGTAAAAATGACTCACGTGATGTTTTTATGTGAAAACGGTACTAAAATCACAGATTATGTAAACAACAATACTTATTCTATTGTATATATGTGTAATAAACACTTTCGTCACCTCACTTTTTTATCATTTCATATAAAAATATTTAATAAAAATTTAAAATGTGGAGCGCGGTGGAGCCGCCGGTTGCAAATTTGCGTGGGTAAATATTTTTGTCAACTACACGACTAACAGCTGATTTGTTTTATGTATTTCCATGGACAACTTGATAGAGATGTGCAGCTTGATCTACTATCGACCTTTTACTTTTTGGTTTAGGGTAAGGCGGCCAACTTTGTAAAATATCAATGCGGGACACAGTGGCATGGGGTGTCGACGGGGGGGGGGGGGGGTGGGAGTACGTTACAAATTTTCTCTCAAGAAAATCCAGAATTTTGCTCATATAAACTACAATCACAACATGAAAATGGTTTCTCTTTAATTCCGGCACGCATACGTGGTCTGTAACTAGAATTTTATGACTGCACTTCAAATAAGATAAATGTGTCACCAGATGAATCCACAACACAAACTTTACATTCTGAAAACAAAACTGTTTTAAATATCTGTATTCGGCGAATTAAAACTACACTCAGAACATGAAAATAGTTTCTGTTTGATTCTGGCAGTACATACATAGTCCTAGTGGCGTAACTAGGTACGAAAATAACACCGTATTCAATATTTTTGTGACAATATCCTTAGTATTTTTTTTCCACGGTCGGGTGTCACCTCCCGTCGGGTGTAGTGTCACCACCCCGTCGGGTGACACCCGGGGCGGTCCTCCCGCCTCGCTACGCTACTGCATAGTCCGCAACTATAATTGTATACCTGTACTTCGAATAAGAGAATGTTTTCCTATGAAAAATTTTTTTTAACGTGTCGGTTACCCGGGCGTTAATTAACATCAATAGTTATTTACATATATGTGCGCTACCCGACTCACTAGACAATATCGGTTCTGAACCGGGTAGCAGAATATCTATAATTACATTTATCATTAAGATTAAAGCAAAAACATACAAAAATAATAAATAAAAATACAAAGTACAAAAGAATAACATAAATAAAAATACAAAAGATAACCTACATATAAAAATCTAAATATAAAAAAAAAAATACAAACATTTGTAAAGTAATTGAACATTTTCAGTATGAAAGTTCTTTTTTTAAATTTTAATATATGTTTAAATAACAATATACAACGTATAAAAAATAAACACGTTCAGTTTGCAAGTAACTTGTTAATAAATATGTCATCAGATGAATCAAGTTAAAATTTTACATTGTGAACACAAAACCGGTTTAAATTAAATCTGCATGCGGCGCATTAAAACTACGCTCAGAACATGAAAATGGTTACTCTTTGATTCTGGCAGCACATACAACTGCAAATAGAATTTTATAACTGCACTTCGAATAAGAGAATGTTTTCAGTCGAAATATTTCATCAGATGAATCCAACTGGAATTTAACATTCTGAACACAAAACTGGTTATTTATAATTAAGAATATCTGTATGCGGCGCATTAAAACTATACTCAGAACATGAAAGAAAGAAAGTAAGTTTTGTAAGAAAAGAAATTCTTTTTGAAATTCAGTGAATTACAACTTCGCTTTTACGCGGTCGGCGTTTCGCGGTCAACAAATTGTTTGATTTGATTTAAATGCCAAGTACGGATTATCAATTACGTATCACGGGTTGCACTTATTCAACACTACACTGACGCTCTTTGGCTTACCTAAATAATCCCATAAATATACTAATCCCAATAAACCAATTCCTAGACCGATATCTTCGGGCAAAGGCTCGGGACAAAAAGTCTAGGGACAAATATTGTATTCAACTTAACCACAGATGAACGGAAATGGTTAAAATAGACTAAGCATAGAGAAAGTTTATTTGTCTACCATGGACAATATTACAAAAATATTGGAATGCGGGACATGCGGGACGCTTTAGACGAATTGCGGGACTATTTCATCAAATATTTCAATGCGGGACAACAGCCGTCAATGCGGGACGGTCCCGCAGAATGCGGGACGGTTGGCCGCCTTAGTTTAGGGATGTAACTAAAACAATAACGGAGTTAGAACGATTTCTACACGCTTAAGAAATCGAAATAATTGTGTTATTTATAATAATATTTATTACTTATTCCTTGGATTTTACTAGTTTTTGTTAAGTAATGGAAAAACTTTCTCATTACATTCAAGACCATTTCCGCAATTATTTACGCAATTTGATTAGAGATAGTGCTCGACCTCACGTGATGTGCAATGGTTTAGTACTAAATCAAAAGGATAGCAATTACCATATCTTTTGCTTGCCACTTTAAGATATCTACAACGTGTCTGTGAGTTTTGTATTGTCATTGGTTTGTTGTATAAAATTGAATATTTGAAAAGTTTTACATTGTATTCTTTTTATATTTTTAAAAATGAACTTTTTCAATTTCACTGGAATGTCCTTGTCTGATGTTGAAAATAAGAAGTGTGAAACATGATGCATGCAAGCAAAGCATCTATGTGAGTGCTGTGTTTGTGTCAACTCTGGCTGCGATGCCTGTAATGCTGGCAAAGAAATTCATATCAATGGTTAAGAAGTAGTAATGTTATGTTTGTAGTGCAATGAGCCATTCACATGATTTTTTTCATTTCTGGATAGATTCTTAAAGTTTTCCATACTTTTTAAACTTCTTTATCATATTTTCAAAGCTGCAGAAATTATTTAAAAACAGAGCATTTATTTTTTAATACTTTAGAAATCGATGCATTTTTTGTCATTTGAACAACCTTTTTAAATTGGAAAAAATAATATGGTTGCAATTTATCTCATTTTCGTATTCTCAGTAGAAAAACCTGTTCACATGAATTTTTTTTAGCCACCTAATATTTATTAATTTATAATAATTAAAAAAAATTATGTGTTTTTGTGGCTATTTATTTATAAGTAGAAAATTATTTAAAAGCTTTAAAAAAGTTTTGTTGTGATTTTTTGTGATTTATTTTTGCACTTGCCTAGACCAAATTTACTATTTATTTTACCTTTGGAATATTATTTATTTATTTAGTTTATTTATATTTTAAGTAGATATAATGGAATGATAATAGAATCTGCATACATTATTTAGATTGTTATTAAGTTACCATTAAATTAGAAAATTTTACATAGCACTATTTAGTTATAAAATCACCTCAAAACAGTGATGTCGTACGGTTTCCGGAACAACAGATTTTCAACAAAAAATCTTCCAATCCATGCTGTAGTTTAAGCGCGGGTCACATTATGCTGGTTGCCAGCTGCTGCTTACCAGCGGCTGGTAGTAGTACCAGCTAGCAGCGGCGGGCAATCTGGTCACACTACTGTTGCTGCTACTCGCTAGATTTTCCAATCTTTTGCAATTCCTTGCGGTAGGTATCACGTAAACTTTTTATTTTTTTTTCAAAGAATCAAGTGATCCTGGTATATCTGACATGTGTAAGTTGTCTAATAGTTTGTTGTACGACACCTCTTTAAAGTTTCTATTTGAATAGTCTTTCGACGTAACGTCCCACAAACAAGGATAATTTTGAAAAACGTTTAAAAATGTTATTATTTGTTTCGCAGTCCACTTTAACTCAGACATTATAAATAACTTTAATTATATCAATTAAAAATTACAAATTATAAAATAGTCACAACTAAACAACTTCACAAAAAAAAACACGTGCTTTCTCGTTGCTGATAGACGCAATAGTGGTCAGACTGCGCTGCCGGCTGGTGCCAGCGGTCACGTGATTGATTATTCGCCGCTGCCTGCTACCAAAAGTTAAACATGTCCAACTTCGTCAGCCGCTGACAAATACTCGCCGGCTGGCGACGCCAGCGCCGAATTTTGTTGTCACACCAAGCTGATCGACGGCTGGCAGAAGCGGCTTCTTCAAATCGCGGCTGGCAACCAGCATAATGTGATCCGCGCATTAATAATTTAAAACTTTGGAAAAGTGAGCTCCCGCGACCTAATAAATGGGTTTCTGAAAAAAAAATTATGCATAAATAGGTTTCTGGAAATCTTTTGGGTGACAGCACTGTTTCAAGAGCGCTTTAAACATGGTTGTTATTGTAGTGCAGCTTTTTGTTATTTTTAAAAATAAATTATTTGTTTGTTATCTTCAATTTTATTTAAATTATTATTAATAAAATTATTACTTTCTACTATTATTTCATAGACACATACTCAAATGTAAACCAAAAATTAAATAAAAACCATAGACATATGAATATTAGTAGACCAGAACATAAAGGTGAGGAGTAGACAATAACTACAGCGGGGCGCAGAGCGGGAAGATGACTTTGGAGATATGTGATTCGTCGATAACTCAATATGACAGCATACAGGCATCTTGCATTATAATATCACCATTTAGTTCTTAAAAGTAAACTCTGCTTTTGAATGAATAGACCTTTTTACATGGGAGCGTGAATTGCTCGCCGCGTAATGAACAAATTTGCAAAGTCTAAATACGAGTGATAGTATATATTTACACATTTTCAAAACACAAACCATGTTTTTTGCGGTGTTATTTCGTAAAATGCACCGATGAGCGCTCGACGCTGACTCGCAGAAGAATGATGACGTCAAATTTTTTAGATTCATGCGAAGCCATACTCAATCCCAACCGGTATGGGAAGGGAGAAATAATACGCTTTTATCACTTAGGGCAGATCTATTAATATTCATATGTCTATGATAAAAACCAATTGATGATCTTAATATTATATACCTATATGTGTAAAGGAATACCTACCTAGAAATGCATAGGATTCCTTTGTGTTCGTGTGATTTGTTTTGTCATTACCAATAAAGAAGTACAACCAATAGACAAATTGTCTTATACATGTATAAAATTTAATAAATAATATTTATTATAAAAATTCCTTTTGTTGACAGCAGTGTGCATTTTTGTAGTTCCTACCCACTGCTTTGTCATAAAGCATGCATTTCTACTGGATTGTCTAATATTTCATGTTACAGTAAACATATTACTTTATATACAGTCGATTCCACTTAATTGGTTTACCGGTTTATTGGAATAGCCGGTTATTTAAGCCGAAACCCAAGGAACAGAAACTAATACCAATTTACTTTGGTTAATAAATTCCCATCTGAAATTGATGCAAAACGTGTCTCAGTAAACAAATTTTAGTTAAGAGGGGAGGGCGTGCGGTATGTAGCGCAGGTGAGGGAGGGGATGCGCTATGGGTGCTTTGAGTTCATTGGGCAGTAGTTTGGTAGATTTTGCCCACGTTCGACGTCTGCTGACATTCGTCAACACAAAGTTGTTGACTTCGCACTACCATAAGAAGTTATTTTTTGGCTTACTGTAATTTATTTGTTCATGTTTATTTTTATTTGTATCTACATTTGATTATTTTATTTTGTCATATTCATATGTACCTAAAAGTTAGTACACAATTATTTTTCTGTAATAAAGTTTTAAAAATAAAAATATATTCGAGAGAACCCGAATGAATGTGTAGCAGCCAAAGCAGTCTCCAACAGTCAGTCCACGTGGAAGTTATCAGATAGATACATGCCTACCTAGCTACACATTATCGTGGCGCCACATTATCGTAGTGCCTATCGTAGACCTACCTAGCTACACATTATCGTAGCGCCTATCATAGACCTACCTAGCTACACATTATCATAGCACCTATTGTAGACCTACCTAGCTACACATTTATTTATTTATTTTATTTATTTATTTTATTTTATTTAAGTATATAAAACAGGCATGGTGCCCAAAAAATTATATACATGTATGTTTAAACATAATGATAACGAAAATACATAGTATCGAAAATGATAATATTAACATAGTGATTGTATAATAACAAATAAATGAAATGATAATAATAACAAAAGATAGTAACAAAAGTAATTAAGCTGAGGTGAATGACAAGTAGGAATGGGTAAAAGGTAAGTACATGGTATTATCGTATATTATTATCGTATTATCGTAATATCACATTATCGTAGCGCCTATCGTATACCTACCTAGCTACACATTATCATAGCGCCTACCGTAGACCTACCTAGCAACACATTGTAGCGCCTATCGTAGACCTGCCTAGCTACACATTATCGTAGCGCCTATCGTAGACCTACCTAGCTACACATTATCATAGCACCTATTGTAGACCTACC
Organism: Limnephilus marmoratus; assembly: GCA_917880885.1. Classification (NCBI taxonomy): domain Eukaryota; kingdom Metazoa; phylum Arthropoda; class Insecta; order Trichoptera; family Limnephilidae; genus Limnephilus; species Limnephilus marmoratus. The sequence goes on along the minus strand of OU862932.1, from coordinate 22,261,490 downwards.
TAGCTACACATTATCGTAGCGCCTATCGTAGACCTACCTAGCTACACATTATCATAGCACCTATTGTAGACCTACCTAGCTACACATTATCGTAACGCCTATCGTAGACCTACCTAGCTACACATTATCGTAGACCTACCTAGCTACATAGCGCCTACCGTAGACCTACCTAGCAACACATTGTAGCGCCTATCGTAGACCTGCCTAGCTACACATTATCGTAGCGCCTATCGTAGACCTACCTAGCCACACATTATCGTAGCGCCACATTATCGTGGTGCATAGGAGGGGCGTAATGGGATGGGGCGGGATTTTTCGCCCCACCCCATATACCATTTCGCCCCCTCCGTTGTGGTAAATTTGCCGTCCCACCCAATCCCATCCCGCCCTCTCCGTTGTGGTAAGTATGCCGTCCCACCCTACCCCATTCCACCCCCTCCGTTGTGCTATCCGCCCCAGGATACGTGGGCCAAAACAATTTGGAAAAGGGATCCGTAGGCCAAAAGAGTTTGGGAATCACTGGTCTAGACAATATCACAGTCAACCGACATTCCGGTGTATTTTTACTACGCAAATTACTCGCCAAAAAAATTATTGTTTGTGTTGTAATTTTAGTGAATAAACAATTCCGTTGATTAACTATCAAGTGCTTATCATTTTTTAGGACATGCAAAGGTATTGTCTACCAAACGTCGTTTATTTCGGACAAAATGTCCCGATGTGTCCCTATTAAGCTTAATCGACTGTATATATGTAATACGTATATGAAGCATAATGTTATAAGAAATAATTGATTTTATGTAAGTTTTCAGCAGCTATCTTTTTTGACTGTTTGACACTAACAAAAATATTACATAATATTTACTTTTAAATTATTATGTATAATATATATTTTTAAGTGTTTTATGAAAATGTTTCTAATTGAATTCTAGTATGTAGTGTATACAGAAATGTACTAATACACACATCGTTTAGAATGAATTGTTGTGATATCACCACTAGATTTTTTTTATTTTAAACTTTTTTTATTTTGCAAACTGCTACATATTTTATTTGCAGAATAGAAAAAAATATGAAAGTAAATCTAATAGATTTTGGATAAGTGCATTAATTTGCCTTTATGATAGGCATAATAAAAAATATATTATAATATTTATGTATTCCTGAAAATAGTTAAAAGACTTCTGTTTTAATTAGATTGTCACTAAAGTGCTGAATGTCTTTATTAATAACTAGCTGGTCCCGGCATGCGTAGCTATGCCATTTAATAAAGAAATTGTTTCTCCCTGAGTGTCATTTCCCATTCGTCCCGTTCCCTTTCCGCCTCCCCTTCTTCTCATGCGTCCTCTTCTCCTCTCACGTTCCCACTCGGTCACCTCCACCTTCCCTCTCCCCACTCCACTCCCCCCCCTTCCCCCGTCCCGCGAACCCCCCTCTCGAGTTCCCCTCCCCCCTCATACGTCCCCTTCCCCTCCCGCGTTCCCTTTCCACCTTCCCTCTTACCTTTCCCGCTCCCTCGTCCCGCCAACCCTCCTCCCGCGTTCCATATATTCAATCCCAGTACATTCAGTTTTTAAACAGCCCGCGCGCCACCTTTTACAATTTTTATTCAAATTTCCATTTTTTATGTATATTAAATTTGGTACCTAACATAGGTACCTATTTAAAATATCTAAAATTCTTGATTTGATTCAAACTATTAGGGGAGTACCTACTTTAAATAAATTTGTCAACTTAAAGATTTTCAAAAATAGAATCCTGATTTAACAATCATTGTTTTGCAAAATGTCATTCTCAAACACGTGAACTGTCAAACGTGCGTTAGTCGTTAGGTTTTCTGAAATTATCCAATTTTCTTAATTTTTCTCTCCGTAAGAACCATTCTCGTACTTCAAGGAATATTCTAAAAAAAGAATTAGCGAAATCGGTTCAGCTGCTCTCGAGATTTGTGCTTAGCAACAAATTCAGCGATCGTTTTTATATATAAGATAATCCATTGTGCGAATTTCTCTAATTATTTGCTTTAAACTGTTCTTGTAAATATATTATTTATTGAAGTGAAAACTTCTTTAGCACCGTTGTGATTTGAAACTCGATGAAACGAAAAAGTGACACTAAAAAGAGACAAACATACATCTATAAGATTTAGCTTGCGAGAGAATGAGGTTAGTAAAATAGGTCTCCTCTTTGTGCGGTTCTTCGTAGCCTCCCCACTCTTGTCTACTGAAGGTTTCACTTCTACCGCGTGTGAACTGCACACTTGTATTTTTTTTATTTCAAAGTCTTTTTTTTAAGGAAAGGATTAGATCTTTTCTATTTGTATTAATTATTTATCAACTTTATATTGATTTATAAATGTGATTTTGTTAAGTCCTTATCTGAGTTCTTCACATCAAAGGATGTTTAAAATTACCACTAAATTACTAACAATAAAATGCAATTATAAAATGTACTGCATTGTTTTATTTCAATACTAGCTTTGCTCCGGCTTCGCTCAGGGAGTTGATATGAGATTGAACTGATGTTCGAACCTACGTCGGATCTCGCTTTGTATACCCCTACCAACGGGTAGATTTTTTATTATTTTTTTAATATGAATACTGCACAAGAGTCCCAACTGCTCCTGTCTGAAGCCAGTGAGACTATGGCATCCCCAATTGTGGTATGTTGTGAGGCTTAAGGTAGTGGGGAGGGGAAGGAGATAGGGAAGAGGAATATGGGGAAGTACCTGGCTATTCAGATTTGGTCACCAAACACGGCTAATGCCATTTTAAGCAACATTTCAATTCTGAATGGTGATCTTACACCAGGGTGATACTGAGTGTACCTTCCACTCTGGAATGTGCTGCAAATATAGTATATATTATTTTAATTGTGAAATAACACAAATTAATCAAATAAAATTTATTTGCCATGCTGGGATTCGATCCCGCGACCTTCGGAGTGCGAGTCAAGAGCTTTACTGCTGGACTACGCCGGCTGTCATTTCAAGCAACATTTAAATTCTGAATGGTGGTCTTACACCAGGGCGATACTGAGAGTATCTTCCAATCTGGAACGTGTCGCAAACCACTGAAGCGACAGCGGAATTTAAAACTTTTTTTTCCGATTGCTTGGGATTTTTGTGGTGACTGTTTTGAATATTTTCCGCCCACATTAAAAAAAAATCATACCTCCGAATTTTAATTTGGAGACATACAAACTTATTATAGTTCTATATAGCCAATGAATTCACATATCTTTTGTCGATTATCACATATTCGTAGGATTTGTAAAAAAATTACAATAAAATCGTAAACTTCTACTTAATTACTTACAAATAAAGAAAATTTTGCCAAAATTGGCAGCAAAGCAATCTGAGATATTTTAGATAATGCCACATTGTGGCAAAAAGCGCCCCAGTGGTTAGTTATAAAATAATATTGTTCATGCCCACCTCCCAAAACGAAAATAATCAAAAAACGATAATAATACAAAAATCAATAATAAAACAATAAAAAAACGTTTGTTTCAGCATTACTCCAATGCAAATTTTATTATAAATTCTACCGCTCACAATTTATTCAGCTTTGTCATTCTTAAATTGTATTTTTTTATTATTAATTTGCTAACATAACCTCTTAACTTACTTACACCAGAATAACACAATAATTCATTCAGGATGGTGTTAAATTATTCACAAATAAAATTAGGTATATTAAAATATAACTCAGATGCTTAAATTAGAGGACTAACTTTGGGACAAATATATACATACATGACATTATTAGTTCTGAACCCAAACAACTTAAATCTAAATTAATTCATGTGAATTTATCATTGATGGGTATATATATAACCTTCAAAAGTTGTTCTGATAAAATTTTAAAAACATTATTTAATTACTAAATTAAATTTAAATCACCCAGGATGCTCTTATTTTAGTTTAAATCTAATTAATAAAGTCATTACATATTGTGATAGTCAGTAGGAATTTATTTTTAATGAAGTAAGCCATAAAGCTTTCGATTACAGATTTTTGCCATGTCGGTGTTTGGACATGTCTGTATTTGGACATGTCAGTATTTGGACATGTCTGTATTTGGACATGTCAGTGTTTGGACATGTCAGTATTTGGACATGTCAGTATTTGGATATGTCAGTGTTTGAACATGTCAGTATTTGGACATGTCAGTGTTTGGTATTTGAACTCAGCCTGCAGGAATTTATTTTTAATACAATAAGCCATAAAGCTTTAGATTACAAATTTTTACCATGTCAGTGTTTGGACATGTCAGTATTTGTACATGTCTGTATTTGGACATGTCAGTGTTTGGACATGTCAGTGTTTGGACATGTCAGTATTTGGACATATCAGTGTTTGGATATGTCAGTATTTGGACATGTCTGTATTTGGACATGTCAGTGTTTGTACATGTCTGAATTTGGACATGTCAGTATTTGGTATTTGAACTCGGCCTGCACTAATGCACTAACACAAAAAACGATGAGAATGAGTCAATTAAATATCATGCCTTAATTTGTTTTAATACAAGATCTACAGGCAAATCATTAAAATGTATTTGTGCGCACCGACAGTAAAATCTGATTGAACTAGTTTGGAACACCCGCAGTCCCCTCATACCGAGACAAAAGCGAGAACTTCTTTATTCTGATTTATCTGTACATCTGCGGATTTTTCACAAGTGTATTACATATTTTGTGATGTACATACTGTTATTACATAAATTAATTTAGTTAGCTTTGTGATGTACATATTTAATGCCCTTTTAAATGGTGTCCATACAACCAATAATAATCTTTATAAATTATAACAACAACCATTGGCATTTAAGAATCTGGAAGTACCCTCAATCTAAGAATCTGGAAATATCCGCATGAAGTCGGCTACGAACTAGCTTCTAGCCCTTCGTATAGTATCAGGAATACCAACATAACAAAATGACAGAAATTATTGTAAATGGCCGCGAATTGACGCGGTCTCATATGCGAAAGTAAATTTTCATTTTAAGCAATTGAAAATTTTTAATGCAGTATTTTCCATCGCCCCAAATGCAAAAAGTTGTCTTTTATAATAATTAAGGTGAATCTGAAGATTTTTTTTCTACAAAATATTTGTATTAAGATGTTCAGTGATTTCGAAAATTTACCAATTAGGGCCTTCGCTCTTGGAGAAACCGAAAACTGGTTAGCAACTCAATTTAGGCTGCAGCTCAACTTTACGATTTTAGTAATTTTATCAGCTTGTTTAACAAAAATATAGTTTATTAACAATTTATCGATTATCAACCTCAAAATAAATTAATTTAACAACCTCCTGAACAAAATCGATATTTTCCTGCTTTGACATTTCGCAAATTACTTGAAAACTTGACAGGTCGTGAGGTACTATCATGACAACCTGTCAACATAGCAACTGAAACGCACCGGCCACAGCGACTAGCACTGCTAGTCGCCTCATCATCCTTGACAACTGGTCTTAAAAAAGTTGCCAGTGAAATTCGAAAAAAAAAGTTTTTCAGTTTCTCCATGAGCGGATGGGCTTAAACCAAACACATTTGAAATAAAGAATAATCAACTAATTAATTAATAAAATAAAATAAGTTTGGTACTTACTTTTTTTAGCTTAACGCTTTTCCGAATTTTTTCCACAATCAGTTCCAATTTTGAAAATGAAACTTAAATTCAAAGCAAATCCTACAAATTCTACAGTTCACTGAACTGAGTTACAGACGGAATCACAACCGAAATTAGTATTACATTTTATTTATTTTTATTTGTCCCCGATGTTGTTTTGTTGTGTTTTTCGAAATCAGATTGTAGAGAATAATTTTTATCTTATTTTGAATGAACTAAATTTCACTAAGTATCAAAATTCTGCTTTAGGGGATGAGAATAATAAAATAAAAAGAAAACGGGGTTGGTTTTTACACCTTCAACTTGTTTTGAAAGTCAGGTGTGCAAAATTTTATCGATCTCGGAATAAAACTGTAGATTTGTTATAAAAACAAAGCCAACCACAGACATTCTCCTTTACGTATAAATAGAAAAAGATCGATAACAAAACATAATCAACAGTGTTTTAAGAAAATTTAATTTTGATTTAAAAACAACAAATTGAATGGAGCTGCCATCTATGAAAACATTCCCAAACTAAATGTTATACATCAGTTGTTCTTTCCATTCACAGGACAAAATCAATAAAAAATAAAACAAAAACACAAAAATTCATTTCAGCAAATATAATCATGAATTTTAAAATCACAAAAAAATTATAAAATTAAAATTTTACTACGCCACTTTGGAATACAGTACACCATTTTAGTTATAAACTAATCAAGTAACTATTTAGTATTTCATATTAAAAAAAGTACACCATGAAATATACAAATACAAAATTTCATTTTTACTATAAAAAAACAATGTTTTTTTTTTAAATCTAGTCATTCCGAATGATATACATACCATAAGACTAACCTTATTGCTACAGAAGGTTAGACATTATATATTATGTAGTTATTGTAGGCACGTTGAAAATAAACAAATAATTTTTTTTCTTTTTCCGTAAGCCTCATGGCCGCAATTAATTTAAGGACTTATAAATTAGTCTATTGTTTAAATTAACTCATCTATATATCAAGGTACAAATTGCACGTAAAAATATGCATAATGTTTCATTTTTAACCTTTACCGTGGCACGTAACACAATGTAATACATAAATGTTTTAGTGTGCGGATAGCCGATTATGGTTCACACACGGCCCAAACGAGACAGTTGCATAGCTAAGGTTGGATGTAAAAAAGAACAGAACAAAACTGAATGGATTGTTGTTAAAATTATTAAAATCCATCAATGATGCAATTACTAAATCCCCATATCAAAATATTATTCTGCACCATGATCAAAACTATTTTCAGACTAAGATTTGAAATTTTCTAAAAAAATTTATAACATAATATTCCTATGTTGACATTTTATAGAAAAATCTAAATTATTCACATAATTAAGCACATAATTAATTGTTTTTTCAAATAATATACATTTATTAAAAGTGTCCACTTTTGTTGTTGACAAGTGAGCATTGTCAATTTCATTGGTGATACAAACATAAAAATTCCTGTAAAAAATAGATACAATAAAGCTATACATACTATAAACTAGAAACCAACAAGCCTCCGTACGAGTAACCATACATAATCGAGTTTTCTATAGATACATTACAATATTATTATCTAACCAGATATACAAAAAAACAAAAAAAAGAACTCCAAGGAATAAATTGAAGAGCAGGATAAACATTATGGCGCTAAACCTCTCTGCCTACCCATTAAGAATTGGCATGAAGTTAAATTATTTAGTTCATTTCTAAAATCTTTCATAATATATATTATGTATAATGAAAAAGAGCCATTTTATAAACTTTGTAACCTATGATTATACATATATTTTTTTACTGTTTGGGTTATAACGGTCAACCCATAATTACATATACATGACATTTTAATAAAAAATACACAACCTGCAGTTGTGAAAGATTAAAAATCGGTCATAAACAACAGTTCAAGAGATTGTTTGTCAATTTAAAATCGAATGAGTTCAAAGTTCATAAAATCACTTCAGTTTTAAATCGAAAGTGTTTAAAGTCCATAAAATCACTTCGGTTTTACATCCAAAGAGTTCAAAGTTCATAAAATCACTTCAGTTTAACATCACACGGAAATTTAATTTAAATCACATATTAAGTTCAGCAAGGTATCATTATAACCACTTTGAAGATTTAATTTAATATCAGCCATCGTAATCCCGATCACACCTATCATCGTGAGTCCAGTAGCTGGCGGATCTGGAGGATTCCATGGGATCTCGTTTGACCCGTCCGGATCCCCTCTGGTCGCGCCGGAGGCCTGTGGTCGATCCCGAAACTGATCCCGACCTTTCATTCCCGTCCTCGTTCCAATCTTCGACCCGTTGTTCCACATCCTCCTTCGATTTATTGCTCCATTTTCCCGAATCTTGTTTAGATTCCGAGTTCCTGGTGTTCTTGGATTCGTCGGAATCTCTTCTGCGCCAGTTGGAGTCTTTCTCGTCGTTTTCTTTGCGTTCTCTGTTGAAATTGCGGTCTTGTCTGGTGTCGGAGCTTCTCCTGTCTTTCTCGCTCTTCTGCTGATGTCTTCCAGAGCCAGATCTCCTCTGGCCTTTGTCTCCATTCCTGTCAAACTCACTTGACTTATCGCCACTTTCTCCAACATCAGGAACATTCTTACTCCACATTAGTGTCCCAGTCTCAATCTGTAGTTTCTTGAAACCCTCTTCGTGGTCGTAGTTGTCTTCTTCCTCCGCATTACTTCTGTAAGTTGCGTATTCATTATGCGGCTCGTAATTATTCATTCTGGAAGATGGATTCTTCTTATCTTTCAAGTCGCTATTGCTTCTTCCCAACCGCTGTTCAGAATCTTTGGAGTTATCCAAGGCCTCATTCTCATAATCAGCCGCAGTCTCCTCGTTCCAGCCTTGCTTCCACTCCAGATCACCGGCATCGTAATCATTACGATTCTGTTTTCCGAAACTGGAAGCAGTTTTGACCTTTTCCAGTAATCCCGCCGTATTCGAGGCACCTCCGTAATGGAAATGAGCGGAAGGATCGATTGACTCATCTGCATAGTATTCTGGCTGCTTTTCGTTGCTATTTGCGTAGAAATTAGCTTGATTTTCAAAGGAGTCTTTTCTTTGTCTATGTGGATTGTAAGTGGGCTGGTTACTGAATTGTTCTTCTTCGTTGAGTCCGTTGGCTTGCTGTCTCCAGGAATTGAGATCTAGTCTTCCCGCCAAAGCTGAGGGAGGCATCTTAGGAGCCACACTCTCCATCTTGGATCCAGTGTTGATAGAAGGAGGAGGTTTATTCCAGAAATCCGTATTGTCCTGGCTAGCAGAGGTGGCTTGTTTCACTCTGGGCACAAAGTTTGGAGGCGGGACGCTAGGGCAGAACTTGGGAATCAGTTCTTCCGGATCGTTGACGCCCATGATTCCGGGAGGGGGTTCGTTGAATTCAAAGTCACTTTTAACATTGCTGTTTTGAACCATCCGGGAACCAGCGCCCAGGATGGGTCGAGGTTTCCTTTCCGAATTGAAAGAAGAGTTCACAGTACTTCCATTAACGCTACAATACTCGTTATTATCAGAGAAATTAGAGTCCGACACTCCCGAACTATCGTACGAAGAATCGAGGGGGTTTTTTTCTTCGAAAACATCATCTTTTAATTTGGAATAGTCGTGGTCAACATTCCTATCTCCGTTGCTGTGAGTAGACCAGCGATCGCTTGAATCTGACTTCCTGGTCCGATTGTCTTTGCTTGTAGCGTCTCGGCTTTTGTTCTGTGCATCTTGTTTAGCTATATCTTTCTGCTTGGCTTGAAGAAGGCGATCCTTCTGGAGGTCTGGCTGGTCATTGGAAGAAGTAGAGTCGTCGAGGTGTCGGGCGTAGAAGTCTTGCAGGTATTTGGGCAGGGGCTCCAGCTTGTAGAGGCACTGGTCGGAGAGCAGCATGAGCCAGATCTTGCAGCTGGGCGCGGGGGGCTGGCGAGAGATGAGCAGCTTGCGGGCGCTGATGGAGAGACTCTCCAGTTTGTCAGGTACGCACTGGTACAGTTTCCTTCCGTGTTGCATCAGCTGGAATAAACAAACAATACATTAAATTACAATTTAAAAAAATTAGAGTGTGCAATTCACACGCAGTAGAAGTGAAACTAGAAAGTCGCTAGATGTCGCTTTCTTTTCTTTTGCCTGTTTATTTTTAAGTGGTTTAAAGATTGGATATTGATTTTACAAAAATAAAAACGTTTTTTGGATTTGGTAGGTTACGAACCTTCGTTTGCTGGATGTCTCTCTGGGCACTAAAGGTCAGACGCTTTATGCCGTGGCGCTATCAGAGACTCACGCGTACTCGTGAATTTACCGCATTATATTAGAACCGAGGTGCGTCAAATAATAAATTTTAGTGACGCACTTCTGTTTCATCCGAATTTCAAATCACTAACGGGCTAAAGAAGTATCACTAATGAATCAATAATGGTTTGTTTTGATGATGTCTTTGTATATTGTGGACATTGAAAAGACGGCAGACTGCAATGTACAGACAATGCCATTCTAAGCCACACATAATGGACAACCTCTACACGAACAAACATCCCAACAGAAGAAAGTCACGTGGAATCCACTTCTGGCTAGTAGAGCCAAGTACATAACCTCAGTGCAAATTCATTATTGTAACTTGTAATAAAATAATCAACCAAAAATAAGTCCTTACTCGGAAAAACAGTGTTACGTGAAAAGGTGAGTTCTGAGATATTGGCTGTTCTTTCCAGTTTTTTTTTACATTATCTCCACAGGAGGCCCTGCAGTAAAAAATTCCCTCATCGTTCCCCTACGACATCTTTGGGTTTACTGTACGGAGGGTCTTTTTAGAGAAAAGAATGAGAGAAAGTTCTGGGAAGGAAAAAGGTATGAGGGGTGGGTAGGAATCTGGGGGTCAGTGTCACCAGAAGTGATAAATCCATCCCTCCCATTGCAATGTAGGGTGATGTTCCGAGATAGTCTTGCTGGAGAGGTCAAAAGGTCTCTCTCGACCCATCACCTTGCACCGCGGTGGGAGGGGTGGATTCAGTCGTTTGTCACTCCTAAACACCTTGACCCCCAGATTCCTTTGCTTCCTTTTTTTCCTTCCCAGAACTTCCTCTCATTCCTTTCTTTAAAAAGACCCTCCAACAGCACCCCCAAGGATGGCATAGGCCATATTTTCCTTCCCAAAACTTCCTCTCCTTCCTTTCCTCAAAATAATCTCCACACATTATCCCCAATGATGACATAGGCCCTGGGGGCCTCCTGTGCCGGAACTAGTGTAAAAAAAAAAAAAAAAACATCTAGACAAATCTCACTCCCTGAACCCGGGCGCCCCTGCTTAGTCACCAAACATGGCAGGGGTTTTGGTTATCCAATAAAAGGTTCCCGGGGCGGCGGTACCAATATCCACCTCTTAAATTGAAAAAAAATTCATTTGACTGTAGTGAGCATACACACATTAAACTTCAATGTTTTTCCGCATAAGGGTAGTTGTTTAATTTAAAAGTTGAAATTGTCTTACCTGGACATTGAGTGTGCGCAGGGCCAGTTGCGTGTTGCACTCCAACAGCTCGATGCTGACCTGCACTATCAGTCTGGCCAGGGTCACCAACTCCTCAGCTCCCAGCATCTTGGTTTCTGAAACAAAAATGCATTCATAAGTCAAAAGTCACATTCACCAGTCACAAGTCACAGACACCAGACCACAGTGCGTGGGCGGTACAAGGGTGTATTTTTTTGTAATTATTTTCAAGCAAACGATGAATGGAATTTGTTTTATTAATTCTCATCTATATATATAAAAATGACACATTCTGGCAGTTTAATCTTTTAGAGAAATCTACAAAATACGAATTTTCATTTCAATATATTTGGTACATAACTAGAGTACACTGCCTTAGAGTACAAGTAGTATCTTTCCACCTATTAAAAAACGTCAAAATAAAATGCGGGCGTATTTGAAAATACTACAAAAAATAATTTTATGCATCTAGGGAAAATTTGCTGAAATTCAGCAGAAACGCGATCCCAGGTTTTTTAAATTGTGCTGAAATTCGGCAAAAAGCGCTCCAGTGGTAAGGGTTTCACTGTATAATTTTATGTGGAAAAGAGTAAATACGTCTAAAATTTGATTTAAAAATGACATATTTCCGGTTTTGTCTGGTTATTCCCTCGAGAGTTTCACTAAATTAAACATAAATGGGTTCATGGGGTGAGGTTTGTCTAGGTCTTGGAGGTGGATGACCAGGACACACTGAACCCCAGATTCCTACCCACCCCTTAAACCCTTTTCCTTCCCAGAACTCTCCTCTCCTTCCTTTCCTTAAAAAAAACCCTCTATACAGCAACCCCAAAGATGACATAGGCCCTGAGGGAAATTATTTTCCTCAGGGCCTCCTGTGTGTAGCTCATGTAAAAAAAAAAAAAAATTAAATATGAATATTCGATTTTTATTTGAACAACTCTCTTTTTATAACTTTTGAAGATTATTCCCATCAAAGTAATATATGATTGAAGAAGAAGATAATACTAATAATCTAAATGAAAATATGAAAGAGAACAAGACACAGAAAAATAAAAAGATGTCTATCTTGGTTACAAACCAGTTCCGAACAATTGTTTCCAATGAAAAAGGTATTTGCCAATAATATGGAAAAAAAAAATAAGTCAAAGGTAATATTGTTAATTCTGAAATTTCAGCGGCAGAGACCCGGTAAGACGAGAGGTTCTGGGTTGGTGTCCTAGTTGCGACCGTTATATTTTTTTTTTTTCTATGTCTTGTTCTTTCATATTTTCATTTAGCTTATTAGTGTTATCTTCTTCTTCAATGATATAAAGATTGTAATATTTACCTGTGTAAATGTCGGCTAACAGGGAGGCTGCGTTGACCAGATATTGGTCCGCTCCTTCCAAGGAAATCTCCAGCCCTGAAAAGGTAGAAAAATAACTATTAATTCGCTTTCAAAACATCCGAATAATAAAATTTGAAAGCTCATTTCATCACCTTCCAAAAACAGTTTTTAGTTTTCGGATGCGTTTAGAAATTTTCCATTTATTTGGATTTCATTGCAAAGCAGAAATATTTTGACCTTGACAAAATAGGCCCGAGGGGTTAAAATAAATAAACGTAATTCATTTTCCTGCTTCAAAATTGTTTTTTTCCAAAGATATTCAAATACAAAAGAGATATGCTATGATATCCGCGTGACTGTCGGCTGTTGCATACGAAAAGAATTTGTTCATTTCGTTGATTTTTTGATGATGTGCATTATTAGTATTGTTTAACAATATAGTTTGACTATGGAAAGAATTTGTTCATTTAGTTTAACCTGTAATTGGCCGGAAACGCTTATATGTGCGCAGCTTTTGCGCATGCGCGAAAAAAATATTTCGAAATAAGTGTTTGTCTGCGATTTTGACCCTTCTATGTACAGAATTTGTATGAAAACAAGGTCAGAATCGCTTGCGCCAACATCATTGATGATATAGCCACTAGTTTCATTCACCTGGCGACACCAGATTATTTTTAAATGATTTTTATCTGTGGAATCGAAATGTCATTTTTTGCCGCAAATTTAAGCTGTCAATATTGACGCGTGTTCCTCGACTAAAACATCATAAAACCTAATAATTTACGTAATTAACGCAAGTAATGTTGTTTGGTACATAGTTTATGGTTCTAGGAACGTGTTTCAGTCAATGAAATATACGATAGCTCAAAATTAATCAACAAAACATTCAATTCAAAATTCAAAATCGTGTTTTGTTACGAAATTTCCGTATTTTTCCTGGAATTTGCGGGCCTTTGACAGGTTAACGTTCGTTTAATTTATTCGTTAATTGGTCAATAATATCGGCGACATCCGGAAACGCAGTCCCAATTAGTAAAAACTGCGGATAGCAAAACTCTTATATTTCAATATGTTTAGTTTTTTCACTCTCCTTTAAAATATAATTTCTATATATCGGAGTTGTTATAAATATCTAAAGTAGGAATTAAGGAAGAATCTCACCGTCGATCTTGTCCGTCATTGACTCGATGAAGAGGTGATGCAGGCGGTGTCCCAGGAGCTGCGAGCGGGAGAACCAGACGCTGCAGCAGAGCAGCGAAATGCGGCCCGACATGCGCGAATCAAGGATGGCTGCCGAGGATATGGCGTCCAGGGCCTGCCTGCAATTACACATATAAGGTTATAACGAGGAAATATGAAACTTATAGAGTAATCAAATGATACGTTCCAAAAATAAAAATTTAATATAATATCTTCTGAAGTAAGTAAAATCTTTAACTTTCACCTTCCGTATTATACGCCACCTTTACTACTCCATACAGAGTGGTAACATATTACATTTAACATTATTTAAAACACAAAATCTTTGAAATTATTTAGCATAGAAGTTAGCACTATTACCACTCAGTAAGTAGATGTAATTTATTCATTATTATCATGTTTAATTTGTAGAACTCCATTTTAATTTTTATATCTTTTATATTTACGCACCAGATTTAAATGTCCGGGTTAAATTTTCCCCACAGGAAAAACTAAACCCATTCGCACACTTCCCAAATGATCATCTAGTCAATCCACGCTAGGCAATTGCACTAAATAAGTATTATAAATACAAAACAATACAAGAACAACATGTCAACCTACCAGAGACCAAATGGGAAAATAATTCACTGACTCCAGATATTTTCATATTAAGGGTTCGGCACTGTGGAATTCCTAATTTGACCTATAAATCCTACTGATCCCTCAATATAAATATTTTAAAAATCTTTTGTAATCCTACATGTATTTAAAATGACTGATTTTTGCATTTTTATATATAAATTCTTTGACAAATATAATATGCCTAAATTTTGAATGAGAGACCTAGGTATAATGCCAGTAGCCGAAATGACAAATGGTAATATTTTTATAGTCTGAGAATGCCAAATTCTTTTAATCTCATTTCCTAAATCTGTATATTTTCTTATTTTTTCAGAAACAGATTTTTTAATATTACAGGAATTTGGAATAGCTACATCAATGATATAAGTTATTTTTTTAATTTTGTCATGTAAAACTATATCAGGTCTATTATGACTATTTGTTCCGTCTGTTAGTATAGTTTTATCATAATATATTTTATAAAATTTAATAATATTATTATTGAATGAATAATATTGAATATTTTGATTGCCGACTTCTTGAGGGAGAGGTCGATTCAGACGGTAGTCGATGGTTTCACCTCTTCCTCACACTCGATAAATGCTGGCGTCCCGCAGGGATCGGTTCTGTCTCCGACTTTGTTTTTGTTGCACATCAACGACCTTTTGTCATGTGCACCAATTCACTGTTATGCGGATGACAGTACAGTTCATGATAGCTTTTTGTTTGACAAGCCCCCAAAGGGCTCACAAACTCCAACAGCTCGTAGGGCTTTGAAGCAAAGGATGGACGGTTACCTCGAGAGTGTTTTCTCTTGGGGTAAAAATAATCTCGTTGAATTTAATGTTTCAAAGACCCAATCTTGTCTGATTACATCTAAAAGGGATCGAAATGAAAATCTAGTCTCTTTCAACGGAAGCAATCTCCCGAACAGGCCCTCCATTGATATGCTTGGTGTAACCCTAAGTGACCAGCTCAGGTATGGGGGCTCCATCGAAGCCAGAGTAAAGTTAGCCTCCCAGAAACTGGGCGTGCTGTATATGGCCCGCAGATACATTAATAGTGCACAACTGCTAACCCTGTACAAATCACAAGTGCGCCCCACGGTTGAATTTGGCAGCCACCTCTGGTCTGGAGCTCCAAAATACCTGAAAAATACCCTCGACTCTGTGCAGAAACGGGCGGTCCGTTTGATAGATTCTCCCATCTTAACAGACGGACTGCAATCTTTAGAGCACAGGCGTCGGGTGGGAATGCTATCATTGTTCTACCGGTATTACAATGGAAGATGCTCCGAGGAACTAGCATCATTGATCCCTTCGGCACCGGAGCATAGTCGAGAAACACGCCAAACGAGTGCCCAACATTTGTCACATGGGAACGGGTCGTTTCTTCGACTCGTTCTTATGTTCAACAGCTCGGCTGTAGAATGATTTGCCGGCCTCTGTGTTTCCTCCTTCCTACAACATAGGTCTCTTCAAGACCAATGTTCATTCCTTCCTTTCCTCAAAAACACCCTCCACACAGCATCCCAGATGACATAGGCCCTGAGGGAAATTATTTTCCTCAAGGCCTCCTGTGTGGAGTTAATGTAAAAAAAAAAAAAAGAATATATAAAAGAACAACAACAAAAAATACAGTAAAAAAAAATTTAGATGATTAAAAATGAAAATCAAAAAACATAGACTAGTTTGATTGTAGAAAGGGTTCAGTAATCAAATAAAAGACTATACCGTCGCCGTTCAGGCAAGTCACAAACGGAAGTTAAAATAATCATGTGATAATCTAATATGTATTGCAGAACATAAGGAAGTTAGAAGTCACCTTAACATCTGTGGTTGTGTGCACGTCTTGGTGAGGATGCTGTCTATGTGTTGTAACTTCTGATTGGTCATAATCCCATCATCCTCGTTTGATAGCATGCTCACCTGAGGAAAAAATAAAAACAAAATTAATTATTAAAAAATACATAAATGAACAGTGTTTTCCAGCGTGTGTGTGTGTTTTCCAGGCGAAAATGCGAAAAAAAAACCTTTACTAACATTATGCCACATCTATCATTAGTTAGGGTTATTACTAACTAACTAACTAACCATCACGCCGTTTCTCCGCAGGGGTAGGCAGAGAGGACGGACCGCCAAACAACTCGGTCTTGGCACACAATCTTTGCCTCACTCACATTCATACATCGTCTCATACATACTCTTCTATTATTCTGACTTTTGACATGGCCCGTCTCAAGTATCTGATTCACTTGATCGTGCCATGTCTTCCTCGGGCGTCCCCGACTTCTTCTACTATTCACATCACATTTGCATCATATATTCTTTTTACACTACTTTCTTCGCTCATTCGCTCTACATGCCCAAACCATCTGAGGGTCCCTTTCTTAATTTTGCTCATTATACTTACATCAGCCTTACATTCTTTGCGGATATCCACATTTCTAACACGATCATACATGTTACCACACATACGTCTCAGGGATCTCATTTCAACAGCATTCAGTTTACTTTCATCCTTCCTCTGCCAGTTCCATGCCTCACTGCCATACATCAGGGTAGGTACCAGGACTCCATTGTGGACTGCTAGCTTCGCTTTTTTTGACAGTTTTTTATTAGCGCCAACGGCATTCAGTCCTCCATTAATGGAGTTACCGGCATTTACCCTTCTTTCAATATCTCTATCAGCCTTCCCATCTCTCGTAAACATACTACCCAGATAAACAAACTCATCCACCTGCTCCAAGTATTCATCATTCACAACTATGTAGCACACTGTTTTCGTACTCTCTCTTTCAAACACCATGACTTTAGATTTACTTACATTCATCATTAACTCATTCTTCATACATACTTCGTTCATCCTAGATACTAGAGACTGTAGATCTTCCATAGAGTTAGAAATCAGAACCGCATCATCAGCATATAACAGGCAACATACTTTAGGGTTATTATTGATGCAGAAAAGGTTTGCCTAGCTCCCATAAGAAATTGAGTCCAGAAGAGCGATTCTATATCTTTTGTGGGATCGTTATGAGATAACAGAAGTGATCTCCTGTCAGGTTTGTGTGATTTTCTATGGCTGTTATTTGGTTTTTCTACGTACAACGTACATTAAATAAATAAATAATCATGCATACTTGCAGGAATCCGTGATTAAAACGATCTAAACTAAAATACTTGACAGAAAATGTGTAAAAATCACACAAATCTGACAGATCACGTCCGTTATCTCATAATGATCCCACAAAAGATATAGAAACGCTCTTCAGATTGGATATACAGATAGTAAAAGACCACATTGCTTCAAATGTTCCGTGACCAGATCTGAATAGTCAGGTACTTCCCAACCTTTCTGTTCCTTCCTCACTAACTTCAGCCTCGCAACCTACCCCAATTGGAGAGTATTCACATCATAGACATCCAAATTGATAGACCAGCACACGAGGGAAAGGGGAACGAAACGCGTGACTATCTCCCTTTCTCTGATTTTCAATAAATAAATCGGACATTATACAGGCATTGTAAAATCACCATTTAGATCTGCGTACATAATACTAGTCCTTTTTACAATGGCGCGCAAATTGCTGGCTGCATAAAAAACTTAACCATAAAGGCCTTGGCTCATGGAGAAACTGAAAAAAACAAAACAGTTGTCGACGCAATCACGATCAACCTCCTGAACAAAATTGATATTTTTCTGGTCTGACATGTCAAAACATGTCAAAACATGACAAAACTTGACAGGTCGTAGCAGCTCACGAACTGTCAAGCTTTCGAGAAATCTGCGATATGTTAAATCAGAAAAATATCGATTTTGTTCCGGAGGTTTTTTTTTTTTTACATGAGCTCCACACAGGAGGTCCTGAGAAAAATAATTTCCTTCAGGGCCTATTGGAGGGGTTTTTTTAAGGAAAGGAAGAAGAGGAGAGTTCTAGGAAGGAAAAACGTTTAAGGGGTGGGTAGGAATCTGGGGTTCAGTGCATCCTGGTCATCCGCCTCCAAGACCTAGACAAACCTCACCCCATGAACCCGGGCACCCCTGCTAAATCACCAAAAGTAGCAAACCAATTGGGGTGATGGTTATGTGGTATATTATTTTACTCTATTTTATTTTGCTCTATTTTACTTTCTTCTAATTCTCATATATTAGTATTGAGTTTCTTTTTTCTTTAGTTTTTATTTTATATGTATCTTAAATTAAAAAATAAATAAATAAATCATATCAAACTGTAAAATGAGGTCCTCAGCACGGGTAAAGCACCCAGTGAGGCCCACATTAGTCAAATATGTAACACACATGTATAAATCAGATGAATCAAATAAAAAAAAAAAAAAAAAATAAAAAATATATGGTATATATGGCAGAGGTGTTGGTTATCCAATAAAGGTTCCCGGGGCGGCGGTACCCATTCCTGCCTCCCAAATTGACCTCATAAAGGTTGATTGTCATTGCATCGACAACTGGTTTGTTTTCAGTTTCTCCACGAACGGGTGGCCTTAATCCCAAAACGGATAAACAAAAGTTCAGACTTGTTTCCAAAATCGAATAGTTTTTTACACTATTTAGGACACTTTTAGAAATGAAAGAATAGAAATACCTCACTCATTTTGGCAATACATAACCCTATTTGTTCTTGGTTTGGTTAAAAACGAACTTTCAGACCCTGCACAGATAAGTCCCACGCCGGACTATGTTGCAAACTGTTGCGAACTTTACATTTCTGCGCAGGTTATGGGTATTTCAATGTCCGTTCTACGGTGGTCAACGTGCATCGGATGTCGTAATTTATTAGAAGCTTTCTCGAACCCTCCTGTGCCAAAAAGATGGACATGTGGTCTGCCTCCAGCTCTTCGAAATGATACCCGGGATTTACGTTAGGGCAAGTCTATCAATTTGGATGTCTACGATGCACATACAATAATAATAAAAAAATAACAAACCTGCTTTATCAAAAATGCGTATCTCTCATCAATATACAGCACCGACTGGCTATTTTCATCAGACAGGCTGCCAGTACCGCAGAAGTTCCTCTCCTCCTGCGAAACCTTCCTGGGGTTCGGCCCTCCGGCTGACGGATCATTCGGCTTGTTAAGAACGTGGACATTTGACGGGTAAGTAGTCTGAGCCATGTTTGCCGACTTCTGCGTATACTGCTGCGGGGGAAGATGGGGCGGCGAAGATTTCTGCTGTCCGCCTGCTAAATTGCCGGCATTCTGACTGCCCGACAAACTTTGCAAAGGTTTCTGACTGCCCGAAGAACTTTGGGATGGTTTCTGACCGGACGAATTCGGGGGTTTTTGATTTTTGGACGGGCGGGAATCGGAGTGATGGGCGCTGGGGCTCTGTGCAATGGCAGTGCTAGCGGCTCCGATCAGTCTCTGAGAAACGGGGCTCGGGGTGTCGACTTCGGTGACCTGTCCTGGCCTGCGGAGTTCCTTGTTTCTACCACCGTAGCCTCGACCACGACCAACTGAAGAAGCCTGAAAAAAAAAAGATTTATTAGAATCTGTTAAGGAGAATCTGTCCAACTTAAGAAGCCTGAAAAAAAAAAGATTTATTAGAATCTGTTAAGGAGAATCTGTGCACATAACAAACGCTTCGTACTCTTGGTAATAATTATCAGATAATAGAAACAAAGGGAGATGTAACATGAAAGCATGTCGACTACCGTTTCTACAACCAAACTGTTCAAACTAACAATCCGGCAAAGCCAATGAAAGTTATGCATTTGGCGTGCAATGATGGATTGCCACGGATGCAATTTGTAGTAGGGTGAACGGCATGCCACCCTGCAACCTTGTTTCTGTTACATGCGTCATTCATGATAAAGAGTGGGAGGGTGCAATGGATCTATTATGAATGGAATTCTTTTATACATACTAAATTATATAGTAAAGATGGCGGCTTTTGGCAAGATGGCAATTTCTTCCAAACAACCAGTGGGAATAAAAATATAACCTTGGTCCGCAAGATGTGAAAATTATGAATGAAAATAAAAACAGTAATATAAAAATCAAATATTAATATGAACTTGATACAGGTATGAAGGCAACATCAAAAATAATAATTTCAGTTGTGTCTGTCTGTCACTCTGGTTCAATGAACCGTAAAACTTAGACTGGCTTTGAATTTATATCCAAAATTGGAACCGATTGATTGTGTGAAAAATTTAGACAAGCGTTAAACATATTTTAAAAGAAAAAATTTTTAATTGTCTTTTTGAAAATTGAAATTATAATATCCAGTGATTTTGTCATAGGTCTGCGCTATAACTTTTATAAAATATCTAAGTACGTAGATCAAGGGAAGGAAAATTAATGTTGTTAGAACAAAAAATAAGATAACATGTAGGTATTTTGTCAGGAATATGAATTTACAAAATTCTGTATTGTTTTTAGCACTTCAAACATTCTGTTCTCCTGGTAGATGTTTTCTTGTAAAGAAACTAGCTGTGTGTAGAGCTAAAATTACTGGTAAATTTTTACAAAGCCGGGACCAGCTCATTTTGGACAAAAAAAATAAATATATACCCCAGTAGATAGGTAATAATTAGATGTAATTAATTCCGTGAGCGGAAATTGAAAATAATGTATATTATCGTCAATTTTTAAATTTAAAAATACGAAAATGTAATTTTTCAATGACCTCCATGTTGTTATCTTTATTTTAAAAAACAGCCTACGTTTTTAAATGGTTTGTCTGGCTACGCAGGGTTTGTCTAGCGGGCTTGTGAATATTATCTTTACTTTAAAAAACAGCCTACGTTTTTAAATGGTTTGTCTGGCTACGCAAGGTTTGTCTAGCGGGCTTGTGTGACAGATCGGCCCCGCCATGACAGTTGCGAAGATGCGAAGTGAATTTTGATTTTACGCAATTGAAATTTAAAATGCATCATTTTCCGCCTTCCCCAATGCAAAAAGTTTCCGAAATACGTAATTCTAACAATTAATCAACTTCTGCAAAGTGTTTTTTCGTGAAAAAGTGCATATTTACCGCTGTAATTTACAACATAGAGGTCATTGAAAAATGACATTTTCGTATTTTTAAATTAAAGAAATTAACGATAATATACATTTTTTTCAATTTCCGCTCACGGAATTAATTACATCTAATTATTACCTATCTACTGGGGTAAAAAATTATTTTTTTTAGTGTAAAATGAGCTGGTCCCGGTTTTGTAAAAAATTAATAAATTACTATTTCAGGAAATAAACCATAGTAGTTATTTTTATATTTTTATTAGCAGTTTTTATTCACAAAAAGCATTGATGTCAAGGGAAATTGCTTTAGTCATTCCAAATTATTAGAAAATGTCATTTCATAGCCTTTGAAACTTTACCCTCGAATTGATAGAGGTTGTATACTAACGTTACTTCAGTAGGTTTCTGAGAATTGATAATAATGATTATTTTTAAAGTAAACAATACACAAAGGCACAACAAAGTGAAAAAAAATAATATGTTGGCGGCACACGTTTTGGTAATGTACAATCACTGGTAATTTAATCAAACATAATAGATATCAAACAGCAAACCTCGCGAACTGGTTTTTAGAATCTTGGAATTACTGATTTTCCTATGACGAACTCGAGGGAAGGTTAATATGACTCAGATAATGTTATTTCAAATAAGCAAAAATGTATTTAACCGAACACGAAGGATTGAGGAAAACAGGATGATTTCACGCGAAAATGACATTAGAATACAAGCGCCTCTGGCGGCAGAGTCTATAACTAAGCTAATAACACAGCAATTTTTGATAAGATAACACAAAAAAAAAATATTGCGTTCGTTTTATATAGGATGATCGGTAGTTCACATCCGATTCGGTAGATGGCTCCGCTGAACTACGTTGACCCCGCGAATGCATGCGAATCGAGCGTAGCTTCGTAAAGTGCCATTGTGTAGTATTTCATTTCAAGAGAAAGGAAAATATCAAGACGAATTCGAAAGGAATAAACCATTTTGGATTGTAAAAGCACATTAATTTCAGGTACGAACATTCCAAAGCAATATATGTGACGATTTTCGGTTAAAAAATAGTATCAAACACAGCTGTCATTAAACTAAAAACCGTGCGTTTCATCACGCACAAATAGTGACCAGCTTTAAATGAACCGTATTGTTGGAAAAATATGCATTGAGCAGCATATAACTAATGGACTTCTTTAG
Source organism: Limnephilus marmoratus (assembly GCA_917880885.1). Lineage (NCBI taxonomy): Eukaryota > Metazoa > Arthropoda > Insecta > Trichoptera > Limnephilidae > Limnephilus > Limnephilus marmoratus. Next base: position 22,239,042 of record OU862932.1, on the reverse strand, counting down.
CATACACGTTGCAGGTGCAGGTAAAGCAAATGTTGACACAGGTTTTTCAGTAATATCAGAAATATTTACCATTTTTCAGTACACAACAAAACAATTGGCAGGCGCCATTCATTCAACTCAGTGCTGCCATTTTAGAAACTGGGAATTGCTTGAATATATCCGGATAATTATTGCCACGATTGAAAAACGAGGGGAGCGTAAGGCTAGTTGCTGCTATGGAAAATTAAAACTGCTAGTGATTAAAGCTGTATGTTCGTATTTCTAAATTATCTGTGTAGGAAGTTGACGAAAAGAAAACAAAACAATAATATACGGTTATATATAATAATAAAAACAAACCATTACAAAAGTTTCCAACTCAGGATTTTGATAACACAAGATGAACTGCTCACTTTTGAATTTTAAAACTAAATAATGTATTAAAATGTTATTTACAAGTCTTGATAAAACACCGATATTAGGATGCTCTTTTTTTTAAGTATATAGAAGATGCACTATAACATGACCGTCTCGTTTCGATGCCACTGATTGACTAATTAAATGTTGAGTGGAATCGAGTATCGAATGAGAAATAATCGACTTCTGCGGTTTTACCATAACAATATATCGCTGTCTCTTTCTAACCCATTTATGGGTAAAAGAGATGATGGCTGCGCGCATTTGATTGGCTCATTGAAATAAAATAAAACTCTACACTTAATTACATCCAGCTATTAAATATTCACGACTCATATTGAATATTTAATTCATTATCTCGAATTACGAGTAACGTTTTTTGGTGTTCATCATTTTTGAAGATAAATGGAGTTGCAAAATAGTCTTGACAATGTGAAAAATAAATTATTTCATAGAATTTATTTTTGACCAAAGGTTGCTATAAATCATGTAAAGCACCAATTAGTCTAATCTTGACATTTATTTTAATTCTCACAATGATCAAATTTCAATTACCTCCTATATGTATTTCTACATTCGGCAAAAGGTGCATTTGGAAATAAATTTACTACATCGAAGGAAATTAATTAGAGGTTAATTGTTAGAGTTAAATCTTTTAAATTGTTAACTAATTCATAAAAATTCTTAATAGTACAAATCGGGAAACACGGTTTATTATTTATAATGTATTGCCTTTATCGGCTTTTGTTAACGCTAATTTTTCACTTCTTCTTTTTCACAATAGTTCAGAGATCTCAAGGAAAATCTAGATATTTAGGTCCAATCGTGTTTGTATTATTTGTTAATTATGTGTTATATATCTTCAATGATGTTCAAGTATTAATGTTTGCAGACGACCTGAAATTATTCAAAGCAATTAAAAACATTAATGATTGCTATATATTGTCGAAAAACTTGTTTAGATTTATTACCTATATGGTGTCATGATAACCGCTTGGAACTTAACATAAGCAAATGTTAAGTTATGAGGTTTTATCGAATAAAGAATCCAATATTTTTCGATTATCCCATTAACAATATGTCGTTAGTATCTGTCTCGGAAATTAATGACTCGAGTATTTGGTTTGACACGAAACTCAACTTTATCAAGCATATAGAAATAATAACCAATAATGCTTCGAAAATGTTGGGATTTATTTTAAGGGTATCTAGTGATTTCAATAATGTCAATACTGTAAAAATATTATACATGTCACTCGTAAGGAGTGATTTAGAATACAATTCCACGGTTTGGTCCCCAAACTATAAGGTTCATTCATATGCGATTGAAAGAATCAAAAATAAATTTTTAGGATATGTAAATTTTAAAATGGGCATTCCTAGTGAATGCCTAAATTACGATAACGTACTTTGTTCATTAAATTTAACAAAATTATCTGATCGTGGAATCATTTCCGATTTAACCTGTATAAAATCATTAATTCAATGTTTTATCCCCTGATTTATCATATGTATTGTAATCTCTTTTCATATTCCAGGCAGATCAGTCACAAGACTTTACCTACCATATTATTGTAGCAATTCTAAGTCAACATCCCAATATTACGGCTATGCGACGGATTCAACAGCTTGGAAACAAATACTCCGATGTTGATATATTTAGTACATCAATTTTAATATATAAGCGTGCCTTATTGAAGTTTTTTTTCATCAAGTAGGGGGATATTTTGATAAAGCTATTTAAATTGACTAACACATTAACAGTATTTTGTCGGCTGAAAGAAAAAAAACCTATTTTGATTTTTTTATATTTTGTACCTACATACTGTGTGGATCAAATTCAATAATATTTTTACTCTATATTTATTTTTGTGTAAGTGTTTTAAACAGTAGTTTCCTGCACTATTTACTAGTATAATTTTATTAATATTGTTTTATATATGTATATGTATGTAAAAGCCTGAATAGGCGTAAATAAATAAATATCGTCAATGTTGATCCAAATCTAAATGCATTATAAATGTACACTTGCCTTATGGATAATACGATAATGCAGGGCCGTATTATCCATAAGGCAGTGTAGGCAACTAAATAGGGGCCCCGCATCGACTAAAGGGTAAAGGGGCCCTGAGACGTGCATTGCCTAGCCCCCGACCTGTTTAATCCGGCCCTGTTTACACTACTTAGTACTTCTTTCGTTTTGGTAATAAATTTAAAATAATTAAGCGATAAAATAAAATAAGCGATAAGACCGGACGTCGTTTTCCTATACAAAGTTCCTCAAATACTGCTTCAGGGCCTACTAATGTAGGTGTAGGTGGCCTGGGCACCAGACAGATTTTAAGTTTTCAAGTCATCAAGCCATAATAGAGCAACGACATTGTAAAGAGTTGACTGAAAGAAAACAAAACAATAATGTACGGTTATAAATAATAATAATAATAAAAACACAAACCATTACAACAGTTTCCAACGCTGGATTTTGAAAACACAAGATGAACTGCGCACTTTTGAATTTTAAAACTAAATAATGTATTAAAATGTTATTCACAAGCCTTGAGAAAACACTGATTGTAGGATGTCCTTTGATTTTTTAAGTGTAAGGAGATACACTATAACGTGACCGTCTTGTTTCGATGTCACTGGTTGACTGATTGAATATTGAAAGTTGAGTGTGACTGTGATCGGTAACGAATGAAAAATAATCTGATGCTTTACCGTGGGTACCTATATATCGCTATCTCTATCTAATCTATTGATGGGTAAAAGAGATGGCTGCGCGAGTTTGATTGGCTCATCGAAATAAATTAGGACCCCACCAGGGCCGTATTTATACTTTTCATTGGTATAGGCCGCTTCATTTGCGCCGCCCCTTCCTCCTTCTTAGAAGTTGCCACCTATCATCACTCACTTGTAGACTTTTATTAGGTGACGCACAATTATTTTAAAAATAAATATTCAAACATAGGTTAAGTAGGTATTCAAAAATGAAATAAAGAATGAATTATTTGTAAAACAAAAGTGTAACATCAAACAAGAATTACAATTTTTTACGGATTTTTTATTTGACAAAATCATTTATAATAGCTTCATAGTTGCTTCTATGCGTAGAAGATCTGAAGAGTAAAGTTTTTCTTGCGATAATGAAGACCTTTTTATTTGACCTTGGTATTTCTTCATTCGTTTTAAACAGGAAAAACTCCAGAACAATTTGTGGCCGGAGTGCAACGCGGCGACGCGGAGAGCTATATCCAAGTTTGGGTAAACGTTGCACAGAGATGGTTTTCTCAAAAACTTTCCTTAAAAAGATTTAGTAATGATGTAGATTCAGGTTTCTCTGCCGTCTTATTAGAGAAAATGTGACCTTGAAAGTGTACCCATTCCTGAACTAAATCGTCTTCAAAATCATTGCACAAGAGACTGAGTTTTTTCTGAGACTCTTTGTGTTGAAAATTCACCCATTTTTTTTAAATGATTTTTTTCTTTGAAGTATTATGCCTTAGCAAATGCCTTACCTCTAATTCAGATCTCAGTCAGGAAGTTGTTTCAAAATCCTCATTTGATGTTTCGTCTATAAAGTTTTTTCTCTTAGGGTTATCTTACTACGAATGTCGCCGTGATATTCCTAAAGTGTGCTCATTTCAATTGCGCTTTCTTCGAAATAATCAAAGTTTTCTTGCTCTGGTATAATATACTCGAGAAGAGTTCCATAAAAATCAGGAACCGTCAGTACATCAAGAGATGAGCTCTAAATTTGAGCACTCACTTCATTTAGTCTTTCCAAAATAGCATTCCAAAATACGATTAGTAGCCAAATAAAGGTAGCTACTGCCTAAACATTTGTTGTGAAATAATCGCACCATAACTGTGCGACCCAATCCGCGGTCCCGTTCGGGATCACTAGGCGTCTAGAGGTTCCTTTAAGGGGGGAAATAGGCGTGGAGGCTTCAAAAATTCTTTTTTTCTTCATAAATCGATGGTAGAACTATAGAGTGAGTGTCCCTCAGTCGAAATACAACTATTTTACTGCCACTCTTCTTTTCAAAAGCATTTTTCTCGGAACTACTTTCGAATTTGTGTAACCTCTAGCTCCTACAGTTTTTAAACGTTATCAAACTAAGATCATAGTTTCTTTATATAAATGCGCTCTATTTAATCCTAAATAATATCTTTATTTGAACTACTTTTTTGTGGCAAAAAAACGTTTATAAGAATGTTAAAAAATCGTAAGAACTAAATTTTCACATTTATCAAAAAAATATTAATTTTCGATTTTTTTTGTAAGAAATGAGGTTCAAATAGAAGAAACACTAATAAAAAACTACGTTTTTTAAAAAATTGATCGGATGAAAATTGTGACCTCCAGGAGTTGACCACAAATTGTCCAGCCGGGTGGCGACTTACAATGCGCGGTAGTTGATATCTCCGTTATTTTTTGAGGAAAATATTTGAAAATTTTAGAATATACTCTTGAATATGTATGTGTAAAATGACCGCAAGGTATAAATAAAATATATGTTATTATTTTTTTTTTAAATTTATAAACGAACGTTTAGACAAGATTTTTATGCATAGCACAAAGGGTAACAATTATTATAAGCAATAATTGTCAGCCTGAAACACTCATTTACATTGAAAAATCTTCCGAGAAAAGATACTTGCCGCCAACGGGACTTGAACCCGTGTCCTTCTAATCAGAAGGACACGGGTTCAAGTCCCGTTGGCGGCAAGTATTTTTTCTCGGAAGATTTTTCAATGTAAATGAGTGTTTCAGGCTGACAATAATTGCTAATAATAATTGTTAATATATATATATTCCTCATGTGTTAAAAAATTCATGAAAATCACTAAAAATACGAAGTCTTACACCTATTTCTCACCTTAAACGCTCGTGCAATAAAGGTAGCCCACTGCCAAAGCATTTTTTTTGTGAAATATTCGCACCACAATCATCGGTCCCGTATTGGACCGTTGGGCATTGAACGACAAAAATCCGCGGTCCCGTACGGGACCACTGGGCGTTTAAAGGTTAATAGATAGAAAACTCTATCTTTTGTTATTATTTAAGTATAATCGTACACAAAATTAACGGCTTACCCAGAGCGAACGCCGCCCCCTGAACTCTGCCGCCCCTAGGCCGCGGCCTATAAGGCCTATTGACAAATCCAGGACTGGACCCCACACTTAATTACTTCCAGCTATTAAATATTTATGACTCATATTATGAGTCATAAATATTTATTTCATTATCTCGAATTATCAGTAACGGTTTTGGTGTTCAGAATCCTTGACGGTAAAATGGGGATGCAAAATAGTAAATGTTTTTTTAACATTGATGTTATTTGTCTACATTACTGAAAGTAGAAAGAAAGTGAGAAAAATATTTTTTTTCCTAGAATTTTTTAAAACAAAATGTCGCTATAAATCATGCAAAGCACCAAGAAGTCAGATCTAGACATTTATTTTAATTTTCACAACGACCAATTTCAACTACCGCCTATCTTCACTTGTAGGAATTAATGCAGAAAAATAGTTTCGTTATATCGAACAAAAATATGAATAAAAAAGGCAATAAACTTAAAGTTCTGGCGACAGTCTGTAAAGCACCTATATTGGTATTTAAATCATAAATATATTAACTTTTGAATTGTGGGAGTGCTGCGCACAGCAAAATTTTGGTTTAAATTTAAAGAACTTTTTTTTTTCTTCCATTAATTTTGATTACTTTCCTATTGGATTATTTAATGAAAAAAATTCTTTAGTATGAATATATATAAAGTTTATGGGGCATATTTTTTAAGACATCGTAATCTACGAATGGTTTGGTAATCGGTTTATCCATACTTATATTTCTAGCCTGAAGAATTTGCTTCGTAAGAAATATTATTCATTGTTAAAAATTTATTGTTTTTTAAATGTTTTATTATAAAAAAAGTGTTTTGAGTGAGTAAAACAGAGTAGGTTTTTGTCAATTTTCTTTATTGTATGTTTTTCCACTGCATGTAATATTGATACTTATATTTTCTTTCGATTTTGTAGTCTGATGATATAGTGTTATTTCTTGCATTGTGTTTATACTGGGCTTAAATGCTTTATATTTTCTGACCTACTTTGATTTGACTAAAATAAATGTTTTAATGTAGTAGAGAGCAGAAGAATTGACAAAAATTAGATCGACTGGAATCCATACATTTAAAACGTCTCTCTTTCATTTTCTATGGATCAACAATTAGAACTCAATACAAAATCCTTTAATTTTATCCATCAACAATTCATTGCCATTTTAATTTAATAATGAAATCCTGTCAAATTTAACCTACAAAGAGAATAGGCAGAATTTATTTCATTACTCCATCTCCAACATTTATATAATAACCCTCTTTAAAAGATTTACCACCCTTCCAATCACCCTTCTGTTTTAATTATATTCATAATATGTATTTTACCTGAAATATCCTTATAACTACTATATTAATTTATATACCTGTACGCCTGTCTCGACACAGGTATACCCTAGTGAGACAGGCATACAAATAAAACCTTTGTAAATATATTTTATTATAGATAAATAAATAAAAAAAATAAAAAAAATTATCTCTATTAACATAATTTGCGCGATGTCAATAAACACTCCATAATATGTACTTGGAACTAATAGTAATGAATGATATGCCTATTACCGGAATATTAAAATATATTATTATGTATGTACCTAATTCCCGAGTTTAAGTAATTTCAAAAACGTTGATAAGCCATTCATTGTAAATTAGACAAAATGCATCACCTACTACGATGGCAAATACCATTATGTTAATATAAATGTCTCATTTAAAATTTTATACATTACCTAGTAAGGAACAATGCAAACCATTAGGGGAGAATACATTATAATTAAGTTATGTGTTATTTCTGACGGTAATTAGAATCATTAAATCTAAATTTGAAGAAATTCAAAATAGACAAAAATGTTTGTAATTAAATACCAAACATATTGCATTTTAAGTACTTTGGCAATTAAGGTGGAAAACCCGCTGACAAAGTGTTATCTAGCAGTTTAACGGGACTTCATGTAATTATGGAATACCAATAAATAAAACATCCTAAAATGTACACGCTAAATATATTATCAGCGTTCATCAATTAAGAACCTCTTTGTAAAATCAACCACAATAAGCGTAACCGACCTTGTATAAATTTGAATAAAAAATTAAACCAAAAAGATATAGAAAATTAAGACACTAGTTGTTTTTTCCGACGTCCAGTTTTATTTATCAACAAAATGCAGTTTTAAATACAATGTGCTTTGACTTTTTTATTGCAACATCAATATGCTATAACCGCCCTACCTTGAGAGCGAGACCACTTTGGATTAGTTTAAGATCATTCGAAAATCATCATTACGCCCATTACATCGACTGAAAATAAAGAATTATAATAATATATCGATGGCCCATACCACCCATACCCAAGATTCGTAGAAAATGTATATAACAAGGTTAGCTCATACAGGCATTTTTCGGTAAAAAAAACTCATCGGACCACTCGCAATATGGTGTCGTAGCTTTAAGTGCATTTAGAGCAGTGGCGGATACAGGGGGGGGGGCGCAGGGGGCGCGCGCCCCCCCCTTGGCCACCCTAAATACAAGAAAATCTTTCTTCAATCATTCGCTCTACATGTCTAAACCACATAAGCGTCCCTTTCTTAATCTTACTTATTACGCTCTACATGTCTAAACCATCGTCGCCTTGCATTATTTTCATATTTTTCTCACACCATCATACATGGCTTTCTATAGCATTTAGTCTTTTTTTTTACATTAACTCCACACAGGAGGCCCTGAGGAAAATAATTTCCCTCAGGGCCTATGTCATCTGGGATGCTGTGTGGAGGGTCTTTTTGAGGAGAGGAAGGAATGAACATTGGTCTTGAAGAGACCCATGTTGTAGGAAGGAGGAAACACAGAAGCCGGCAAATAATTCCACAGCCGAGCTGTTGAACACAAGAACGAGTCGAAGAAACGACCCGTTCTCATGTGACAAATGTCAACCGTGTACAAATTTTGGGCACGCATTTGGCGTGTTTCCCGACTATGCACCGGTGCCGAAGGGATCAATGACGCTAGTTCCTCGGAGCATCTGCCATTGTAATACCAGTAGAACAATGTTAGCATTCCCATCCGACGCCTGTGTTCTAAAGATTGCAATCCGTCTGTTAAGATGGAAGAATCTATTAAGCGGACCGCCCGTTTCTGCACAGAGTCGAGGGTATTTTGGAGCTCCAGACCGGAGGTGGCTGCCAAAATCATATAGTCGGTCTCCTCTTTGTGCGGTTCGTCGTATTCTCCCCGTTGTCTATTTTTTAGTTTTCTTATATCTTTAGCGCCCCCCCCCTTGAGTTCTTTCTGTTTCCGCCACTGATTTAGAGTCCGAAAAGAACAATCTATATTACTTTTCACTGGGTGTGTAATATTATTTTTCGTTAAATTTAATTAATATTAACGTCAATTTTCTCAAACTTGTATTTGTAGACACGAGTCGAATAAAAGTCAATAAAATGATTGGTGTACAGTAGTGAATAATAGAAAAAAATCGGGGACGCCCGAGGAAGACTTGATTATCCCTGCACTGGAACAATATAAAGTCAAATTAAAGTCGATAAAGTGCTGTTTTTTAACAGTAATAATGTGGTACAAAGTGATGAATGGTAAAAGAAGTCGGGGACGTCCGAGGAAGGCTTAATACATTATCTTTGCACTGGAATGATTCACAAAATCGAATTAAAGACGACATATTGTAGTTTTTTTTAACAATACCGTATTGTGGCCTACTGTTAAAAAAACTACATCATATCGCCTTTAAATCGACTTTGTGAATCTTTCTAGTGCAGAGATAATGCGTTAAGCCTTCCTCGGGCGTCATCGACTTCTTTTACCTCGTACTGTAGTGAAAGGTAGAAAAGGTCGAGGAAGCTAGAGGAAGAAAAAATACTTATGTATAGTTTAATTAGGAGTATGTAATAAGTAATAAGCGAAGAAAAGGATGTAGGAAGAATGTATGACGTTGAAGTGAATGGTTGGAAAATGTTCAATTTTTAACAATAATATTATGTATTTCCATCTTAAACTAGACCTAGTTTTCAGTTACACTAGAATTCCCTACCTCAAAACTCTACAAACCATTCGTAACCCCGAGCAACGCCGAGTACGTCAGGTATTAAATTTGGTTTGTAGGTACCACTACATTTTTGAAAACATCACCATTAAATACTTTTAACCAAGGTTGAATTTGACAGCCAGCTCCGGTCTGGAGCCCCAAAATATTTGAAAAACCCTTGACTCAGTGCAGAAACCAGCGGTCTGTTTGATGGATTACTCTTTCTTCTCAAACGGATTGCATTATTTAGAACGGGTCGTTTCACGATTCGTTCTTTAGTTCAACACTTCGGCTGTAGAAAGATTTTCGCCTTTCCTCCCTACTACAATATGGGTTTCTTCAAGACCCATGTTCACAACCTCATCTTATCAATAAGACACTCTGCATAGCATCCCCAAGGATGACAAGACTGAGGAATTTATTTTCCCCGGGGCCTCATATGTGAAGTTGAAGTTAAAAAAAACTTGTATTTCATCCAGGTTGAAATTTGGCTTCTTTCGATTAAATTTTCGTTGCATTAAATAAATTGTATTATTCAATTTAATTGTGATGAAAAGAGTTTGGGCTATTTCGATACGGGGAGGGGAAGGAAATTGGGAAGAAGCCGATGAGGAAGTACATGGGTATTTATAAATGGTCACCAAATACGGCTAAAGCCATTTTAATCGAGCCAAGGGATTCGATACGTTTGGTCACTTAGCAGGGGTGCCCGAGTTCATGGGGTAAGATTTGTCCGGGTTTTGGCGGCGGATGCGTCTACCCACCAGCTGCATGGCAGGCCGGATCGGATGGTTGATGGAGCCCCATAGACTTGTTAAGCTGTAGTCTCTCGGAACACCGCTTGAACTGCAGTGGGAGAGATGGATTCATACATCTGTCACTCCTGGACATATTGACCCCCAGATTCCTACCCACCCCTAATACCCCTTTCCTTCCCAGAACTTCCTCACCTTCCTTTCCTAAAAAGACCCTCCACACAGCATTCCCAAAGATGCATAGGCATGGGCATTTCGGCATAGGCCCTGAAGGGAATTATTTTCCTCAGGGCCTCCTGTGTGGAGCTAATGTTAAAAAAATTCGAATGGTGGTCTTTCGCGCTTTCACTGAGGCGATGCTGAGAGTATCTACCACCTTCTGCGGCTCTTTGTATGAATACAAATACTTTCAACACTTTCCTTGTCATGACAATTTGCTAAATGCACTTTCAATTTGAAAATTTTGATGTCTTCAAAGTTAATACATACAAGGTGCTGATAACCTCATTTCTGGATCACTAGTGCACAAGTAACACTGCAAATATTCCTGGGATCTTTCCCTTTTATTCCGAACATTAGTTTTAATATAATATTGCCAAAGTATTATGAATAAAGCATTGCAAATGCAATCAGAATCTCCCGGTGGAAAATGGACTTCAATCTACAACACGACTTTCTAGCCAATCACCGCTCTACCCCCTCGATGAGCCAACATTGTTAAATACATTTTCTACTTAAACCTTGGCTCATACCTTCTACGCCCCTATCTCCCCTTTCAAAATGTCCGCCGCCTACCGTCAATAAAACGAAACGAACGACGTTCTTATTCTCTTAAATGGCAACATTATTATCTTGTCAAAATCCTGCTATCGTACGTGTGTAATTTTATTTTCGAATTTGTGAGTTTGTTTATTCGCGCGGCGCTTGTATTAATTGACCCATATTTTTTACATAATTCAGCACGAAAACACAGTTAAATGGCACAGAATAAAGTCAACATGTCGCTAGGTAAGTTGTTATTTTTTATTATTATTTTATGAATCAAACGTTTCGTGTTCAAACCTATTTTTGGAATCTTTCTCACCATGCCTTCTGCAACTCTCACTTTGCCCACGCATTAAAAAGATAAACTTATAAAGAATCAATGATATGAAATTTTACCGTGTATACATTTTTTATGAATTATTACGTACCTCACTATAATTTGTTTATGAATTATTTTGACAGGTGCATTTTGCTTTCGGTTGAACGGTTAACGAATGAATGAACAAGTAAACAGATACCCAAATTATTGATAAATCTTCCACATATTAGATCAAACTTGTAAACAGATACTTGATAAATTGGGAGGAATGCAGATCCCGCCAATGTCAGGGAATTTAATAAAAATGCACTTTCTAGATGAGAAAAGTGTGGAGAAGTTGAATAAAAAAGAAATTAAGGTGCGCTCGCCAAAATTGAGGGAGATACAGCCGTTTAAAGTATGAATAAAATGTCACTTCATGAACCGATACTGTCCGCCATTTGACACTAATATGTTGGTATCCCTGACCTGATAAAAACAAGAGCCTAGATACGATTGTAGCCGACTTCATGGGATACATATGGCGCGTAATTATGAAATTTGTCTAGCGGACTTTTTTTCAACGATTTTTTAAACTGTTATTCACCTTCCAAATTACAGTAATCTAACCTAAGACTACGCTAAACATGGTTTGTGATTCAAAAGAAAGCAAGATACCAACATAACAGTAACAAAATGGCGTAGTATCAGTTCACGAAGTGTCATTTTATTCATACTTTAAACGGCTGTATCTCCCTCAAATTTGCCGAGCGCACCTTAATTTCTTTTTTATTCAACTTCTCCACACTTTTCTCATCTAGAAAGTGCATTTTTATTAAATTCCCTGACATTGGCGGGATCTGCATTTCACCCATTTATTATTTATGTATTGAACCGCTAACTCGTTAATACGGAATATTTTTTATTCAAGCAGTTAGATCTAGCTTTATTATTACGAAAAATGAGTATTTATTTCGGGGGAGACAAAAAAACATTAAAAAAATATGCATAAAACATTTTAATTTTGCTATAATTAATTCACTTATGCGTTATACGCCATTTTTATATTTATCGTTTTATTTAACATTTCATAGACAATCAATCAATGCTGCCAATCATAGAAAAAATATTATTGACATATAAAACAATAATTTATTCACGCTATGGGGTCATCCATAAATTATGTCACACGAATTTCATGGTTTTTGACCCCCCCCACCTCGGTCCCTGTCACACATCGTCACCATTGTGAGACCCCCGTTGACGTCACATATTTTGCAATTTTGACCCCCCCCCCCCTACCGAATAGTTAAAAAAGTAGCCGAATAGGCCGAATACCGAATAGTAACCGAATATTTGTGGCATCTCTAATACTAACCCTCTATTTGTCTTAATTTACTCATAGTTTGACCATTAAGCGCACTTGAAGTGAAATATCGCAAAACTGCACCAAACAAATATAGTTATTATTATTATTCAGAATCGAACCATTGCTTGAAATCATATTCTCCAATCTAGGGAATGTTGTGTGGCTGAAGGTAGTGCGGAGGAGAAAGAGATGGGGAAGAGGAAGGTGGGGAAATACCTGGCTATTCAGATTTGGCCACACATGACTAAAGCCTTTTCAAGCAACATTTCTAAATGATGGTCTTTCACCAGGGCGATACTCGGAGCATCTACCGCTTTGATTTGATTTTCTGCAAACAAAGGCATAGCATACACTACTATATACATATAATACTATAAAATAAGCACAATTTTACATAATTACTATATTTTTTTAAAGTAAGAAATTAATTTTCAAAATATATAAACTTCGACTTTTCAACTAGGAAAAAATTCCTGTTTTAGAACATTCAAATTGACAATATTAGTTCATAATATCATGGGTTTATTACTACAAGTAGGCAACTCTGAAATCAACTTTGTTGGGAAATAGAATTACAGTCGACTCTCGTTAATTTAAACCTGCGATAATTCGAACCTCTCTATAATTCAAAGTTATCACGAGTTCCCTACGAAATCTCTTTATATTTCGAACTAAATCCATACATTTTTGTACACTTGGTAATTCAAACGAAAAAATCATTGCTATATAACAAAACGACGCGTTAATTCGAACTCATCGGCGTTCAACATTCGACAATTCAAAGTTGCAGAGAGAAAGAGGCGGAAAGATTGTTACACACACGTTAGTACAAATACAATTTTGCGACAAGTTCAAATGTGTATTGTTTTTGTTATGATTAGTTTGTGACACACACTCTAACGAATTGGTTTGTGTTATCATTCAGTTACTGTTACTCTTTCGTTGTGTATACAGATTAAAATTTTCTGTTAGTCATGAGCCCTAGAAAGTATAAATGTTTGACGATTGCTGAAAATAAGAAGTTAATCGAAAAAGTAGAGGAAGGTGAAAAGTTTATAGGTACACGAATGTACCTATAAACTTTTGTCATTGTTATAGAATAGGAGTTAATAAATAATAATTGATCAACACTTAAGAATTCCAAGTTTTATTTATTTACTCTCACAAATTTCGAACCATTTGATATTTCAAACACTCGATAATTTGTAATATTTTAAGAGTCCCTCGAGTTTCGAATTATCGAGAGTCAACTGTATAAGATTATCTGATAAATCGTTTGTTGTAGATTTATACTGATAAGTATTGTTAAATGGTAGATTGTTCTGCTGGGAACTGTAATACTTATATTTTGGAAATGAGAAAATTGTTGATAATTTTTTTAAAGTATTTATTTAGAAAAATGGATAGACTTACATAGTTTCGGCAGTAATTACCCCACGATACGGCAATATATGTACATAGCTGTCAACATTAGTATAATTTAGAGTTACACCACAACAAATAATATTTATTACTTAACTTATTGGACGCCAGCATATCAGATACTATTAACCCATATTATCCCAAGCACATCCAGACTTGTCCGATCTTGATGAAAAATTGATCTTAGTACCTTTTAATGTATGTCAACATAAAAATATGCCAATTTATTATAATTATTTTTTATTTGTTGAGTTTTTAAACCGATTGATAAATCGATCAGTAGGAATATACCTACATGTGTTGTATTCATAATTATGTTATTTATTGTTTAATAAAAAACTATGTATGTATCATACTTTCGGCTAAAGTTCGGTTTAGGGGCGAGAGTCCTAGATAATTTTGTTTATTTTTTTAATACTAATTATGGGCCCGAAAATCCGAATCTGAAAGAATTAGGCGTCGGCAAGCAATATTAACTAAATTACACGACTTTAAAATTTTCTATAAACACAAAGGAAAACAAGTCATTTTGAATGCATTGACATTACAAGTCATAGAAAAACAAGAAAGATGTTACACCACATAAAATTAAGTGTTGCCATTAACCCCTTGTTTGCCGGGGTAGTTGGGGTTGGTTGTCCACCAATTAGCGTTCGCAAAAAACGGCATCCATGACACCCAATGACATTTCGTGTCCAGCGATTCTGACAGTGTCCTTGAGAAATTTTGTACAATAGAAAGGTCAAAATTGTAATTAAATGAATTTTTCCCGCGCATGCGCAAGAACTGCGCACATTCCCGCGCTCCGGTAAATTATTAATATAAATTATTTGGAGTGACCAGGCGCATTGCGGTTTTCTCTATGGTAAAGGGCGATAATAAAGCAAGCGATTCTGACCGTGTTCTTCATACACTTTCTTTATACATAAGGGTCAAAATCGCGTGTAAAATCTCAAACACACTGGTGCACGAACGGCATTCTAGCGGTTAAGCAATAATATCAATAACTAATTTAAGTAATTATTTTTTATAAATTTTACTCACTTTTGTATCACAAACCATGTTACATAAACCTAGCGTAGCCGCTAAACTATTTGAAAACTGGGATGTTTTCTTGTCTTGACGCGAGTAGGCGCTATGAAGGGGGCACTTTCTTTTATATCACAAACCATGTTACACAAACCCAGCGTAGCCGCTAAACTACTTGAAAACTGGGATGTTTTCTTGCCTTGACGCGAGCAGGCGGTATAAAGGGGCACAAACCATGTTACACAAACCTAGCGTTAGGTTAGGTTACGCATTTTTAAGACTACGAATTTTCATAATTTTGGTCTAAGAATACGGCCGTTGAGATAGTCATAATTCATCAGGTTAATGTGTTATGTGGTGAATTATCATGTGAGGAAGTATCGTGTCGGAAAGTTTTACGTTATTGATATTTTTGCTTAATGGCAGCACTTAATTTTATGTGGTGTAACATCTTTCTTGTTTTTCTATGACTTGTAGTGTCAATGCATTCAAAATGGCTGGTTTTCCTTTGTGTTTATAGAAAATTTTAAAGTCGTGTAATTCAGTTAATATTGCTTGCCGACGCCTAATTTTCGTCAATTCCTAATTCAGATTCGGATTTTCCGGCCCATAATTAGTATAAAAAAAAAAAAAAATTATCTAGGACTCTCGCCCCTAAACCGAATTTTTTCCATACTTTCTTATTTTTATAAAAAAATTATATTTTAAAACTGTTTGGAACTAATTAAGACATTGTGTATATCTGTGAAAACTATTTTGAATGAAAATCTACACTACATTTCTGATGTAAAACGAAATTGCACTTTTGAACATTTCATAAATGTATTTTTGTGACATAATCCACATCGGGTAGATTTATTTTGGTTGAAAATGTGATGAGCCTTTCCATCTAGCCTTATAGAATCTGGAACCCATTTTAAAACAGCCAATGACGACCTAGGCACCAAAAGTTTACCAGCGGAGGCGTTGGAAGCTTCTTTCATGAGAAAATATGTTGTATCTATATACTCGTATCTGGTAAATGATAATAGATCCTGACAACTGTTGCCCTTTTTCGACGCTGGGGACTTTTGTATATAATTGAAAGGCATTGTTCACACACGCATTGAGAGGGAACATAAGTAGTTGCCAATACCATCTCTTCAGCTTAATGGAAATTCGGTAGCACCTCACATTTTGATCTAGGCGATCTTCGCCACTCATATATCATTACATAGTATAAAATGAAGTCGCTCAAAATGTATGTGCGCATAGATCTTTTAAACTACGCAACGGATTTTCATGCAATTTTCACCAATAGATAGAGTGATTCAAGAAGAAGGTTTATATGTATAATACATGCTTATTATAGTAGAGAAAAGCCGATAATTTCAAATATTCAATTCAGACAGCGGGCAGCTGGCAAGCGGGTGGTGTGGATTTTATAAAGGTAGGTAATGGCATTGTGTTTCGTTAGCCACAGCAACGTGTGGCCGGGTCTGCTAGTTTATTATAATTTATAAAACACCTGGGTTGATCAACATCCTTTTTTTGTTTGTCACAAAAACGCTTGACCTTTCCTACAGGTTGCACTGAATAGATGCAACCGTAACAATATCGAACAAAAGTAATATCAGACATTACATCCGTGATTTGGTCATATGATCCCCTTGGGGTCTTTTTTATCTCCTTTGCATCATTTAATAGCGCATTTTCTACTCTAGGGGTAGTATCTGTTGCATTATAACTGCCAGGCGGTAATTTTGTTAGGAGGTGCAGTACAACAAATGCACCAACGCCAAGTTCTGGGTGATAATTTCCAGTGCTAGCTACTCGATACATAATACCTCTTCATCGAAAAACAACTCAAAAAATTGTATTAGTGTTTGAATATCTTCAAGGAAACTGGTTATTGTAGTCACTTTTTCAGGCTTATCTGGAATATCTATAGCTAGAGACACTGATTCATAGCTTTAATTTTTAAGAAATGTAGCATTAATTATTGAAAAAGTAGCTTTTATAGCTTTAATTTTGCGTTTTAATAGCGTTTATAGCTAAATAGGATAACGTCAAGGAATGGGAGTCAGCAAGAGGGGAAAACCAATTAAATTGGCAAAATCACTTGAAACATTTTATTATTGGTTGAAACTCAACATGGCACATGTTTCTACAGTAGAGTGTGATGTTCGTTCTACGATCTGTCAATACAAGATTATAGCAACTAAAAAATCTTTCTGCGTCAACACTATTCACAGGGGCCCACACAGTCATCAGAGCTGCCTCAGCAAATTCTCTGTGAACAATTTTTACAGCTAAGAGTAGCTGAATTATGTCTACAGTGACTCCATCCCTCACTTGCTCTACAAGCTGTCTTTAAAAATACCTGTTACCTTCCAGGAATTTACTGTCATCAACAGATTTAAACGTTGGAGTAAGCCTACTTTTACTTGCTAAAAGAATAGCGTCTGATCGCTGGACATTCTGACCTACAATTGCAGGATTGAACATTTTACCTGCGTGCTCAACAAATTGATTAGTGCTGCTGTCTTGACGGTTCAGCTTATGAGATGCCAGTTTCACAGAACCCGAAATTTGTACCTTTGCTCGCATTACTAAAAAAGATCGCATTTTGTTAAGTTTTGTTGTAAAAATCGCTACTATTTCGCGTTTTAACATTTTTATCGCTAAAAACACCATTTATCGCTTTAATTCGCGAATATATCGTTAATGCGATGAATCAGTGTCTCTATCTACAGCCCTCCAACGTCTAGATACTGGAACACTTTTTTTTCTGCGGAGGTGGTTTTGCTGATGTACTAGGCATTGGTTGGGGAGTGTGATCGTCCAAGAAACTGTCTTCCACATCAATACTGGTTTCTGTAGCAACAGTGGTCCTAAGTAGAGCTTCAGCTAATAGCTGTTGCCTCGACAAATTATTTATGTGGGTAGATTCCTCGTCACCACTATCTTCACCACTTTTATCATAATTATCCGGTGGAGTAATATAAATATCAGCCGAAATATTAAATACAAAAAAAATTAAAACAACAAAAATATCTAAATAAAAGCTTCATACGAATGCATAACAGCACACGGGTATATAATCCTACTGATCGAAAAATCGATCACTTTTTAAAATTTCCTTTTTTCTACCCACAATCCATTTTATAATAATTTCAATATGTTACAATATTATGACGTACATTATTCTTACTATAAATCCACAAACATAAATAACATTATATTATAATATACCAAAAATGCTTGCATTATACGAAGAGACATATTTTTGAAGAAAAATTGCTTTCCAAACAGTTTAAATTGAAAGAATAAACGCGTGAATAGAGAACTCCAGTCAAATTTTTTATTTTTTTTTTAATGAATAATGAACTAACTTAAATTACTGCATATTTTATTTTATTTTTAGAGTTAGTTTTAATAGTTAAAATAATTGTCAAAGATTTAATTATTTAAGACCCCCCGAAAACCACCGTATGTATGGTGAATCGTGTGACGTCATCACTCCTGAAAAATTACTATAGGATCGGGCAATCAGCTGATCAACTGCCGCCATTTTGAATTCGGTGTTCGAAGTATTCTCCCTAGAAGTATTATATATTTTTTTTGTGCAGTAGTTTTTGAATATTTTCAATAATAGAGATAAACTAATAAGAGATACCTTTATTTTTTAAACATTATTTAGGCCTAAATAATGTTTCAATAAACACAACAACTAAATCTCTATAAACAGTATGTAAATAAACGAATAAATTAATACAATGGCTTGTGTCATTCCTACATTCACATACATTTCCCATACAATGACTTTACGGTGACGTCACGACACGTCGAACAGTGACATCACCACTAAACATTTCAATACTGCCAACTTAACAGCGTTTTTCTACGACCCGATTAAAAATAGACTTTTTACTAATTTTTTAAAAACTCTGCGGTTAACCACTCATTTGCCGCTCGTGCGCCAGCGTATCATGAGACTTTACACGCGATTTTGACCCTTATGTATAAAGAAAGTGTATGAAGAACACGGTCAGAATCGCTTGCTCTATTATCGCTCTTTACCATAGAGAAAACCGCAATTAGATTGGTGACTCCATATAATTTATATTAATGATTTACCGGAGCGCGGGAGCGTGCGCAGTTCTTGCGCATGCGCGGGAAAAATTCTTTGGTCTTCAACTTTGACCTTTCTATGTACGAAATTTCTCAAGGACGCTGTCAGAATCGCCGGACATTGGGTGTCATGGCTGCCGCTTTTTGCGAACGCTAATTGGTTACAACCAACCCCATTTACTCGCGGCATTCAACGAGTTAATATTATTTAATAAAACTTATATATTTATTGGTCTATATGAACATATTTTTTTAAAGCCATAATATTTTTCACTGGAGTTCCTTATTGTGAAACATCAAAAATACTGTTTGACAGCTAATAGTATCAGGTGTGCCAACATAAAAAAATTAACAATGTATGCATTCACAATTTGTCTTAAAAAAATAAATTGTCAACCGATCACTAGGATGATTTGGGGTTAAAAAAAAATCATATCTCTGAATATAACCAGCTATTCTGGGGAAACTACGTATGGTAGATTATGTTGTGTTTATGTTTTTATCTTCTTTGCATATTATAAATTAAAGTCCTCTGACGCGTCTGTTTGTCTGTTCACGATAAACTCAAAAATGAATGAACTGATTTTCATGCGGTTTTCACCAATAGATAGAGTGATTCATGAGGAAGGTTTAGGTAGGTATATAATTTGTCAAGTTTTGTGTAAATTGATTGAAATATATAATATATAAAGGGAGCGGGCTGGCAAGCGGTGTGGATTTGATTTGTATGCAAATTAGCAAATGGCATTGGTTATAAATGTTACAGTATATCTTGAATTGCTATTGTCTCACAAACTTCAGTACATTTTAGAGAATTTGTTCGCGCTCCCGTTTTGACAATTTGGCTTGAATAATGGATGCCAATTGATACGTTAAATATCTTTCGAGTGTCATTTTATTGCAAGATGGATCGGCCATGCAATAAGGCAAGAAGGCCTCTTGCGTGCCATAATGGAGGGTATGACCGAGGGGACAAACGCTAGGGGACGCCCATGCCGAGAGTACCTGGAGGACCTGCTGGTGGACGTGCGCTGCTTATCATATGCAGACTTCAAAAGAGCCGCACAAGACAGGGAAGAGTGGAAGAAACGAATAGATGAAATTGCTGTAAATCAATCCCAGGGTTGAAACCAGAGAGAGATCATTTAATTAATTTAATTTTAGAACTGTAATAATTGATGTGAAACATAAAGGATTTATAGAGCTAATTTGACATACTATTTTTGTCAATAATCGCATTTTGTTTGTGGGCTAGTCTGTAGGTATTTTTGTTTGATATTAGGTACAGTCTGTCAAATAAGAGTAGAAAACATAGGAGGGCGCCACTGTCGGTCAAATGGCAATACTAAAAATATAATCATGGTATTAATCCAAACCTGTGTAACCTACGTTTTAATTAAAAATTAAAAAGACATAAAAGTGAAAAAAATATTTTTTCATTCCACTGATCTCAAATTAGAATTGCATATAGGTATATTATTATTACATCTGTATAATTTTATGTTAACATAATGAAGAATAACGGTATTGAAATAAAATATAAAGCACACTTTAGAAATAATTGCTCACATTTATTTAATATTAGCTTTAGTACCTACTAGCGTTGTGCAGGCTTTAGGTCATGTCTCTAATTTTAGATCTGGATATATTTAACTAATTCACATCTAAAAGTAGTGTAACTAAACTCACCATTAATTATTCTTCCTTTCCACCTACTGTTAAATTCAAATTTATGTTAAATTAAATGGAAGCCAATCACTTTGTAGAACACAATTTAATCAAATTTATGTCATTAACCCATTGGCCACAAACCCCGACAGCCTGCCGGGTGTGCAACTCAGGTACTTAACCACAAACCCCGGCACGCTGACGGGCTAGAGTAGGTCCGTCAAAAAACGGAAAACGAACACAATAGTGACATTTTTCAATAAAATTTTAAATGCCGAACGCTCTTTAGATAATTAATCATTAATTTCATAGAATTGGCAATAATATGTTTCTTATGTTTTTTCCCTGATATTTGTGTTCCAAGTTTTGTATGCAGCCAGCCGCCATTTAATTTCTTCAAAATTGCGAGTGGTTCTAGGCTTTTGGTAGTGACCCTGAAAGTCCCTGATTGCTTTGAGGACCTTCATAAACAATTATTTTATTATTTATTAGTATACATGTATATAAAAATCAAAAATTATTATTGTTCGATTTATAAATATTATGTTTTTTTGCAACTTTTTGAATAAAAATGTGGAAAAAAACTTACGAAAAAAGAGAAGGTTATATTTGTAACCTTCTTCTTCTTCTTCTTCAATGGCGCTACAGCCCATTTCGAGCCTTGGCCTCCTTCAAAATAAGCCTCCACCGCCCTCTGTCCTCGGCCGTCATCTTCCAATCTGCAACATGGAGTAATCCTCTTGCATCCTTCCTGACATCATCCTCCCATCTCAGTCTAGGTCTGCCCGCTTTTCGTTTACCTCCCGGGTGTCCTGTCAGAACCTTCTTCGGTACTCGTGTGCTTGGCATTCGGTGCACATGTCCGGCCCATCTTAATCTTTGGAGTCTTAAATGGGTGGAGAGTCTGGGAGCTTGGTAAATATCATAGAGCTCATTATTGTGGCGGATTCTCCATGCCTCTCCCTCTCGCACCGCTCCTAAGATTCTTCGAAGTACCTTTCTTTCGAAGATGTCCAGCCGTTCCGCTGACTTTGCTGTCAGTGTTCCCGCCTCACATCCATAGGCCAAGACCGTTCTGATAATTGTTTTATATAAGGTTATTTTGGTTTTCCTATGGACGTTTCGGGATTTGAACACTGGCAGCAACGCGAAGTAAGTTTTGTTAGCGGCTGTAATGCGCTTTCTTACTTCTACTGGGTCTTCATTGTCCTGCGTTATGATGGAGCCCAGGTAGGTAAACTCTTCGACCACTTCGAAATTATAATTGTCTTTAAATTTCACTTTGTCTTTTATTCTGCGGTGAGGGGTTCTGGTTTGCATCATGATTTTTGTTTTATTTTCATTGATTTGCAAACCCACCTCTCTTGCCGCAGTCTCCAAAGGGTCAAACACTTTTCTTACAGCCTGTAGGGATCTTCCGACAATGTTAAGATCATCTGCGTAGCCAACTATTTGATTGCTTCTGTAGCAGATGTTTGAGTCGGTTCTGACCATTGTCTTCCTCACGACGTGCTCCAGTACAATATTGAAAAGGGTGGGTGCTAAGCCATCACCTTGTTTCAGCCCCTGGGAGACGTTAAAATCCTCCGTTGTTTCACCTCCTATCCTTACTCGACACCGTGAGCCGACCATTGTTGCTTTTACAAGCTTGACTATTTTGGGCGGTATTTCAAAATTTAGGAGTATTTCATATATTTTCTCCCTATCTATACTGTCGTACGCCTGTTTGAAGTCAACAAATAGTTGATATATATATCTATATCGAATTCCCAGCATTTTGTCAGGATTTGTCGAGTAGTGAAGAGTTGATCAGTGGTGGATCTCCCCCTCCTGAAACCTGCCTGATATTCTCCTAGTAAGTTTTCTGAGTAATATTCTAGTCTTTCTTTCAAAATCATTGTGAAAATTTTATACGCTGTACAAAGTAACGATATTCCTCTGTGATTTTCACACTTCAATTTGTCTCCCTTTTTATGTATGGGGCATATTATGCTAGTTTTCCATTCTTCTGGTACTCTTTCAGCGGTCCATATTTTCACAATGAGATTGTGTAGCAGGTTCTTCAGTTGTTCGTTTCCATATTTATAGAGCTCTGCAGGGATATTATCTCCTCCCGGAGTTTTATTGTTTTTCATTTTCTTTAGGGCAGCCCTTATTTCTGCCATTGATGGCGCTCTCGTTGTTTCATCACTATTTAGCTCGTCCGGAATGTGAGTTGGTTCGACTGTCAGGTTGTTATTGGGATTTAAGAGCTGCTGAAAATATTCTTTCCACCTAGTCTTGATCTTTTCCTTATCTCCTATTATGTCTCCATTACTATCTCTGCACAGAGATGTGTTGGGTTTGAAGCCCTTTTTAAATACATTGACGCCTTTATATGCCTCACGTGGATTGTTATTTGCAAAGTCATGTTCCATTTTCAACAATATGTTGTTAAAATACAATCTCTTCTTTCTTTTAATTAAATTGTTAGCATCTCTTCGTGCTTGTTCGTAGGCTTGTCTTTTTGCTCTCGTTCCTCTTTCTATACATAATAGAACATTTTTCTTGCAGACGCTCTGTATGCACTCCTCATCGAACCAGGGATTTCTAGCCTGTCTTGGTCTATTTCCAATGCCTGATTCCGCCGCTGTCAGCAGTGCATCTCTCAGATTGGTCCAATCCTCTTCTAAATCATTTGGGGAGAGCTGATCACTCAGTTGGTTTGGTAGGTTTGTTGACAATGAGTCATGATAACTTTCCAATCCTTCTGGTGTTTTTAGAGCCTCGGTGTTTAGCTTTGGGATACTTGGCTGATTAGACCTTTTATCTCTTGCTATTCTGCATCTATAGGATGCTACTACCAAATAGTGATCCGAATCACAGTTAGCTCCTCTGTAGCTTCTTACATTTGTGATACTGGTCGCCCCTCTTCTTTCAATTAGGATATGGTCTATTTGGTTATGGTATCTGCCGCCAGGTGATGTCCATGTCCATTTATATATATTCTTCCGTGGGAAGTAACCTTATGTAACCTTATTTACACATATTTCAATATTTTAAAGAAATTTTATTTTTATGTTTTTCTTTACCTTAATCCAATATGTAAACGAATTTAAAAAAATTAATTCATTTGAATATACGGTTCAAAAGTAACAATAGATTTAGTACACCAATGCAAGTTTTCAATTTTTGGTACAAAATTAATTCAGTGGTGAAGGCCAACTTTTTAGCTCATTAATTCTGTGGCCAATGGGTTAAGTAGGTACCTTAACAATAGTGCTTCCTCAATTTTTTTTTTGGAACAAAAAAATGTATAACAATTATTATAAGCAATAATTGTCAGCCTGAAACACTCATTTACATTGAAAAATCTTCCGAGAAAAGATACTTGCCGCCAACGGGACTTGAACCCGTGTCCTTCTGATTGCCGGTCGGATGCTCTGACCACTGAGCTATGGCGGCTTATCAAATACCCGCCAAATAATTCAATATATACTAGTGTTTCATTCAACAATTACTGCTTATTATATTTTTTTCACCTGAAAACAACCAACTTTATTTTTGCAAAATTATTTAGTTAGTTAATTTATTTAGTAATTGTTGAATGAAACACTAGTATATAATGAATTATTTGGCGGGTATTTGATAAGCCGCCATAGCTCAGTGGTCAGAGCATCCGACCGGCAATCAGAAGGACACGGGTTCAAGTCCCGTTGGCGGCAAGTATCTTTCCTCGGAAGATTTTTCAATGTAAATGAGTGTTTCAGGCTGACAATTATTGCTTATAATAATTATTACCCTTTGTGCTACGCATAAAAATCTTGTCTAAACGTTAGTTTATAAATTAAAAAATAATAAAAAATGTATTTTTAAATGTGTATACAGTGTTCTGCATTTTTAATGTGATTGCACTTTAAAAGAATATTTGACAGGTAAATTGGTGTTGCCAGCCTACAATTTTTATAGTTCAATTTTTTATATTTTCTACTCTTATTTGACAGACTCTAGGTATATACTTCAGCTTCTCTTATACAAAAAGTCACCGGCCGCCACTGATGTGCGTATGAACAAAATAAATGGTTGGACCGGGCGACGTTTTCGTATTCAAAAGTTGCTTCAAGTTCGAGTAAAGCAGAAGGCCGGAGTAGGTACCAGACAGATTTTGAGGTGTCAAGTCATCAAGCCATAATAGAGCAACGACAGTTAGTTTGCAAATGGCGGCGATTGTTATCGTACTTGTTGTTCCTGCTGATTTGTATGTTGTTTTCCTTCAAGCATATAAATAAACAGAGTAAATGTTAAACTGTAAAGTTTACTTAGAGACAGCACTGATTTCGTAACTTGGCTGTTGCGGGTCCAAACTTTATACTTGCAATCTCTCATAATGGAAATCTTTGTGTGGAAAACTATTATATTATTTACTAGCTGACCCGGCCACACATTGCTGTGGCTAACGAAACACAACGCCATTACCCAATAGCGTGTGTCGCTCTCCATAGAGAGAAAACAAATGGCCTTATATTTAAACGCCCGGGGTCTCAAAAGTTTCGTATGATCTGTAGCTATTCGAAAATGTAAAAAAAAATGAAATTATTGTTCACTATTAGCCCGCTAAAATAGCCGGAAGTTTCGAAAAAAAAATAGATTTCGTGATTTGGAAAAAAAAATAAAACAAAGGGTTCATATTTTATATTTTGTACCAAACTTATTTTTCATTACATAACTGCAGTACAAAGAACCAAAAATATATATATTTTTAAAACATATGAGTTGTTTGGTATCAAAACTGGTCAGATCCAAAATTAACAAAAAATAAACTAAGTATTGAACTGTGTTTATCATTAACAAAATAACAGTTCGTGTTTTTCAAAAACAGTCATATCCTCACATTTTGTAAAAGAAACCGGTTTAAAAAGCGGCTGTGGTATCAAAAATAGTCAAATCCAGCACTATTAATTTTCAAATCAAGTCAAATCCGAGATGACCAATCAGCTTCAAGAATTTTGTATGGCGCATCGTCCATATTGTTTTAGTGTCAATCAGTTCTTGCCACAAAAACGTGTCTGCTGTGTGTTTTTAATTAAAATTTGCTATAAAAAATGTAAGAAAACCCAAATAAAATAGTGGAAACAGCTCATAAATTTATCAAGAAAACCCTTGATTGACAAAACTTCATGGAAAAGTAACAGAGCAAAGGTTTCTAGGTAAGTAAACATTCAGTCTTAGAACAATGCTCTCCTAGAATCAGCAATCCTCAACCGTTAAAATTGTAAAAAATGTTTTAAATATTTATTTTCTATTTTCCAACAAAGCCAGAGATTAAGCTATTTATTGATTTAATCAATATTAATTCAGTTTATTGTTGAATTTATTAGTGCTGAAGCTATTTTTTATATGCCTTACCTTAGGATGACGTGCGTTCAGAATAGTCCAGATCTGACAAACTCAACTAATATACCATATAAAGACATGTTACCAAAAGCGTCGAATGAAATCGCCAGTGCTGTTTTTCATTGCCTATGCTCTAATGTTGAAAAATACGAAAAAGTAACGATCATATGCCTAGTGGCAGATGGTTGCAGCGGCCAAAACAAAAATACATCGGTTTTGGGAATGCTTTGCAAGTATCTTATGGACTACGCACCAGAAAGAATAAAAACTGTGGAGTTGCTGTTTCCAGTAGTGGGTCACTCTTTCCTGCCGCCAGACCGCGTATTTGCCCAAATTGAGAAAAAGTTTAAAAGAACGGAGATTATACCAAATCCACACGGCTACCGCCAATTCCTTAAAGATTATGGAACAACTTTAAATTTGGGAACAGAAGTAGAGGTTCTTGATTGGAAAAAAGCGAATACTGAAGTACTAAAAACTACAGGTGGACTGCATTTTTCAATCAAACAATGTAAGAGATTTTTCATCAAACGGAACAAACAGAAGCGCAATGTTATAGTACGAGCAGAGGAATCCTACCAAAATAGATTAAGTTCACCTTAAAACATTTGCAAAAAGAATAAAACCGTCAGTCAAATAAATCCCACTACCGTACCAACAAATGTGGCATTAAAAAAAGAAAAATTAAATAGTGTTAAAAAGCTACTTTCTGCTCACTATGGCGAGCAATGGAAGCTTCTACCGGAGCTACAGTACTAAAATGTTTTTGAGAGACCAGACACTGACATCCATTTTCATTCAAATAAACAATGTGAAATGGAGGATGAATTGCCGAATTTAATTGTGTAGTCTAATAATTATAAATATAGTAATTTGAAGAATATCTTGATGGAAAACTTGATAATATGAATAAATATTTTTTAATTACTTTGTTCTCTATTGTTCACTTTAATTTATTACCTGGTACCTTAGGTTTTCAACCCCTGATCCTTATTTAATTTTTTTTCTAAATAAGCCAAATCCACACAGTTAACATTCAAAGATAGTCAAATCCACTTAACTTGCTATCAAACTCGGACAAATCCACATTTCACTATCAAACTAAGTCAAATCCAAACTTGAAAACTCAATTTTGTAAGTTTTTTGTATAGAATATATGGTCGTTTACAGTTAATTATTTTTACAAAACATATTTAAATACGCCGCCAAATTTTTTACTTTCTACGGTTTTGCCGTATAGTAAAATCTGAATTTGGAGTTTCCTGAAAATTCACCTAAAGTGGATTTGACCAGTTTTGATACCAATTGGCTCATATGTGATGTGTTGGTTAAAAAATTAAAAGGGGAAAATAACACTTTTTCTGGATAAAATCAGAATTCTTGTTAACCTACTTGTATTCATAAAGTTGAACTTTTTTTTCATTTTTGTCAATTATACGCATTTTTTAATAATAAACAAACGTTAAAAGGTTAGATTACTAAAAAAAAAAATTTATTAAAAATTAAAAAAAAAATGGTTTTAGGTTTGTTTTCTGATTTTCAATGCATTTTAGCGGGCTAATAACCATTTTTTAAAAAATAAATTTAAATGCAGTTCTCATTTTCTTTGCAAGACGCAACTTTTGAGACCCCGGGCGTTTCTGAATTCAAAAGTTGAAATAATTGACACACGCTATTACCCAACCTTTATAAAATCCACACCACCCGCTTGCCAGCTGCCCGCTGCCTGAATTGAATATTTGAATTTCTCGACTTTTCTCTACTATAATAAGCATGTATTATACATATAAACCTTCCTCTTGAATCACTCTATCTAATGGTGAAAACCGCATGAAAATCCGTTGCATAGTTTAACCCCTCAGAAAATCGCCAATATGCACCTTTAATGTCTTTAACGAAATGACATTTTACGAAAACTTTGTATTATTACCACTTCACAATTAAAGCTCTATAAATGAAACATTTCTGAACGTAGCCGAATAATAAAAACTGTTTTAGACAGGTTACAAAATAAGCTTTCGAATTATTATAGGTATTACAAATAAATATTAATATTTGTAAATATTAAAATTTAGAATGCAAACATTAAAAAAATGTGAAAATGACTCACGTGATGTTTTTATGTGAAAACGGTACAAAAATCACAGATTATGTAAACAACAATACTTATTCTATTGTATAAATGTGTAATAAACACTTTGGGAGGAATGCAGATCTGGGCACAGTTTGGAAATTTAATAAAAAGGCACTTTCTAGATGAGAAAAGTGTGGAAAAGCTGAATAAAACAAAAATTAAGGCGCTCTCGGCAAAATTGAGGTAGATACAACCGTTCAAAGCATTTAAAATTTCACTTTACAAACTGATATTGACAGTCCGCCGGCGTCCGCCCACCATTTTTTTTATAACCTAATACGCTAAACATGGTTTGTGATACAAAAAAAGTGCCCCTTTTATAACGCCTGCTCGCGTCACGGCAAGAAAAACATCCCAGTTTTCAAGTGGTTTAGCGGCTACGCTAGGTTTGTGTAACATGGTTTGTGATTCTGGCGTACTATTAATTCTGTATTAGGTCTGGGATCCAACATAACTACGCAGTGAAAACATGGCGAACGAACAACGAACTGTCAATATCAGTTCGCGAAGTGAATTTCTAACTACTTTGAACGGTTGTATCTCCCTCAATTTTGCCGAGCGCGCCTTAATTTATTTTTTATTCATCTTCTACACACTTTTCTCATCTAGAAAGTGCCTTTTTATTAAATTTCCAAACTGTGCCCGGATCTGCATTTCACCCAACACTTTTGTCATCTCACTTTTTTATCATTTCATATAAAAATATTTAATAAAAATTAACAATGTCGGGCGCCCGTAGGAAATATGGCGGGATAAATTATGTGTCAGACTGCGCGTCTGACAGAATGTTATTTTTATCTATTTCTATGGACAACTTGAATAGAGATGTGCAGCATGATTCACTATCGACCTTTCACTTTTTATTTTACGGATGTAACTAAAACAATAACGGAGTTATAACGGTTTCTATGGAGACACACGCGCTGACGTGTAAACACGCTTATTGTACTTGACTGCTGTCGTATTTTTAACGCATATATCTGTTTACGTTGCGGAGGGGTTAAAAGATCTATGTGCACATACATTTTGAGCGACTTCATTTTATACTATGTAATGATATTGTATCGATAATAATAAATAATTTGCGTGTATTTACAAATGAAATGTTATTCCTTGGCTTTTACTAGTGTTGCCGAGTAATGAAAAAATTTTGTCATCACTCACGAGGGCATTTTGGCACTTTTTTAAAGCAATTTACTTAGAGGTAGCACACGACCTTACGCAACGCGTGGCAGTTTAGTACTAAAGCTATGAAATCAAAGACATTACCATTGACTTGTTTTTGATTAGCCGTATTGAGATTTCTACCATGCGTCTATTATAAAGGCGAAAGTTTGTATGGATGTATGTTTGTTACTCTTTCACGCTAAAACTACTGAATGATTTTAATGAAACGTTACAATAATATAGCTCGTACATCAGAATAATAATAGGCTATTGGCGTTTTTTACGCTCTTGTTCTTTATAGGTTTTATATTGTGTGATCTTGCAGTTGGAGATTTTCTATGCTACTCGCCTTTGCAAATTAAACACTTTTTGCATTTGTCTGATCGTACTTTTTATATTTCTTGATTTTCATCCAAAAAAATATTGCAGTATGGCTAGGGTTTTAAAATGGAACACATTTTTTTTTCCTAAGACAAAAAAGCTACATTTTTTTTTTTTATAGAACTAATTCGAATAGAAAGAAAATAATAAAATTAGGTAGGTACTTGCCTAGAAGTAATCCCATAGAACAAGTACCTACTTAATAAATATCAATTTTAACCAGCTATAGCTTAGAGCTCTGGCATTATGAAATTTGTATAAAAAAAATTGCATAGGTGACGCGTGAGCTCTTTGAAAAATTAATGTAACGTGTATGGAGGGGGGGGATAGGGAGAGGTGGAGGGGGGTGAAGGAGGGGTTGGAGTGGGGATAGGGAAGGTGGAGGAGACGCTGTGGGAACCCCCTTAATACTATGCGAGCGAAGCTGGGGGCAAAAGCTAGTATACTTATATATTGTAACTTCATTGAGTAAGACAGTACAATTTACAAAAACATCTAAGTTATTACGAAAATAGAATCAGTAGGTGCACGGCGAAAATATAGCGTTGGCGATCAAGAAGTTCATTCAATTTGAATTTTTGTAATTGTGGCTCGGTTTGAAGTTTTCCCATCCAATATTATCAATAATATTTACACTTCCATAATATGTACTTGGCTAATCTATATTATAGATTATATTACATTATAGATTAGCAGCTTTCTTATCTTAACTTTAATACGTTACTTGCAATAATATTACATAGATAATCTTTTCTAGACTTCTATAAATAATCCTACACAAATTTGCCGATAATTTTTTTATTTTAATTTTATTTATTTAGAACAGAACATAATACATACCATTAAAACTCTTATTGTGTTGCCTTCCTCATCCAGAACAATGTCACCGGCAGTTGGCATCCTGCGCCATTTCATTTGTCAATTTAAAAAAAAAAAACTATTAATTTATATACATATTGCAGTGACGGCTCGAACACTTCTTTAGTGGTGGGGATTGACATTTTTTATGCACTGTATCGTAATCTCACCACCCGTAGAATATAATATAAAATTTCTCAAAAAAAAATTTTGATTGTCTAATCATGCTAGTCGGATATCTAAACACAAAATAATATAAAATATCTTATAGATATATGCCAATTTATAATACAGAATAATAAAAATAAAGCTTTATCTTGCAAGATTATTATCGAACAAATTTGAATGCGAACGATTCCCGCCCGTAACTGCGCAAACAAATGGTTCGGTGGGGATCCAAAGAATTGTCCCCGTGGTATTTAAATTCACGTACGACTGCGCATGCGCAGTTGCATACGATCGCGAAACAACGCAAGGAAAATACGGGGATAGTTCGGATCGTCCCCCAAGTACGCAGTAAATTCTGCGCACTGAGAAATAGACCCGCTGTTTTTTGCGCCGTTCGCTGTATGGTCTTAGCAAAATCATCCGGAATAATTGTTTGTATTTTATTTCTGCAAATGTTAATTACTTTTATGTTTAAAGAATGCATTCATTTTAGTGAAGACAAAGCATTGACTATTATTTCCTTTAGTAGGTTTTGAGAGTAACTGGTGGGGACTGTCCCCATTGTCCCCCTGTGAAGAACCGCCACTGAGTATATGACATTTGTACAGAGGTTCGGGTGAGCCGATCCCAGGCGGAATGTCACGTGCGCTAGGTTTAAAGACTAGCACTGGGAGTTCGGAGCTACACTTCTCTTCGTACCGGCTTAGTAGCCAGAACTAATTATAACGTTGTTACATTTATATCCAACAATAAACTTCTGTGTACCAAAGTACCTACGACTGTTAATAACTTATAAATATCAAAGAATACTGGAGATATAGGGCCCAGTGTTAAGGATTATCATCTCAGCGGTTTAAACTACGGGTACCCAAAAGAAACCGAACTGATATTGTGGTGCCGCTAGAGGGCGTACAGAGCCACCATTTCCGAATCAGTAAGCCAAACGTCATTGCTAAAGAAGGTTCCGTTCGGTTTGTGTGAATTTTTTAGTGACAGTTGTTTTGTGTGCCCGTCGTTTTTGCAATGGCTGATTCTCGTGAACAGCTCGTGGCCATAAAGTTTTGCTTCTTGCTCGGAAAAACTGGCACAGAAACTCTTGAAATGTTAAAAAAAAATTGGATCAATGTGCAGGATCCGTAGCTTGGTTTGATGAAGCATTAAGCTTCCATCCCGACTGCTGGCGAGTTGCAGAATCAGTTTTAGATCCAAAAGCTGTATAATATGTAAAACTGTCTGGTGTGTATTTAACAGAGTAAGATCGTGCACTCTTCGTCCAGACATAAAAGAATAACAGCGTATCTTCGAGAGGCCTCCAACAGAGTAACTGTTTCTGGAAGGTTTTCTTTCTACCAGATACCAACTTGTCCGGGGTCCCAGATAGGCAATACTTTCTAGTAGTATTAATTATATCCTTCTTTACTTGTTTAACTAATTAACTAAAATATGGCTTAGTGAATCACACTCTGGGTTAGTTAATGTCGAAATGGCCGACTTATCAAGAGCAATGGCACTAAAGAGCCGTTTGGAAACGCCAAGTATTTTAGTCGAGTGGAGAGTATAGTAGTAACTAAACGCGTCAGAATACCATAATTTTGGTAGGGTGGGTTAGTCAGCTTTTTAGTAAATTCAATCCATTTCTTTCTATTTTTTCGGTGAGTAGCGACCCTCTCCATGCGTCCCTACGCACTGACATGCCCAAACCTGCCGTTTTGGCAGAGTTCATTTGTAAACGTGCGGAAATGTCGTGGCATTAGAGCGAAGATGCAACTCTAAAATTATTTATTTATGCTGCTGTTAATCTCTTTTCGTGTCCATATTTTATTTATTTTCATTTTACTAATTTATTCTTCCACCTCATCTAAAATAAGCTTAATTGGCGTATTCACTTTATTGTGTAGCAGCCCATCATCTTGCAACGGGCGGCGGGTACTAATATACTATACTTGAAAGTAGTGCGAATGTTTTTCGGTGAGTCAAGTAGCAAGTTACTTGCTATTTGACTAAAGTACTCTGTTGCGGACGTCTTTATCGGAGAAATAGAAGACGAGGAGGGTTGGCTCAACTTCCTCGTTTTCTTTTTTCCCGTGGCTCTGCGGGCACCCTCCCCTACGGTTGGCATTGTTTGTGTGATAGCGGCAGCCCCCGAGGCTACCTATTTACGCTGGACTGACGTACCGTTTCACCCTCCGCTCCCCGCCGACGAGCCTACCCGCACCATGCCGCGGGTGGGCGCTCTGCCGACCAATCAGAAGGAAGATAAGCATTTGGTCGGTAGCTTATGATTTAATATTGTTTGTGTAATGTTTTAATGTTGATTCACAGGAGTTCGGCCTATAAGTTGGTTTAATAAATGATATTGAAAGGTAGGCCGAACTCCACTTTACATGGTTAGATAAAAAGTTATGTCGTATATGTTAGTTTTAAGTCACATATTTAGAAATCCCCTGAAAATTGTAGGGCCGGGGACCCACGAATAATTTTGTAATTGTATTTTATTGATGAATAAACATGCTAGAGAGAGATGGTTTTGGTCGGCAGAGAGAACACAGATAAAAGGGTAGCCCAAAAGGTCGTAGCGCCCGTCACGGGAATGGTGACGGAGGTTACGACCTGCGAAACATTCGATTGAACGAATAGGGTCGCACCGAATCCTCCACACAGTCAAGGAGGATTTTAGAATAAATAGCGGTGCGGCCCCGGTAACCAGGCACTCTAGTTCAGAACACCGACAGCTACACTTCTCTCTCTCCGCCACCGGACCATCTCTCGACGGAAATTTACTGCAATTTGGCTTTGATTTCACGAGACACAGCGGCTGACATAGACTACCCGGCACCCTATTTCACAGTCTGTGTGAAGGACGGAAACGTCTCTTACATACTCTATCAATGTGAACAAGCCATAAGAGCCAAGCCTTCTTTAAGTTTTAAATTAGCAAAAAGTCTTGCCGACTGGAAACCTGATGAGATTTTTATATATATAAAGATAATAAGTAGGTACATTTCTTTACAGCTGTGTAAAAATTCAATTCGGTGTAAATAATTAAAAATAATATGTTTTTATTTCTGTTTCAGACGAAATCATCCAGGCCGGTAAGCCTCGCGGCCGCGGCAGAGGTCGTGGCACATTCCGCGGATCTCGCGGTCAGCCAGCCCCCGTCCGACGCAATAGCAGCGCCAACCGGCGTAGCAACAGCACCAACCGAACTACTTTGTCGGGTCGTCTGGGTCGCGGAGGCCAGACGGCCGGGCGGGCGGGGCGGGCGGGTCGCGGGGGCAGGGGACAGATTGCGACCCGGGGAGCCAGGGGCAGGAGCAGATCGCAGTCTCGGGGGCGAGTGACAGCCAGCTTGCCACGTGGTAATGGGGTTGTGAGGGGCAGAGGTCTGCTTCGGGGAAGGCTATCCAGGAGAGACACAATGTCCAATACTGCGGCCGGTTAGTAAAAAATTATGTGATATCATTTTATAATTCCGTAGAGCCGGGGTTAATCATGGCATCCCCAATTTTGGGAATTATTAGACTTAAGGAAGTGAGGAAACGTAAGGATATTCGCATCTGGTTACTAAACACGGTTTAAGCCATTTCAAGTCATGTTTAATTAATGGTGGTGGTTACTGCAGGATCTTGCACTCTGGAATGAGGTGCAAATATTATTTTGTTTTCACTAGTCAAATTATTTTTTTTTTTTTTTTAAAGACAAACTTTCCCGGGTTACGAATAACCCGACAATATTTGAAAATCTCCTACTACTGCCACAGTAAGCCAAAAATGTTGCTTGAGTTGTGATGGAGGACTTAGCCAGCCGAGGAATCGAACACGGAGCGCCTGACCGGTCAAGTACTAGTCAAGTACAAACTACTATGCATGTATATAATTAAAAATTCTAATTTCGATTGTGGGTCAGATTCAATGAACCTAGAACTCTGATTTGATTTGAATTTATTTGTCGTTTTTTAAAATTGGAAAAGTTTGTTTGAACAAATTCCGACAATAAGGAACTCCGGTGAAAATTATTATGGCTTTAAAAAAATACTTTCATAAAGACCAATAAACGCTGATTCTGAATATACAAGTTTTATTCAATAATATTAAACGCAGAGTTTTTAAAAAATTATTAAAAAGTGCATTTTTAATCGGGTCATAGAAACACGCCGTCAAGTTGGTATTATTGAAATGTTTAGTGCTGACGTCACTGAACACCGTAAAGCCATTGTATGGGAATGTAGGTATGACACAAGCCATCATATGCGTTAAAAATACGACAGCAGTTAAGTACAATAAGCGTGTTTACACGTCAGCGCATGTGTCTCCATAAAAACTGTTATAACTCCGTTATTGTTTTAGTTACATCCATAAAATAAAAAGTGAAATGTCGATAGTGAATCACGCTGCACATCTCTATTCAAGTTGTCCATAGAAATACATAAAAGACGCGCAGTCTGACACATAATTTATCCCGCCAAATTTCCTATGGGCGCCCGACGTTGTTAATTTTTATTAAATATTTTTATATGAAATGATAAAAATGTGAGGTGACAAAAGTGCTTATTACACATTTATACAATAGAATAAGTATTGTTGTTTACATAATCTGTGATTTTATTACCGTTTTCACATAAAAACATCATGTGAGTCATTTTCACATTTTTTTAATGTTTGCATTCTAAATTTTAATATTTACAAATATTAATATTTATTTGTAATATAATAATTCAAAAGCTTATTTTGTAACCTGTCTAAAACAGTTTTTACTATTTGGCTACGTTCAGAAATGTTTCATTTATAGAGCTTTATTTGTGAAGCGGTAATAATACAAAGTTTTCGTAAAATGTCATTTCGTTAAAGACATTAAAAGTGCATATTGGCGATTTTCTGAGGGGTTAACAACGTTTCATCTTATTCGTTTATTTACATACTGTTTATAGAGATTTAGTTGTTGTGTTTATTGAAACATTATTTAGGCCTAAATAATTCAGTTTCAAAAATAAAGGTATCTCTTATTAATTTATCTCTATTATTGAAAATATTCAAAAATTACTGCACAAAAAAATAGTAATGCTGGGAGACTAAATCGAACTCTGAATTTCATAATGGCGCCAGTTGAACAGCTGATTGCCCGATCTTATAGTAACTTTTCGGGAGTGATGATGTCACATGATTTCACTACACGTACGGTGTTTTTCTGGGGGATCTTGAAAAATTAAAACTTTGAAAATTATTTTAACTACTAGCTGATCCGGCGAACTTCGTACCGCCTCAGAATCAAAAACTGTTGTCAATTTATTAGCTGAATTGATCTAAATTGTTTCTCCCTGCGTATCCTTTCCCCTCTCGCGTTCCCTCTCCCTCTCCCCACTCCACTTCTACCCTTCCCCCGTCCCGCTAACCCCCCTTCTTGAGTTCCTTTCCCCCCTCCCCCCTCCCCCGGTTCACAGTTCAATATTATACCCCTTACAATATTGCTGCAGTTCTTTCAAAATAGGAGAATTCGTTCCATACAAAATGTATGGGGAAAATAATTTTCTTCGGAGTGGAACACCCTTTACTTTTAGGGGTATGAAAAATAGATGTTGGTCGATTCTCAGACCTACCAGATAAGCACACAAAATTTCATCAAAATTGGTCCAGCCGTTTCGGAGGAGTATGGTAACAAACACCGTGACACGAGAATTTTATATATTAGATTAAAACAAACTCTAAAAAAAAAAAATATGCAGTTATTGTCAGAAGGTCATTATTCAAAAAAATTTAAAAATTGGACTGGAGTTCTCTATTGTCTTTTTCAAAATTGGAATTATAATATCCCTGCGCTAGTAAAGTTAAGTAAAGTTCTGCGCTAGTAAAATAATAATAGTGCAAACAATTTATATTGAAAAATGAAATTCCATTAACCCGTAGGGGACGGCAAGAAATTTCAGTAAATAAAATATTTTTTTTGTTAAAGCCAACACATAGACAATAATATACTTGATTAGGTTACCTTTTTATATTAATCTTTAATGAACCTAGCAGAGATAATATTCAAAGACAAAATTAATATGTAAGACGACACTGCAATTGCAGGGCTCCTCCTCCTAGGGGTTAAACATTAATTAACAATAACTTTCTAAGTTCCATAATATTTTGTTAAAAACATTAACATTAGTTATATCATATTTTCTTTCTTTCATAAATTTTTCTTGCATACCGTTTCATATTCCTTCCAACGGCATTTAAAAAAAAACTAATTTTACTATGTTATTTATTTGTTTGATTGCAGCCCGGGGCAGAGCAAGCCGTTCCGGATCTAGACAACGCTTCCAAAACAATCAGAACATCTCCGCTTCCAGGTCGCGATCACGCTCCCGATCACGCTCCAGAGGACCTGCAGTCCAGCAAATAATCAGAGGGAGAGGCAGGGCTGGAAGACAAAACCTCATCACCAGAGGCATATCTACGGACATCCTAAGAAACCAGAGATCAACCAATAAATTCAGCAGAGTCGGATTAAGATCGGACCTCATACTCAAAGCGCAGAAACTAAACTACGTACAGAATAAAATCAACAGAGCCCGATCCAACGTGCTCGCTCAAAATCAAAATCTGATTCAAACGCAGACGTTTACGCGATCCAGAGCACGATCACGATCGCGGTCAAAGGGCCCGGCCGCCACGAGACTCACCGTTAGCGTCGCAAACGAATTCGCAAATCAACGAAGGCCGCTAAACAGGAAACGCCGAAATAGCAACGCCGGTCGTGGAATTATCGATGCAAACACCTTGGCATTACTGCAAAGTGGGAGTATCGCTATTCCGAACCTAGGCTATTTGGATAAAAACAGTCTGGCGTTGTTGGGAGGAGGACAGATTCGGCGAGGTCCAGGCAGCGTCAGATCGATGGGTTCAAACAGATCGCGTCGCTCTAATCGATCTACGAAATCTGCGAGATCACAGAGGGGAGGAACTAGGGGTAGGGGAAGGGGCGGCTCAGCGAATAGACCAACTTTGAATCCGCGTCTGCAGCAGGAGATTGCCGCGATACAGGGACGATCGTTTGCAAATGGGAACGAAGCGATAGCCGTTACCCCCGGCATTAATTTTACGCCCACTCCGCATTTGACCACGACCAGCTTAAGTGAGAGATTTGCAAAGATGTAATATTGACTGTTTAGTAAGATGTATTAAATACTGTTAATTATTAATTATCGCTAGGAAAGATTAAATGGGTTGGGTAACTCAGTGATCCCGCACAGCCCCAGATCTAGGAATTTTTCAAACCGGTGCAGAAACTTGATAGTGGTGCCTCCTTTCCATGAGAGGCGCACCCTCTCGTGAGGTGAGTGATCGTCGTTTCGCTTGATGTTCGACCGCTTGTGTTTATTAAGGCTAAGCTCGTGTAGCCCTTAGTTCTAGATGCGACGGGGATTCCCCTGACAGAGACATCACGTACACTTAGTACACAAAATCGACTTAGGACACGTTCATAAATGAACTTAGGATGTGTTCAAAAACCAACTGGGCATTTTAAAATCAAAATAATTGATCGATAGAACAACGTGCGCTGGTTGCCAGGCGGTTTGTGAATCAAGTTTTTTTTTCAATCAAACATATTAATTACGATCTTCTTCTTCTTTGATGGCGCTACAGCCCATATCGAGCTTTGGCCTCCTGCAACAGTCGCCTCCAACTCCTCCTGTCCTCAGCGGCTGACTTCCAATTTGGTACCTGGAGAAGCTGTGCTGCATCCCCTCTTACTTCGTCTTCCCACCTCAGT
This sequence comes from Limnephilus marmoratus, assembly GCA_917880885.1. Lineage (NCBI taxonomy): Eukaryota > Metazoa > Arthropoda > Insecta > Trichoptera > Limnephilidae > Limnephilus > Limnephilus marmoratus. The sequence goes on along the minus strand of OU862932.1, from coordinate 22,200,238 downwards.
CTGGGTCTTCCCACTTTTCTCTTTCCACCTGGGTGTCCAGTCAAAATCCTTTTTGGGACGCGTGTATCCGGCATTCTCTGTACATGTCCAGCCCATCTCAGCCTGAGGAGTCTCATATGTGCTGAGATGCTAGGGGCCTTATATATATCATACAATTCTGTATTGTGCCGGATGCGCCACTGTTCACCCTCTTTCACGGGTCCACATATTCTTCTCAACACTTTTCTTTCAAAAGTATCCAGCATTTCAGCCATCTTTACCGTCAGTGTCAGCGCCTCACATCCATATGTCAATACAGTTCTAACAATGGTCTTATATATGGTTATTTTGGTTTTTAATTACGATCTTGGCGCCCCCTAAAACTGCCGCCCGGGGCAGGCACCCCGGTTTGCTTCCCCCACTAGATCCGGGGCTGATCTCGCATGAGAAACTGTGTTTTTAATTTTGAGTCAGGAGTTTGTGGAGTTGAGAAATTCTCCAGTTGTACTAAAATGCATCGATGTGGGTATATTAAGTTACTGATCGATTGTACATAAATATTTTTAGAATAAACATTTATACAATATAAATCGTTATTAAGGAGCCAAGTGGAAAAATGACCTTTCTTGGGTAAGGGCGTGTTTCACTACTCCTTAGTAAACTATCGAGTAGTGTACATTATCTGTTTCACCACAGCTGAGTAACGCTGGCCATCAAGTGCCCTTTGATTAAAGTTACGGGAGGAATGCAGATCCTGCCAATGTCTGGAAATTTAATAAAAAGGCACTTTCTAGATGAGAAAAGTGTAGAAAAGCTGAATAAAAAAAAAATTAAGGCGCGCTCGGCAAAATTGAGGGAGATACAGCCGTTTAAAGTATAAATAAAATTTCACTTCGCGAACCGATACTGTCAGTCCGCCCGCCATTTTGTCACTAACCTAAAAAGTGCCCCTTTATAACGCCTACTCGCATCAAGGCAAGAAAAACATCCCAGTTTTCAAGTAGTTTAGCGGCTACGCTAGGTTTGTGTAACATGGTTTGTGATTCAAAAGAAAGTGCCCCTTTATAACGCCTACTCGCGTCAAGGCAAGAAAAACATCCCAGTTTTCAAGTAGTTTAGCGGCTACGCTAGGTTTGTGTAACATGGTTTGTGATTCTGGCATACAATCTCACAAGACGAAAGCTAATTTTAATTTTACGTAATCGAAATTTAGAATGAAATATTTTCCACTTCCCCCAATGCAAATAGTTGCCTTTTAATGTAATTAGGGTGAATCAACATAACAGTGACAAAATGGCGTAGTATCGGTTCACGAAGTGAAATTTTATTTATACTTTAAACGGCTGTATCTCCCTCAATTTTGCCGAGCGCGCCTTAATTTTTTTTTATTCAGCTTCTCCACACTTTTCTCATCTATAAAGTGCCTTTTTATTAAATTTCCAGACATTGGCAGGATCTGCATTTCACCCAAAGTTACTTTTAAAAAATAGTGAAATACCTCCTTCTTAGTTAAAAAGTCAATTTTACCTTCCATTGAATTTAGGCAACTGTTCATTCTCCCCAATAAAAAACCTTTTTATATCATAAATAAGTATTCTGAAAAGCAATATGTTCTTTGATGTATTTTCCTTGAAATTTTTTAATATTTTTATTTGATACCATAACTTCTAACATTAATTAATAAAATGTACCTCATTGTGTGCTTTACCAGTACATATACCAGTGAGATATAACGATGTTGAAATTAATTGGATTTATTTAAGAAAATACATAGAACTGCAAGAATGAAAATCTGATAAATTTCTAGTGTATTCGTTCAGTGAAATTTTGCAAGATTTTATTTGTACGGCGTCTAAATATTACAAATTTAAATACTAAAAAATTGTTTAGTAATGTGTACCTACAAATATTTCAACATGTGTGTTTTATTGATTTAACTCGTTGAATGCCGTTCGTGCACCGGTGTGTTTGAGATTTTACACGCGATTTTGACCCTTATGTATAAAGAAAGTGTATGAAGAACACGGTCAGAATCGCTTGCTCTATTATCGCCCTTTACCATAGCGAAACCTGCAATGCGCCTAGTCGCTCCAAATAATTAATATTAATAATTTACCGGAGCGCGGGGATGTGCGCAGTTCTTGCGCATGCGCTGGAAAAATTCCTTTATCTACGATTTTGACCTTTCTATGTACAAAATTTGTCAAGGACAGTGTCAGAATCGTTGGACACGAAATGTCATTTCTGCCGCGTCATAATTTATGCGTCTTACTCGACTAAAACATCGTAAAACCTATCAATTTACGTAATTAACGCAAATAATGTTATTTTGGTAGATAGTTTATTGTGTTGTGAACGTGTTTCAGTCAATAAAATATACAATAGCTCAAAATTAATCCACAAAACATTCAATTCAAATTCAAGGTCGTGAAATTTCCGTGTTGTTCCCCGGCATTCAACGAGTTAATAGAAGTTACATTAAATTATGTGTGAACAGTATTTATAGTCTCTTTAATCTGAACAATTAAAAACTGAGCCTTTTTTTAATTTAATTTATTTTTTTATTAATACCGCACAAGTGTCCCAAGTGCTCCCGTCTGGAGCCTATGAGACTATGGCATCTCCAATTGGTGTATGTTGTGAGGCTGAAGGTAGAGGGGAGGGGAAGGAGATGCCGAGGAGGAAGGTACCTGGCTATTCAGATCTGGTCACCAAATACGGCTAAAGCCATTTCAAGCAACCTTTCAATTCAATCCAGAGTGAAAGATACTCACAGTATCGCCTTGGTGTAAGACCACCATTCAGAATTGAGACATTGCTTGAATTGCTGACCAGATTTAAACAGTCAGGTTCTTCCCCGTCTCCTTCTCCTCGACACTACCTTCAGTCTAACAACATACCCCAATTGGGGATGCCTCACTTGCTCCAGATGGTTGCGAGCAATTGGGACTCTAGTGCGGTATTCACATAAAAAAAGACAGGACCCTCTCTGTATAAATAATATTAACGTTAATAGAAAAGTTTATTACATTTGTCCTGACGATGGACACTGCAAAGCTGTTCGTAATGTTTACTCAAGAAAAAAAAAAAGTTTTTTTATTTATAATTTTGTGTTTGTAGATTGGTTTTGTTTTTATGTTGAAATTTAATTTTCTTAAAATTAAATCATATTTTCATACATAATTATGTATGTACGTACAATTTCATATTATGTATAACCAAATTTATAATAATCATTTTTATATGTATATAACGAAGCAAAATAGTAAAAAAAAGTAAATTAAAAAAAGATTATTTCGATAATCTGCATTTTTAAGCCATGTTTACTTTTTGATATGTATTTTGAAACTATATTTATTTGTGATCTGTATTTTTATACTGCCTTCCAACCAAAGATATTGAAATACAAAAGAGATATACTATGATGTCCGCGCGACTGTCAGCGGACTACTATCTAATCAGAGTAGTTTGCATACGAAAAGAATTTGTTCATTTCATTAGTTTTTTGAAGGTGCGCATTAGTATTGGTTAACAATATAGTTTGAATACGGAAAGAATTTGTTCGTTTAGTTTAACGTTCATTTAGTTTATTCGTTAATTGGTAAACAATATCGGCGACACCCGGAAGCGCAGTCCCATCCAGTAAAAACTTTGGATAGCATATCTCTTATATTTCAATATCTTTGCTTCCAACCAATGACTAAACAAAAGAACCAAGAGAAAGGACTTGGCATACCGATCCAAATACGTACTGAACATTCTGTCCAAACGGTTATACAAAAATGGCGGTAGTTTCCATGGTTATTATTCAGTTTGTATGATAAATAATAAAAATTGGTTCCATCTCAGCTGCCATTTTTGTATTACCGTTTGGACAGAATCCTTTTTATTTAGTCATTAGTTCCAATGTTTTGAAACATTGTGTTTTAAAACTTTGTTTTTAAAATCTGTTTACTGTCTATTTGAAATGTATTTTTGAGGTATTATATAACATTGTGTTTTAAAACTTTGTTTTTAAAATCGGTTTACTGTCTATTGAAATGTATTTTTGAGGTATTATTAATAGGCCTCCTTTAACCAACAGTTTCAGGCATAGAATTAAACCGTCTGCTTGTTTAGGAATAAATACATCCCAAAACACGTAATCGCGTTATACTTTCATAAGACCAAAAACGTCCCGAGCGACCTTACATATTAAAAGCTATATATCTGTCTTCCTCTCATGCAAATATATGTATTTTTCTTTTAACCAGAAAGAGAATGAAATAATGCTTCTTATTGTCTTTGAAATATTTATTTATTTGTTTGTTTATTTAGTACAAGATTATACATGTATATACATAATTCATTAATTTTTTTTGATTGCCCAACTAGGAGTATTCCCGATTTAGGACAGTCAAATTATTATGGATATGAAAAAATATATGAAAGCTATCTTGCATAGATATTTTACAATCTCGACCCAAAGTGACGGTTTCAGAATTTATATGCGAAATCGAGGCTTCCGGATTGAGAGGTGCGAATATATTGAACCAAGCAGACGGGTTAAGAATGTAACACTAGAAGTGCCTTCCGTACAAATTTGAATGGAAACAAATGTGCCACTGACTTATGACCATTTTACACCATCTCTTTTTTCAGCCCGATTCCAATTAGAGACCAAAGTCAACATTTTTCGCTTTACGCGATCGCTATTTTCATATCTAAGATTTCAGTTGGCATCACAGCAAACAGCATGGTTCATGTGTTGTTTGTAGTGATGACAATTGAAATCGTAGATATGAAAATAGCGATCGCGTAAAGCGAAAAATGTTGGTCTTGGACTTGGACTTTGGTCTCTAATTGAAATCGGGCTGAAAAAAGAGATGGGTGTAAAACGGCCATTAGTACCATTTAGCATATGCTCTGTCTCTTTTACTTGCCTGAAATTGTATATCGCCATACCACTTGAATTTCGTGATCATGGTAAAACACGAATGGGAATATAGGCTGAAATTGGACCTATAATTGGATAACGAAATACGCCCACAAGGCAATTCTTGTGTAATTCTTTATTCTATAGTTTCAGACAACCTTGCAGAGTGGCATGATATCAAATCACATATCTGTGTGAAATATTCTTTAAGCAAATAATGTATCTGTGTGAAAGATTCTTGCAAATAATGTATCTGTGTGAATCATTCTTTAAGCAAATAATGTATTTGTGTGAAACATTCTAAGCAAATAATGTATCTGTGTGAAACATTCTTTAAGCAAATAATGTATCTGTGTGAAACATACTTTAGCCTACTGCTGTATAAAATATAAGAAACCGCCAATCAAATTAAAATGATTTGAAAAATAAGAGATAGTTGTAATTTAATAATGTTGTGACGATAATGCTTATGAAATGTAAATGCATTTAACATATTGACAGGAATAATATTATTTCTGGTCCTAAGTCAGTTAAATATGTAGCTAGATACAATCTAGTACATTTACCTCGTGTTAATAATGTATTTTTATGGTACTTAAGAGATTAGGTTAATTAGTATATATATAAATCTCCTTATATAATAATCCTGCTTAGTATATTTATCATGTACATATTATGTACAAATATATATGAATATACAAGTGAATCTCAATGAAAAATTTATCGTGATTTTCATTTGAAGATAAACTCAAAACTCTTATGAATAAATAAAAGTGAAGTACATAATGTGAAAAATTTATCTTTTAAATTTGACCATTTGACCCACCCTGAATTATTTTCAATTTGACCATTTGACCCACCCTGAATTATTTTCAATTTGACCATTTGACCCACCCTGAATTATTTTCAATTTGACCATTTGACCCACCCTGAATTATTTTCAATTTGACCATTTGGCCTATCCTGAATTATTTTGCCATCATAAGCAAAAAAATAGCTGGAAATTTTCAATGGTCACATTCTGATATACGAGACCTTTCATGTTTATGAACCTATTATAATAAAAGTATGTCAGAATGTGTCAATAAATGACCTACTTGCTGCCTACTTATCTACCACTGCAACTTGCAATAGATGACCCACTTGCTGCCTACTTTTCTACTAATGCAACTTGCAATAGATGACCCACTTGCTGCCTACTTATCTACTACTGCAACATGCAATAGATGACCCACTTGCTGCCTACTTATCTACTTACCACTGCAACTTGCAATAGATGACCCACTTGCTGCCTACTTTTCTACCAATGCAACTTGCAATAGATGACCCACTTGCTGCCTACTTATCTACTACTGCAACATGCAATAGAAGACCCACTTGCTGCCTACTTATCTACCACTGCAACATACGATAGATGACCCACTTGCTGCCTTTTTAGGGAACGTACCCATACTACGTGACATGTTTAGGGGGGGGGGATCTTCAAAATACCACGCTTGGTACAAATGAGCGGCTGGGTGCTTAGGTTTTTGGTTGGTCACCGGGGGGGTTAAAAATTGCAAAAAGTTGGTCACGTAGTACGGGTACGTTCCCTTATCTACCACTGCAACATGCAATAGATGACTCACTTGCTGCCTACTTATCTACCACTGCAACATGCAATAGATGACCCACTTGCTGCCTACTTATCTACCATTGCAACGTACGATAGATGACCTACTTGCTGCCTTCTTATCTACCACTGCAACATGCAATAGATGACCCACTTGCTGCCTACTTATCTGCCACTGCAATATGCAATAGATGACCTACTTCCTGCCTACTTATCTACCACTGCAATATGCAATAGATGACCCACTTCCTGCCTACTTATCTACCACTGCAACATGCAATAGATGAGCCTCTTGCTGCCTACTTATCTACCATTGCAACATGCAATAGATGACACAAGTGCAAGTTCTAAAAAATCTTTGGAAATTTCTTAAAAAACAAAACAATTAAAACACAGACTACCCGCCAATAACGCAAATGAATGGAACCAGTGCAAACAATACACAGGACATTGTAAACCTTTTTTCGGACTTCTTCAAAAATGTATATGATGGAGAAACCCCAGATGATAAAATACCTGAACACAAATTTAGCAAGACTACACACTTAACAAATTGCCGTATCACGCAAAAATGTTGCGAACAGAAATTACTTTCCTTAGACACTGACAAATCCGCTGGTCCAGACAACATTCCACCAATATTCCTCAAAAAATGCTCTAATATATTATCTAAACCACTCACATTATTATTCAACTGTCTCTTGTCCCTTGGACACTTTCCAGACCGCTGGAAATCTAGCTTCATTACACCTATCTACAAAAAAGGAGACGACACTAATATAGCCAATTATTGCCCCATTTGTATACAGTCAGTACTACCTAAGCATTTTGAATCACTGGTCCTTGATGAAATCTATCCCAAATTAATAAAATTAATTGACCAAAAACAGCACGGTTTTATCAAAAGTAGATCTACCGCAACTAACTTAACAATATTTCAAAACTTCATAATACAATCTTTTGCAGAAAATAAACATGTCGACTGCATATATACAGACTTTTCAAAGGCATTTGACAAAGTATCCCATAAACTACTAATCCAAAAACTATTTGCTCTAGGAATAAGGGATAACATGCTAAAATGGTTTACTAGCTACTTGTTAAATCGTAAACTGTTCGTCAAAATAAAATCTTGGATCTCGAAAGCTTTCTCGGCTACTAGTGGCCTACCGCAGGGTAGTCACCTTGGCCCGGTTTTGTTCCTCATTTTCATCAATGATATAACCAATTGCTTCAATGATGTCGAGATATTGCTCTTTGCTGATGACATCAAGCTATGCAAGAAAATAACAGATATAAATCATTGCCATATACTACAGTCAAATATTAGTAAGTTTAAAGATTGGTGCGTTCAAAATAATTTATTTTTAAATGTAGAAAAGTGTAAAACCTTGACTTTCTTTAGAAATAAAAATCTTGTTTTATTTGAATATTCCATCAATAACACAGCTTTAGAAAGAGTCACGGAAATGAGAGATCTTGGAATTATTTTGGATGAAAAACTAAGTTTCGCAAATCATATCCACCAAATTATGAACAAAGGTATGAAAACACCAGGCTTCGTATTAAAAACAACTAAAAACTTTAGTTCCATAGAAGCCATTAAACTATTATATGTATCTCTAGTTAGAAGCCAAATTGAATATAACTCAGTAGTTTGGTCTCCATCTTACAAAATTCACGTTAATAATATTGAGCGAATACAAAAAAAATTTCTGCGTTTTATAAATTTTAAATTAAGTATCCCACTAGAAGACTTAAAATATAATCTATTAAGTACTAAATATTCTAAAAATACATACACTAGAAGACAGACCTAAAATAAACGACTTAACATTTTTATTCAAAATACTTAACTCTAAATTCGACTGTTGCGAACTCCTACAACTCATAAACTTACGAATACCGACAGTAACCACGCGACAAAATACACTATTCTACTGCAGCATTCACAAGCGGAACTACATTGCCCACTCTCCTATACAACGATTTCACACTATGGGGAATCAGTACTTAAGTGATGTCGACATATTTAACATCAACTTGGCGAATTTTGTGGATTTTGTAAAAAACATATTCCAAAACTATTCCTAAACATATGTGTATTTTTGTAAACTTATCAAATCGCTGTATTTTTGTGACTTGTGTGCATTTTTTAACTAATTTTATTTTTATTATTTCATTATCTGTTGAAAAATCATCCGTCATTAATTAATTGTACTACCAAACATGTAAAAGCCCTCTGGGCGTTGAATAAATAAATAATAAAAAATAATAATAATAACTATCAATGGCCTACTTGCTGCCTACTTATCTATCACTACCACTTGCAACTATCAATGACCTACTTGCTGCCTACTTATCCATCACTTGCTTACTTAACTATCACTTGCAACTATCAATGACTGACTTGCTGCCTACTTATCTATCACTATCACTTGTAACTTATAACTATCAATGACCTACTTGCTGCCTACTTATCCATCACTATCACTTGCAACTATCAATGACTGACTTGCTGCCTACTTATCTATCACTTGTAACTAATTATTTGCGGCATGTTCCAGAGTGGAAGATACTATTAGTATCGCCCTGGTGTAAGACCACCATTCAGAATTGAAACGTTGCTTGAAAATGGCTTTAGCCGTGTTTAGTGACCAGATCTGAATAGCCAGGTACTTCCCAACCTTCCTCTTCCCCACCTCCTTCCCCTCCCAACTACCTTCAGCCTCACAACATACCCCAATTGGGGATGCCATAGTATCACTGGCTCCAGACGGGAGCAGTTGAGATTCTTGTGCGGTAAAAAAAAAAAAAAAAAAAGTGGGGCAATTAAAAAAAATTAATTAATTAATCAAAAATTCACTGTAAAAAAAAAAAAAAAAAAGTGGGGCAATTAAAAAAAATTAATTAATTAATCAAAAATTCACTGTAAAAAAAAAAAAAAAAAAGTGGGGCAAAGGTCCGCAAAGGCAAGGTTGTCTACCTTTCCTTTTTTTTCCTAAATGGTGCTTATTTCGCTAGTAATAAAATGGTATATTGTAGCACATAAATTAAGATTTCCAGTGAAGCCAAAACCTGCAGGACCTTTTCTTATTGGGTGAGAAAAAAGGTTGAAACCTAAAATTGCGGATCTTTGCCCCACCCTACCCTATCTATCACTATCACTTGTAACTATCAATGACCTACTTGCTGCCTACTTATCTATTACTACCTCTTGCAACTATCAATGGCCTACTTATCTATACTGTCACTTGCAACCATGGGTGTAGCCAGGTTTTGATTTAGGGTGGGGCAAAAAATAAAAATCTAGGACAATTCATGAATTTCGATTTTGATTTTGCTACTCCCTACGACCCCCTACGTAGGCTAGGCGCGGGCGTTATTTAACGTCACTAGATACAAAAACTAGCTACGCGGTATGTTACCGAAATCACTAGTTTCGATAAAATTACAAGTAGTGATTTTTGTAAATGCGTTTACTGTTAACTGTGATTGTTGGTGTTGGGTGGTGAGTAGTTTCGCATCGCGCCTACCGGCCGGCCGAGCGTGTGAGATGGCAGATCGAAAATTTCTGAGTAAGCGGGAGTGGGTGACACGAATAAATCCGAAGTAATCCTATTGTTAAAGTAATAATTTTGATTTCACTGTAGAGCTACAAATACTAGATGGTGATTTAATTTATTTTCGTTTCGTGTGTAAGGGGGCATATATTAATTACGTGAGCAGTTATTCCAATCTCGACCCCCCCCCCCCCCCCTTGGTGAGATAAATTTGGGCCATTTTATATAATCTTTTCAAGTAACGTGAGATTTTGCTGGACCCCCCCCCCCCTTTATGCTCACGTAATTAATGTATGCCCCCTAACTGTACAGTTGGTGGAGGTATTTATGCAAACAATCACAGTAGCTGAATGAAAATAACTAGTTACAAAAATCACCTGTTTTGAAACTGACGCCGACCAAGTCAGTGGTTTCGTTATGTTTCTTGAAAATGACGTAACGACCCACTTCTACCCCTACGACACTAGGACATGCTAGGAAGTAGGACATTTAGTCATATTATGTCATTATTAATTATTGGAAACTCCCATAAATTAGGCCTTTTCCCTTTAAAAGATTTTTTCCCTAGATCTAAGGAAAAATGCCTAGACCTACCATCATGCCGGATGCAAACCGGGTGGCGGGAATATGATTTGTTTATGCGGGCACCCATGCGTACAGTTTGTCAAAAAAGAGTAGAAAACATAGGAGGGCGTCACTGTTGTTCATATGGCAATACTAAAAATATGACTCAAGGTGGAAACGTAAAGCTGTGTAACCTACATTTTTATAAAAAAACAAGAAGGCATAAAAATGAAAAAAAAAAAATATATATATATATTGCAATATAGATGCCCATTGTTCTCAAAATTAGAATTGCATATAGGTATATTATTGTTATATCTTTGGAATTTTGTGTTAATATAATGAAGAATAACGATATTGTAATAAAATATAAAGCAAGAAATTGCTCACATTTTTATTTACTTAATACTAGCTAGTACCTAGAGTTGCCCGGGCTTTGGGTCATCCGATCATGAATCTAATTTTAGATCTGAATATATGTATACATACTAATTTAGATCTCAAAGTAGTGTAACTAAACTCACCATTAGTGATTCTTCATTAAATTCAAATTTATGTTAAGGGGGCATACATTAATTACGTGAGCAGTTTTTTTTCAATCTAGACCCCTCCCCCTTGGTGAGATACATTTAGATTTTACTTGACCCCCCCCCCCCCCTTTTGAACTCACATAATTAATGTATGCCCAATCACGTAAGTTAAATGAAAGCAAATCACCACCAATAAAAAACCATGTAAAACACCATTTAATCAAATTTATATCATTAACAACAGTGCTTCTTAGATTCTTTTTTCTATAAGAACAAAAAAATGTTTTTTTTAATGTGTTTTACTGTGTTCCGTATTCAGTGTCATTGTGCTTAATGATATTTGACAGTTAAATTGGTGTTGCCAGCCTACAAATTTCGTAGTTCCACTTTTAATATTTTCTACTCTTAATTGACAGAATTGTATTATTTTATGTGTGTGCGCAAGCCAAGCCAAACGCACGCTCCATACCATAAATGAACTAATACCCTCCACACTCGAGAACGCTTGCCGAGGCTTTGCAGGCCTGTGAACGCGGCTTTATGTTGAAGAAGCTATACGTGACGTAACCGCAACAGCAACAAATACGAATCAAAATGTAATTACTTAGTTTTTAGTAATATGGGTAGGTTTTTGCACTCGAGCGAAAGCATGTTTAAAAAAAATCAGCTTGAGCGATTTTAGATTCGACCCCATCTTACCAACAATCATCCCTCCGAATAAACAGAAACACACATATAAGGTGAAGCAAATGAATTCGTGTATACTCGTACTTCACCGAGTATTCCATATTTTTAGGATTTAAAATAACTGCTAATGATTTTTTTATCCACAAAAATGCTTAACTTACGTAGGCATTGCTCAAGGATATGGGCGGTGCCATCCAAATTTGGTTAGCTATTGCTCGAGTGTTTGTATCGGAAGATTGATTTTTTTTTAAATATGTGCATATATTAAAAATAATATTAATAATTAAATATATTAACAAGTTTTTTTTCAGTAGAAATAATGCGAGTGTTTTTCAGTATTTTTTAATAATCTCCGTGTCCGAATTTTAATTAGTTATTACGTTTATTACTGAGTTTTGCTTCCGTAGCAGAAGTCCTGTTTTAACTCCATTTGACATTTCATCCTTCTGTAAATTTGTTTGTACGTTCCGTTTCCAGTTTTACAGCTTTATTTTTCAAGCAAGTCTTACTTTGACCATGGCTAACTAACATCTACTAGGTGGCTACCTTTGACTGAGTTTTTCAATATTATGGTACCTACCTATCGGCCGAAGAAAGTTTGAAAAACGGATTGTAATTGAAATAGTGAAGTTTATTTGAACAAATAAATTGTGCTACCGGCAACAAGCCGACATTTCTCATCTCTCTCATAACGAACTTTAAAGAGCAACTGATATTTCGGGCCTCACAGTCATTTTTAGCATTACTAGAGTTATCCCAGTTATCCTGTCAGAGTTACCAGAGAGCAACTTGACGAATGTAAATATCTCACACTATTCTGATTATTTCAATACACTTTGTATTAAAACAAAATACAAGTGATTTTGGGTAGGGGGGGGGGGGTAGTCTAGAACCTCACCACATATCACCAGGGGGGGGGGATTAAAAAGTTAAAACATCACGTGTTTAATGGACGGCCCCCAAGCTGAAAAAAGATCAACTGAAATACCGGCAGCATAAATATACCAAACGGCAGTGTGTCACTGCGGTTCCATTTACAGGAGTGCGGTTTTTTGGAACCAACTTCCAAAGGGATGGCTGATCGCTATTCGGGAGGAATGCAGATCCGGGCACAGTTTGGAAATTTAATAAAAAGGCACTTTGTAGATGAGAAAAGTGTGGAAAAGCAGAATAAAACAAAAATTAAGGCGCGCTCGGCAAAATTGAGGGAGATACAACCGTTCAAAGTATTTAAAATTTCACTTTACAAACTGATATTGACAGTTCGCCCGCGTCCGCCCGCCATTTTTTTTATAACCTAATACGCTAAACATGGTTTGTGATAGAAAAGAAAGTGCCCCCTTCGTAGCGCCTGCTCGCGTCACGGCAAAAAAACATCCCAGTTTTCAAGTGGTTTAGCGGCTACGCTAGGTTTGTGTAATATGGTTTGTGATTTTGGCGTACTATTAATTCTGTATTAGATCTGGGATCCAACATAAGCAATGAAAACATGGCGAACGAACTGTCAATATCAGTTCGCGAAGTGAATTTTTAAATACTTTGAACGGTTGTATCTCCCTCAATTTTGCCGAGCGCGCCTTAATTTATTTTTTATTCATCTTCTCCACACTTTTCTCATCTAGAAAGTGCCTTTTTATTAAATTTCCAAACTGTGCCCGGATCTGCATTTCACCCCGCTATTCGTATGCTGATAATATTATGATGTTAGAATTTGCGAAATTTAATTTCAGATATTTTATCAGAAAGTCATTAAATATTCTTCCAAATTTTTCAACGATATTTTATTTTTGGTTGTCAAAATCGGGCTTATGGCGCGTTCAGACGTTTCGATTTTTGTTGATCCACTTTTATTTAACGTAAAAAGTTGAACAAGATTATGTTCACACGTTTCAATTTAAGTAGAACCGAATTTGACATTCAAGATGGCGTCAACTGAAATTGTCAGTGCGTGCGTCTCTCTAACTTCTGATGTTCTGCGAGACGAGCTCGAGATTATGGAAAAGCATGAAAAACGTCGTATTTAGGCGAGAAAATGGATCATGAGAAGGAGTGAATTAGGCGCATCCAACACAATTTTGAAAGAGATGGCCCTAGAAGACTCCGGAGGATATAGAAATCACTTGAGGATGACAGAAAAACAATTTGATGAGCTTGCTTTCCAAAATTGGCGATAACATTTTTCAGAGATGTTTAAATTAATAATAATTACTACTAACTACAGTAACCGGAGAAGCAAGGAAATAATGCATATTTCGTTAAAGTTAGCTTTACCGTAACCTAAAAACGTCAAAGTTTGACAAAGGTAGTTATTAGATTTGTACAAATTGTTTTTTCTTTTAATTTATGCGTATTAATGGTGACACATGTCTCAGAATATTTACCGCTATTTTCTGTCATTATCATAATATATTGGGTAGGTAGTGTAAATGAAACACATATCATTTATTGCAGTATCACGGGCATTTCTATTTTTGTACACTTCTTGCTTTTGATCCCAAAGACAGGGATGCATAAATCCGAACATCAAATCATCCGACCATTTCAGATATTTTTTCGTTGAAACGGATTCCATGACGGTAGAAACTAGGAATGTATAAGAATATTGACATAAATGTTTGACGTCTATTTGTGCCCGCGAGTAACTATGGTAACCAAGATGGCGCGGTCATACTCGAACGTCAAAAGTAGACGGGCTTTCAACTTTAGTTGGTCAACAAAAAACTTGTTCAACTTTGTTGAAAGAAGGTTCACACCTGTCAATATGCTTTCAAGTGTCGAGTTGATCAACTAAAATTGAATCGTGTGAACCGGCTATTAGGTCGCGCGGAGTTTCTCACATTTCTGGGAATTTTTCTATGTCTTTGTGAGGGAAAGTGGGGAGTTTTTATTTTTTGACCTGGCAACGTGGCTGACATTAACTTACGCTTTCTTGTCTATGGCCGTCGCGTTATGTTTTGTCAGTTTGTCGAACAAAATAAGCTAACGCGAGAAAATGTTGTAGCTTTTATTACTGTGAGTATACTTAATAGTGCATTAAAAGCCTCTCATAAATAACAAGACAAGTTCACATAATTAATTAATCATGTAAGTATTGAGATTTGTTGTTCAATTATTGTGTTTAATAATTTTCAAAAGTTTACTTTCAAAAATTAAAAGTGCTTTTTAACTGTTTTATGTTGTGGAACAAATTATTTGATAAATGTTTGTGTATTTTAATTTTTCTTTCCTAAATAAGCTTTATTGATCATTTCAACGGAATATAAACTGACATTAAGAAAATTAATATGCCGTAGGTATGCTTGTTTACTTACTAGGTACGAATTTTCATAATAATGTTTTATTCATAACATTGAACAAGTTTAGTATTATCGGCTTCATAACAGAAAGTGTTAGAAAGCGTCTGTTTTGTTATGACGCGTGATCCTTGTGACAGCTGCGAAGCCATTTTAGATAACGAATAACGACCAAAAAACAAGATGTCAGTCCAACCCCCAGATCAAAATTCATTGAAAACAAAATTACCGGCTTTTATTTTACAACCTTGCGGAATTAATTACCATTAAGCTAATGTTTAATATTTTTCTGATATGATACCTGACATGTTATTAGTTTTGACAGTGTGTACAAACGAAGTACCAAGTCAAATAAGTAAAGTTTTCAAGGTCAATCAGAAATGTCTCAAGTTTTTTTTTTTTTTGGGTCATTCTGGTTATAATTTATTATTATTCATGTTAAATCTTATTTTTATTTTTCAGTAATGCCCTCACCCTTTCTGCAATTTTCAATGAAGGTAATTGTTTTTGGATTGTTAATTATTATTGACTAACATAACTGGGTCCCGTTTTAACTCGACCGTTTTGCATTTCGTCTGTCTGTAAATTTGTTTGTGTGTTCCGTTTTCGAAAATCTGCTGTATCCACTTTATTATTCTAGCAAGCCTTTGAGATAACGAGGAAAGCAATATTCGAATGCTCGCCATTAATCAAATATGGTAATTTTTTGGGATTGGTGTCCATGGCTATTACGAATAATTTTTAGAAAAAAAATTTAGATTCGTCTTAATCACTGTAAAAGGAAACTTATTGCCGCACAGCCGGCGGAAAATGATGCATTTTAATTTTCAATGTCGTTAAATAAAATTTCACTTCGCTAAATGATCTACGACAGCCCGCCCGCTGCCGCCCGCCATTCTGTCACTGTTATGTTGTTGGTATCCCTGACAACGAGAACTAGATACGATTGTAGCCGACTTCGTGGGATACATGATGGGCGCGTAATTAGGCTACGTCCGCACAGGCAGGCGGCTGCTTAGCGCCTAGAGCCTAGTGGCAAAAAATCAACACGTTGGTTTACCTGGATACACGCTAAGCGGCTATAAGGTGACTCGCTAGGCTCTAGGCGCTAAGCAAGCCGCCTGCCTATGCGGACGTAGCCTTATGAAAAACAGAATTAATAATATCTGGAATGGAGACAGACCATTCAAATCCTGGGATGTTTTTTAAAATAAAGATAATATACACAAGCCCGCTACACAAACCCTGCGTAGCCAAACAAACTATTCAAAAACGTAGGCTGTTTTTTAAAGTAAAGATAACATACACAAGCCCGCTACACAAACCCTGCGTAGCCAAACAAACCATTCAAAAACGTAGGCTGTTTTTTAAAGTAAAGATAACATACACAAGCCCGCTACACAAACCCTGCGTAGCCAAACAAACCATTCAAAAACGTAGGCTGTTTTTTAAAGTAAAGATAACATACACAAGCCCGCTACACAAACCCTGCATAGCCAAACAAACCATTCAAAAACGTAGGCTGTTTTTTAAAGTAAAGATAACATACACAAGCCCGCTATACAAACCCTGCATAGCCAAACAAACCATTCAAAAACGTAGGCTGTTTTTTAAAGTAAAGATAACATACACAAGCCCGCTACACAAACCCTGCGTAGCCAAACAAACCATTCAAAACGTAGGTTGTTTTTTAAAGCAAAGGTAACATACACAAGCATTATAAGGCGCGTAATTATGAAAAACAGATTTAATTAATTTTATCCAAAACCGGGACCATCTCATTTTACACTAAAAAAAATAAATTTTTACCCCAGTAGGTAGGTAATAATTAGATGTAGTTAATTTTGTGAGCGGAAATTGAAAAAAATGTATATTATCATTAATTTCTTAAATTTAAAAATATGAAAATATCATTTTTCAAAGTGCAAATTTCAGCGGTCATATGCACTTTTTCACGAAAAAACACTTTGCAGAAGTTGAATAATTGTTAGAATTACGTATTTCGGAAACTTTTTGCATTGGGGGAGGTGGAAAATGATGCATTTTAAATTTCGATTGAGTAAAATCAAAATTCACTTCGTGTCTTCGGGAACTGACATGGCGCGGTCAATCTGTCACACATGCCCGCTAGACAAACCCTGCGTAGCCAGACAAACCATTTAAAAACGTAGGCTGTTTTTTAAAATAAAGATAATATTCACAAGCCCGCTAGACAAACCCTGCCTTGCCAGACAAACCATTTAAAAACGTAGGCTGTTTTTTAAAATAAAGATAACAACATGAAGGTAATTGAAAAATGACATTTTCGTATTTTTAAATTTAAGAAATTGACGATAATGTACATTATTTTCAATTTCCGCTCACGGAATTAATTACATGTAATTATTACCTATCTACTGGGGTATATATTTATTTATTTTTGTCCAAAATGAGCTGGTCCCGGCTTTGTATAAATTTACCCAGATTTATAATGTTAACAAACCTCTATTCGTATATATTTATTATTACCATAAAATAACGATTGGCTATAAGTTACGTAAAATTAAAAAAAAACATGCGTACTAAGCCAGCCGCCTGCCTGTGCGGACGTAGTCTAATTACGCTCCCATCATGTATCCCACGAAGTCGGCTACAATCGTATCTAGTTCTCATTGTCAGGGATACCAACAACATAACAGTGACAGAATGGCGGGCGGCAGCGGGCGGGCTGTCGTAGATCGTTTCGCGAAGTGAAATTTTATTTAACGACATTGAAAATTAAAATGCATTATTTTCCGCCAGCCGTGATGCAATAAGTTTCCTTTTATAGTGATTAAGGCGAATCTAAAGTTTTTTTCTAAAAATTATTCGTAATAGCCATGGACACCAATCCCAAAAATTTACCTCAAATATTATGTAAATATGTCCCTATCGAGTCTACGCTCAAAACACATTTTAAAAAATTAAAACTAATTGTACTGGGTAGATTACAGTTAGTAATAAGGGTAAATATTTCCCTATCGAGTCCACGCTCAAAACACATTTAAAAAAATTAAAACTAATTGTACTGGGTAGATTACAGTTAGTAATAAGGGTAAATATTTCCCTATCGAGTCCACGCTCAAAACACATTTTAAAAAATTAAAACTAATTGTACTGGGTAGATTACAGTTAGTAATAAGGGTAAATATTTCCCTATCGAGTCCACGCTCAAAACACATTTTAAAAAATTAAAACTAATTGTACTGGGTAGATTACAGTTAGTAATAAGGGTAAATATTTCCCTATCGAGTCCACGCTCAAAACACATTTTAAAAAATTAAAACTAATTGTACTGGGTAGATTACAGTTAGTAATAAGGGTAAATATTTCCCTATCGAGTCCACGCTCAAAACACATTTTAAAAAATTAAAACTAATTGTACTGGGTAGATTACAGTTAGTAATAAGGGTAAATATTTCCCTATCGAGTCCACGCTCAAAACACACTTTAAAAAATTAAAACAAATTTTACTAGGTAGATTACAGTACAGAGTCCAACATGTGAAGCTACACGAGCTCTTGACTGTACAATAAATAAAACTTGTAAATAAGTTAGGTATTAGGTACATTTATTAGAAAAATTCAATGAAAATAATTTGGGAGTTTGATTTTGAATTAGTGTACAGTGTATTTTTTTTGTAATTACCAGATTTTAATATAAGGGTCGACAAAGATTAGGTTATTTAAAACATCATTTTCGGGGGTTTTTTTGTAAACTTCTCGACCACTTTATTATAAAAATCAAGTTTCCGTGAATAAGTTTTTTGTGTACACTCATCATGGCCAGACCATTGAGGTGATTTTCCATAGTGTTTCTTAGCCAAGTTATAAGTCTCCTGAGGCTGCTAAACGATCGCTCTACCGTACATGTTGTGCACGGAAGAGCAATCAAAATTTTCAACGCTTTTTCCATGTCGGGAAAGAAATTTTTTGCCTCTTTTAGGATATCAACAACGCTTCGATCTGTTAGGTTTGGTTTATTATGCCAGAATTGCTGCCAAACCTCGACAGCGATGGTTCACAAGTTTCTGTGAGATTTTCGACTGACTCGTTTGCATTTGCGCGGGGTGTAATTTAGATAAAGCAAATGATGGAGTATTTTCTTCAGCAAAGCGTATTTCAATAATAGAGTAGATAATAATAGAGACCAAGTATGGTATTATTAATGATCTTTTCCAGTATTCTGAAGGGCTTTCTGCTGGGAGATTGCTTCGATGACGTTGTTTGCCAACAATAAGCGGCATTGATGTGATGTCCTCCCCAGGGCCGACTTTCTCCGCAACAACAGTAGCATCCTTAATAATTTCATCTGTGACTCTTTCGGGATTGTCACGGTGGCTCTTAAGCAATTGCAAAATTCGTTTAACATGTTGCAGGCCTTGACCACGTCCGAAGCTATGGATTGGAGTGCGTTGACAACAGGTTCCATCAAAGCAGAGTATTGGGCTATCAAAGTAATACCAAGTATAAACGAAATTCTGGAAGCAGCCGCATGGAGTTGAAAGGCATTTTTTCGAGTTGCACTGTTTCCTTCGCGCGATAAGGTTTCTAAGGCTTCCAATATAATAGGAAAATTCTCCTTAAAAACTCTGAAAGTTTTGTGTTTCTTAATCCATCTTGTTTCGCAGAGCCTGGAAATATTAGGTACCAATTTTCTTCTTAAAAAAGATTCTCGGAAAAAATTAAAAATATCTTTGGTGGTTCCCATGGTGGTTCGAATTTCAGGAAGAATGTTGAGATCATTTACTACCAGATTTAGTTTATGGGATGAGCAATGAAAGAATAATACTTTTTTAGAATCTCTATGGGGGGGGGGGGGGGGGGGGGGGCAGCTGCCCCTCCCTGCCCCCAATTTAGCAATATTATTTAGCAATATTCCCATTGAAGAATGCCTTAAAATAATTGAAAATATCTTGGAAAAATGTAACATCAACCCGGTAATAAGAAAAGAATTATTCCAGCTCATAAAAATTTGCGTAAAAACAAATTATTTCCTTTTTAATGATACATTCTATGAACAAAATGATGGTCTCCCCATGGGGTCACCATTAAGTCCACTTCTCGCAGAGATATTTATGGATTACATTGAAAATATAATGCTTAAATCTCCCTTAGCAAAACACATAATATATTATGTCAGATATGTAGACGACATCTTTATTTGTTGGAACGGCACCAACCGACAGTTAGATATCTTTACTAACTGGGCCAACACCATTAATAATAAAATCTGCTTCACAGTTGAACATGAGATCGAAGGCAAAATAAATTTTTTAGATCTGACAATTGGTAGAAGTAATAATAAACATACCTTCGAAATATTTAGAAAACCAACATTTACAGATACTACGATAAATGCAAATTCAACTCATCCTTGGTCCCACAAATTATCAGCTTACCATTCAATGGTACATCGACTCATTAACATTCCTTTAGATCATAAAGCATACGTAAAAGAAAAGGAAACTATTAAAATAATCGCGATTAATAACGGCTATGAGGCAAAAAACATTGAGAAAATAATAAAAAACAAGAAATACAAAAATAAAATTAATTTAATATATCCGGTACATAACAAAAAAAAAGAAAAATTTGCATGTCTCGAATTCCTCGGCCCAATATCTTTAAAAATTGCAAAAGAAATTAAAAAATGTGGTTTAAATATAGCTTTTAGAACCAATAATAATATGGGAACAAGCCTTAAAAACTCAAAAAGTAGAAATCCTAAACTCAATAACGGTGGCATATATGAATTAAAATGTGACCACGCCGACTGTAACGCTACGTACATCGGACAAACAGGTAGGGCATTCTCAACTAGATTCAAAGAACATATAAGTTGTTATAAAAATAAAAACACCTCTTCAAAATTCGCCGAACATCTCTTAGTGAATAATCACGTTCCACTTAAAAATAACCAGCCAAAACCATTACATATTGAACGAAAGGGTCTTAGATTAAATTTGCTTGAACAATTAGAAATCAATAAACGAACGAATGACCCCAACATAACGCTAATTAATAAAGTGAGGAAAATTATATATTCCCCACTACTTAGTATGTTTACCAAACCTAAGAAATATAATGCACTTAAATGAGTCATAGCAATAACGTCATTCTAAATCAATTAAGAAAACCCTTACACTTAGTGCAAGGCAAACCAAAGGGAAATACTCCGAATCCCACATTAGCACTCTCTCAATTAGTGTCTCTACAAATTGGTTTAACCGGTAATAAATCAACTTAGACACCTTTAAAAATTGACATTTAAAATCTTATAAATAAGTCGTCCGTACGTGGCTTCACCACAGTTTGAAAATGACCTTACAAGTCGAAACAGCTGTAACTAAAACACTAACCAAAAAACTTGCAGAACTCGATAATAACATTATCGAATTTAATTTTAATTAAATTTCTAAAAATTATCTACCTAGTACAATTTGTTTTAATTTTTTAAGTGTGTTTTGAGCGTGGACTCGGTAGGGAAATATTTACCAAATATTATTTATACTTGTCTGTGTTTTACATTTTAAATATGCTTAGCCCGTCTGCTTGTTTAGGAATAAATACATCCCTTTAAATCCCATAATCGCGTTATACTTTCATAAGACCAAAAACGTCCCGAGCGACCTTACATTTTAAAAGCTATATATCTCTCTTCCTCTCATGCAAACATATGTATTTTTTCTTTTTACCAGAAAGAGAATGAAATAATGCTTCTTATTGTTTTTAGAATATGAAAGCTATCTTGCATAGATATTTTACAATTTCGATCCAAAGTGATGGTTTCAGAATTTTCTCGCGAAACTGAGGCTTCCGGATTGTGAGGTGCGAATATATTGAACCAAGCAGATGGGTTAATATGCATATTTTTTAGAAGAAACCTTTTGATTTAAATTGAAATTGTTTCTGCCTGCGTGTCCTTTCCCATTCGTCTTCGTACCTATTCCGCCTCCCATTCTCCTCCCACTTCCTCTCTCCCTCCTGCTCGTTCCCCCAACCTTCCCCGCCTTCCCTCCCTTGAACCCCTCTCCCCTCCCTCATCCCCCTCCGCCGCTCGCGGATTATATACCCCCTTCCGCCCACCCTCCCTGCCACTAAAACTACATGAAATACATACAATCTTCAAACTATTTACGCGCCACCTATTTTATTGTTTTTATACTAATTTCATAACACCACAGATCACCAGTATATATTTAGAAACCTTAGTGGGTGTGCGCTCCTCAACTTACCAAAGTTTCAATCGTCGTCTTTATCTTCTGAATTGACTAAAATTTACCTAAATTATTAATATTAATATAAAATGACAGTCTTAACCTGTGACGAGCCGGGGGTGAAGAGGCATCCTTCCTTCCCCTTGCCCTAACAAAGCACCACTTTGAATTTTGAATTGAATGTTTTGTTGATAAATTTTAAGCTATGGTATATTTTATTGACTGCAACACGTTCACAACACAATAAACTATCCACTAAAACCACATTACTTGCATTTATTACGTAAATTAATAGGTTTTACGACGTTTTATTCGCGATACACACAGTAATTGCGACCGTTAATTCCGCGCCAAAATCTGACAGCGCATCATCATAGAAGAAATCGTCTTAAAAATAATCCAGTGTGGCAATTCGACTGAAATCTTTAAGACTACCAAGAATAATGATGGCGCAAGCGATTTAGACACTGTTTTTCATACAAATTCGTACATATAAGGGTCAAAATCGCAGATCAAAAGTTTTTCAGAGACAATTTATTTCAAATATTTGAATTATTTTCTCGCGCATGCGCAAATGAGGCCCGTGTTTTCGAGTTCCTGGCACGTCACCGGTTAATTCAGAAGGAAGATTTTTTACACTGTAGGAAGAGAAATGATTAATGAATAAAATTCGACGCTCTTGGTAGCGAAGATTATTATTAATGTTAAAAAACAAAGTTATTGTTTTATTTCATTCAATATGTCAAACCACAAAGTGACTGCTTTCTATCAAAATACAAACATATAATTTTTGGAACATAACAATTTTGAATGCAAACATAAAATGGCTCACATTACGTTTTTATCTAACTAAAATTACTGATAACGAAAAAAAAAAACACATACACATTTTACTGCAAAAATGTATAAAAACTTTAAAGTCACCTCACTTTTTTGTTGTTTCGTGTGAAAATAATTAATTAAAAGACTCACAAAGTTAAATATTTTTTTTCTGAAATAAGGTCAAAAACTTTGGTTTCGTAGAGGTACACATTTAAATTTTTCTGTGGTTAACTTTTGATTTCAATATAAAGCGTTTGTTTTCTCCTTCTAACACTGTTTAGATCATGTTTCTCACAGTAAGGAGATACAATGATTTCCATGAGTTCTCTGTGAACTGTTCCTAAAAGCGAACAAATTAGCCTGAGGTGTTAAGTTATTTTCTAGCTTGGTGGCGCTTCAAAAATTATCAACATCATAAAGTTACATTTTTTTTAATGTTTCAGATTCCACCAGACACCCGATCCAGTTTTCAAAATGGAGTAATGAAGCAGACCAACATGGAGCCTATCCAATTGGTCCCGTTTTACGTAACAGCCAACAACAATGGACACCTCACCAGCCCTGTATCTGAGGACTCCCAACAGCAAATATCCCCTCAAAAACTGTCAACAATGCGTCAAAATCAGCAAATACAGCATCAAATAAATCAACAAACAATACGACATCAAATATATCCAGAAACGCCAAAAAACCAATTCCAGAATTACACCCAAGTATTCCAAGATCAGCAGATACGTCGTTCGATCCAAGACACGGACAGCAATGCGGTTGTCAACAATTCGGAAGTAATTGTAATAGAAGATGAAGATGCGCAAGAGGAAGGCTGGATTAACAATCGCATGAAGGAAGCAGGAGTCATGGACTCCACAAATATCCTGTTAGCGTTACTCGGCAAAAAGAACTTTAATACAATACTGTCTTGTATCTGTCGGACGAGGAATATGCGGGAGCGTGAAGAGGTTTTGCGCGCATTGTTCTCGAACCAGCGCAGCTACAAGGCGACGGGCGTGCAAACTCAGGATGTGCAGATTGCAAACGGGGAAATGACACAGCGCGAGGATCAGTGGTACATAACGCCTAACGCCGAAGGACTCATGTAAATATAATAATTTAATTAGAAGTACAAGCGAGAATCTAAATACAAGTACTCAAATTCTCGAAACGTTAAAACTAGATTGCTTTTATAAACGCACTCACCACCAAACAGTTATTACCACACCACATAGCTATTATTTTTATAACCTTTCATTCTTTATTGACTGTTTTGTTCCTACCATTGTTCGTTAACATTGTTACAAAATGTCTGACGCAAGTGACTCCAAGTTTAAAGTATCAACAATGCAAGTGTGAACAATCTCGCCTGCTCGTCATGGCAGACTGGCATCGCCTACAGCAGGGTTTCTCAACCTCCCCGAACCAAAAAAATATTTTCATGCCCCCCTTAATTAAGTTTCAACCAAAATAAGAAACACATTTTTTTATATTAACTAAATTATTTATTTGAATTTCAAATAGGTACAATACAGATACAATATATTTATTTATTATGGATCTTTAATAGAAGAGTAGGTACACTTTTAATCATTAATTACTTTTACATTTACATTCCTTAGTTTTGTTTCTTTCTTAGATTTTTTTTTCGGAAATGCAAACGTACCTTTTACGCCCCCCCCTGACATTTCTCTACGCCCCCCTGGTTGGGAAGTCCTGGCCTACAGTTTATAAAATGTCGACAATGTGTGCCTGTGTACAAACCTCCGCACAATATACTTGAATCTTCAAGTCTCGGATACTTGTGTATCCCTTGGAAGAAGGACCTAACTGAATATCCTTCCACAGTTGATTTTTAGAGCACACACAATTTTTACAATTTTTGAGTGGTTATATCAAGGCTTAAAAGGTTATATCAAGGCTTAAAAGGTTATATCAAGGCTTAAAAGGTTATATCAAGGCTTAAAAGGTTATATCACGGCTTAAAAGGTTATCAAGGCTCAAGATAGAAATTTTATTGCCAGCTTAAGATAGAAATGTTGATCCGGAATTTCCTTACCAAAAACAGCTGTGCAAATTTTTGTGCTTACTGAGTTTAATCTGTCAAAAACTGGCAAATTCCAGGAAAAATACGGAAATTTCGTAATAAAACACGATTTTGAATCGAGTTTTTTTGTGGATTAATTTTGAGCTATCGTATATTTTATTGACCGAAACACATTCCTAGAACAATAAACTATGTACCAAAACAAAATTACTTGCGTTAATTACGTAAATTAATAGGTTTTACGATGTTTTAGTCGAGGAACAAGCATCAAGTTTGACCGTTAAAATTCACGGCAAATCTGAGATTTTCATGCCACAGATAAAATTGTTTAAAAATATTCTGGGGTTGCAAGGTGAATGAAATTTTTACCCGTCTTATGGGGTAATGTTGGCGCAAACGATTCTGACCTTGTCCTTCATACAAATTCTGTACATAGAAGGGTCAAAATCGCAGACAAACATAATTTATTCGAATTTTTTTTAAATTTTTTCCTCGCGCATGCGCACAATACGCGCGCGCCCGCGCGTCTCCGGCCGATTACAGGTTAATGTGTTTTTAGTGCTTCTGCTAGATTACAAGATCACTTTTTCTCTTCTCTTTATTTATTTGTTAATATCTTTGTTAGTTAATATTGCATGTTTAGTGCAAAATATTTGCCCATTTTATCAACCAAAAATGAAACTTAGGAAATAATTGATTTGTCTGCGACAAATCTAGAAAAGCTATAATGTTTGTTTGCAGGCCAATTCACCGCTCCATTGTGGAAGGAACTGGAGACTTGGTAGCAGATGCTCTGGCCCTTATCCGCACCGGGAAGCATATTGAACAGCGGACCACCTGTCCTGACCAGCTTGTAAGTACAGTCAATTCTAAGGTCAATTGACAGCTTCTATGAATATGGGGTAAGGCCCCCGATAAACGAATCTAAATGGTTCCAAACCCAGCTTGTAAAAACTCTTCAAGTAAGAATCCAATCGAGCTTTTAATCTATCTATCTATATAAATAAAAGTGAATCGCCGAAATGTATGTGCATAACTTCTGAACGACTGCACCAGATTGGATAATTCTTTTTTTTTTGTGTTCGTTATTGTCAGGACAAAGTTTGGTGAGCTCTGGCATTATGAAATTTGTACAAAAAAATTGCAATAGGTGGCACGCAAGCTGTTTGAAAACTGAATGTACCGGGACTGAATGTATGGAGTGTGGGAGGGGGAAGGGGAACTCGAGTAGATGGTTAGCGGTAGGGGGGGAATGGGAAACTGGGAGGGGGGAAGGGAACCTGAAAGGGGGAAGGGGAACTCAAGAGGGTTGTTCGCGGGACGGAGGAAGGGGGGGAGTGGAGTGGGGAGAGGGAAGGTGGATGAGGCGGAGTGGGACGCGAGGGAGGATGCGGGAGAGGAAGGGAAGGCGGAAAGGGAATGGGAAAAGACACGCAGGGAGAAACAATTCCTTTATTAAATGGCATAGCAACACACGCCGGGAACCAGCTAGTTTATTTATATTTGTAGCATCGATGACATATTATGGAAGTTTGTTACATGCTTCCACTACCCTATTTGCAACAAATATTTTCCTAGAATAGGTGGATACAAAAGGTGCAGATAAAATTGTATCATCTTTTTTAGATCTATATATCCTTGGCAAAACATTTGGATTTCATATTTCGAAAACATACTAGGAGAAGTCACACATATGTTTTGTATTATATTATATTCAGAATTTAAAAGTTGCTTAAAATGGCTTTATCAATGTTTGGTGACCAGATCTGAATAGTCAGGTACTACTCTACCTTCCTCTTCTCTATCTCCCCACGATTCTCAGCCTCACTCTTATTTTATTTATTTTTATTTTATTTTATTTAAGTATATACACTCTTGTGTGGTATTCAAATAATAAATAACAAAATTGTCCCATTCAGACGCCCCTCCAGCTGTGCATCCTACGAGACTGCGGCACCGACACTTTGCTGCAATTGCTGCGACTAGGCTGCGCGGTTGGCAGCACGGATGCGGCCGGCCGCAACGCCTTGCACCATGCCGTGCTGGCCGCGCCGCCGGAAACTGCAGCCCTATTGGCCCGCCACGCCGTCAACTTGGGGCAGGACCTGTTCGCAGCTCTCACTGTTTTCGATATTGACGGTAAAAAATATTCTTACTTGCTTGTATTCTCTCTGCTTCTACTTCCTTTTATATTCATACAGATCAACAAATGCTGATTCTGAATATGTTTTATTATAAGCAGAATTTATAAATCTTTGTTTAAAAACGAATAAAACACCATCTCAATAAAATACACTGTTAGGTTGGTACGACTGAATCTGCCTTTTCAGATGTCACACGTCTCGGAACCAGTCCACAAGTGCAAGCATTTCATTGTGGTTTTGTACGAATATTGAGCCAATGAAACTTAGGTTTTGTTTGTTTTTAAAAAGACTTCTATGTTGTTTCACATTGTTGACAGAATTGAAACATTATTTAGGCGCCTTAATAATTTATATTTTAGAAAATTAATGATATTGTTGGGAATTATTGACATATTGATTGATGGTGAAAGGTGTTTTATTTGTAAAGGAAATTTTGAGGTTATTGTCAAAATCATAACACAATAATATTTATATGTTAATCCGCTTTACATAGTATTTATGATACAGTGAAACCCTCTTAAGAAGTTCTCTCTTAAGATGTTTCGTGGCTTAACCTCTGAAAGGCCAGGCCATTTCATGAAAATTCACTAAAAAAGCACCACTTTGAATTTTGAATTGAATGTTTTGTGGATTAATTTTGAGCTATCGTATATTTTATTGACTGAAACACGTTCCTAGAACAATAAACTATGTACCAAAACAACATTACTTGCGTTAATTACGTAAATTAATAGGTTTTACGATGTTTTAGTCGAGGAACACATATCAATTTTGACAGCTAAAATTCGCGGCAAAAATGAAATTTCTATATCACAGATAAAATCGTTTAAAAATATTCTGGGGTTGCAAGGTGAATGAAATTTTTACCCAACTTATAAGGTAATGTTGGCGCAAGCGATTCTGACCCTGTTATTCATACAAATTCTGTACATAGAAGGGCCAAAATCGCAGACAAACATTTTTTGTTAGAATTTTTTTTCGAATTATTTTCTCGCGCATGCGCACAATACGCGCGCGCCCGCCCGTCTCCGGCCAGTCAAGGTTAAGAGGGTTTCACTTATCATTGGTGATTATAATAATTTTAACATGATAGGTTCCATAATTCATATAATTTAAAAAGAAAATATACAGTTGACTCACCAAATGTGAGATGATCAAATAAAACTGTCATTTTTTACATTAGCTCCACACTGGAGGACCTGCGGAAAATCATTTTCCTCGGGGCCTACATCATCTTTAGAGATATTGTACGGAGGTTCTTTTCAGGGACATTGATCTTCGTATGTGCATGTATTTAGTTATCCATCATATAAAGACAGGTTAAAACCCGCAGCCAGATGTTTTGCCTTTATGGATGTCACGAGAGACATTAACGAGGTGATGTGTTTCAGGCTACACACCCATTATGCGAAGTGTCCTGCTGCAGAAGCCCGACCACCTGAAGATCTGGCTGGAGACCATAGCCCATGAGAATGCCAAGAAATTCGCTGTCAATCTTGCCAATCCCATTAACGGCCGAACCGCCTTCAGCCTCTTGGAGAATGGCAATTCAGGTCAGTGACTGCAACATTCTATACTTATGTTTTGATAAACTATTCTCAGATATCTAACATACATAACGTTATGTCCTTTATATATTCTCCAGAGTATATCTTCATGTGGTAAGTACTTAGTAGGTACAAAGTGACATATCAGTAGGTGATTTATGGCTGCATCACAGTCACGTTGACGTCAAGTGGTAAGGTTCTCGACTAGCAAGTCTGTGATTGCGGGTTCAAATTCTGGCGTGCGCAAGTAAATTTTATTTGATTAATTTGTGCTATTTAACAATTTAGTCTTTTTATAATAATATATAGTGTATTTGCGGCATGTTCCATTGTAGAATGATACCCCCAGTTTCGCCCACCACCAAGACCACCATTTAAGACCACCGTTTAGAATTGAAAAGTTGCTTGAAATGACTTTAGCCATGTTGTATCCGTCTTGATTGAAAACGAAAAAGTCGGACGATACTAGAATGATGATGTCACATACAATCTCTCGCTGAGACTAGTTTACCTACTAAATCGTACATCATACGGACAAACCTCTAACGAAGGATTTATAAATGTGTAAATTCTGATTATGCAAATGTAAATGTTCTCTAAAATGGCCTGGAAAGAATCTCCTACTTGTGATCTCACTAAAGAAAACACTCATAGAACATTAATAAATGCATTCACTCTGAATGCATTTATTTATGTTCTCCAAATTGACCTTGAAAAAAATCACATCTTTGCGATTCTTTTAAAGACATAAAGAAACCATCCCTTAATTATACACAATTCTTAGTGTTCTCAAAAGTTGTCTCGACAGAAGCAAATTCCCGTGATATTTTGAATGAAACTATTTCTTTGTTAAGAATATTATGAACTAAATATACAATTTGGCTGTCCTGAAACAGGTATTCTGCCCAGTTGGACAGACAAATGATCACATTGTAATGTATTGTAATATATATGCATATGTAAAAAAAAAAAAAAAAAGATACCTGCCAACCTGCCAGGTCCTACCTATATATAGACTCAGAACTGATTGTTCACAACATTTTTATTGAAGAGCCCCTCGCTAAAGTTCGGTTTACGGGGGAAATTCCTAAAAAATAAAACTAGTTATTTTTATACTAATTTTGGGTCGGGGAATCCGAATCTTAAAGAATTAGGCGGCGGCAAGCAATATTAACTGAATTACACGACTTTAAAAAATTTTATACACATACAGGAAAATAGCCATTTTGGAAGCATTTTGATTCCTAGAAAATCAAACTAGTTATTTTTATACTAACTATGGGCCGCAGAATCCGAATCTGAAAGAATTAGGCGGCGGCAAGCAATATTAACTGAATTACACGACTTTAAAATTTTCTATACACACACACATGAAAATATTTATTTCGGAAGCATTTTGACACACGTAGTACGAAGATCATAGAAAAACAAGATAACATAGATGTTTTTACCACACAAAATTAAGTGTTGCCATTAAGCAGTAATATCAATAACGTAAAATAACATGTTTATATTTTAAGTACTTATTTTTTATAAATTTTACTCACTTTTGTGTCACATGTTACATAAACCCAGCGTAGCTGCTAAACTACTTGAAAACAGGGATGTTTTTTTGCCGTGACGCGAGCAGGCGGTATAAAGGGGCACAAACCATGTTACACAAACCTAGCGTTAGGTTAGGTTAGGTTACGCATTTTTAAGACTACGAATTTTCATACTTTTGGTTTAACCTGTGACGAGCCGGGCCTGAAGGGGCCTCCTTCCTTCCCCTTGCCCTAACAAAGCACCACTTTGAATTTTGAATTGAATGTTTTGTTGATAAATTTTAAGCTATGGTATATTTTAGTGACTTCACAACACAATAAACTATCCACTAAAACCACATTACTTGCATTTATTACGTAAATGAATAGGTTTTACGACGTTTTATTCGCGATACACGCAGTAATTGCGACCGTTAATTCCGCGCCAAAATCTGACAGCGCATCATCATAGAAGAAATTGTCTTAAAAATAATCCAGTGTGGCAATTCGAGTGAAATCTTTAAGACTACCAAGAATAATGATGGCGCAAGCGATTTAGACACTGTTTTTCATACAAATTCGTACATATAAGGGTCAAAATCGCAGACCAAAAGTTTTTCAGAGACAATTTATTTCAAATATTTGAATTATTTTCTCGCGCATGCGCAAATGAGGCCCGTGTTTTCGAGTTCCTGGCACGTAACCGGTTAAGAATACGGCCGTTGAGATAGTCGTAATTCATAATATAGGGATAAATATTTTTGAGAGCTGGTAACACTGCCGGCATATGTTTTTGTG
Source organism: Limnephilus marmoratus (assembly GCA_917880885.1). Lineage (NCBI taxonomy): Eukaryota > Metazoa > Arthropoda > Insecta > Trichoptera > Limnephilidae > Limnephilus > Limnephilus marmoratus. The sequence continues at coordinate 22,168,986 of OU862932.1, read as the reverse complement.
CATTTCTTGTTTTTCTATGATCTTCGTACTTCGTGTGTCAAAATGCTTCCGAAATTACTATTTTCATGTGTGAGTGTATAGAAAATTTTAAAGTCGTGTAACTCAGTTAATATTGCTTGCCGCCGCCTAATTCTTTCAGATTCGGATTTTCCGGCCCATAATTAGTATAAAAAAAAATAATTTTTTTTTTTGGACCATCCTCCATAAACCGAATTTTTTCCGAGCCCCTATTTGATGTAATATATATAATTTTATATAATATATAAGATGTATCCCCATAATTAAGTTGAGTTTGTGTGTATGATATTTACTTAAGTAATCCGATGTTTAACCTATTGAACGTTGATGTTTAACCTGTTGATGTTTCGAAAGACCGCTCTAAAATTACCTTGATGTGTCAAATATCGATATAAAAACAATGCGATTGTGTTTTGTTTACCAGATAATATATCTAATTATTCATGTATATTATACATGATAATATCGTAAGAGGTTTTTCCAGAATAGCTAACTAACTAAAAAAAATATTAAAAAATCTCCCATTTTGGAAATAACTAAAAAACATAATTATGCAGATATAAACTGATTTTATTATTTGTACACAAAGCTGAATGCATTACCCAACATGGAAAAACACAATTCAAAGAAGTTTTCAAATAAATAAAGACCTTTATACTCATTTCAAAATGTAAAATATCGATTTTTTCGCCATTGACGGTTGCCAAAAGTGACCCGCTGTCATAGAAAATTCATTTAAAAATACTCCAAGTAGCTAGATTAATCAAATCAACTATTACGTCAAGAAAGATATTGGCGCCAGCGATTCTAACCTTGTTCTTCATACAGTTTCTTTATACATAAGGGTTAAAATCGCATTTAAAAAAAAAAAAGCAAAAATTTTTGACGACAGATGACAGGTTAAGTAGTTTAAATGGAATCGAATTTCTATATTTTTGTGTTAGTGAGGGTAATACAGGAGAGGAAGCAGAATAACGACTGCACAAACCATTTATTGAATATTTTATCTTATTTATAGCTGAACTTCGAATGTGTCGGAAGCTGCTGAACAGCTACAGTGCAACGCTGAAGGCTGGAGCTCCCAACATCATCGCTGCACCGTCACCCATCACAGCGTTACCAGTCACAACCAATCCAGCACCTGCCAAACCTTCCAAACCAGAGTACAAGCCTGATCCGTTAAAAGGAAGAACACCGTCTCCTTCAAAACAAGTGTCAAAATCTACCTCACTCCCAGTCGATTTACCCAACTCGTCGAAACAATCGTCCGATACTTCCCAAAGTCAAACAAGCACGCACTCTTCTTTGAAAACAGCCTCTAAACCTGCCCAGTCTCAGGGAAAGACCCCACCTTCGGCAAAATCACGAAAGCGAGAAGCAAGTAGAGAAGTCAACAAAATAATAACGGGAGATGGTGAGTTAACGTTACCTATGCGTAACACAGTCAAAACCCCCCCCGCTAGACTTAACGACATCATAAAGAAACGTTGCACCGAGTTGCTTGGAAATAAAGCAGCTAGCGACTCTCCAATTGGTGCGCAAAGTCCGGAAAATCTTTTTGTACTCAAAGGAGACGGGAAGAAAAAGAAGTCAGACGTAATTAGGCCGGTGAATATGACCGTTATCGTTCCCGAGACTCTAAAAGACATTACCTTGCTGAAGAACCCATGCACTAAAGACTCCAATTGGGTCAATTGTATTGTAACGAAAGTCGGCGCCAATTTTACCGAAGCCAGTAACTTGGACAGCAAAGTGGAAAATTCACTAATCGAGGTAATCACTTCGCCAGATAGAGTATCGGACTTGACAGATGGCTTAGATTACATTACAGATGATCACGATGCTCCCTCTTATATTGGTAGTCTTGTCGAAATACCCTACTTAGAAGAGAACGCTGTTTGCTCTAGTCCAATAATTCAACCCAGCTCCAAAAGAGATCTGAAGAAATACGAGTACTTTAAAAATCGGGGAATAAAACGGAAAAATAAATCTAAGGCAAAATTACGAAAATCCACCAGTATTTCTAAGAAGGTTCGCCAGAAGGTTAACACAATCGATGAAGATTTGATTTTGCAACTTAGCATTTCATCGGTTGAAGAAAATATGGATAAAGAGATGATCCCCGATAGTCCGGTGAAGTGGAAAGATCAGATCATGAGAAAGCACACGATGCAGATGAATTTAGAGGAGCACATTTTGAATAATCCAGCCATGCAGCCGCATGTTTTGCTGAAAAGGGTGAGACTCGCAAAAGGGCTAATGTCGGTAAAACTCGACAAAGACGGTCTTATCCAAAAGTCCAAATAGAAATACTATATATCACTTGTTTACTATACTATTTTATACGCCGATTGTGTGGAAGAAACGTTTTGTTACGATTGTATCATTTTTATAATGAGTTTTATAATGTGACTGTTACAATGTGACATTTTTACCAAAATTAATGTTTTGTTGCAAATCTACGCTAGATATATCGTGTAAAACTACTGTAAATAAGCAGAATTTAAGGTTTTTTTTTTTCAAAAAAGAAAGATTAAATTTGTATTTTTCTGTTGCTTTATTGCTACATATTTGAACTTTGTACATTTTCCAGTGTGTTTTTTATGTTTCATATCTTATGTTTTGAAGTCATCTAACGTTTTTGATGAACTTCTTTATTCTGATGATGGCCGTGTGAATTTTGATTAAATAGGTGTTTATCAGGATGAATTCTGATAAATTAGATCTTTCATATTCTCATGATTCTGTTTGTATTCTGATGACAGCTTTGTGAATTCTGGTGAAACAGATCTGTATTATGATAAGATCTTTGTAAATTTGCATGCTACTTGTGTATTTTTCTAAAACCTGTCTGTATTCTGGTGAGATCTTTTTCCATTCTCATGATACTTTTATGTATTTCTCTAAAATCTGTCTGTATCCTGGTGAGAGCTTTTTCCATTCCCATGATACTTTTATGTATTTCTCAAAAACCTATCTATCCTGGTGAGATCTTTTTCCATTCTCATGATACTTTTATGTATTTCTCTAAAATCTGTCTGTATCCTGGTGAGATCTTTTTCCATTCTCATGATACTTTTATGTATTTCTCTAAAATCTGTCTGTATCCTGGTGAGATCTTTTTCCATTCTCATGATACTTTTATGTATTTCTCTAAAACTTGTCTATATTCTGATGATAGCTGTGTGAATTCCAATGAAACAGATCTTTGTATATTCTATTGTATATTATATATCTGATTTGTATATCTTTGTGTGCATATCGTCAGTGTTTTGTAGAGTGAGCAAAGAAGAATTTTTAACAATGTAGATATTGCCGTTATAAGGACAGACTCATCCAGAACATATATATATATATATATTTTTAATGGCAGCAATATTATTCAACAAAAAATTGTTACTCAAGGAATTTAGATCTTCTATGAAATTGTAATTTGGTATTTTCTATGAAACACTGAAATTATTTCTTGCAAAAAATTATTGTTTATATTATTGTGGAAAGCAACAAAACTGTTTTTGTTTATCTTTCTCTATGAATCTTTCAGTATCATATAATCTGATTTCATCTTTTACATTTGTATTGCAATTTCATTATTTTGTTTTTATTTGTAATTTGTTTTATATTTTGTTAATATAAAAAAGAATCTCCCTTATGTCATTCTTTAAGATAGTACTTACGATTTTACCATATTATGTTAATATTAAAATATTAAGTTTTATAGTTCAAAATAGATATAAAATAAACAATGTTTTTTTCTCACATATCACATACAACATTGGTAATAATTAAGATTTTTTTCAAACTGAAGTTATGTATGTAAAGAAATATACAGGGTGTCCAGAAGTGGTACAATCGGGAAACTGGTAAATCTACCTCACACACACAACCCAAAAAAAACTCCATCTGAGCATTTCGTTTTTTTGGCAACTATAGGGTTAAAAAAAACTTTTGAAGCCGGGTCTACAACTCGATGCAATTTTAAAGGCAATTTTTATGGAGCGATCAATTTTTTTTCTTTATATGTGACCTAAAAAGTTCCAACTTTGGATTTGATTTACTCAAAAACGAAAACTCAAATAAAAAAAATACAGCAAAATCGGCACCAAATGCGATGTAGGTTCGCCAGTTTTGCGCTTTTACCATTACTTTCCAAACACCATGTATATGAACCTCGATTATAATGAAATCTCACAATTTCTTGAATTATTAAATTTCACTTTTTTGTTGAGCTTTTTTTTGCCTAAACATTGATAGTACAAAGACGCATCCCAAGAATGCAGGAAATCTATTTTTGTGACTCAATAAAAACTCTTGGCGTAGTGAAATTTGCACAGCTTTTTCTGTCATTTTCAGCTTTAGAATAAATAATTTCTTATAATCAAAACCTTCCCGTATAAAGGCCTGAAGAACACTTGCAACCAAGATGGCCGACAATCTCGTATATGTATTATTACTTTTAGTTCTGTCAGTTTCTAGCCATTTATACAGGTAGGTTTTGTTATAATGGAGTCTACTGAAAATATGTTGTAAGCCACACTTCACTTTTACATTTATTCCACTAAGTTTTTAGTATAATGCAACCCTCATGCGCTTAGCGATCCCAAAATTCACACATTTAAATATATTTTATTTAGACTTGTGATTCAGCCCGTCGTCCACTGGCTCAGTGATAGTAAGGAATCAATAAAACCAGACATCCTGTGCAGAAAAGTAAAGCGCAGCCATTGTCGGACTTTTCTGTGCAGGGTCTTCGGTTTTTGTCAATTCCTTATCCAGTGGGACTACGGGCTTACCTGCATTTAACCATTCTTAGGTGTTTATTAGTCCATTGCCATAACCACTCGCTAGCCCCACACTTTAACAAAAACAGTCAGAATTGTCCTGGAAAAAATGCGCAGCCACATGACACAAGAACGCATTACCAAGAATTTATCTTAATTACTTTATTTTCTATGTAAGTGCAAAGATAATAATTGTTTGTCATAGACAAATAAACAGGCAACATGAAAAAAAATTTTTACTAAAAAAATGGCAGTGTTGCCACTGTAAAATCTTTTGCAAAAGAAAGCCCAATTTAGTGATAATATGGGGCAATAAGTTTTTTTTCCATTGCTATAATATATAAAACACTAACAAATAAATAGAAGAGTAACTCTGGATGGATTTTATGGGTGATTGCAAGTCCACTATGCTGTTCTAAGGTATTTACCTGGAAGGCCAGTATTGTGGTCCCGGGCATGAGAGTGGTTAAAAGTGTAATGTCATCAGCATAATAAATTGTATATTATAATATAATTTACCTTTTTTAATTTAGTTTTCTTAAATTGCATGAAATACACATAAATAAACAGGGCCGGACCTGAGCCAAATGGCGCCTGGTGCTGGTAAAATCCTCAAGGGCGCTGTGTTAGGTATTATCGGCGCCTTGGCGCTTTTGTAAATCGGCGCCTGGAGTGGGACTGGTCTAATTGCGCCTGCACAGGCCCGGCTCTGTATATAAATACATATTATTATTATACAAAACAACAATGTCAAAATTAGTTCATTTGCAATTTCCAAATTTCATATACATGTCTCTTAATATTCCTGGTGTCGAGGTTATATTATTACTTCATTGAAAAAATATGAAAAGAAACCCAATGTGATAATAAATGATAAGTTCGAAGATAATAAATATATTTTGCTGTGTTTTATTTCAATTGTCGTCCTTCCGGTCAACATTCACATTCAATTTTGGGGGCGGGTATTGGTATCACCGCCCGGGAACCATTTATTGGATAACCGACACCCCTGCCGTGGGTCACCCCATTTGGTGACTTGCCTTAACCTGTATCTAGGTCTTGGAGGTGGATGCGCTTGCTGGATCAGGAGATATTGGTTGAGGGAGACATTTTGACCTCTTGAGCCGGACTCAATCGACCCATAGCTTTGTACCGCAGGGTGGATTCATACGTCCGTCACACCTGGACACTTTGATCCCTAGATTCCTACCCACTCCTCATGTCTTTTTCCTTCCCAGAACTTCCCTTTACATAAAAATATCCCCCACACAACATGGTGATTGTATATCTCCACCCCTCCAACGGAAACATACAATCATCAAGAAAATGAAACACATTATTTAATGTGTAAGAAAGAGCTGCAGCATTATAGCGATAAGGAACATAATATACTTATTGCCTTTTTTTGGCGTCAGGTTCCGTAAACGTGGGTCATCACAGTAATAATAAAAACACTCATTCTCTTCGAGCCGCTATAATTTAGGGCCGCCATCTTGGAATGCCTTCCCTCCGGACAGTAAAAATTAAACCTCTCGACAAAATTTTTATTTTTACATAAACATTATGGTTTTTATTTTATTTTTAAAAATAAGTTTAATTTGTATCATATGAAAAAATAATTTTTTCATCCTTTAACCTTTTCCAATCCGTAGGCCACACATTCTGGCCCAAACGATTTTGGTAGGCAGCTCTGTTGGCCAGAGGTTCTGGCCCGGCGCAGGTATAAGTTTAATCACCAATTTCTATCTACCTAACTACATTCTACCAACAATTATTTCCGATAATTACAAAGAATTGTCGCAATATTTTGGATAAACCAACATTTCTTCATTTAAATTACCTAAACGTTAATTAGATATATTCATTTAAAAATAGATGCATCATTTTAAAATACGAAATATTTGTTGTCTTCCAATATTTTCGGAACAGTCAGTCGTAATCCTGCGTTTATGACGGTTCTTCGCAGTTACTCCCACTTTTTGTGACCATATTTTTTCGTTTTGTGGAACTATTGATGTTGATATTAGTAGTTGAAAGTAAAAGAATTACTAATTTACATTTTCTAGAAATATAGTTGATTAACCGTCATGGAAAATAATGATAGTTTTACTTCGAAGTGATGGTGAAGAAGTCGGTGACTATCCAAGTGATACAGATAATGGAAGTGACATTATCCCACCCAAAAGAAGGAGATGTGCTTATTTCAGTGAAGATAGTGATGTAGAAAATATTGTGATTCCGCAACAACCTTCAACATCCATCAATCCCACACCGTCAAGCTTTTCTGATTCAGCAAAAAAATGGAATTGAATGTCTACTAACATACCGAATACACAACAAATATTTTTTTTTATTGGAAATACCAATGAACCATTATCAATTTGTGGATAGGCTAAATATTCAGCTGGTTGGAAATTACAGACAAGGTGTAAAAACAAGAAAGAATTCATTCGGTAGATCCAGAACAGCGGTTAAATCATGTCAATCTACATGTTATAACGCCAATATATGCAGAAAAAGTATTACGGATTGCATCGTTTTCAATTTGGGAGGCGGGAATGGGTACCGCCGCCCCAGTAACCATTTATTGTTTTATTGATAAATTTATATGCGACAACAAACACCTCTGCCATACGTCACCCCAAGTGGTTCACTACGTTTGGTGACTTAGCAGAGGTGCCCGGGTTCAAGGGGATGAGGTTTTTCTAGGACTTGGTGACAGATGCGTTTGCCCATCTACTGCGTGGCGGGCCGAATCGGGAAAGACTGGTTGAGGGAGGTCTTTTGATCTCTCCAGCCGGACTTTATCGAACCATTGCCTTACAGCGCAATGAGAGGGATGGATTCACGCATCGCCTCTCCTGGATGCACTAACCGCCAGATTCCTACTTTAAAAAAAAATCGTTAGTGGTTCTGATTATGATACGAGTAGAGAAGGAGGGCAAATAAAACGAACAACATAACACTGTAAAAGTCGTGGAAACAAACTTGCACCTTATGTGGGAGAATGCTTCGAAAAATATCATACCCCAAAAAACTATAAGTGATGGTGACTCAGTAAAAATAAGAAAGAAATTTATAAAAACATTGGACCGAATCGTTAGTTTTTTGTAATGAGATAAATATGCTTAAAATGTGACAGTGTTATATTATGTATAATATGTACAATACTCTAACTTGTAAACACCGTGTAGAATATTTGCCAAACTTATTATCTATTTTATGTGTTGTGGGCTGGTCTATCTTTTGTTTCCTGAAAAAGGGTCTAAACGTAAAATAACGTAACCAATGCAAAATAAGAAACTATCCACTACCCGTAAAACCTAAGGCAATCAGGTCCAAGTAGTCAGTGATAAGCCGCTGTACGGTACAGGGCAATTAGAAAGAAACTTCTCCAAGGTTTTACATTTGATTTTTTGTATATTTTACCCGTTGTAACCGACGTGTTACGCACCCTCATTTTTAATTTTAAAAATTTATCATTTTTACTATGTATTCTTTTCATGTACGATGCCCCGGTGCAACAAATAAAGCTTGTATACCAGGTTGCCACCGGGAGACATTCTAGAATCATTATTATTTCGCCTTCAGGGCCATTTTCCCGGCTCCAAAGCCAAAAACCAGTTTGGCGGTCCCATTAAGGGCTCTCATCTTGCTTGCAAATATTATCGTTTTTTAACATAACTTCATTTACACACCCCGTAGGACACTGAAACTAAGACGTTTCAGTACAGAGTCCTACGGGGCATTCAAAGAAACATAAAATAAACCTGTAACTCCTAAACTGCCAACGCTATCAGCATTTGCGCAGATTTTCGAGATTTTCACTTCAAATCATTCTTTCTCCATTTTAAAAAACCCGGTACCTCGTAAGGCGACGGGACAAAAAGGTTTCGATAGCCAGGCTTACGAGGGACCTGGGAAAAATATTAACTTCTTTGTAAAACTTCAGATACTTTGTAAAAAGACAAATACCTACCGACAAAATGTCAAACGTTCTTAAAATCATTCTGAATTCATCAAACAAAAATTCTACGGATAAAGAATATCCGTAGAAACACATTAATATTAAGAAAACCATTGTATTTGCTTTATTGTGACTTGTATAATTATTATAAAAACCCAAATTTAGACGATCAATTTCAGACGAATGATCGGCAAAATAGGCGGCTAACAGAAAACCGGCGCTTATATACTTTCGGGCAAGGTCAAACCTCCCACCACAAAAATGTACCATGTGACCACTTTTCATCCCAAATTTGGGTATAAAAAGGCGGCACTTTTTGTGAATAAATCAGTTCTTCTCTCACAGTCAACTCGTGTATTATTCTTCGGAAATTTATTATCACCCAGCTGCCTCCCGCCGACCTCTGCCTGGCTTCGCTCCTGGTGCCATCAGTCTCGTCAAGAAAGCCGGCCCTACTTTAGGCAACCGCCACGTACCAGGATCAGGCAGAGGATTTGGCACATCCAGTGTCCTCCACTCACCAGGCACTGGGTGCACGGGAGGTCAGTTATTTATTATTTTTTCCATCATCACCATCCTGTTCGTGCACTAAAAACCCGGTACTTTTTTATAGTCTTGTGAGGACTCTGATACGTCCCTTACACCCGTATTATACAAATTATTGCTATGCAATAAAAGATATTATGCAAATAAAACATTGAAATCGAATGCATTATCTTTTAGTTACTTAATGTGTGATTTAACAAGTATTTTATTCAAAATATATCAAACAACTAATGGTCACACGAATTATCCGATAGGGTGCCGCAAAAATAATAAACGGAAATTTTCATTTTTAACACAAAATATAACATACATTTTTGGTCGGAGTAGCTAAACGGTTTTGAGAAAAAATGGTCGGAGTGGAAAAGGTTAATTGCTGACGTGGCGACTGCATACGTTTAATCTTATATTTCCGCCCTGTTCTGTCTTACTATTCCATCCAGTAGCATAGCGAGAGGGGGGGCGGACCGCCTCGGGTGCCACCCGACGGGGGGTGACATCACACCCGACCGTGGAAAAAAAATTAAGAAGGATATTGTCACAAAAATATTGAATACGGTGTTATTTATATTTTCATAGCTCTATGACTCCCCGTGGAATGTCTCGAAACGGGAAGAATTTTGTGCCTGACGGTCTTTAAGGGGGGGGTGGTGACAGCACGTTATCCGCCCCGGGTGCCACCCATGCTAGCTACGCTATTACGCGATTCCATCCCTCCAGGTACCGGTACTAGGATCTATCGATCAGTGTGCTCGCTTCTTGGCGCAGTAACAGTGTTCGTCACATTCTTGATACCCGTCTGGCAGGCGAGTGGTCAGCCCTTCTCATGAAATAGCTGGCAAGAGAATTTGTTTTACCACAATTAAGACAGTTAAATATTTCATAAATACATTTAATTTAATTAATATAATATTTTCATAGACACGAAAATATATTAATAATATTTGTTTGGCAGTAGACTTAATATTATATTATTGAAAATGGTAACAAACGAATGGTCATGAAACTGGCCCTAGAAGAAAGGTATACAAAAGTAGAGAGTTCTAAGAAGGATTTTTTCACTGGTAAAAAAAGCTGCTGAGAAATCCTTAGAGGCCTGGAGGCTTTGGTGGTCGAGGGATAAGACTCTCGACTCGCAATCTGAAGGTCGCGGGTTCGAACCTGGCTTGCGCAAATAGATTTTAGGAGGAAATTGAGGAAAAAATTTCCCTCAGGGCCTATGTACTCTTTGGGGATGCTTTGTGGAGGGTCTTTTAGGAAAGAAAGGAGAGGAAGTTCTATTAAAGAAAAGGGTAGTACACCGCCAATGGCATTTCCTCAAAAAGACCCTCCACACAAAAACTGATCAATCAGTTTGATTTCTTACAATCAAACTGATTGATCAGTTTTGTAAGATTTGTCAGATAAATATTGTAAAATTAAAAAAAAAACTGAATAAACATTCTAAAAAACAAAAAACCCAACATAAATAAAAAATAACTAAAGATGATATAGGACTTGAGAGAAATTATTTCCCTCATGCCTCCTGTGTGAAGTAAGAAGAGACGTAAATAAAGAAAATATTTAGTCGCACCTAATACAAGCAACACATCATACACGCTACAACCCTTGGAAAGTCCGGCCGCCCCTTTTTAATTTTTTTTTTCAAAGTACAATTCCGTTGAACAGCAATTAAGCAGTTTGTCTATAGAACGTTAATTTAAAAAAAATTGTAAGTGTTCAGTTCACACGCGGTAGAAGTCAAACATTCAGAAAACTAAAGTAGACAAGAGTGGAGGGGCTACGAAGCACTGCGCAAAGACTTCTTGTGAGAGAATAAGACTATCTCATTCTCTCACAAGCTAAATCCTATACACATATGTATTTGTCTCTTTTAGTGTCGCTTTTTCAATTTCATCGAGTTTTAAATCACAACGGTGCTAAAAAAGTTTTCACTTCAAAAATGACCCACTGTAACTAAAATTGCGATGTCATACTTGTTTTTATTTGCACTGATAGCCTCAACATTTGTAGTTTCAAAGACTACAACTGGACAGATAAGTTTGTACCTCTGAACCTCTAATTAATTACCACAATATTATAATAACCAAAAACAAAATATACAAATATCATCATCATCAGCACTCTTGGCTCTACAACCCCTGGTGGGTCTTGGTCTCCTTAAGAGTCTTCCTCCACTCATCTCGGTTTTGTGCCAGCTCTCTCCAGTTTAGAAGCTCCAAGATAGATATGTTTTTGATGACGTCTCTCCATCTTAATCTTGGCCTTCCCAGGCTCCTTCCCCCTATCGGTCTTATGCTCAGCAGGGACTTTGGTGCTTGATGCTCGGTCATTCTCTCCACATGACCCAGTCACCGAAGTCTTCACAGTTTTATAAATTTGATGTTTTTAGCTGTGAGTATAGAGCTCATTGTTGTGACGTCTGCGCCAAAATTCATTTTCTAGAACCGGTCCGAAGATATGCCTCAAAACTTTTCTTTAAAAACGTCTAGTGCTCGCTTATTCCTCTTAGTTAGTACAAACATATAAAATAAACAAAATAATACATTTTATTCCAAAACATTTCAAGGCACGCTCACGCAGGTTCCTACCTAATATGTTATTTTTAAAAAGGTATTTTTGTCGATGAAAGCCAGAAACAAATTAAAAAATAAGCTGTCACACAAAATGTGACAGGACCGAGTAAATTCTTTGTCTATGGAAAACCACCGTAGAAATCTGAAATATTGCGTCAAGTCCGGAACAGATAGCTTTGTACGTGTTAAATGAATTTGTAATTAGCTTTTCTTACGTGTTTTGTTATGTTTAGTTGGTTTAACCTTTTATTTACGCGATATACAACACGCTGTTGACATGCCCCTGATTTTTAAGCCTGTTTTACAATAATCATTATGTGTCAGTTTTAAAAAGTATAAAATTGTGCATTTGGATAAAATTTCAATATTTTATTGATTTAGACGCATCTGTGAGCGTCTTGAGAGGTGCGTATTATATTGGTTACGTTTTACATTGGAATTCTGTATGTTCGGCAACTTTTAAGTGTCAACAATTGAACGTCTTTGGGATCCATTGATGTAATTTTTTTAGGTATTTCCTTTAGTATGAAGTAATTCTATTTCTCTTCTCTGATCTGATGTTAAATTTCTATAACAGCTTGACATCAGATCAGCACGACTGGTGGAAAGTTACTGACAATACTTTATACAATACAATTCGTTGTAGTATGGTTGTTGCCAACTGAACTACATAATAATTGTTGGGATTCTGTAACTATCTAACTAATCACCACACCGTAGCCTTGAATGTGATGGATATAATAGGTCGGGAAAAATTCCCGGGAATATTCCTGGATGCACATCACTATTTGTACGTTTTAAGAATGCGGTGTATGGAAATTTGGTAAATATGCAGTTAGTCCAACCTCATGGATATCACGGATAATAATATTCGTGTTGTCGAAGTTTGATGCACGGACAATACGGAATCTTCCTTTTTTAACTAATAGACAATCAAATATGACATTTGTCGGAAGTACCAATCTTATAAAATAAATTCTCTAAAATAAACTCGCATTTCATCATACTTTTAAAAAACATCCCAGGTTTTGAATGGTTTGTCGGCAAAGCAGGGTTTGTCTAGCGGGTTTGTGTAATCATTTTAATACATTTCTTTCCATGTTCTGCATTGATGAAATGAAAATGAAATGAAATGTCTATAAAATGTTAAAATAAAACGATGAATAAACATGGCGTTACCGCGCGAGTAAATTAATTTTAACAAAATTAAAATGTTAGATGCACATTTTTTGCATGTTTTTTGGTGTCCCCCAACATAAATACTCACTTTTCGTAATAATAAAGCTAAATCTAACTGTTCGGATAAAAAGTATTCCGTATTAACGAGTAAGTGGTTTAATGCATAAATAATGGAAATTTTACCATTTATTCATATAAACACCATCTTTGTTTGAATGTTATATAGCATAATTTATGGGGTGTAGTCTTAAATATCGCCCTGTAAATAAGACAAGAACTAATTTCAAAACAAAATTGTTGGATGAAATATCAATTTTGTTTTAAATATTCACAATTTACATTTGTACCTTAATTTTATTTATTTACTAGCGTTCTTAAAACCCTTTTTTTAAAGTTCTTAAATGTTTTAAATAAAATGCTAGAAATTGTTACATAGTTAATGCCCAAGAAATAGAAAAAATTGAAATGTGAATATAGTTGATAGGTAGTTATGTCAGTTCTCAACAACAATGTAAATATTTAAATACTAGTCTGCGTATTTGTAACAGGTCATACAATCTGCGTTAAGTCAGTATCTGAATGATTCAGTTCTGATTGTTGTTACAATTTTATTACATTAACAAACAGCAACAATAGGGGTCGTCCATTAATCACGTGATGTTTTTTTAGCAACTTTTTAACCCCCCCCCTGGTGATATGTGGTGAGGTTTTAGACTACCCCCCCCCCCCCAAAATCACGTGTATTTTTTTTAGTACAAAGTATTTTGAAATTTTCAGAATATTATCACGAAAAATAAATACACGTGATATCTCATTTTGGGAGGAATGCAGATCCGGGCACAGTTTGGAAATTTAATAAAAAGGCACTTTCTAGATGAGAAAAGTGTGGAAAAGCTGAATAAAACAAAAATTAAGGCGCGCTCGGCAAAATTGAGGGAGATACAACCGTTCAAAGTATTTAAAATTTCACTTTACAAACTGATATTGACAGTTCGCCCGCGTCCGCCCGCCATTTTTTTTATAACCTAATACGCTAAACATGGTTTGTGATACAAAAAAAGTGCCCCTTTATAGCGCCTGCTCACGTCAAGGCAAGAAAAACATCCCAGTTTTCAAGTGGTTTAGCGGCTACGCTAGGTTTGTGTAACATGGTTTGTGATTCTGGCGTACTATTAATTCTGTATTAGGTCTGGGATCCAACATACCTAAGCGGTGAAAACATGGCGAACGAACAACGAACTGTCAATATCAGTTCGCCAAGTGAATTTTTAAATACTTTGAACGGTTGTATCTCCCTCAATTTTGCCGAGCGCGCCTTAATTTATTTTTTATTCATCTTCTCCACACTTTTCTCATCTAGAAAGTGCCTTTTTATTAAATTTCCAAACTGTGCCCGGATCTGCATTTCACCCCTCATTTTACCACCCTCCCCCCGTCGTGATATTTTGTGATTTTTTCCGAACCCCCCCCCCTTTGGAGCCTCACGCGATTAATGGACGACCCCATAGTCATGCAATCACTCACAATCACACCATATAACTAATATAACGGGAGGAATGCAGATTTTGCCAAAGTTGGTTTTTTGCCAAAAACCATGTTTATTTTTGTTAAAATTAATTCACTCCCGCGGTAAACGCCATTGTTTATTTATCGTTTTTATTTTAACATTTCATAGACATACAATCAATGCTGCCAATCATAGAAAAAATATTTTTGCGTAAAACAAAGTGAATGCATTATTGACAAGTTTGTGTATTTATAACAGTAGAACATGGAAAGAAATGTATTAGAATAATTACACAAACCCGCTAGACAAACCCTGCTTTGCCAAACAAACCATTCAAAACCTGGGATGTTTTTTAAAATTATGATGAAATGCGAGTTTATTTTAGAGAATTTATTTTATAAGATTGGTACTTCCGACAAATGTCATATTTGATTGTCTATTAGTTAAAAAAGGAACATTCCGTATTATCCGGGCATCAAACTTCGACAACACGAACGTTCCGTATTATTCGTGAGGTGGACTAACTGCATATTTACCATTTTTTCAATCACACGTTGCCACTCTTCACACTATTAAACGCCGCAATGGGATCACGTGATACCCTCGCTGTTTCGTGTGTTACTGTGCTGCTGGAAAGAGACGGAGTGCTTATCACGTGACCCATTAGGCTATATGTTATATATAAATATTTTTATTATTTTTAATTGAAAAACATATCATCGGACAGCAAAATGATATCTACATTTTTACCCCAAAAATGCTCAAGAATCGCTAGTTAAAATCCTTTGGGTATTTGCTACACCCTGTATAAGTCATCATCATCATCACTATTGGCTCTACAACCCCTGGTAGGTCTTGGCCTCCTCAAGAGTCTTCCTCCACTCATCTCGGTTTTGTGCCTGAGACGTCTCGTCTCTCACACTCAGTGGCGGCGTAAGGGGGGGGCGGAGGGGGCGGTCCGCCCCGGGTGCCAAGCACCAAGGGGTGACAACGACAACCCACTCGTACAGACAAAGAATGCGCACAAAATCTCCCGCTGTAAAGACATTTCAATAAATACCTACGTACTCTTGTATCTAGCTACTTACATAATCATATTCTGAAACGCGTCGCAACTATTTTTTTTCTAACTCCCTTTCTAAAACTGAAGCAGCTTGTATCAACACTCGAAGAGATGTGTGATCCCAACACCGGCAAAGAAGGCGTTGAAAGAAGAAATTAGCGAAAGTCAATCGAAAATCTGGAGACAGAAAAATCAGAAAAAGTTATCGGCACCTCTGGGACTTGAACCCAGGACTTTCTGATACATGGCAACAGCTCTACTAACTGAGCTAATTAATCATTTATCCAGACACTATCTAGATAGCATTTAGTTCGGGTTTGAATCTTGCAATCATATATAAAGGTAACAGCCGATAATTTGTGCGTTAAGAAAATGAAGATAAAGTTGGTAGTTCTTAGTCGAACAATGATAAAGTTAAAAGTGACCGAATTTGATATAGACACCTTAGCTCAGTAGGTAGAGCTGTTTCCATGCGAACAGAAGGTCCTGGGTTTGAGTCCCAGAGGTGCCAATATCTTTTTCTGTCTCCTAAATAAAATCTTATTTAAGGTCCACAATGAGCCAAGCGCGAATAACCAATGTTTCTATGTTATCAATTGAAAGAGACAGGGAAGACAATCTTGATATTGTGATTGAATATTTTAGTAAAATGAAGTCTCGTGAGCATGTTTAGTATTTGGTGTTTTATTTTATGTAGGGTGTTCAATACAAACCCGCCCCGGGTGCCAATCTACCCTACGCCGCCACTGCTCACACTGACTCTAGAATGGGCGCCGGTCAGTCCGTAGGTAGCCAGGGAGGCTTCGATGTAGAAATTTCCATGAGCTGACAGGGTCATGTATCCAGAAGGGGAAGAAGCGGGGATCTAGGGAAAGCGAAGTCAAAGCCAATGTCGAAGTGAAGTTCCAGAGAGCGGTGGTCAGGGCAGGCATAAGAGTAGATGTTGAAGGCCTGGATGAGAGTGCCCACTGAAGGCTGGCACCCTCGTATTTATTGTGCAATCCTCCACTTTTGCGTTCGGCGAGAGCAGAATTAGTCGGGGTCTTCTTTCTCGGGCTTGCCGTGTTTCGCGGGTTGTTACCTCTGCCTAAATTTACATAGCAGAGGTTTTGTTATTTCTATTTACTTTTCATGCTCTTTAATCTGACCCCAACCACCTTACTCCAGCATTTTTATTAAAACCAAAATGGAAAGATACAAAAATGCCCTCGGGTTCCCGGCCCAATAATATTCGGGGAAATCTTAAATATATTTTTAACAGCTAAACTTACATTATGACTTAACTGTTTGTTATACTAAATATGGGCAATACGGGCATTGCGCTATGCGGGCCAGAGGGACTCTTACCACACTTAGCAATCTACGAGTACAGGGAAATAGAAGACGAAGATGGCCGTAGATAAAAACTCCTCGGCTTCGATTTCCCCGATTATCCGTCCAGTACACAGAGGACACAATATTTAAAACATTGGCTATATTTGATATATTTTGTATATTCACTATATTTGAACTGATCATTGCATGATTTTACATTTGATACCCTCCATTACTATTGATATTATATTTATGAGAAGATTAGTGACAAAAGTAGAGTTTATATTTATTTTGAAATACTGGAGAATTTAGGATTCTCTCTCTGCTTTTTAGGCAAAACCCATCTAAGTAACGCTTTTATTAATTATGCAGTAATATACATAACAGAACTGCTTAAGAAACTTTTGATTTATGTAGTGATAAATCGAAGATGTCCACTGACTTGGCATAATTATTTCCCTCCATTCTAGTACAATGAGGAATAATATCATGGTTCATTTTAATTCTGTTTGATTCATTTTGGAGGGTTCAAAGATTTTTTGATGAATTTTGCTTTAGGATTCTTTATCAATGATGAATTTTATTTTGTTGCAGGTTCCATATTGACTGATGATAATTTGAATTGGGAAGTCATAGATAAAAGATAGAGATGTCATCTAATAGAAACACGGGAGCCACAAATAGACTGAAGCAAGATTATCTCAGGTTAAAAGGGGACCCCATTCCCTATGTGGTAGCGGAACCTGTACCTGCCAATATTCTAGAATGGTGAATATAACTTTTATTATTATGACTCTTGTATCTGTACAGCTGCTCTAAATATTTATATGTATGTCCCACTGATGAAATAAACCAGTAGAAGTGACAAAATATAGAGGTAAACCTACGGAAGGCATGCCAAAAGTTAGGCTTGTTGAAAAAGTATCGATATATCGATGTATCGATATTTTTAATTCATATATCGATATTTTTAGCCGATAAATTTTGATCCGATATATCGATAAAAAATATCCAACATCGAAAATTGTATCAAAATGATATTTTTTTAAAATTTATGTATTAAAGTCACTAGAATCCAAAACCGTATAGGAACGAACGGAAAAAAGTAACTGTATTGGGTCATGACATCTGGCGGTTGAAATTAACTATTAATAGCTTACAAACCTATTGTCTTTGCATTAGCATTTGTGATCACTAATACTATCTCATGTGTGTAGGTACATACATAGAAATGTATGCCATTTTCGCCATTTTTTTTCTAAGCCACTCCTATGTGTTGGTTCCCAATTGTCTATGATTATTGACTATACCTTGTTCCAAACACGAAGTCCTTTTTGACAGATTAATACGCCAATAGAATGTTACTGAGACGCATTCAAACTTTGCGTGCGTCTCAGTTTACACATAAGTTAGAAGACAGCTTTTTAGTTTTTGATGTTTTTGTAATTTTATTACTTAAAGGGATATGATACCCTCGGAACATTTCGTTAACTGTCGAAATGTGTTTATTTTTACATCGCTAGATGGCAGTAGGGGTGTCTTCCCAGATTTCAAAAGGTCAACATTATACTTGCGTTATGTACATCCAAGCACAGTATTTTTAAATAATGAAGTGTGGTTTGTTTATGGAACTTATTCTGTTGGTAGAATATTTAGTATGATCCTTTTTATAAATGTTTCATAATTTGCTTGTTTTGTTTTAATTTGTTCTTGGTCCTTCCACATAGGCTTACATTATAAACAGCGTTTGGAATCTCGTGGTTGACATTTGGAGTCGATTTAATGGTGTTTTTTTTTTATAAATTTAACTTCTAAATATTCAGTCGTTTATTGTTTTTTAAACTATATTTTCTAGAATTCATCATTATTATTACTATCCCCAAATTGGAAACGTATATTTCATAGAATAACTATACATATTAATAACATCATTAATAATATTGACTTCGAGAAATAAAAGAAAGTTTCTTTTTTATTTATATACTAGCTGGTACCCGGCATGCGTTGCTATGCCATTTAATAAAGAAATTGTTTCTCCCTGCGCGTCCTTTCCCATTCGTCCCGTTTACCTTCCTCCTCCCCTTCCTCTCCCGCGTCCCCTTCCCCTCTCACGTTCCCACTCCTCCTCCACCTTCCCTCTCCTGACTCTACTCCCCCTTTCCTCCGTCCCGCGAACCCCACTCCCGAGTTCCCCTCCCCCCTCCCGTATTCCTTCATTTCCCATTCGTCCCGTTCCCTTCCTTACTGATTACCATGCTATTCAATCTGATTTTGAGATTATTAGTGTAAATTTTGAGATTATTAGTATGATCACGATGTTGGGAAAACGTGTCATTAAAATCATAAAAAGTCAAAAAAATTCTCGCGAGTCCACGCTCAAAACACACTTTAAAAAATTAAAACAAATATTGCATTTCTCAAGGAATGCCATGTTGTTAAGGCTCTGCAACCCGGCCCGAAAAGAAGAAGATGGAGAGATACGAAATTACGAATGTTAGAGGAGAGCGCTAACATTTACAGCGACAAAATCGATGCGAAAATTGCGAAAATGTTTAATAAAACACGACTCGTTTAAAATTGAGCAAAAATCTTGCGGGCATTATCTTAAACAGCATTTAAAGAAACACTGTGAATTTTTGAATACATATAACTTGTAAAATAACTGAAACAAATGTGGTAATAATAATTTTTGGAGCATACTTTGCGATTTTTTTCTATCGAGGGAATTTTATATAATTTGTGTTTCGGCGCGGGCAAAGTCTAGATATTATCTTCAAGAATAACATATATATATTTTTAAGAGCTTTAAAACTTACCGTGTTTAAGGGAAATATGTAATAAATCGGTACAAATCTTGGTTGCGGGCGCTTAATTACGACGGCAACCTTCTCGTGTGATTTTTTGTGTTTATGAAACCGAACAAAATAATGATTAATAAGCATTATTTATCGTTTCCGAAGATTGCAATTCGTACTTATTATTGTCTAACTGACAGAAAGTGATTTTTTTCTTTTTAAAATGCATATTTCATCGTCGTAATTAACATGACGGTCCATGACAGTAACATAACAGATATTTGAAGTGCAATAAATATAAAAGTACCTTTTCGACAGTAGTGGCTGATGAACCAATAATAATATCCTCGTGCTCTAAATCTTCCAAGTTGTATTCATTACCAAACACCGCGTACATAATGTACCTATGGACGAAATTGGCGAGTTTGGCGAGCGAAATGCCCAAATGAACTAATACCCATATTCCGAAATACGCCACGATACGTTTATTATATCTGTATGTGTGTACGCGCGCCAATAGCGCCTCCCACACGCACACTTCGGAGCGATCGAGTCCGCGCCACTACAGGCCGCCGCGCAAAAAGTAAAGACCGATAGGTTTACAGCGCTCTTCGCTATGAGACTTTTCTGCATGTCCACATGCATGAAGAACGCACTAACCGTTTTCGGAACTTGATCCTGGAACGCACATGTAAAGTTAATTTTTAGACGATCGGAGTAAAATGGTGGTTGAAAAGAAACATTTTGACAAATTTACACCGAAAAAGAGAATTTTCGAGTACTTATTTTAGTACTTATTTTCGAGTTACTGTTTTTGTAGCTTTCTGAGATTATTGCAACGCTTCAAGTGTGTCAGTATTGTATGTTTAGAGCTATTAATGAAGCATTTTGACGGCATTTTCAAAATGTATAGGCTATAAAACCAGGAGCGTAGAGTTTCACTTCTTGCCGCCGGGGGCTTCTCTCCCGGAATAAGCAAGAATATCTGTTAGAATTTGATGTAAAATGAAGTATTTATTTAATTGTTAATATTTGCAGATATCATAACGATAATAAGAGGCCGTACTTCTACAGATGTATGTATTATGTATATATTTTAAATTAAAAATATTGTGTAAAATCATTATTAATGCGACAATCATAGATTATGCCCCTATAACCCAAAGCTCTGGAGTGTGTTAGAATTTGGTGTAAAATGAAGTATTTATTTAATTGTTAATATCCACAGATATCATAACGATAATAAGAGGCCGTACTTCTACAGATGTATGTATTATGTACATATTTTAAATTAAAAATATTGTGTAAAATCATTATTAATGCGACAATCATAGATTTAAGTTTAAAAAATGGGTTGTATGGTGTATCAATGTTTTTATTTTTCATGGTCGAATGCCCACATTAATTACAAAAAAAATAAGCAGATTGAAAAATAAAGGTCCATTATTTGGTAACAAAAAATATCAAGTCCGAGAATGACACATGAAAGGTAGTATTAAGCCGTTTTAGAGAGCCGTTTTTCAGAAAATAACCATTCTGCCCCTATAACACACTCTTAATAAAAATGAATACTGATAAAAATACCTTAATTTTTATTGAGATTTTTGTATAAAAATTACTATTGATAACATTGAGCTGAATACACTAACTAGGTCAGAGAAACCCAAACTAAGGTCTTAAAAACCTATTTAACCCTTTTTAGACGAGCGACATGTATATATCGGCGGCCGATCGTAAAATCAGGCAGATCATGATGCGCCTAGCTACTTCGTGAAGTGCATGGTGACAGATCGTGAAGTGCCTCAGGCGCATCATGATCGGCCTGATTTTACGATTTGCCTGTGACGTATTGTGCATGCCAACCGATTGTGTGCCTAAAAGACGAGCGTCATCTATACATGACGCTTATGTATGAGAATTTGAAATACTAGTCCATGGGTATCGCAAATTCTTTAACGAAGTAGTCTATAAAAGGTTAAAAATAGGTTCTTAGTTTGGGTTTAAAAACTATTTCATTATTAATTATAGATTATGGTTCTATCAACATGCCAGTTGGCCGCCATTCTATTGTTTACAATAATAAAATGTTTATGATGAAATATATTGTCTCCACGGTAAATGACAATAATAGCATCCAATAACCGTCAAAATTACATCACGCCATTCAAATCCAGACATAAAATATTAATTTTGATTTGATCGAAATAGCTAGTAAATTGCACTATTTTCCTTTTTCGACAACTTAAGGGGGGTCATCCTTTATGAAAAAGTCATCCTTTTTTGTTTCGCTTTTATGGGATTTTTTTCAAACTAAATAAAAGCATTCAACTGCGAATTTTGCACTAAGTATTTATTCATATTTTGAGCACACTTTATAATTTTTTCAGCCCGAAATCGTCGCTCATTGCTGAAGTACACGGCAACTTTGCCACTCATCTTCTTGGTAAATGAAGAAACCCACCCTAAGGTGTTAGAGTGGGTTTCTTCATTTACTGAGAATGCTAAATGCAATGCTAATTGTCAAAGTAAACGATCGAAATTTAAAAATTTATAGGCATTTGACCGTTTACTTTTACAGTTAGCATTGCATTTAGCATTCTCGGTAAAAAGAAACCCACCATTAAAGTTCCATTTTTATTCAAAATTTCCCTTTTAAAATGGTCTCGTGCCACCGTTTTGGATTTTTTTAGTATCGATTTACGTTTGCGAAAGCTTCATTTCAATCTAAATATGCACAAATTATTTAAATACTAACAACTAACAACTTAATAACTTATTTTGTGCCTGTAAATAGTTGTTTCTTGTAGTAATTAAGTTGAAAAGAAGTGTAATTCGTAAAAGTTGGCGGTTAGATAAATATTTTCCGTTGTTTCTTATTATAATTACTTTGAATCAAAGTGTAGTTTAACGTGTTGAGTGGAATGATATTTCAAAACCCCTTGAAAATTATCTTGATGAGTTCTGGTCAAATATCCATTTAAAAACAAAGGAATTGTTTTTTTTCGTGATTGTTTTCGGTTTACCAGATAATATATCTTGTTATTTGTATACCTACATATTATATTACATGATAATATCGTAAAAAGTTTTCCCAGAATAGCTAGCATTAATAAAAATAAAAAAAAATTCTCCCATTTGCAAACAAATATCAAAAAAATATATTCGTTCGAATATAAACTGATTTTATTATTTCTACACAAATCTGAATACACACCCCTACATGAAAAAAAAAACAATTCAAAAGAGTTTTCAAAGAAATAATTTAAAAATGTAAAATATCATTATTTTCGCTATTGACAGTTGCTAAAAGTGACAGAAGCTACATTAATAAAATAAAGCGTTACGTCAGGAAACATGTTGGCGCAAGCGATTCTGACCTTTCGTTCATACAGTTTCTTTGTACATAAGGGTTAAAATAGCATTTAAACAAAAATAGTTTTTTTGTGAAAACACAGATGAGAGGTTAAAAAAATGTGCATATTTGTAGGTAAAAGTTTGCCATTTTGAAAATTGTTGGTGCATTTTGAAATATCGAAATTCTTTCTTGAATGGATAATCGTGAAAAATACTCTCAGTGTCGCCCTGGTATTAGACCACCATTCAGAATTGAAACATTGCTTGAAATGGCTTTAGCCGTGTTTGGGACCAGATCTGAATAGCCAGATACTTCCCACCTTCCTCTTCCCCAGCTCCTTCCCCTCCCCACTACTTCTGCTTCATAACATACCCTAATAGGGATGATATATAATCTCACTGGCTCCAGACAGGAGAAGCCGGGACTCTTCTGAGGTGTTTACATAAAATATTACAAACTGTAGTTTTGCAAAGCTTTTATTTTTTTCTAGCGCAGACCTAGTGAAACATTAAAATTTTCGGTTGTATCTTGCCTTGCCATGATGTCTGTTTTTTTTTGCCATGACGTCTGTTCTCAGTATACTGTAGAATAATGCTAGCATAGCTTCTTGGTTATCAAATTGCTTACAAGTCCTGATGATGAACCCAAGAAGTTTGTAGCAAGACTGAGTGAGCTGCGATATATGGCCAGAGAATGTCAGTTCGGGATCAAAGACGACACCGAGATCTTTCCCGGTTAAACTGTGATAATGTTTCGCCCTTTATCTTATAATCGTAAACTACAGAATTTCGAGAACGAGTGAAGGACATTGTGACTCATTTTTTTGTATTGTAATCTAATTTGTTTGTCAACAACCATTCAGATAGTGCATTCAGGTCGGCTTGCATTTTAAAGCAATCTTGTTGGGAGCTTTTTTCCATCGCAATTTTAAGGTCATCTGCAAATAGTAGACATTTGCTGTTCCTAATACAGTTTTGGATGTCATCTATCAGTATTAAAAACAACATAGGCCCGAGTTTAGACCCTTGAGGAATTCCAGATTGCGCTGAGAATTTTTTTGAGTTATGTCCATTTACCGAAACAAATTGGCTTCTGGATTTTAAATAGGATGAGAAAAAGTTCAGTGTTGGTAGGTCGAAGACTAGTTTAAACATTTTCCTCAGAAGGATATCATGGCTAACACAGTCAAATGCTTTGGCAAAGTTGGTGTAAACTACACTCTTCGGTGCCTCGAATCTAAACCGGTAGCTACCGACTGCAAAAAATTAAGCAGATTTGTGATTGTTGATTTCTTTGGAAGGAAACCGACTAAAGATCTGGATAACCAGGAATTTCCCAACCTTAATCTCCCCTTCTCCTTCCCAAATGGGATTACCATAGTTTCACTGGCTATTGTGCAGTATTATTTTTAAAAATGTTGTATTTAAAATTTCTGTTCTTTTCTCAAAAAAATTTAATCTTCATATTATTGTAATTTGTAGCCCTTTTTTTGTTATCGGTGTTTAACAATGGTTTTCAATTATCGTGTGATTTTACAAGATGGTTTTTTTCAACATACCAAGAAGATGTGAACAGTGGTGAAACGAAGTGATGTGTTCTTATTATTTCCTTTTAAGTTGGTGTTATTTACATTTCAGTTCGGTTGCCGGGAAATGTCCACCGCAATCTGTGAACCTACGCAATAACAGATTCCATAAACATCCAAATAATAGTACAAAATGTCGACGTAACAATGAATTATTGCTAAAATATCGCAAAAAGAGAGATACACTATGTCGGAAAAGTACTCAAAGGCCTTCGATAAGTGTCAATAATAGTACAATATCTCAGAGACTTGTCAAAAGTTCGATGCCTCAAATGTGTTCTAATAACCCTCTAATATATTCTGATAACAGCGACAAGTATCAGAAATGTGCTGTTGATATAGGCAAGCCTCAAAAACGTGCAGTTAGGAATAACAAAGCTCGGAAATATGCTGTTGATAGTGACAAGACTGGGAAATATGCTATTGAAAGTGACAAGGATCAGAAATATGCTGTTGAAAGTGACAAGGTTGGGAAATATGCTATTGAAAGTGACAAGGACCAGATATATGTTATTGAAAGTGACAAGACTGGAAATTATGCTGTTGAAAGTGACGAAATTTCAGACATTATAGACCTTTATCTCAGTGACAGTCTCATGCAGTCTAATGAAGAACGTCAGATGTTCGCTGGTAGTGATAATTCTCCAAAATGTTCTGCAAAGGCTGCAAAAAAATCCATTCGCCGCTACAACAGCGCTTCTAAAGAAAAGATTGAAAAAGCACTGCACAGTATAAACTTAGAAAAAATTACTGTGTCAGAAGCTTCTAAACTGTACAACATCTCAAAGGGAACTTTGATCAACCGAATTCATAAGAAACACCAGAAGAAATTCGGGCGCCCGAGTATCTTAACAAGTTTGGAAGAAGAAACACTGGCAGAATACATAAAAAAATTATGCGATTTTGGATTTTCTCTGACGACTAGCGATATACAAGTTTTGGCTTCTTATGAAAATGGATCCAAACTCATGCGAAAGAATAGCAGTATCCAATGGTCTCGATCGTTTGTAGCCCGACATGGCATAAACTATCTCAAACGAACGCAGAGTACAAACATATCAAAGAATTTAGCTTTAAAAGAGGATGCTTACAACTTTTTAGAACACTTAAGATTAATGTTACACCATGACGAAACAGCTATTTCACCTGATTGTATATTCTGTTTTGAAGAGTTTCATTTGTCCGGAGATCCAGAGTCGAATCAATTTGTCGTTCGTAAGAATTTGCGTCACCCAGTACAAAAGCCGACGGGAAAAAGTAGTGTTTCTGTTATGTTTTGTGGAAATGCTACCGGTGCTTGGTTGCCCTTCTACATTGTCAAAAAAAGCAGTAACATTTATTCAAGTTGTGATATTTCAAAGTCGGCAAATATTGACAAATCTAGTAATAATTCTTATTTGACAATTGTAGCAAACACAATCGATGAAAGTTTACAATCTAAAAGTGCCGATAGTTTGATGAAAAGTGATTTTGTCAACTCAATTGAAGAAAATACAAATTCAACGATATTTTTTGTTGTTGATGAACATTCAAACTCAACATCTGTTGTAAACACATGTGATGACATTACAATATCAACAAACCTCATCAACAAATGTGACAACAGTTTAAATTCAACAAATATCATCAATAATGTTCAATGTTTGAATTCTAGAAATATGTTTGAAGTGACTGAAGGTAGTGTAATAAATGAAGACATCATCTCAAATGATGACAGTTCACTTTCTACAATATTTGTTGTTGTAAATGAAAGTTCAAATTCAACTTCTATTGTTAGCAAAAATGATGACACCCCAATATCAAATTATGTCGTCAATGAATGTAGCATTACTTCAAATCGAAGCATTGTCAAAACAAAAGAAGATAGCTTGAGTGATGTCGGCACAAATGAAAATTCAATATTTTTTGTAGTTGATGAAAGTTCAAATACAACACCCGTGTTTAATAAAAGTGATGATATTCCAACTACAACAAAAGTTGTTGATGTAAATGAAGACAGTTTGAATTCATTGCATGAAATTTCAAATTTGAAATTTGGAGCTTCGAAATCGGGATGGTTCGATAGTGATGTTTTTGCCGATTGGTTTGAAAATATCTTTATCAAAACCGCAGTCAAATCTGCCAGTAAAACTGTGTTAATTTGTGACAATGTCCCGAGAAATATAAATTTTAAAGCAGTTACATTAGCCAAAGAAAATAATGTTGAATTTGTGGTTGTGCCCAACAATTTAAGGCAATGGTGTCAGCCTTTTTCGGGCGATTTTATCAAAAGCCTGGAACGAAACTGGGGCGATATTGTTGAGAATTGGAGTGGGGAAAGATCGACTAACGATTGTTTAAGTTGGGAAGATTTCCCTCCGCTAGTAGAGAAGCTTATCTCTCGGTTGTTTCAAGATAACAGTGACATTTTACTGTCGGTTGAAGAGAGAATGGCGAGTCTATCGGATGGATTTGAAAAATGTGGGATTTGGCCCTTAGATCCAGATCGAGTTATTTCTAAAATTCCAGATTGCGAAGAAAATGATCTGAGTTATAAAGATTTTAATGTGGAGATGCAAAATGATGATGTTTTTTTACTGATCAAATATTAGATTAAAAACCTTTTTATTATGTTAATTGTGTTCGATTTTGATTCTTTCTCAAGTTCACAGGTACTAAATAGATTTTTGATTTTTAATCAATTATATATTTGGATCATGGTTAAAAGTAAAAAAAAAACTCTTTTTAAGTTTGTAATCTTTATATAGACAGCATATCTCACTGTAGGGTGAATTACTCAGGCCTTGGGCATATACTGTCAGAAGGTAAAATATTTTCACTTTCCAAAAAAATCCAAATAAATGGAATACTTCTGAATGTATCTGAAAATTAAAAACTCTTTTTGAAAGGATGAAATACGCTTTTAATGCTATTATTGTAACATTAAATCTTACTCGAGATCTTCCTCACACTGAAGGCAGAAAATTTGCTTACGCAGATGACTTCGCCATCACAGTCCAAGCCAAAACCCTCAATGCAGCAGAAGAGATTCTTAATTCTGACCTCAAGGCTATGGAAGGATTTTTCCTCAATTGGCGACTAAAGCCAAATGGGTCGAAAACAGTTGTGACAGCTTTCCATCTCAGTAATTCACAGGAAAACGCAAAACTCTGTGTTCACTCTGTGTTCTGTGAATTACCGGAAACACATGGAAACAGTGGGCAAAAAAAACTAGGATAAGACTAAACTTAGTCAATAAGCTAGCTGGTACTAGCTGGGGATGCAACGCCAACACGCTCAGAACGGCATCCATTGCCCTGGTTTTCTCAGCAGCTGAATACTGTGCTCCAGTATGGGCCAGAAGCGCCCACTCTTCCATGGTCGAC
The DNA here is from genome assembly GCA_917880885.1 of Limnephilus marmoratus. Taxonomy (NCBI): domain Eukaryota; kingdom Metazoa; phylum Arthropoda; class Insecta; order Trichoptera; family Limnephilidae; genus Limnephilus; species Limnephilus marmoratus. The sequence continues at coordinate 22,140,938 of OU862932.1, read as the reverse complement.
GTTCAGCTTAATGCCACAATGCGAACCATCAGCGGAACCTTAAAATCGACTCCTCTTCCTTGGCTCCCCGTACTTGCAAATATAACCCCGCCAAATATCAGGCGAGAGATTGCAACACTGAGGGAATACAAGAAGGCGCTGCAAAAAAGCGAAATACCCTTGCACGATGATGTCGTTTCTCACCCGGCATGCTGCTTAAAGTCTCGAAAACCCTTCTGGACGGAAGGAGAAAGACTCCTTCGAACATCTCTCACCCCAGAAGATAGGTGGAAGCTTGAGTGGCAATCAGCCAACGTCAAAAACGCCCATCTCGTTCAAGACCCCACTGAGAGACAGCCTGGGTTCTCAGGTTCTCGCAAACTCTGGACTGCCATCAACAGGATAAGGTGCTCCCATAGCCGTTGTGCTCACGCGATGGGGCCTTGAAGAGTCGGCGACGTGTGAATGCGGTGCGGTGCGGACCACCGAACATGTGGTCAACGAATGCCCGCTCCATTCATTCCCCGGCGATATTGATGAGGTCCACAGGGCAACGCCTGAGGCCCTAGACTGGCTCGCAGACCTAGATGTCCCCCTCTGACCCCCCACCATACGAAAGAAGAAGATTATAAATTAAAATATAATTTTTTTAAATATAAAATTTTTGATTGCAAACATAAAAAAGTTTTAAAAATGGCTCACCTTACGTTTTTTTCGAACTAATGATACTGATGAAAAAAAAAAAAATACAGTACAATCTCACTAATCCGGCACTATTAGAAACCAGAGGGTACCGGATTATTGGAATGTTCGGATTACTGGATTATAGAGAAAACATCATAATAAATAAAACAAAGCATTTCATAATGAGAATATACACACTATTCACACTTCAAAACAACTGGTAAATATGTACGCACATGCACATGAGATAAGTTTTGAGATTAGACTGCTAGACGACGACGCGGCGATGAAGCGCAAGGCGTATAGGGGCGAGGGAGGCGTGGGTGGAGGGTGCCGGGTTATTTGACGTTTCGATCTAATGAAGTGCCGGATTAGTGAGATACTGTACATGTTTTATTAGATAAATGTATTATAAACATTATAATCACCTCACTTTTTTGTCGTTTCATATAAAAAAAAATAATTAATTAAAAAATTCACAAAGTTTCATTTTGTTGTTTTTTTAAAATAAGGTTGGAAACTTTGGTTTTATAAAGGTGTACATTTTAATTCATTTGTGATCAACTTTTAGATGTGAGAATATAAAGCGTGGTATTTTCTCTTTCTAACACCGTTTAGATCATAATTCTTCGCTACGATAGGAAGGGAGATATAAGAATTTGTATGAGACTTATATGAGTTGTTCCCAAAAGCGAACAAATTAGCCTGAGGGATTAAATATGTCCAAATTAAGTATAGTTAAATTTGTCCAGAAGAGATACAACTCTCGCAACAGGTATGAACAACGTCAGGTCGTCCTGCAGATTGGAAGCCTGAACAAACCATAATGACACGGTCAGGGACGAACAAATTTATGAAAATTTTGTGAGTTAACCGGTCACCAACTTAAGCAGATATATGCGTTAGAAATACGACAGCAGTCAAGCACAATAAGCGTGTTTACACGTCAACTCGTGTGTCTCCATAGAAACCGTTCTAACTCCGTTATTCTTTTAGTGACATCCCTAAAACAAAAAGTAAAAGGTCGATAGTGGAACAAGCTGTACATCCCTATGTCAAGTTGTCCATAGAAATACATAACAAGAATATTCTGTCATTCGCGCAATCTGGCACATAATATTTCCCGCCAAATTTCGGACCGGCGGCTCGACCCCGCTCGACATTGTTAATTTTTATTAAATATTTTTATATGAAATGATAAAAAAGTGAGGTGACGAAAGTGTTTATTATACATTTATACAATAGAATAAGTATTGTTGTTTACATAATCTGTGATTTTAGTACCGTTTTCACATAAAAACATCACGTGAGTCATTTTTACATTTTTTTTTAATGTTTGCATAAATTTTAATATTTACAAATGTTAATATTTATTTGTAATACAATAATTCGAAAGCTTATTTTGTAACCTTTCTAAAACAGTTTTTACTATTCGGCTACGTTCAGAAATGTTTCATTTATAGAGCTTTAATTGTGAAGCGGTAATAACACAAAGTTTTCGTAAAATGTCATTTCGTTTGAGACATCTCAAGCGAATATTCGCGAAAATTCGGAGGGGTTAAAATAGTACATAGATTCCTTCTTGTTTCTAGGCTGTTCAGCATTCCCAATGTGTACGTAGGTTGGGTAGAGCCACAACTAATATTTATACCATATTTTCTCAGAGAGAGGCAGCTTAACATATTTATTTTTCCACCATTGAAATAAATGTAATAAAATTGGGATAGAAAAATCAAAATGTACCTCAATTTTCTAATGCATTATTTTCAAAGATTTACAAAAAACAAACTACGTTTTGACAGATTGATTAAGGAGGGAAAAAAATCAATGACTTTTAATATTGTGGTGTAAACAAAATTGAGTAAAAATAAGTTTCTGTAATTTGTTTGTCTGTATTTTTGAAATTTGTAAAATAAACTATTACTGAGTGAAAAACAGATGTATTTATTTTGTTCAAGAGAGTCTTAACCGCTTTCCGGGAGAGTTATTTTTCAATATAATATCAGCTGCGATTTGGTAAAACCCATCAATCCACAAAATAAAAACTTTACAGGAGACGATTAAAACAAATATTTACAAAATCGTACCACTAATTAAAAAATTAAAAGTTATGTGAAAGTTGTTATCGGTTTTTAAAAATTTTGATGTATTTTTTTATCATGTTTTACTTCAGAGACACCTGAAAACTAACATTCCCAAAACATGTGGATTGAAGGGTTTTACCAAAACACAGTCGATAGGTATATATATATTTTTTTAATTTACTTATTTTACATAATTAATTTAAAGCGCACAATAATATCAAAAATTTAACCCTTCAAATAATACTGGCATTACATATTATTTTTTAATTCTTATAAAAATTTTAAATTATGATCGGTAATTGTTTAATTTTTTCACGGATACTCGCATGATAGTCCGGGAAGCGGTTAAGAGAACCTTATTATCGCTTGGCGACCTTTGTTGCATATTGGTTAAGTTGCGGTTTGATTCCTCGTGCAATGCAAAATTATTAATATTGGTAAACTAATTGCATTTAAAACTTTTTTTGCTGATGTTATACTGAACAAGAATCCTGACTACCTGGAGCCATTGGGACTATGGTATAGTCATTTTGGGTAATGGTTTTAGGCCCAAGAAGAAGGAAGGGCTACCTGGCTATTCAGATCTAATCACTATATGCATTTCAAGCTTCTTTTCTATTCAGCCTGCTGGTCTCTCACCAGTATAATAATGAGTGTAGCTTCTGTCTGGAACAAAGTGCAATTATACTGCTTAATTTTTTTTTAGGTGTGACTGAATTTTTTAGGTGTGTGAAAGAATGCGATAGATGATACAAGAGTGAGATAGATGACGCAAAAGTGAGATAGATGATGCAAGAGTGAGATATTCATTCAATTTATTTGGCAATTTGGTCTAGAATAGAGGCTACAATCATGAAATAAAAAGTAGAATCGACATTGTTTTTAGCACAAGCGATTCTGATTTTGTCCTCTACACAGTTTTCAAAGCATAAAGGTTAAAATCGCACCAGTTTAAGGCTTGGTGCATGCAAATCGGAGTTTTTTAACCCGGCGTGAAGGAGGTCGGGTATCTCATACCCACCGATTTGTAAAACACTAAATATTGCTTAACTGTGCGATTCCTGGAACTCGGCTGACTCGGTAGCTGGAGGGGGTGGTGCGGGAAGTGATTTTAAGCGACAGTAACAGTGTTGCGCCAGCGGCGGAGTAAACTACACATGCGCAAACATAGCCAAACGTGGCCAACCTACTATGAATATGGTGGTTACCGTTCATCCTGAGGTTAGGAAGGTTCTAGTGGATAGCGGTCATTGCTTTCTTGGATGGAACGCCTGTCGCGTTCGCGATTTTATTGGAGCCATCAGATGTTTCAAGTGTCATGTATGGCCATGTAAGCAAGTGGTAACGATTATGAGGATTGTCACAAAAAGGCAGAGGCCGCTGTCTGTGCTACTTGCAGACGTTTTAAAAGAAAAGAAGATCACCCCACGGGTGATAGAAACTGTCCTGCACAGCGAGCCGCTATTGATATACAAGTCAGGATGACCGATTATGGTTGTCCTTAATCTTCCTTTCGAGTTTAGATATGTAATGTTTCAATGTGGATGAGTGTTTCAGGCTGATAATTATTGCTTATAATAATTGTTACCCTTTGTGCTATGCATAATAAGCTTGTCTTAAACGTTAGTTTATCAATTAAAAATAATAATTAATATTTGACAAGTTAAAGTATTTCACCAAAAAATGTAGACATAATTTGTCTCGACGCCACCTAGCGAGAGATTTAGCACTAACAATGCCTCTCTCACAAAAATAAAGTTGGTTGTTTTCAGGTGGAAAAATGTAATAAGCAGCAATTGTTGAATGAATCACTAGTATATATTGAATTATTTGGCGGGTATTAGATAAGCCGACATAGCTCAGTGGTAGAGCACCTGACCGGCAATCAGAAGGACACGGGTTCAAGTCCCGTTGGCGGCATGTATCTTTTCTCAGAAGATTTTTTCAATGTAGATGAGTGTTTCAGGCTAATAATTATGGCTTATAATAATATTTAAAATACGTGGGATAATTTCGAAATCTGATGATTAATTATTTTTAATGACAGTGTATACAACAGATAAACAACCCTCTTTGGCTGGATAAGCAATGTATATGTCACTGTAAAAGCCCGAACTACGGTAAATCCTAAGATTTACCAACTCTTAATGGTAAAAGTCCGAACCGTTCTATAATCATCGTTCACCAACCTAACCTAACCTAACCTAACATTTACTAAATTCTAATGGTAAAAGCCCGAAAAAATCGTTTCTTATTTAAATATTATAAACGATTTTTTCGTTGGATAAAATCGTTTATAATATTTAAATAAGAAACGATTTTTTTGGGCTTTTACCATTAGAATTTAGTACATGTTAGGTTAGGTTGGTGAATGATGATTATAGAACGGTTCGGACTTTTACCATTAAGAGTTAATAGTTAGTTAGAGTAAATCTTAGGATTTACCGGAAAATCTTAGGATTTACCAATATTCGGGCTTTTACGGTAACATATATATTTTTAACATAACTATTTTTTGTCAGTTTCTAAATACTAAAGTTTTCACGGTTCCATGACAACTCAAAATCAACTAAACTCAACAACACCTCCTTGAAAAGTCAGTGAAGGAAAAAAAAAGAAAAGAAAAATTGTCCATAAGCTAATCTAACTAACCTTTTTAACCACTTTTTTTAATCACTTTCAATGACTTTTCAAAGGAGGTTTTGAGTTGAGTTGATTCTGAGTTGTCCTGTCACCAGTTTTCACATACACATTCGTTAATCAATTGAATAAAACATTCACAATGTTTTTTTAGTAAGGCTGTAAGTGTTTACAATACCTCGCAGTGTTTGCCCAAAAACATTTTTTCCCTAACTGGCAGGGGTTCCGGTCATGCGCACTAAATATTATGATTGATTTAAATATCCACCACAGGCACTACGTGGTGAAGGGCCCCGAGCACAGTCCGTACGAGGGCGGCTACTACCACGGCAAGCTGGTGTTCCCGCGGGACTTCCCCTTCCGACCCCCCTCCATCTACATGTCCACCCCCAATGGCCGCTTCAAGACCAACACCCGACTCTGCTTGAGCATGTCAGGTATCTTCAACCATATTCCATTACCGTTATTTTTTTATTATTGTAATATAAAAATATGAGTTACATTTATACATATATTTTACAAAATATTATATTTAAGGCCGTCTTTGGTCATGTATATGTTATCAGAAAAGAGGTGCTCTTATGTTTGTAAAAACGTTTTACCCAGAAAGCGCGTTGCTCTCCCTTAAAGCGATCTATTGTGCCTAAAATTCCAAGAAGCGAGGAGCCATGCATAAGTGACCCCACTCTCCTCCCTCGTTCGGAATTCCCGCAAGCACGATTACAAAAGTGCAAATGCTTATGGCCCACCCTATATAAACTAGTAGTTCTGTGAACAGTAGACCTCACATTCAAAAATGTATGTTATTAGTTTTTTCTTATTTAATAAATCTAAAACAAAATTTCCTCTGAAATCATAAGATTTTTCGTAAGTAGGCACTTACGAGGAAACTGGGGGGCGTTTTGTCCATGCAAACATATTCCCCAATTTCCTCACTGGATTTTGATATTAGTGCAAATATTTTTTATTCTAATATAGATATCGACCACTAGCCTTTCAGTACGTTTTGCTTTTTTTATAAGTTACTTATTGTAGGAGTTAGGACCCTCCAAAAGTCGTCAAAAATGCCTGGTTAGAACGTCATCAACAGACGTTCAGTATGCAAAGAAGACAATGTATTTTTAAAAAAACGAAAAGTACAGACATGGTATATTTTCTTCTGTTGGTAAAAAAAATCTTAAAGATCAGTCCGGTTATGGTGAAGAAAAATGGGGAATACAAAACCTTGATTTTGACAATTTTATATAGGTATTATCCAGCCTGAGGTTGAGTTGTCCCTTTCGCTCAGTATTCGGGTTACAGCAACAGTGACAGCAACATTTGGTAAAATACCTATTATTCAAATTGCTCTGTGGGTCTGTGTCCGTGTTTCCTCTTAAATATCTGTATACTTAATTATAAACCGTATATTTTATGTAACATTTTTTTAAATTTCGAATAAGGAATTATACAATTTGTCCAAAGAAACGTTACTATCTCATTGAATTTCCTTTTTCAAATTTCTTTCTTAATATTGAAAAAATTGCAAATAAGAAGGTCCAAATAAATACAATCATTTCAAATTTTAAAAAACATTTTAAAAAAGAATTTTTACCGAACCATTAACCTGAGGAGGGCCGTCAGGAGCCAGGCCCATTTGAAAAAAAAAACTGCGCGGAAATTACCTTCCTGACTTTAGATCAAATGTCCGTATAAATACGAAAATGAACTGATATATTATTATTTCTACACAAACCTGAAAAGACATCCTACGTGAAAAAATTCAAAGGTATGCTAATAAATAAATACCTAAATTATACGCATTTGAAAAAGGAACAAAAAAGCGAAAAGTTCGACTTATCGGTTTTGACAAGTCACAGATAATGCATACACAAATAGTGTAGTGTTGCCACATGAATGAAATCTTTGGCTCCAACAGGAATGATATTGGCGCAAGCGATTGTGACCTTGTCCTTCATACAGTTTCTTTATATATAAGGGTTAAAATCGCATATAAAAATATTTTTTTTTTAAATATTTGCTGATCTCACCGGTGAGCAAGCGGCCTAGGAGAGGTTTTAAAACAGTCTTGAACTGGAAACGGAACGTACAAACATTTTTTTCAGACTAATCGAAATGCAAAACAGTCTAGTTAAAACTGGACTTCGCTGAAATGCAAATCATTGCTGATAAATACTTGCTAACTTTATCTTTATTTAAGAGAGTTGTATCTCTTATTTTTAACTTTATATGTGTTTTAATATTTCGTACTGTTTCTAGATTTTCACCCCGATACCTGGAATCCAGCTTGGTCAGTCTCTACCATTCTTACAGGATTACTAAGTTTCATGGTGCGTATTTTAAATTTAAATCTAATTACATTTTTATTTTTTTATTTTTTTTTTATTTTTTTTTTTATTAGTAATAGAAGGTACATAAATTACAAATAATTTTTATACAGTAATTAATTACATAGTAGAATATTTGATGTACCCCCATAATTAAGCAAGGCTTGTGTGTATGGGGGGGTGTTATTGTATTGCTTTTTTTATATCATTCAGTTTAAGTTTTCAGTATAATTTTTGAGTGAAGTAAATTTTTAATTTTTCAGTATAATTTACATGAAGTGCTATTTTACCACCTCTGAGTAAACTGCCGATTATGTACCTGCTTATATTATCTATTTCACCACCGCTGCATAACATCATAACAATTTCAATTTGTGAGGCGGTAATGGGTACCGCCGCCCCAGGAACCATTTATTGAATAACCAACACCTCTGCTGTATGTCACCTCATGTGGTTCGGTACATTTGGTGACTTAGCAGGTGTGCCCAGGTTCATGTGGTGAATTTTGATCGGGAGAGACTGGTTGAGGGAAACGCTTTGACCTCCCCAGCAGGAGTCTCTCTCACTTGCACCGCTGTGGGAAGGATGGATTCGTACATCCATCACTCCTGTACACATTGACCGCAAGATTCCTACCCACCTCTCATACCTTTTTCCTTCCCAGAACTTCCTCTCTTTCCTTTCCTAAAAAGACCCTCCACACAGCATCTTTTAGCTAAAATTCGTTTACTGGGAAATTTTTTGCAACGACTTGAGATCGGAATTTGTCCTAATTAAACAGAATGGTGTCCCAGATAACCGAAGAAAATTAGTATTAGTTTCTTTATTTGGTTTTTATTCCTCCGGTTTTGGCCAAAATAACTGGTTGTCCCGATAAACCAGTGTACCAATTAAACAGAATCGACTGTGTACATGGAACAAACACAATTAAAAGGTGATTAGGGCAGATACGAGAGGGACAGAAGCAATAGTTGAGATGAAGATAGGCGAGAACGAGGTGAAATAGAAAATAGAGAGTCACAGGGTTTTATTAGGGAACTCGTGTAGGAGTGAGTTCTGTGGTGTGTCATTACTTAACTTTTTCCACGCGATCGTAACAACAGTTGATACGGCAAAAGCCATGCCTCACACGCGCCCGTATCAGCCCTTGTTACGCTAACTTCAACTGCCGATATCACAGCGCTACTATGTCACAGTATTTTTTCCCGCTCGCTAGGGCATTTGTGTAACTATCACGATGCTGACATCTTCAGGCATATTTCGAAAGTAAAATTGTATTTCGTAAAAAACATCTATAATCAAGTGAATGTATCCTCGTACCTTTGAATGCAAAGTTCTCAATTTACTCCACAGATGGTGTTAATAGTTTGCGCTAGTAGTTTGCGCAGGCGCTCCATGCGATTCCGACTGACCAAATTGGACAAACGTCGATAACATTTATTATCGAGATTGCGCGTATTCGTACACATTTCGTTGTTGTGAAAGTGTGATTTTGAATTTACATAAAAATTTTATTAATTTTAGTGTCATCAGAAGTTTTAGAACTTGTTTATACGAATTAATTATGAGGTACCACTTGTGTCTATCAACGCAGTGTCTTGAGTACACGCACGCGGATAAATGGCACCGTCTTTAAGATAATATGGGTACATTTTTTACGTTTTTTGTTTTTTATAAACATCTAGGAGTGTTTACAGACGACGATTTGGTTTCAAATTGTAGATAATAATCTCATCTGTTTATATAGTATGATAAATCATGCCATAATATGCTGTAATTTGACATAAAATTGGTTGGATAGGTATTTGAAATATGACATATACATGTACCGCGTATGGGTATTGAAAAAACGGAGTAGTTCAACGCGGGGAAAAGGTTAATACTAGAAGTATTGATGTGTGAAATTTGATTGGTCAGCTTTCTGATCAATGACAACACTTCTGTTTTGCGAAGAGTGTGTTTATTAACTGAATCATATAAGAAGTAGGGTGATCTTTCGTAACTAGAAATTGTTATTTCCAATTCTGCAGCTAGTCGTCATTCTCCGTTGAATTGGTGTGCTAGAAACACAATGGATGCATCCTGTGGTGTCATCAGCAGTTTGGCTAGTTTTGTTTCTCTAAATTCTGCGAAGACAGCAATCTTGGAAATGTTTCGAACTTTGTTGTGTCGCCTTATTCTCATAGAACGGCGCGTTCGGTGGTTTAATTGATTGCAATCCCACACATGCATAGTATGTGGCAAAATGATGATATCAAGAAGTAACTAATTTTCAAAATATAAATTGTTAAAAGTAAAATTGATTTCTTTTTATTTTAGCTTGAAAAGACCCCGACAATGGGCTCGATGGAGTCCTCGGACAGCACCAAGCGCTCCCTCGCCGCCTCCTCACTCGCCCACAACCTCAAGAACAAGCTTTTCTGTGAACTCTTCCCGGAGCTGGAATTGGAAATCCAAGCGGAGCTCCAGCGTCGTACCCTCGCCGTCCAGGAGACCACCGCCAGCGTGCAGAACGGAGCCAGCTCCTCCGAGGAATCCCTCAGACCCGAGGCCACGCAGCTGCAGAACGCACTGAAGAACATGTGCGTGCTGCTGTGTGTGGCTGCCTTTGCCTACGTCGTGAATCACGTGCTAAAATCTCTGTAGTGGAACAACATTCGTCGCTTAGAACGGGTCAAAGACTGTGATTTTTAATTGGGTTATTTGATATCATGCCGGTCAGCGAGAGTTGTACTAAATATCCATCGCTTAAAGCCAAGATATTGTATCTCAACTTTTTGGAGAAAATGATTTAAGAACTAGAATCTACAAACAACGCGAGCGATAGAGATTTCTGGGTGTTCGGTTTTCGTTTCGACCGCGCTCTTTACAAAAATCGTACCTCCAAATATTGACATGGAAACCTATGAACTGTTTACTGCAGTTTAAAGCCAATGATTCCATTTAAATTTTACCATTTATCCCATATTTTTAGATTTTATAAAAAAATTGTTAAATTTAGAATTCATAAAAATCGTAGCTTTCGCTCGAGTGAATAAAGAGAATCTAAAATTGTATGGGTAAAAATATGGCATCTCTAACTCACACCATTCCAAAGGTATTTACATATTTCAACACCATAGACAAAATCAAATCTGAGAGGTTCTATTTTTTTTACTCTGTTTTTCTCAAATTAATGATTTATGGAGATGCAATATGTTGTTTAAAAGCCATCGACAGTATTTTTTATAATTGTCATCTGTTAGAGCAGAAGTAACTGAGTGAATAAATAATGCTCCATCATTGCACAAGTAAATTTTCACTATAATGATTGCAGTTGGAGCTCTAATATTGTCAGTTGTTTCATAACTTTTTAAAAACGAGGATATTATTGGGCCGTACATTTAAAATCAGAATACGCTTATATTATTCTTTTGACTAAATTAAACAAATGCAGTATTTTCATCTGTTTTAAAAGATTTTTTTTCAGAACATAAAGCAATACTTTTGAAAAAAGGGTGCTCCAAAAATCGATCAAAATTTAAATAGTTTTAGGCTCAGTTGTTTCGCATGTAACATTGATTTCAAATGTAACATTGATTTCAAATGTAACATTGATTTCAAATATAACATTGATTTTAAATGTAATATTGATTTCAAATGTAACATTGATTTCAAATGTAACATTGATTTCAAATGTAATATTGATTTCAAATGTAATATTGATTTCAAATGTAACATTGTCATAAAATGGTCATTCAACGCAGATTCTAGGTATGTTTCAACTTTCTGTCAAATTATAATAAGCTGACAAGCTCAACAACATGATTATTCTCTTCTTCTGCCGATCATAATTTGTTCAAAAGCTGAAGTCAACTTAGAATCGGCATTTAACGGAAACCTTTCAACTGTAAAAAAAACCAAATGGCGCTGAATGGTCATTTGATGACTTTGTCACAAGTGAATTTCTGCAAAACAACTCGTCCTTGATGTATTTGTTTAATTTAATTTATATTATACAAATTATTGCACAGCAATTTCTTAACCCATTTCAGATATATTTAGGGGTATCTTTCTGGGTTACGCCTTTTTTCCGCTGACCACTTGATAATATGATTTGTGTATTAATATACAATGTTTATAATACTACATAAGGTAGGAGAAGCAAAGATTTTGCGTTATTAACATGAACTAAATAAACAAAACTTGATTATTTCCTTGAAGCGACTGTCACTTTTTTGGCGGCAATCTGAACAAATATAATCTACTTTTTTCTTAGATCCTGGCATTAAAATTTCAAATTTCTTTCCAATTTTATTTAATTATATTATGACGAATTGTAGATAGATTTTTATTTTCTTGTAAAAAAAATGTTCTCATAAATTTCTTAGCTTTTGGACTCTAACAACAACAAAAATTGATTCTCCCATCCCTTTTTTACATCACCAATTGGAATTACAAAAATTGACTTCAATTGATTTATATCATTGAATATAAGATTGAGGTTTTTTTTAACCTTTTCATCACATTCCTGTATTTATAGATTCACTTTTCGAAGCCTTATTTTTTTTAACTTTTGCAAAAATAGCAACACTTTTAGACATGTGTTGCAAAATTTATTCTCATTTACATCAAATTGACATTTTAACAATTCATAATATCAATGCTGGAAAGGAAAAGTGGCTAAAGCACCAAACAGCTGTGACATTAAAAATGAACCTACTCAATAAGCCATATTGTGCTTGTGTTCAAATCAAGTTTTCCACTTGCTCTGTACGTTCATCAAATCAAGTTTTCTAGAGTTTTACACATGCTCTGTGCTTGTGTTCATCAAATCAAGTCTTCTAGAGTTTTCCACGTTCTCTGTGCTTGTGTTCATCTAATCAAGTTTTCTAGAGTTTTCCACGTGCTCTGTACGTTCATCAAATAAAGTTTTCTAGAGTTTTCCACATGCTCTGTGCTTGTGTTCATCAAATCAAGTTTTCTAGAGTTTTCCACATGCTCTGTGCTTGTGTTCATCTAATCAAGTTTTCTAGAGTTTTCCACATGCTCTGTACGTTCATCAAATAAAGTTTTCTAGAGTTTTCCACATGCTCTGTACATTAATCAAATAAAGTTTTCTAGAGTTTTCCACATGCTCTGTGCTTGTGTTCATCAAATCAAGTTTTCTAGAGTTTTCCACATGCTCTGTGCTTGTGTTCATCTAATCAAGTTTTCTAGAGTTTTCCACATGCTCTGTACGTTCATCAAATCAAATTTTCTAGAGTTTTCCACATGCCCTGAGCTTGTGTTCATCTAATCAAGTTTTCTAGAGTTTTCCACGTGCTCTGTACGTTCATCAAATAAAGTTTTCTAGAGTTTTCCACGTGCTCTGTACGTTCATCAAATAAAGTTTTCTAGAGTTTTCTACATGCTCTGCGCTTGTGTTCCTCAAATCAAGTTTTCTAGAGTTTTCCACATGCTCTGTGCGTTCATCAAATCAAGTCTTCTAGAGTTTCTCAGACAAGCACAACAAACAATATACCTTATTGTGTAGGTTCATCTTTAATGTCATAGCTTTACGGCGCTTCAGCCATTTTTCTTTTCCAGCGTCGATATAATTTGTTCATTTAAATTTTTTAGATTTTATTGTTTATTTATCAGTTAAGCAAGGTACATTAACTTCAATATTACAATACACCGACCTGGCAGAGGTTACATACAAATATTTTTGCGCTGTTCAGGAATCCATTTGCCATTCTTAAACTTTAAAAATGAAAATCATTTGTGACATTTGAGAATTTTTTGCCAAAGTCTATAAAGTTTTTATGCAGATAATAGATTTAGCAAGTAAAATTGTAAAGCACCAAGGGGATTTCATTACAAAGATATCTTTTTTTTTTTCATTAACTCGTTGAATGCCAGGGTATGCCAGCAAAAAGCACCACCAATTAAAACGCGGCATTATGACACCACGTGACATTTCGTGTCTCGCGATTCTGACACTGTCCTTGAGAAATTTAGAACAATAGAAAGGTCAAAACCGCAGTTAAAGGAATTTTTCCCGCGCATGCGCAAGAACTACGCACGTTCCCGCGCTCCGGTAAATCATTAATATAAATTATATGGAGTGACCAAGCGAATTGCGGTTTTCTCTATGGTAAAGAGCGATAATAGAGCAAGCGATTCAGACCGTGTTCTTCATACACTTTCTTTATACATAAGGGTCAAAATCGCGTGTAAAGTCTCATGATACGCCGGCGCACGAGCGGCACCTGAGCGGTTAAGCGTGTAAAAATTTTTTTTTTTCATAAGAATATAAAACAGTATGAAAAACGCAAATATAAAACAATATGACGTTCGAACAAAGATGTAATTCAAAACTTCTTCTGAACAATGCTAATGTAACAATATCCCAATTTAAAAAAAATCTTTACTTCTTTATGAATATGTCTTTTTGTCGTAATATTGCTGATGAATATATACATAATGTGTGTATTGAATTCTAATTTTATTTCGTGCCAATTACAATTCTGTCTTCATCTACTAAATGTAATGTAAGTAAAATATACCATGGAACTGACAACTTTACAAAACAAATAACTCATTTAGCATAGGATGCAATCTCCGAGGAACGCAATTAATTGATTTGATTTTCACAAAATTTTTACAATGACCATTATATAGTAGTATATTTGCAATTTATAATTTATTTAAAAATCTTTTAACCTGTTAACTGCCTTGACCTCTTATTTATATAGTTTCACAAATAATTTATCATTTTTTTTTCCAGAACAAAGACTGTTGTAATATTTCCACTTTATGAGTAAAAATACGGCAAAAATGAATAAACTAGCATTACTACCCGATTTCGCCGATTATTAGAACACTATTCTTTTCTTATCAAACTGTGGAAAAATATGGAACAAACTACATAACAAAAATACTAAAAACATGGCATAATCATCTTAATATTTGATAGTTAAATTAATATTTCATTACATAAATGACATTGGGCGTACTGTACAGGGCCCACAGATACTTTAATAGTACACAACTGCTAACCATGTACAAATCACAAGTGCGCCCCACGGTTGAATTTGGCAGCCACCTCTGGTCTGGAGTCCCAAAATACCTGAAAAATACCCTCGACTCTGTGCAGAAACGGGCGGTCCGTTTGATAGATTCTCCCATCTTAACAGACGGATTGCAATCTTTAGAGCACAGGCGTCGGGTGGGAATGCTATCCTTGTTCTACCGGTATTACAATGGAAGACGCTCCGAGGAACTAGCATCATTGATCCCTTCGGCAGCAGTGCATAGTCGGGAAACACGCCAAACGCGTGCCCAACATTTGTACAGTTGACATTTGTCACATGAGAACAGGTCGTTTCTTCGACTCGTTCTTGTGTTCAACAGCTCGGCTGTGGAAAGATTTGCCGGCCTCTGTGTTTCCTCCTTTCTACAACATGGGTCTCTTCAAGACCAATGTTCATTCCTTCCTCTTCTCAAAAAAACCCTCCACATAGCATCCCGGATGACATAGGCCCTGAGGGAAATTATTTTCCTCAGGGCCTCCTGTGTGGAGTTAATGTAAAAAAAAAAAAAACATTGCAAGCTAAAAATAGTCGATTGACCAGTTAAAGCTGTGCAAATTTTGTGACATCAGAGTTCAGGGTACAACAGTTTTTTTCTTGTAGAAAAATGTCATGCCATAGTAGTGTAACTCCTTTAGGTGACAATGGCATTTAATGGGTTAATAGATTTAAACTAATGTTATTTTTATTTTTACTGCTGAAGAATTTGAACAACTAAGAACATAATACGAGAAATCGAACGCACATACATAAATGTGCATGTATACATATATGTGCCTGCAGCGGCAAAGAGGTTAATAAACATTTTGTATTTTAGCAGAGATAACCATTATTGTAAAATTACTCTTAATTATTCATTTTTATTATGCTTTTTTTCATGTCACGAAGAAAGATTTATCGATATTTTTTAATTTTGAACTAAAAAAAAATTGTTAGTTAGAATTATATAAATTATAAACCTAATTATCAGTTATCATCACACCGATGAATGTAGCTATTAATTATTGAAAAATGTGATTTTTGTCATCGTTCATTGCGACATATTAAAAAAATCCATTTGCATTCATAAAAAATGAATCCATACAATAATATTTTTGACTATTCGTCTGGATTCAAAACGCAACCAAGTCAAGCATCCTAACCATTAACTACTATATATTGTTATTTAGCTTATTGTCATAGATTGAGATATTTCACATAAGTACGTATGTAGCAAACGTAATCAAATGGCTAATCAGCTCCATTTTGTTTTGTTTGACATTTGAAAGATCTCCGTTAAATGCCGATTTATTGATTAATTGCTCTTTCAGCTTTTGTGATCAGTCTACAAGCACAATATCAACCCTTTGTGACCATGTTATTCCAAAGGGTCAATGTGAAGTAATTTTTTAATCCAGCTTCACTTTATAATATATTTGTAACAGATCACGCTTCACAATGTAAGACCTAGCTTAATATGTATGTATACCACACCAGTCATTCGTAAACCCAGAATAGCAACGAAGCACGATGCTTTCTTGATCAATCTTGCACTCACACGCACACACATTCACATACATACATGCACACATACACTACACATAACACAACTACTGCTATTTGGATGATCACAATTTGTTCAAAAGCTGAAACGGACCAAGGAATCAGCGTTTAACAAGGTTTAAAAAAACAAAACGGTGCTGATTGACCATTTGAAGACAGTTTTACATGTGAATTTCTGTGAAACAAGTGGCCGTTAATGTTGCTTGGAAAATTGAAAAAAAGCATTTATTTGCATATGCATATTTGATTAAATAAAATGTGTATTACGTTAGCTGTATTAACATTATTTGTAAAGACCGAGGTAAAAACGGTCTCTAGAACAAGATATTTTAAAAGATCAACGTCAAAAGAGAATTCTAGTTTTTTTTAATTATAATTTTTTGTTCATATTTTGCTTTTATTTAAAATAGTTGTATTTTCATAATTTAAAAAGCAT
Organism: Limnephilus marmoratus; assembly: GCA_917880885.1. Lineage (NCBI taxonomy): Eukaryota > Metazoa > Arthropoda > Insecta > Trichoptera > Limnephilidae > Limnephilus > Limnephilus marmoratus. Next base: position 22,124,191 of record OU862932.1, on the reverse strand, counting down.
GCATGTATTTTATGAAAGTCTCACTAAACAAATACTGTTAAAAATATTTCATCAGTTCTTGCACAGTATAATAATATAAAAAATATAAATTTTGTAAAATTTATATCTAATTTTCTTAATTGTTATAGTAAAAAAAAAGTGGCACCAAAGATCAGTTTTTTTTTAAACTAAAAATTGATATTTTTGTTTTAAGCATTGGTTGCGTACATAATCTATTTAAAAAGTATACATATTTATTTTGATGACTTATTTAACATTTTCATTGCTATCTCCAGTAACTATTGAGTCTAATAATTGAAGTGGTTCCAATTAAAACATCAATTTTGTAATTTTTTTTTTTTAATTATTGCCTACGAACAGATAAAGCAGGAAACGATTTGTATTGGAAGAATCCAGCCGAAGATCCAAGTTTTGTAAATAATTTGTAATATTTATTATTTTCCACATCTTCTGTATTTATCTGTAAATAATAAAACATGAATGTTAAATAATTACCATTCTCTATAAAAAAACCCTTTCTTTTAATTTCCTCCTCTCCCGTGAAACTATTAGGCTAGTTCTACACTCGTAAGTTTTTCCTGTAAATCGCTCACATAAGCGATTTATCGCCAAATTACCAATCAATGTAAAGGATGCCAAAATAACTTAACATAATTTATAGCAAGTTACAGACAGGGCCGGATCTACGAAATCTAGCGCCCTGTGCAGTAGGTACCGATGGCGCCCCCCCCCCCCCCCCCCCTACATTTTTATTTTGATTAAAAATTCGTTTACGCCAATTTTTTTTTTTATTATTTAATTTTTTTTTTACACTAATTTATCAAATAAAATCAAGACATATAAAAGGTGTAACCCTATCTAAAGTTTTCGAATAAATAAGCCACGATCTATGTAATTCTTCTCCATTAGGCAGTTTCTTGTAATAATACTCAGTATTAAATTTACGCTTGTTCGTAATAGGAAAATCAAAACCTTTCAATTGTACAGGACCTTCCTGAACTAATAAACTAATGGAATTTTGAGTTTTGAAACGAGTTTTTTTATGTCATTATGCTCTTTAATTCTAAGTTTTAGATTCTGCGAGCCTGAAAGTTTTTTTTAATTATTGTTCTATTCATTGTAATCCACAATCCACAACCTCTAACAACCAATAGAAATTTAGTTATTAATTAAAAAATTTAATATAACCTCAAATTTGTACCTTGCATTTCCATTTCCCCTGTGTTCTGTGTTGAGCGAACAAACACGAACGTATCTATGGTATCAACGGCTTACGAAAGATGCTTACACTGATTATTACTGACTGTAAAATAACAAATCTAATAGAAATTAATTATAGGTACATTTAACGAACTTCAACTGTCAAATCAATGATGAAACTGTTAACAAGTTTGCAACCTTGCAAACCGTGCGATGTTTATGCTAATGAAATTTTGAATTTACTGAAGATTTCATAAGAAAATGGTCTTTAAGTCCCTTCTCCTAGAGATTTAAATCGTACAAAAGCATTTTGAAAGGCGCCGTCTGTTTGTTTGTTCTCTTGAATAAAAGTACGGCGCCGTGATTGGTTAATGAATTTGGATCGCACTCATTCGTCGTAAAAGACGGTAAAAGATATATGGAAAAATAGATCTTACGTTTAAACTAAATATATGGAATTTGTAAAAAAATTCTGTAACTGACTATAAATTCGTAAATCGTTGAATTTCGTTGAATTAAAACCAGATGCGTGCGCGGTCTGTATCTTTGGAAAGTGTTGCTAGAGCGTAATAATTATTTCGTACTATGGGTAATTTTTAAACGATTCAGGGAATATTATAACAAATTTTTAATACAATATTTATTTTCTCACGGCGCCCCTTCGGAGTTGGCGCCAGGTTTTTTGCACGTTTTTGAACGTATGGCAGATCCGGCGCTGGTTACAGAAGTTGTTCTTTCGTTAGTTTTTTGATAGGTCTTATCGCATCCGCACGAATTTCCAGCCTTCTTACAGCTTATAAAATCAGTTTGACAGTTGAGAGACTTGCCCCAAGAAATAGTACCAAAATGTGCTGTTGGGAGATGTCAAAATTAAAAGTCAGTTGTTTTCGTAGGATTTTTTTCCTATAAAAAAGTAATTCTTCGAAGAAAACTTCGGAAAGGTTTTTGACTTTGTGATGGCATTATTTATTTTAATGGAAAGACAAATAACTTTGTTTACATAACGTTTATTTATATACAATCAACCGGATCACTTTTATTTAAATACAATCAACAGGATCAAATGTATACATCTGATGATGTGAACATCGTTCACGAAACATGTTGATTGTATATAAATAAAAGTGATGTAAACAAAGTTATTTGCCTTTTCATTAAAATAAAATAAGTATTTATTTAAACTTATTTAAGTTTTCTGAAAATGAGCATCCTCGATTATTGGTTATAATCATAATAATAATTTTTTTTTTTTTTGGTTTTAGGCAATTCACCCTGAAAAGAGTGCTTTGTGCCGGTAATAGTTAAAGTGGATAAAAAAATTCGGTTAATCTATTGGGAAAATAATAAAACAAATTAAATATTGGACTCATTTAGATCACTAAAACAAATTAAATATTGAATTCATTCAGGTTAATAAACTTACATAAAGCTGTATGAACACGAGAATTGTTAAGAGATAAAAGGTATGAAATGTTAAGGGGGGACTGGTGTGTGATTTTAATAAGCCGGCGGTATATGTTCTTGAAAGATGAATGGTTTTTACAGTTAAAGAAAACGTGGTCGAGGGTTTCCTCTTCCACACCGCACTGGCAGACCGGATCATCTAAAACTCTAATTCTAGACAAGTGAGATGCAATTGAACAGTGACCAATTCTCATTCTTGAAATACATGAAATGAATCGTTTTGAAAGTTTTTTACCGTGAAACCATGGCTTAGCAGGGATATGGTTTTGAATTCCAGCATAGAAAGATCCAGTTTCTTATTTTGGAGACTGCCCAATTTTCTTCCCAGTCACGAGTCACGTTGGATTTAAGAATCGGGAAGACATCGGAGATAGGAATTCTAAAATTTAGTGGGATAGTTCCGGAATCTGAACCAGATTTGGCGAGAAATAATAATTATTATTGGTGATAATCGCAATTATCGGTCCAATCCTTTCTATTCTCAATGTTTTTAACATTACGTATTTGGTTGATGTCGGGTAGTTGTCATTCGGATAAAATGAAAGAACTCCATTAATTTCCGCCTTTGACGGCACACAAGCGCGTGGAGAATTGTTTAATCAAAGTCAAATTCTATTTCAACACTTTATTTGGGCCTTTTGATCTTTATTGACAAAATCGCGTAAATTTGACAGGAAGCCATCTTACCGCAAAAAAATTTACAGATGTAAACGGTCGCATGAGCCCAGGTTGAACTTTCGAATAACTTACGTGAACATTAATTACCACAAGTCGGATGCATGTGTAAACGCTCCTGCGAGTAACTTGTCAAAAACTTACGTTAAGTTGTAAAGCTGGTCTTATAAATGTTTCTAATTTATCTATTAATCTATTGACCTCAAACCCCGCAGGCCTGGTAGTGGTGTACCGGCACTATGTTTATTTATTTATTTAATTAACCTTTTGAGCAACAAAAGATCCATTTAGAGTATCGCTGCCTCGTATGTGTGGCCGTACGACTTTATTCAAATTTTTCTGTTACCTGTTTGTAATTTCGATTAAATTATGTTTAATAAATAATAAAAATATATTTGTCAAACATTTTTACGCATCATCAAAATATAAGTAAATGATAAAAAATACTCACTAATCAAAGGCATAAAAATATAATTTGTACCTATCTTGTTCCATATGAAGATCGCCTTGAGCTCACTAGAATTACAACATTCACTTTAGTTGCTTGGAGGCTAGATTTACAGCAAGGTATTACTTGCCTTCCTCTCTCTATATCCTTTCCAACCCCCACTTGTGCAGCCTCACAACAATATACCCAATATGGTGATTGTCAGTGGCGGCTCGAGCACTTTTTTAGTGGTGGGGATCAATATTTTTTTACATACTGTACCGCAATCTCACCACCCGTAGAATATAATATAAAATTTCTCAAAAAAATATTTTATGGTCTAATCATGCTAGTCGGATATCTAAACACAAAATAATATAAAATATCCAAAGATATATGCCAATTTACAATATAGTATAATAAAAATAAAGCTTTATCTTGCAAGATTATTATCAAACTAATTTGAACGCGAGCGATTCCCGCCCGAAACTTCGCAAACAAATGTTTCTGTGGGGATCCAAAGAATTGTCCCCGCGGGTATTTGAATTCACATACGACTGCGCATGCGCAGTTGCATACGATCGCGAAACAACGCAAGGAAAGTATGGGGATACTTCGGATCGTCCCCCAAGTGCGCATTAGATTCTGCGCACTGAGAAATTGACCCGCTGTTTTGTGCTCCGTACATTGTTCGCTGTACGCGCGTAGGGTCTTATTAAAATCATCCGGAATAATTATTTGTAGTTTACTTCTGCAAATGTTGATTACTTTTATGTTTAAAGAATTCATTCATTTTGGTGAAGACAACGCATCGACTGTTATTTCCTTTTCCTTTAGTAGGTTTTGAGTGTAACTGGCGGGGACCGTCCCCATTGTCCCCCTGTGAAGAACCGCCACTGGTGATTGTATACACATAGTATTATACAAAAAAAGTGTGCAATTCACACACGGTAGAAATGAAACCTTCAGAAAACTAAAGTAGACAAAAGTGGGGAGGCTACGAAACACTGCACAAAGAGGAGACTGATAGGCTACGAAGCACCAAACAAAGATGAGACCGATTTTACTATCTCATTCTCTCGCAGGTAAATCCTATAGTTGTAGGTGTTTGTCTCTTTTTAGTGTTTATTAGCTATTTTTAGTTTCATTGAGTTTCAAATAACAACGGTAGTAAAGGAGTTTTCACTTCAATAATAATATTTTGGAATTAAAAGAATTTGTGCATTGCGAATTATCAGTTTGTCTTTATTTGTTTATATTTTTTAATTATAATATTATACAGTTTTAACAAAAAAATTGTCAGCACAAAATCATTTAATATAATAATTATTTTGGCAATCATAGTACGTAACTAGAATAAGATTATAGATAAAAATACATTTATTTATTTCAAATATTACAAAAATTTTATATAAAAAAATTACAAATTGTACATAGTTTAAAGACCCGTGTCTAAAATGCCATTCCTTACAAAAGCTGTTTTCTCTACTCGTACATTATTACAATTTTAAACTGGTTCATACGTAAAAAATATAACAGCATTTGTAAAACCATGTTATTATATCTCTCGACCTTTTAAGTAACCCTTGAAGATTAAAAAAATACATATATATATATATATATATTTACTTTTTCAAATATTATTTTAACCACTCGGACCTATAAGCTTGTTTTCACAATAATATAACATTACCAGACATATGTATGATGTATGAAGCATACCTGACTTATTAAAAATAGATGCATGTTGCTTATTAAGGCCCTCCGTTCATGGAGATACTTACAAACTATGTGATTGTGACGCAACCACAAGTACCCTGCAGATATACTATTTAATGCTGGTTTCCGTACACGGCGCTACCCCAAATATACTGAATTTGATCATTTTTCACGTGCAGCCGTGGAGTTAACACAATGTCAAGCAATGTCAAATGACTTTTTTTCCAACATCAATCCATGCCTTCTACTAAATCCTTTCTTACGTATTCTGGTAAAGTGTACTTATATAAACACACATTTTTTTCCACTTCCAGAACCAGTCTAATATTACTTACATGTTCAGACTCCATTTCCGTCAAACGCATAGTAGTAGACACGAATGATGCAACGCGTAGCGTGCTACTAGCACCGTCGGTAGCGTGAAACTGACTTCAAACCGAACGCTGCCGCGTAGAGCCCCGTGTACAAACACTAGCAAAATTGTACGGAGGGTACTCAAGAACAGCTAACATGCTACGCGCATTAGGCTCGAGTAGCTTGTAAGTAGCGTCATGTACGGAGGCACTAAGTCATTTTTTATTCTTTTCACATAAAAAAATGTCACAAAACAAATTCAATCAACTAGGGTTAGAAAACATGATATTTATTGATCATCCTTTGCTTTTTCACACTTCACCGAAAAGTTGAGTACGCAGTTATATGTAAAAGTGTTCTCTCTATCTGGTGCAATACTCAGATTACTCGTAAACACCACCAAAGCAATTACAATGCAGAAAAACTGTAGGGAATTAAACAAAATATTGATGTTTTCTGAGTAGGATATTTCAAAATGTCTAATACTAATGTATCTTTTTGGCTGCCGGTGTAATTTTGTAGCATATTCAATATGTAAAACACACACACGTGTAAATAATATTTGATTTATGGCGAGCAATCAAATATTGCTTTCCTCATTACCAGTTGTTTCACAGAATTTGAACAATTCATCAGATTTCAAAGTTAATTTTCAAGTTCTGTAGTAGTAATTCAGTATTAGAGTTTTGCTCGATTTAAATCTCTTTTACCGTTTTTCATTACTTAATGATTTGGCTGCTGGGCGAAGATGGGCAACGTCTGGTTAAAACGTTAGTTCCTAATATCTGAGTGTTAACCGAAAGAGCGAAAGTAATATTACTTCGGGTAATACACGAGTTTTAACTTTAGGTAAGCAAAGGTTAACCTGCAATTCCTGAGCACATTTGCAGATCACATGTTCTGGTTCGACAACGTGGCAGTGTGATAAAAAAATATATTTTTGGTTTATTGATGAACCCGGACAGCAAAATGGCATTTACATTTTTTACTTCAATTATTCTAAGTTAAAGTCTGTCTGGGACGAGCTGATACACCGTGTAATTTATCAGTGATATTTATATTCTTCAAACCGTGGCTTAACCACTCAGGTATTTTGCGATTATGCAAGTTTTTTTTCTTAAACTATCAGATTTATAAAAACTTTACGTTATTTCCGCTTCGCAATTAAAGCTCTATAAATGAAACATTTCTAAACGTAGCTGAATACTAAAAACTGTTTTTGAAAGGTTATGAAATAAGCTTTCAAATTGTTATATTACAAATAAATATTAACATTTGTAAATATTAAAATTTAGGATGCAAACTGCACACATGACGTTTTTATGTGAAAACGGTACTAAAATCACGGATTATGTAAAAAAAAAAATACTTATTTGAATATAAATGTATAAAATACCTCACTTTTTTACCATTTCATAAAAAATTAACAATTTGGCGGGTGAAAACTGTTTCTATAAAATAAGTCTTTTTATGTACCTGGACAACTTTAAATAGAGATGTGAAGCTTGATACAATATGGACCTTCTACTTTTGTTTTAAGGTTGTCACTAGAACAATAACAGAGTTATGACAAATTCTGTGGGAACACACGTGTTAGCGTGAAAACACGCTTATTGTACTTGACTGCTATTGTTATATTGTCATGTAAACACGTTTACGGGTCGGAGTGGTTAATGTGATGAAAAATATATAATTTGACAGTATAATTTACAATTTTTTTCTTATGAAAATAATGTTGGTACATACATACATATTTACAAATAATATGAAAAAAAACAACAACAATAATTATAGATATTTTGTCCATACATACCAACAGACTAGTGTAAAACTATTATTTTTGTTTGTGTATTGTTCTGTGGATGGATGTGTTCTTTTTGTTGATTTTGTAATGGTGACAATTTAGTTGTAATTAGCTAAAGTGATCTCATTTTGGTTTGAAATTAGCTATCATGACCTTGTTTTGATATCAAATTATCTATGGTGACCTCATTTAAGTATCAAAATAGCTATCATGACCACGAAAAGGGTTCCATGACAACTCTGAATCATGTAATTTCAACACCTTTTTGAAAATTCATTAAAAGTTATGAAAAAAAAATTGAAAAATAGCCCATAACCTAACCAATTTTTAATATATTTTTTCATCACTTTTAATGACTTTTCAAAGGAGGTGTTGAAGTTGCACGATTCTGAGTTGTCCGGTCACCCACGATAAGCATTGGATGTCAAAATAGATTTATTGATTATATTTCTGATCTCAAATGAGCTGTCTTAACCCCTCCGAAAATATTAAGATGTCTCAAACGAAATGACATTTTATGAAAACTTTTTGTTATTACCGCTTCACAATTAAAGCTCTGTAAATGAAACATTTATGAACGTAGCCGAATAGTAAAAACTGTTTTAGAAAGGTTACAAAATAAGCTTTCAAATTATTATATTACAAATAAATATTAACATTTGTAAATATTAAAATTTAGAATGTAAACATTAAAAATAGGTAAAAATGACTCACGTGATGTTTTTATGTCAAAACGGTACTAAAATCACAGAAAAATAAACGACAATTGTATAAATGTGTAATAAACACTTTTGTCACCTCACTTTTTTATCATTTCATACAAAAATTAACAATGTCGAGCGCGGTTGAGCCGCCGGTAGTAAATTTGGGCGCGTAAATATTTGTGTCAACTACGCGACTGACAGCTTATCTTGTTATGTATTTCTATGGACAACTTGAATAGGGATGTACAGCTTGATCTACTATCGACCTTTCACTTTTTGTTTTAGGAATGTAACTACATTCGTCTATGGAGACACACGCGCTGACGTATAAAAACGCTTATTGTACTTGAATGTTGTCGTATTTTTAACGCATATATCTGCTTAAGTTGCGGAGGGGTTAAATTGCTAATAAATTAAACAAGGTCATGACCTAAAATTAATTAAACAAGGCCATTTTGGCTATAGTGACGTTTAAGCTGCTATGTCATTCTGTTCCTACATATTATTTTAATTCTGATGAATAATAATCAATTCGACAGAAAATAACCCTGATGATTTCAGACAAGATTTCACCTGTATATATTATTATAAAATAATTGAACACAACTTAAGATCATACATTTTTATAAAAATTAAAAATAATACAGCTATAAATTATGTGGGTAGAAATGATTTATCAAAACATTTTCAGCTTTAAATGGTTTTAGAGCAGTTTTGTCTCTAAATTAAAAAAATTACATATTGATGATTTACACATTATGATGGTGAATAATACGCGATGATGTCCAACCTTCAATAGGCAAGGAACAAGGAGTAAAATAAATGATTTTATAGTAGGTACAAAACAAATTGCTAAAATAATAAATTTGGTATTACGCGCACGTATTTTACGGGAGCCATATACGTATTTGAAATCAGTGATAGAATGTTCGATCGCTATTGGAGGCTGGTTTTGAATATATTTTGAATACTGATCAACTGCATCTTTAGACCAAGCTGATGTGATGAAGGGAAAATCAATTTGGAGACTGGAGATGAACTGGCGGAAGACACATCAGAAGACGAAATCAGGGCACCCTGAACGTGAAGAGGTGGAACATGGACCTGTAGAAGTTATGCATTGATGCTGCCCTGCTTCTTTGTGAACATGACTGTCATAGCTTCGTCTTCATCCTGCAGTAGCCTCGTCTTTGTGCTTTTTGTACGATTGAAAAATCTGAAAAAAAAGAAACCATTGAAAAGATTATTTAATTTAGAATCATATTATGAAATAACTTTTCCTTCAACTTAAACTCAACGAGAGTGGGAGTCTTTTTGAGGAAGGAGGGGGTGAATCTGCTTCCGAAAAAGACCCATAATGTAGGAGGAAGGAAACACAGAAGCCGGCAAATCATGCCAAAGCCGAGCTGTTGAACACAAGAACGAGTTTAACTGACCCATTCTCATGCAACAATTGTCAACCGTGTACATGTTGGACACACACTTGGCGTGTTTTCCGATTATGCACCGGTGGCGAAGTGATCTGTTAGGGATTATTCCTTTTACTTTCCTGATTCCTACCCACAATAGAGAACTCCAGTACAATTTTTATTTTTAGAGTTAGTTTTTAGTTAAAATAATTGTCAAAGTTTTAATATTTCAAGATCCCCCGAAAACAACCGTATGTATGGTGAATCTTGTGACATTTTCACTCCTGAAAAGTTACTATAGGTTCGGGCAATCAGCTGATCAACTGCTGCCATTTTAAATTTCGTTGTTCGAAGTATTCTCCCTAGAAGTAGCATTACTATTTTTTTGGTGCAGTAGTTTTTGAAAATTTTCAATAATAGAGATAAACTAATAAGAGATACCTTTATCTCTATAAACAGTATGTAAATAAACGAATAAATTAATACGATGGCTTGTGTCATACCTACATTCCCAAACAATGACTTTACGGTGACGTCACGACACGACGAACAGTGACGTCACCACTGAACATTTCAATGACTTGACGGCGTGTTTCCACGACCCGATTATTAAATTATTAAATAAAACTTTTTTTTTTTTTTTAGCATATAAAATATGTACATTTAGATGATGTAATAATTTGCGTACATGTTCAAATATCTTAATACCGCTCTTCCATGGAAGCATCAGCTTGTGTCTATATATTCAGAATCAGCGTTTATTGGTCTATATCATAGGTTCCCAACGTGGGCGATAACGCCCCCTTGGGGGCGTTTCAGACCTTCCGGGGGGCGGTAGAAGGCAAAGAGAAAATTGGGGGGCGTTTCAGACTTTCAGGGGGGCGGTAGGAGACCCAGAGAAACCCATAGCTAGTTTACTAGCACATATCGAAAAAGTTGAAGACATGCTAAAAGAATACAAACTGCACATGGTGATGATGAGCAAAACCTGTATTACAGAAGAAATTAACCAAAATGAAACAACATTTTAGAGCTATTCGACAATTAGATGCGACTCATTTAGCAGGCATACAAGTGGAGTTATCACATTAAATCAAAACAATATCTCTTACAAAGTCACAAAAAATGGGGTACTAGATAAAAATAATATCTGGATACCTACTGGCGATTTGAAGGATTTTAAGCTAGGAACCTATGCAGCTATTTATCAATCCCTAAATGAAAATGACAAAATTCTTAGATTTTTTTAATGAATGGTGCCGTAAGCAAATAAATACAAGAGACTTGATCACCTGTGGAGATTTTAATATTCAATACAAAAAGCACAATATTACAAACCATCATAAATTGCCTAAGCAACTTGTCAAAAATTATACAAGAATATGAAAAAAACTATAAAACCATGATTGAATTGGTAATTTCAAATGACTCTAAACACGAAGTGTAATATACAGGAATAAAAAGAACTATAATACGGATAAATTGTGTACGGCATTACAAAACAAAAAGTGGATCTGCGATATTCAAGGAAATTTAGACAGAAAAGCAGATGAACTAGTAGGACACCTGAAAACAGTAGTAAATGCACTAATGCCTACAACTAATATATATTTATATATAAAATGAATCCCTGTTTCCCTTGGTCACGCCATCATTTAATTTTTTTTTTTAAGTTTCCTAATACTTTGTAGAAGGTTCTTACGGAAAGAAAAATTAAGAAAATTGCGCAGAAAATTGGATAATTTCAGAAAACTTTTTAACTTCGCACGTTTGACAGTTCGCACGTTTGACGAAATTGAATTGTGTTTTTGAACAGTTTTTTTTGTAAAAAAAGAATTATCTATGGATTTATAGATATTTTAAATAGATACCTATGTAAGGTATCAAATTTGATTGATTGTTCTTATAATATATAAAAATGAATATTTGTATTGTATGAAAAGCGAAAATTTGAATAAAAAAATTTGAATAGGTGGTACGCGAGCTGTTTGAAAGCTGAATGTACTGGTACTGAATATATAGAATGCGGAAGGGGGATTGGCGGGACGGGGAAGTGGAAGAAGGGAAGGGGTAGGCGGGGAAGGTGGATAGGGAATGCGGGAGGGGAAGGGAATGCGGGAGGGTAACAGGGACGCACGGAAAGAACATGCAGGGAGAAACAATTTATTTCTTTGAAAATGGCATAGCGACACATGCCGGGAACCAGCCAGTAGTATATTAAAAGATACAAATAAATGGTATTCCTACGAAATTCCTACATCTTCTAAAAAAGAAAGGGATACAGCTTATAAAGCCTGTAAAATACAATTTACAGAAGAAAGGTGGGAAAGCTGTAAGAAACTAAGAAACATGTATAGGTACAGAAATAAAACATACCAAAAATTCGTATTTTAGGCAAAAAATTATTACCTCTCAAAGTGATTCAAGAAAAATGCGGACACTTAAAGAAATTATAAGCGGTAAACAGGAGGGAAACATGAAGGAAGTTCGGTTCCCCGATGGAGTTGAAGATGATAAAACTAAAATAGCCAAATTTTATACTAAGTGTCGAAAACATAAATAAGAGCATTTCATTAGTCACAGATACTTCTTCTCAATCATCAGAAAGAAGAGAGAATAATAATATTTTCATGTACTAGTGATTATTTAATGGAAAATTTTTAATACGATAACGCAAAAATCATCGATGTCTGGAATTACTGTAGGCATAATTAAAGATGCACTGCCAGCTATAGGAGACAGATTAGTTGCACTGATAAATTTGTTAAAGGGAATTTTTCCGCAGTCATGGAAAACTGTCCAAAATAATAAACGCTAAAAATTTCGAAGACCTCAGACCAATCAATGGTTTACCTATGTATGAACAATTACTAGAATCCATAGTTAATGAACAGATGAGTAAATTTATTGAAAAAAATAACATTCTTGTAAAACAGCAATCTGGGTTTAGAAACAAATATTCATAATGGAAAACCACTATGGATAGGAAGAAAATCATAATAGTAGTGTTCTTTGATTTTAGACGTGTTTTTGAAACGATAGACAGAGAAATACTAATAATGAAATTGAAATAGAAAATAAAGAACCAAAACTGGAATAGTAAGTAATAGTAATTCTAGGAGTTCCTCAAGGATTTGTGTTGGGACCGCTCCTATTTATTAAGTATAGTGAAGTGCCTAAAGTACTGATCTATCAAAATTTTGCATAGACACACTTTTATATATTATAGCAAATAATATCGAAGATGCATTGTCAAAAATACAAAGCGAATTTCTATTAAAGAATACTTCTGTATTATCTATATATTAAAGTTTATTTTCTCCGAAATAACTAAAAATAAATGTAACTAAAAGTAAATTCATGGTAGTAGAGAAGAAACTCAACGAAATTACTACCCTAAATATAGACAATCAAAATATTGAAGAAGTAGAAGAAATTAAATACTTAGGAATCATAATCGATAACAAATTAAAACTAAACACTAACTTTGAAATGTTAAATTAAAAAATTGCAGAAAAGTTTAATTTCTTATGTAGGATAAAGGGAAAGTTAGATATCAAAGCACGAAAATTGGTATACAATGCCACTGTAGCGAGTCACTTGAATTGTAATCAAGTGTAATCTTTCTGAGCAATAAAAGACAAGTAAAAAGAATAAAAATAATTCAGAAAGATTCCATGCCAACTCAGAATGAAACTAACTCAGAAAGGTCATTAAAAGCTATGGAAAAATAATTCTAAAATAGCCGGTAACCCTAACCTAACTTAACTTATTTAAATTTTTTTATCATCACTCTGAATGACCTTTATGAGGTCCTTCTGAGTTGGTTTTATTTTGAGTTGGCCGGTCACCAAAAAAAATATACAATATAAAAAAAATTCAAAAAACCATCTTGCCCCATCCCATTATCACCCCCCCCCCCCCCCCCCCCCCCCCCCGGTGTGGTAAATATAATCGTGACAATAATTGCTGTTCCAGATTTACGAGTTGGGGGGCGCTAGAAAAAAAAATATTCTCAAAAGTGGGCGGTGGGCAAAAAAAGGTTGGGAATCTATGGTCTATATGAACATATTTTTTTAAAGCCATAACATTTTTCATTGGAGTTCCTTATTGTCCCTACTTACATCGGTGAAGTCACAAGCTTCAGTGCCTTTGAAAGTCAAAGTAGTGTTCTATGATCAGTATTTTATTTCTTTGATAAATTACGAATTCCGTGAAAAACTTCAATATTATAACCGTGTTAATCGGTGTAAAGTGCAAATTGGACAAGTGACACCATTATCCTGCTGCAGTGAGTTTATGCTATCCTTTTTCCTACCTTCCAAAAAGTTTCTAACAGATCAATGACGCCAGTTCTTCGGAAGCATCTTCTATTGAAGTACCGGTGGAACAAGGACATTGAAGTACCCACCACTGTCCCGCCCCGGTATAGGCGACTTATGGTCGCCCCTTCGGAGCTCTCGCAAGAAAGGTGGAACAAGGACAGAAAGAAAAATAAATAGACAACTCGAGAACTTCAAAGATTGCAATATACATGTACGATAAAGCCAAATTAATACAGCACTAAGAAAGCCACGACTAAACAGGTGAGCAGCCCAGTGCTTCTTGTAAATATCTAATACAATAACACACACATAAATACATGCTTCATAATATGTCGTATAATTTAATTTCAAAAGTACGTATTTTCACAGTTCACAAAAAGCTACATAATATATATCATATCTCATTGTTCACATTGAATTTACCATACAAAGCTACATAATATATATCATATCTCATTGTTCACATTGAATTTACCATTTTACCATACTTATTCATTAATATTATTATTACCTTATTTTTAATATTTCTAAAGACACCAAAAATCCAGCTGCTTGGTGCCATTAAAAATATATATTTATTTATTTGGAATTAAACGACGCCAGTCAGTAATAGTACAAATAATATAAAATATAGAAAGAAAAGAAAAAATGTAAGATTGATAATTATAAGTAAACAAAATAAAAGAAAAAAAAGAATATACTTTAGTATAAAGTAAATGAAATCAAATGTAGAAGAAAAACAAAAACTTGTTATACAGTGGCCTCATCAAAATATACAATGCTAAATGTTTAATAAGTGTACAGGGTCTTAACTACTGGAGAGACAGCGCATTTTAAAACTTTTTTCTCCGTTTGCTCGACATTTTCAGAAGATCATTTTTAAAATTTTTTGCCAACATAAAAAAAATCATACCTTCGAATTTTAACATGGAGACATAAAAACATATTATAGTGATATTTAGCCAATGAATTAACCTGTATTTTACCGTTTATCTCATATTTGTAGGATTTATTAAAAAAAAATTAAAAATTCGTAAAGTTAATAACCGCGCGAATCTCGCGTGGTTGTTACTTTGAAACTGCCGTGAGAGGTACTTACTTATTCAAGTACACATAGAATGTTTTCAATTTCTGTATTTTGTCTGTGGTATACTTGATAATGAAAGGTGCATATCTATGGAAAAGGGACTCAATTTTAACCATAAACAGCTGATCTGAAATTCTGCATGAAAAAAATATTTAAAATAATTATTTTTAACATTGTCATAAAATAGTCTACGAAGTTCGGATTTGCGACGTCTATGGTCATAATAGATAGCATTTTTATAGCTCCGTTTTAAGTCTAAAATAACAAACGTGGGAGCTACAAATGTTTTTCAAAAAAAAATTGCCGAATCAAGGAGATAATTGCCTTTTTATCCCGAAAAGCAATCGGAGACATTTAAAATGGCGCCAATATATGGCAAAAATCGCTCCAGTATGGCACTTTAACCAGTGATTCCTGACATTATTTGGAGTAAAAATGTAAATGAAATTTTGGTGTCCGGTGATATTGTTAAGTTTTTTTTTCAACATAAAACATTAAAAAAAATCAGTAGATTTTGAACAATTAGGGTCAGGGTGAGGAGTTGGACGGTTAATCGGCCGAGTGACCAGTGATGACGTGTGAATGATTTTTTTGTTAGGTTTTGTACAAAACAATTTTGAAAAAAAAAGACATAATAAAAACCGAAAAAACTCCAGACAGAAAATTTCATTAACATTTTTTACTCTCACGTAATGTCAGGAATCACTGATTAAAGTAAGTCAAGTACGTACTCCAACACCCTAAGGTTTAATCACTGAATTACTGATCCCTGGAAGTGTGATCTATACTGATTTGATGGAGGAAAACAAATCAATTGACATTAAACCTTTTGACTCCTACTCCTAGATAGACCAATTAAATCGATTATCTGCTGAAAAAAGAATTTCAATATGTAAATCTTTGAAAATGTTTAATCAATTTCACCTGAAGTAAGGAATAAATGAGCTTACTTTGGGCACACGCACACTAGGCTGCTTCAAAAAGTAAAACTTCGCCTTTTTTATCAGGGCACCCTTGTAAAAGGTTTCATTAGCCTAAAAATATACACACATTTTTCTTATTTTTCATAATACATTTTAGGGGTGGCTACCATTGACCAAAGTTTCGAAAATCCGCGACATTAGGGCAATGATTGCAACGCTTCAGATTAAACTTGTCACTGCATACAGAATTTAATAAGCCACAGATAAGTAGATAGTTTAAACGACTCCAGTTACTAATATCTACAGCCTGTATGTCGGACGAATATCTACAGCTCATATGTTGAACTAATATTTACGAAATTCAGAGTGTTGACTAATATCTACAGAGCGTAGGTTGAACTAATATCTACAGAGCGTAGGTTGGACTAATCAGCTAAATGTGTCCAATAGTCCGATATCAGGGATTTTTACATACATACTTACATAAATTAAGTTTTTTAAACTGCATACGCAATATTACGTTATTCCAATATGCTATACATAATTGCAAATCCAACCTCTGCCAGTGCTGTAGATATTCGTCAACACTTTGGTTCTCATAGATATTAGTCAACAGTTTGAGCTGTAGATATTCGTCAACACTTCGATTCTCATAGATATTAGTTCGATTTTTTCAGTTTTTGAAATTCCTGTAGATATTAGTAGACGCATCCGTTTAAACACATCCAGTATTGTAAACAATAGAGAGCATGTTTAAACGTGTTAGTATAGCAATTAGAGTCTTTGAGTAATAACATACTTTTTGTTCTTAGGTTAAATTTACAATTGTGACATAAAATGGCGCCCACAAGCTAGGTGTAACATATAATAATTACATTGATTTTAATCTTGTGTTAAACTACATTTTGTAAAAATCGGCTAAAAATAAATTGCTCAGTTATTTATACTTTTTGGTCAAATATTTCTTATACTTTTTGGTCAAACCCCTACATTTTCACAGCTGGTAGCGGACCCCTAAAACCCCATTAAAAATCTGAAAAAAAAAGTGTAATTTTTTAGATATTTGGAAACAGTTTTTTCATACATTTTTGAGGCACCCTAATGCACACGCTCAATGTACTATTTATAAAAGATAAAATACAGTTGATTCCACTTAATTGGGACCCATCGGGCCAAAGCATTTTATCCATTTAAGGTAGGTAAAAAAATATATATGTATTTATATGAACAACTTTACGTTGACGAATGTCAGCGGACGGCAAACAGCCGGCGTGAGCGAAATCTACCGAATTAGTCCACAATGAACTCAGATCTTCTTAACTAAAATTCCTATACTGAAACACGTTTTGCTTCGACTTCAGATGGGAATTTGTCCCAACTAAACGGAATGGTGTCCCAGATAACCGAAGTAAATTAGTATTGGTTTCTGTTCCTTGAATTTTGTCCCAAATAACCGACTGTCCCGATAAACCAGTGTACCAATTAAGTGTAATCGATAAATTGAATTGAAAATGAATTTTGTCTGAGTGCATTTTTTGATGCAGTACTAAAAAGTGGACAGGCGTAGCTGGCTTCCAATAAGTGCATTGTGAAGCAACTTAATGCAAGTAGGGTGTGAACCCTACTAAACGCCGGGGATTGGAGAGTTTTTAAATAAAATTTGAACAGGTGGGTTTTTTTTACGACAGTTTGAGAAGGTGACACACTGCCTCTTTTGTGCTGAAATAAAATGATAAAAGACAAAATACGTTGAACCTTTAATACCTTGAAAGTGGTCCTGTGTCCTGTGTGTTGTTGGATTGTACGGCCTCCACACTCACTCTATCCAGCAGAACTGGTCCTTCCGCCTCTAGCTGGGCCATTGTCGGCTTTTTGAACCTAAACATATAATCTAATTAAATTCAATTGTTTTTTAAAAGCATGTTGCAGATTTCTAACCCTGTTTTTCTATAAAGTCTAGTTAACAACACAATATCTTCAAAAGCAATACTACTATTATGCTAGCTTTACACTCATAAGTTTTTTCCCATAAATCGCTCACATAAGCGATTTATGTCAAATTACCAATGTAAACGACACCAAAAGTCACATAATGTAATTTATAGCAAGTTACAGAAGTTATTTATTTATTTATTTTTTCAGGTTCTCCATAAAACAGTTATACACCAAATTATTACGGAGAAGATTACAAAATATAAGAGAAAAAAAGGCCAAGGGGCAGTTTCACTATGTTGAGACGTGTGTCAAAAGATAGTTACTGAACTCTCTATAGGTAACATTGAAGATGTCAATGCTCAATGCAGAATCGTTAAGCAGTTGAATTGCTCTATTTAATGGGGCATTCTGAAAGGACGAAGTTCTCGCTTTCGGAGCATAAAAAAGTGTGTGGGATCTCCCACGAGTATACGCGTTAGGGACATATATGTTAATCTCCTTCAACATAGGTGGATTCAGTACAGTACCGGAGATCAGCTTAAAAAAATGTTTCCCCAAAAATATTTTTCGGCGGGCTTCTAAGGTATTAAGATCGAGCATTCCTGTTAAGAACAACGATGGATACAGGAATGGGTAGTATGTATATTCCCTCATATACAGGTAACGCATAAACCTATTTTGTACTTTTTCTATTTCTAGGATATGGTTTTGTTCAGAGGGTGTCCAAATAATGGAGCTGTATTCCAGGATGCTGTGGACAAGTGCTTCATATGTTCTTCTTATTGCAATTCTATTAGTAAATGATCTCGCATTACGAAGAACAAATCTGAGCATTAAGTTGTTCTTTTGCGAGTTTTTTGATAGATCTGATCGCGTCCGTGCGAACTTCCAGCCTTCTCACAGCTTGTAAAATGAGATGGTAAGAACTTACAATTCGTTTTCCAACCTCCATGGTAGTTTGAGGCAAACCACTGGGTTATTAATTACAATTTGCAACAACGTAAACAATAACATCAATTATTGCAACAATTAAATGTGACAACATCCCCCTCCGTTTAACATCTCATCTCTTCTAAGTCTGAAATCAACTCCAATCTTAAAAAAATGTAAGAACTTACATTTTTAATAGTAAACTGGATCCAACTACAGACACAGAACTCATGGCCATGGCAGCTGACGCCATCCAGGGCTGGAAAAAAATTAATAAGTCATTCTAAAGTTTATGATTATATGTATTCTCATTTGTAATAATAATAACCGGCCAGGTTCATGGGGTGAGGTTTGTCTAGATCTTGGTGGTGCAGATGCGTCTGCCCACTAGCTGCATGGCGGGCCGGATCGGGAGAGGCTGGTTGAGGGAGGGTTGCAGTCAGTTGGAGTTGCACACATTGACCCACAGATTCTTATGCAGCCCTCATAAATTTTTCCTTCCCAGAATCTCCAATCCTTTATTTCCTCAAAAGACTCTCCACACGGCATCCCGAAACGAGAGGGAAATTATTTTCCTGAGAGCTAAGGGGGCGTTCAAGTATTACGTAACGCAATTTTTGAAGATTTTTGACCCCCCCCCCCTAAACGTTACGTAACGCCCAAGTGACAATTTTTACCTGAAAGTCACAATTAAGTTGCGCAAAGTACTGGAAAGTCGACTTAATACCTTTTTCTTGTTGTAATCGCGTTTGCGGTAATAAATAAAACAAGAGATTTCGAGAACGAAAAGGGTTGCCAACTTGGAAGATTTTAATTCCCCAGTTTTTTTGTATCTAAATAAAGAAAAACATGTTACTAAACGCGTTGTTCAAACCCCCCCTCCCCCCTGGCGACGCACAGTAACGTTTCACAAGACCCCCCCCTGCCTCCCCTCCCCCCCTCCCCTAAAGTACGTTATGTAATACTGGAAGGGCCCCTAATGCAAAAAAAATTACCCAACCCCTTTTAAAATTTAAGCACTCTACATTTTAATTTTTTTTTAAGTCAGCTCTGGTTGGTTTGTGAAACGAGTTACCGGCATCTGTTTTTCCTCTTTTATTTATTTAACGCCCAAAGGGCTTTTACATGTTTGGTAGTACAATTAATTCATGACAGATGATTTTTAAACAGATAAAGAAATAATAAAAACAAAATTAGATAAAAAAGCACACAAGTCATAAAAATACAGCGATTTCATTGGTTTAAGTTTTCTTTCATATTATTAAATCCTCTTCATCATCCTCTTCAAGACCCGCATTAATAAATCCCTTCCTACTAGAGGTGGGTAAGTTCTGCATTTTTCCGGAAGCCTCCGAGACTTGCTTCCTTTTAAAAGTACACGAGTTCTAGGAGCAGGTCCCGGGTCCGAGTTCTTAGGTGCGGACTGGGCACTGGGTATTGTTGCGGCGCACCGAAACGGGACGCACGGGTTCAAAGAACTCGGAACCAGGACCTACTCGTAGAACCCACACGAGAACTCAGAACCCCGGAGTCGTACAAGACCCGTACGAGGACAAGGACCCGTCACCCGTGCAATGTAGGTACATTCAATGTATCTACACTGCACGGTCTTTTATTGAGAATTTAAATAAGTAAATTAATAAGCTGTAATGCTTTACTATAAACTATTATTTTATAATGCACGTCACCTGTTGATTAACGATACCAGATAAGACGCTCTAATTAAAAACTACTCCGTGTCTAGCCGAAGCGGTCACGCACGTGTGTGTCGATCAACGAACAGCGATCGAATGAACGCCCAGCGCCCAGCTCGTGACTCAAGGGGAAGTGTCATAGTTGGCCGGCCGCGGGTAGCGGGGAGTGTCGGGAACTCACCGAGACCCGCGACTCATGAGTGGAATGGTGAGTGACGCCGGACGGTGGATCGCGGAGCAAGCCGGCGGCCACGGGGTCAGTCAGGAATGTATCGTAGTTCGCGCGAGTCCGGGAGTGGGCGGAATGAATGGATTGTGTCGCGATTCACGTAGCTTGGAACAAGGCGCTTGGGTTTAAAGGAACCCGGGACTTGTATTCGAGTGCGGTTTTCGCGCTTCGGCGTTGAGTTGCTCGGACCGCCGGATTCCGGATTACCGCCGGATTTATTTGGATGCGGAGAGTACTGGGACTGGGCCGGGTTCTCTGGGAGTAGTCGATTTGAAAAAGGAGTGGGAGTAGGAACCGCTTCCCGCAAAGGAGCGGATCACATGAGCCCATTCCAGCTGAACTGACACATCGCTACTTCCTACAGCCCTACCTTAACCGGTGACGTGCCAGGAACTCGAAAACACGGGCCTCATTTGCGCATGCGCGAGAAAATAATACAAATATTTGAAATAAATTGTCTCTGAAAAACTTTTGGTCTGCGATTTTGACCCTTATATGTACGAATTTGTATGAAAAACAGTGTCTAAATCGCTTGCGCCATCATTATTCTTGGTAGTCTTAAAGATTTCAGTCGAATTGCCACACTGGATTATTTTTAAGACGATTTCTTCTATGATGATGCGCTGTCAGATTTTGGCGCGGAATTAACGGTCGCAATTACTGTGTGTATCGCGAATAAAACGTCGTAAAACCTATTAATTTACGTAATAAATGCAAGTAATGTGGTTTTAGTGGATAGTTTATTGTGTTGTGAACGTGTTGCAGTCAATAAAATATACCATAGCTTAAAATTTATCAACAAAACATTCAATTCAAAATTCAAAGTGGTGCTTTGTTAGGGCAAGGGGAAGGAAGGATGCCTCTTCACCCCCGGCTCGTCACAGGTTAACACGTCTCATAATGCTGCCCAACCGGGGGTGGTAATATAGTTCCCCTGTTTTTTTATAATCACAAAATTTAGGGGGTGCCGTAGACCTACTGACTCCAGCCAATAAAACTCTTGAATTGTATAAAATAAAATTACATACCTGCAGGATAAATCCATAGGAAGCGAGAGCACCAGAGGCCAGGGGAATACCCAGCAGGTTGTACACCGATGCAAAGAGGAAGTTGAGCCGCACTCGGTTAACTGTACAGCGAGAGAGCTCGATGCAACCCACCACGTCCAGTAGATCACTCTGGAAACATAATACATAATAAAATGCAGGCTTTTACAATACGTCATGTACATAATCATTTTGTAGTACAGAAATCATGAAGTAAAATATGCTAACATTGATTACTATTATTGAGATATCTTATTATAGCCTGCTTGTAACTGAATTCCGTGAAGTTGAACACATCTACTACTTCTGAGAAAGTATTGCCAATTGCATTCAATCTAGGTACAAGTGAGTACAAACGTATAGGATATTAAAGTAGTTTCAAGAACTAACAAATCACCGAAAATTTCCAAATTGAATGTCATCGCGTACAAACATAATAATAATGTGACAAACGTATAGGATATCAAAGTAGTTTCAAGAACTAACAAATCAACGAAAATTTCCAAATCGAATGTCATCGCGTACAAACATAATAATAATGTGACAAACGTATAGGATATCAAAGTAGTTTCAAGAACTAACAAATCAACGAAAATTTCCAAATCGAATGTCATCGTGTACAAACATAATAATAATGTGACAAACGTATAGGATATCAAAGTAGTTTCAAGAACTAACAAATCAACGAAAATTTCCAAATCGAATGTCATCGCGTACAAACATAATAATAATGTGACAAACGTATAGGATATCAAAGTAGTTTCAAGAACTAACAAATCAACGAAAATTTCCAAATCGAATGTCATCGCGTACAAACATAATAATAATGTGACAAACGTGTAAGATATCAAGGTAGTTTCAAGAACTAACAAATCAACGAAAATTTGCAAATTGAATGTCATCGCATACAAACAATTATGTTAAATAATGTTTATGTTAAATAATGTCAATTATTATTAAATAATGTGACAAAAGTATAGGATATCAAAGTAGTTTAAAGAACTAACAAATCACCGAAAATTTGACAGCCGAATAATGCACGACGGATGCCTTCCAATATCCAACAGATTTTGCCTTTTTGTCTTAATTATATCGTAACGCTGTCTTAACACAACAGATAACACAAAAGACACAGAATCACCCTTCCGATGGGAATAAGGCTCAGATATCTAGGAAGACGCATTGTGGATCCAGGAGACATAGTTGAACATCCAATGTCAATCCTGGTAAACATCATCAAAGGGACCTGGATAAATGGGAGATAGCAGAATGGTCCCATGGCCTGAGTGCTCACGGGAACTATATAAACTGTCTCAACTTTATAAAAAAAATTACCAGGATTTAGAAGAGAAAGAAGGTTGAATTAATTACCCTCATGAGAACGACATCAGCTGCCTCAACTGCTACATCTGTGCCAGCCGCAATAGCTATCCCCACATCGGCCTGCGCTAGAGCCGGGGAATCATTCACACCATCACCAATCTGCAACAAAACATTTCATAATTAACAGCAATCATCATCATCACTATTGGCTCTACAACCCCTGGTGGGTCTTGGCCTCCTCAAGAATCTTCCTCCACTCATCTCGGTTTTATGCCAGCTCTCTCCAGTTTAGAAGCTCCAAGATAGATATGTCTTTGAGGACGTTGTCGCTCCATCTTAGTCTTGGTCTTCCTAGGCTCCTTCGCCCTATTGGTCTTGAGTTCAGCAGGGACTTTGGTGCTTGATGCTCGGTCATTCTCTCCACATGACCCAGCCACCGAAGTCTTCCCAGTTTTATAAATTTCGCGACGTTTAGCTCCTTAAACAAAGTACAGAGCTCATTGTTATAACGTCTGCGCCAAAATCCATTTTCTAGAACCGGTCCGAAGATGCGCATCAAAATTTTTCTTTCAAAAACGTCCAGTGCTCGCTCATTCCTCTTAGTTAGTACCCAAGTCTCAGCTGCGTACGTAAGTACTGGTCTGATAAGTGTTTTGTACACTAATATCTTCGTGTTTCTGGACAGCAGTCTGGACTTTAATTGGTTCTGTAGGCGGAAATAATAGCGATTTGCGTTCACTATGCGCTTCTGAATCTCCTCTGTGGTATTATTGTCGTTTGTTATCAGGGAGCCTAGGTATGTGAATCTTGGTATCATTTCGAAATTTTGGTTTCCACATGAGAGAGTTGGGATTTGTTGGGTGCATCCTACGGCCATGTATTTAGTCTTTTGCTGGTTTACTACAAGACCCATATTTTTGGCAGAACTTTCAAGATTTATGAAGGCGTTACGTAAAGCATCTAGAGTTTTCGCGAATTCAACAATACATACCATAAATTTATAAACAAATTCACATAAAAAATCTTTATAAATTCCTCACCATGGCAACACGCTGCCCCAACTCCTGCAACTTTTGTATCTTGGCCACCTTGTGCGATGGCAACACTTCAGCAAACACCTGCTCAATGCCAACCTGCAAATACCAAAACAAAACATTCATTTTAACAGCCCAGGGTGAGTTCAGAATATGATTAAACTAGAAAAATAAGTTTTTTACATTAACGTGCCTTCAACTATTTATAAGACATTTAATGCAGTATAAATGATTAGTTTTATGTTACCTGTGCGGCAATAGAAGCGGCAGTATTTCTGTTATCGCCTGTGAGCAGTATGACAGTCATGCCGCGTCGCTTCAAAGCTGCCACACAAAGTGCTGCCTCTGGTTTCACTTTATCCGCCACTGATATGGCGCAGCAAATGATACCTGGACATTAAAATAAATAATTCTAGAATCTTATGTAATTAAAATGAGAGCAAGAAACCTGAACAAATACATGGTGTCCGGAAACTCGTAGTACAAGCGGGAAACTGGTAAATCTATCTACATCACATTCAGAGTCGATTTGTGATATAACTTTTTTGATTTGAGCTTTCGTTTTCGAGTGATTCGGGTCTGAAGTTGGAATTTTTTTGGTTAAATTTGAAAAAATTGTTCACTAGAGTGTTGATTTCAGCTATGTAATGTCTTATAAAATGCATCGAAGGGTAAACCGGGCTCAAAAGTTTTTTTAACCCTTTATTTGCCGAAAAAATGGAAAAATAGAAAAAAAATAATATTAAAATCGAAATGCTCAGATCGAAAAAAAAAAAATTAATTTTTGGAGATCGCTGGCAACGGTTAATATGCATTTTTTTTTTAAAAACCCTTTGATTCACCTTAATTACATTAAAAGGCAACTATTTGCATTGGGGGAAGTGGAAAATATTTCATTCTAAATTTCATTACGTAAAATTAAAATTAGCTTTCGTCTTGTGAGATTGTACGCCAGAATCACAAACCATGTTACACAAACCTAGCGTAGCCGCTAAACTACTTGAAAACTGGGATGTTTTTCTTGCCTTGACGCGAGTAGGCGTTATAAAGGGGCACTTTCTTTTGTATCACAAACCATGTTACACAAAAATATTTTCCACTTCCCCCAATGCAAATAGTTGTCTTTTAATGTAATTAAGGTGAATCAAAAGATTTTTTCAAAAAAAAGTGCGTATTAACCGTTGCCAGCGATCCCCAAAATTTATCAAAAAAATTTTTTTGGGTTCTCTACGTGATGCAGATTCACCAGTTTCCCGCTTGTACTACAAGTTTCCGGACACGTTGTATAACATAGAATTTTAATCATCTTTGGGTATGCTGTGTGCAGTGTTCCCTCTAAAGTGGGTGCGTAAAAGTGTGCGTGAGTAAGGTGTGTGCGTGAAAGGTGTGCGCTCGAAAGGTGTGCGTATGCAGCCGCACATCTGCTAAAAATTGTTTTGAAGAAGTATAACAGAGGTGTCAGTCAAAGGATTATGAATATTTTATTTTGGACATTTGTCACAGTGACAAACTATATTTTTGGTACATAACTAACTAACCATCATGCCGTTTCTCCGCAGGGGTAAGCAGAGAGGACGAACCGCCAAACAACTCGGTCTAGGTACACACTTTTTGCCTCACTCACATTCATACATTGTATCGTACACACTCTTCTATTATTCTGACTTGTGAGATATGGCCTGAAGTATCTGATTCACTTGATCGTGCCATGTCCTTCTCGGGCGTCCCCGACTTCTTCTACCATTCACATTTGCGTCATATATTCTTCTTACATATATTCTTCTTCAGCCTTGCATTATTTGCAGATCTCCAAGTTTCTCATACGATCATCCAAGGTTTTACAACACATACACCTCAAGGATCTCATTTCAACAGCATTCAGTCTAGTTTCATCCTTCCTCTGCCAGTTCCATGCCTCACTGCCATACATCAGGGTAGGTACTAGGGATGTGTAAGTTCAGCTGGAGTGGGCTCTTGAACTCAGGTTCTTCGCGCGAAGCGGCTCCTACTCCTACGTCAAATCGACTACTCCGAAAGAACCCAGTCGAGTACTTGTAGCCAGAACTCGGCGGGCCGAGCGAGCCCCGAGCCACAATCGGGTGGCGGTGCGACCCGGTGGCAGTTCGTACTCGTCAAACCCGTGCGTCATGGTCCGAGCCACATGTGCGAGTCGGGAGTAGGTGGCGCGTTCAAGTTCTTTTGCGTGCGGGCGGGCTTCAGCTCCGAGGTCCGGCTAGGGTGGAACCCAAGTGTCTCGATTCGAGCCATTCAGGAGTAGGCTGTGCGTTCGAGTTCTCTTGCGAGCTCCGGCTCTGAGGTCCGGCTAGAGTGGAGCCTGAGCATCTCGGTTCGAGCCATTTGCGAGTCGGAAGCAGGTTGCGCTTTCGAATTCTTTTGCGCGCTCGGGCTATTCGCGAGTCGGGAGTGGCTCCCGGGACCTGCTCCAAGAACTCAAGTACTTTTAAAAGGAAGCACGTTTCGGAGGCCTCCGGAAAAATGCTGAACTTACCCATCTCTAGTAGGTACCAGCACTCCGTTGTAGACTGCTAGCTTTGCTTCTTTTTACAATTTTTTATTAGCACCAAAGGCACACTTCAGTGATATATTCGTGTCAAAAAGGAGCTATGGAATAAGTGAGGTTAGGTTAGGTTGGCGTACCGTCCACTGCACACAGCACGGCGGTGCGGCCCAGATTCTCCTCCTTCACCAGTGCCTGCTCCATGTGGGGCTGTAGGACCAGTCCGTGGCGGAGCATCCACTCGCGATTGCCCACCACGATCAGGTACTCTTTCTGCTGCTAATTGAAACACACAAATATCATCAAATAATTAACCAAATGATTCACAAGTTATGCCAAATGTTGAATAACAGTCCACAATAAAAATTACAAAACTGGGACTGTTTCACAAGGTAGGACATCATTATAGGGTATGGAAAAACTTTACA
This sequence comes from Limnephilus marmoratus, assembly GCA_917880885.1. Lineage (NCBI taxonomy): Eukaryota > Metazoa > Arthropoda > Insecta > Trichoptera > Limnephilidae > Limnephilus > Limnephilus marmoratus. The sequence goes on along the minus strand of OU862932.1, from coordinate 22,096,963 downwards.
GCGCGTTACATGGAGGGGGGGGGGGGGGTGTTGGGAGGTATAACTAAGAAGATGATTGGATGGTACGGAGGAGAAAACCTCAGCCTTAGGTGGTATAAGGAACTTGAGAAAGACAACAGGAGACCAACAGTTGTAGAGGCATTTTATCAGGTTGTTTCATTTACATCAAGATTTTAAAAGGGTTGTACCAATAATGATGAGGAGTACTGAGAGAGGTGATGAGAGAGGGAGAACTGAGGCCAACAAATGAGTATCAGTGCAGGTGCACTTCTACTACATTTATACCGAATTCATCGAATTTTTCTGAGTTGCTTAAAATCCATCCATTGGAAATGTTCTCTAGCATGGATTGAAAAGAACAGAGTCTATAACGTATTGTACAAAGTCAAATCTAGTCCGGCAAATTACAGTTTGTCAAATAAGAGTAGAAAACATAGGAGGGCACCACTGTTGTTCAAATGGCAATACTAAAAATATAACTTATGGTGGAAATGTTAAGCGGTGTAACCTACATTTTTATAAAAAATTAAAGTGAAAAAAATATTTTTTCACTGCAATATAGTCACCCTTGCAATATAGGTACCCACTGATCTCAAAATTAGAATTGCATATAGGCATATTATACCTTTGCAATTTTGTGTTAACATAATGAAGAATAATGATATCGTAATAAAATATAAAGCTCAGTTTAGAAATTGCTCACATTTATCTTATACTAGCTTACAGTGGCGGTTTTCTCTAAAGTGCGTTTGTGCGCTGAACCCCCATTAAAAAGCTGATAAAATAAAAAATACTTGTTCTATAATAATATATAAATAATATTATTATAAAACAAGTTTATAATCATTATAAAACAAGTTCATAATCACACCATAAATAGGGCTCCTTTAAAATCCGTTTAAAACTCGCGCCACCGTGTCGAAATCTGTATCTATATCCATTTTGTGTTGCGAGATGTGTTATGCGCAAAATTCTGTATAGAAAAATATCCCGGCCCATACATATCCCTCTGACGGTGATTTGAACGAAACTATGCATTTCGTTACCAAATTCAAACACGCTCGGTGCGTTGCGATTACGAGTAGGTACCACGTGATCTCCGATCTTTCACGAATTATACCGATCGTGTTCGTCGCAGAATGACCATTGCACCGTATGAAGCTATATTCGAAATCTTATTTAGCTACTATTTAGATTAATCCTTACTACGAATTGGTTTACATTATGAACATCAAAAAATATGCTACGGATAAATTGAACCTTTTACTACCTTTTGTACGGATTGGAATTACAATAAAATTATTATTTACGAAACAAAAAATATAAGCGTAAACTACTAAAGAAACGTTTTTTCATGACTTAAGTAACTATAAAGTAATAAGAGAATCAATTTTTAAAAGTACCCCTTTATGGCTAAGACTATTTTTGACCTTTTTATGATTTAACTTTTTTTCATTCTTATAAAATTACGCACAAAATAAATAAAAACCACTGTGGCGCGTACTTGCCTCGTGCAAAAAAGATGCTCGATTTACAATTTTGAAGGCGTGAGAATCAAAATATTTCTAGCGTTTATATTCCCCTTTTTGATATTATTTTCGGCAAACGTCGCATTGTCAAGTCGCTAGTTATGTAATTTATTGTTGAACTTACTTCGGTATTTTTTTTTTAAATCTCTGAACACAGTGTTGTGTACATAAAAAATAATGCTAATAATATAAATGAAAAAAGGTTGGAAATTAAAAATAAAAGGCTTCCGCGTCCACTTATATATTTTACGTAATTATTCTTGTTGTAAAAACAATAATAATTAGCAACGTTTATTGCCGTAAAAAAACATTAAACAACTTAATTCCTCTAAATGTAAATTTTGATTAGACTCTTGGATTTCTGAACCCCCTGTTAAAAAGACCACGAACCGCCACTGCTAGCTTACCTAGCGTTGCCCGGGCTTTAGATCATGTCTCTAATTTTAGATCTGAATATATTTAACTCATTCAGATCACCATTAGTGTTTCTTCCTTTCTACCTACTGTTAAATTCAAATTTATGTTAAATTAAATTAAAGCAAATCACTTTGTAAAACACCATTTAATTAAATTTATGTCATTAAGTAGGTACCTTAACAACAGTGCTTCTTCGATTTAATTTTTTTTTTAACAAAAAAAATGTGATGTAAATTGTGATTTACAGTGTTCTATACTTTCAGTGTCATTGCGCTTTAAAGTAATATTTGACAGTTAAATTGGTGTTGCTAGCCCACAAATTATGTAGTTCCATTTTTAATATTTGCTACTCTTAATTGACAGAATGGGTATGGTTATGGAATAGTTAGGAATGTTATGATTACAAAGTAATAACTTACGCTAGAAGCTGAATCGCCAATTTCTTGTAGATCTGCTATGCTGTCTGTGTCGCTGACTTCCAGAATACTGTCTAGCTTCTGACGTTGCTTGGTGGTGGCATCCTCACAAATTTCTAGTTCCACGTCACACAGCACAGAGGGGAACCTGGCTTTGGGGCTGAGGAGGAAAAATACACCTCAATTTATCTGAATGATTGGTCAAACAAATTACACGCATTATGCAACAAAAACTCTACAACAACCATCCTCTCGAATTTAAAAAAATGGATTTAGATTAGTGACATAAATAGACAATATGACCACATTTGTAGTGGATCATTAGATAATGTGACCACAGATATAGAGGTACATTTGTATTATGTCCTGCAATGAGCGAGACGGTTTACGTATAGTTCCTGTGAGCACTTAAGCCATAGGCCGATTGTGCTATCTCGCATTTTAACTCGCTCCTTTAACAGTAAACCGATACCGATCCCTTTATAAAGTTCACCAGGGTTACAACAGAGATAGATCCATAAATGTTTTACATTTCGTTGTCACTAAAATTATGTTTTCAAACATAAGGTGATCTTTCACATATACAATGATTCCTCCACCTGATCTTTTTGTATGACAATAGTGGTATGAATTATATCCCGCTATTTTGTGGAGATTAACATTATTTTCGTTTATCGACATTTTGCGTAGCATGATTATGTCAATATTTTTTAAGGAACTAGAAATAATTAGGAGGAAAGTATCCCAATACTTAGATAAGGATTGAATATTTAAGTTAATGGCAGTTATATTATTTCTTAAGACATGTTCATTATTCCAGTGTTCAATATTTTGTGTGAGTTGTCATTGAATATGTGACTATGTCTTCTGGTTCCACAATGTGTCTTCCCAGGCATCTGAGCTTTGTTCTCGACATTGGAAAGTAACCCATAAGACTCCAGACTGGTGATGAAATGCAGGTCTATTCTTAAAGAACTTGCTATCATCAATAAAATAACCCTGATCTTTGGGTACCAGGATATAAAGGTATTGTGGGCAACGAGCCAGCTAACGAACTAGCAAGGAAAGGGGTGACTGTAGGAGTAGCAGCTTGCCACACCAAATTACTTATTGAGAGGTGGGTCAAATCCCAGCACTGGAAGGAGTGAGAGAGGGCACCCGGAATGAGGCAAGACCATAAACGAACCAGGCAACTACTCAATATGGACGGAAACCCACTGAGGGAACTGGTACGTCTACTAACGGGACACTGCCATCTCAGGAGACACACGCAGCTGTTGGGAGCGGAAAACACCAATAGATGCAGGAAATGTGAAGAGAACGAAAAATGGAATACTTAAAAAATAATTTAGTTATACCCAATAAGTGCAGTGATGGCGACAGAGGTCTCTTGGGTGGTTCGCCGTGTGGCCCGGCAGCTCAGGCCGCAGCCCGGCACCGAGGTGAACCCGCTGCAGCCCCCCAGGGCCCCTGTGCCTAGGGCGTCTCGGCAGAACTTCACTATGGCTGCAAAATTACATCATCATCATATCAAACATCCTGAATTTCACAAAACGTACACTGGTTTTGAAAATAAAATATTAATTAATAATAATAATAAATTTTATACTATCTTCTTTTTTTGTAACAAATATAGTCAACCCTTAGATAATAAAAATATCTATCTGAGAGTATCATAAAATTTTACTTTACTTTTGTTTTCAAAATACGCTCATTACAGAACATATTATATATTATTCTGTCTTCTTACTTCTTCTGGCACTAATCTTAATCTAATTGTAAATATGTATGTTATTAAGTCACTTGCTTTAGGTCAGCATTTATATGTGTTAGACATAAGTCACTAGCTATAAGTCTCAGATGTAAGTAACTAATTATAATTGTAAATCTTGTTGTAAGCCAGTAATATTAATTCCTTTAAATACTTATTTGTACAGCGCCCTTGAGGTGATTTTTCACAAAAACGGCGCTATATAAATTAGCCAAATATTATTATTATTATTAATGATTTCCTCTCACTTGGATCTCCCGTGCTGAGGATTTCATTTTTATAAAGAGGGATAATAAGTTTTTCGCTGGCTTGTTTGTGTCCATGTTTCCGCACCATATAGAAATATGAGGAAAATCAACGCCTGGTCGAGGTTGTTATACCTCTCACTACATATTTTTTGCATTTTACTCATGGCATCTTTTGTCATGCAAATTCTTCTTTTCACTTCTGTTTCACAACACTTATAGACAAGCTTAGGTGTTACATAAAAGTATCTGTAACAAGGTGTGTGCACCCTCTTACACACACTTTATTTATGGTTTCGGTGTGTGGCACCTCTAGTGCTTGCCCATTGACATTTGGGCATTGGTAATATTGCGAGCCCTGCAATATTTTTGAATGCAACAGTTGCTGATCCTGGACAAATTGAAATCAGGAGATTTGAAAAGAGAGCTGATTCATTCTTTGTACTACAGCCCAGAGCATTGGGCGATCCTCTGGACCGAAAGACGACGAATCGACTAAATTATCGCTACGAGTAAGATCATAGATGTTGGAAGTGACTCTCGCCATCTTGGGAGCTAACTTGAAATCATCCTGGGAGGATGATTGGCCTCTGAAGTCATCAGCCGGTCCTGTTTCTGGATGGTCCTTTTGGCTTATAGCCAATGATCTGCAGCCCTGCCATTCTCACGATGTGAGATTCCTTCTACAAAACGAGGAGTTTTCGACAAGCCACGCTTCAGCCACGACTTATCACGGTGTCACCATCAACCTATTATCTAAGCAAGCCCTTAATGCCAGACAGTTTTAGAATTAGGATGTCTTTTTTTAATTCACAATATACTTTATTATTTCGAATACCTTGTTTTCGTACTAGAACCTAATCCTTGTATTTGGCATGTGGAGTCCTCATTGCTCATAATAATCAATATTTATTTATTTTATTTATTTTATTTATTTTATTTATTTTATTTATTTTATTTATTTTATTTATTTTATTTATTTTATTTATTTTATTTATTTTATTTATTTTATTTATTTTATTTATTTTATTTAATAATCAACATGAGGCATTGAAAGAGCTGTATGATGACCTAGAAACACCAAATGGGGTGCAAAGAATTTACAAAATCGCAGCACACAGGAAAGAAAGGGCCAAATCAATTAGAACACCCAAATACATAGAAGACACTGACGGTGAGTTGATCACAGACGAAACCAAAATATGTCAAAGATGGAAAGATTATTATTCTACATTACTGAATGAAGAATTTCCGAGAAGAACTCAAGTGTCAGAGCAACCAGTGCAGGGGCCAGTTGAAGAAATCACTCAAACAGAAGTTCAAGTAGCCTTATCACAAATGAAAGTGGGGAAAGCAGTGGGTCCAGACAATATTCCAGTTGAATTATGGAAAGAATGTGGTGAAGTAGGACATAAATGGCTGTGCACTCTGTACAATAAAGTACTGAATGGAGAACCAATGCCAGAAAACTTTAGGCAGAGTTACCTTCTTCCCTTTTACAAAAATAAAGGAGACTCTAGGAAGTGCGACAATTATAGAGGGATAAAGCTTATGTCTCACACCATGAAAATATATGAGAGAATTATCAACACACAAATAAGGAATATTGTAAAAATACACGACGATCAATGCGGTTTTGTGTCGGGAAAATCAACAATAGATGCTATTCAAACAGTTAGAATAATAGTTGAAAAACATCGAGATGCAAAAAAAGATTTGCACATGGTATTTATAGACTTGGAAAAAGCATTTGACAGGGTTCCCCGAAGCCTGATATGGGCGGCATTGAGAGCCCACAATGTACCAGAAGGATATGTGCTCTCCATACAAGATATGTATACAAACGTTGAAACTCAAGTAAGATGCACATCAGGGACATCACCAAAATTTCCAATTAAAGTGGGGGTACACCAAGGATCTGTCCTCAGCCCACTGCTATTCATAATGGTCATGAATTATCTAACAAGTCAAGAAATGAACAGTATTCTCAAGACTATGCTTTTTGCAGATGATGTAGTACTGATAGCAGACTTACAGAATAGCCTGGAAAGATGGAGAAAGATCCTGGAGGATAATGGCCTAAAAATTAGCAGGAAAAAGACTGAATATTTGTATTTACCATTTGAAGACACAAACGCTGTAACTCCTTCGATGCAACTGGATGGAGTAACATTAGCCAACTGTGATTCATTTAAGTATCTGGGCTCACTAATCCACAGAGACGGAGGATGTGCAGCGGATGTCATCCATAGAATAGGTGTGGGATGGATTAAATTTAGATCCGTAACAGGAATATTGTGTGACTCCAAAATACCTATAAAACTGAAAGGAAAAATATACCAGACCATTGTAAGACCCGCAATAATGTATGGCTCCGAATGCTGGACTATGTACAACTCCTACACTAGGCAACTTGAAACAGCAGAAATGCGAATGCTTAGATGGTCGGCAGGAGTATCATTAAAAGATAAGATCAAAAGTTCACGCATTCGTGGTAGCCTGGGTGTCACAGACATAAATAGCAAGCTGGAAGAACGACAGTTGAGATGGTATGGACATATAAGACGGAGACCATCAGACCACACTGTGAGGCAGGCAATGTCTATGGAGCTTCATCGACAGTCATCCAAAGGAAGACCGAAGAACTCCTGGACGACTCAATGTTCCAAAATTCTTCGAAGAAACGGCCTGGATGAAGGCGATACCCAGAACAGAAGATATTACAACCTGAGAACGAGAAGAGCCGACCCCAACAGCCTACCTAGGCAATGAGTTGGGACAGCGCAAAGGAAGAAGATTTTATTTATTTTATTTTTATTTTTTTTTTTTTTCATGTTCTCCGTAAAACGGTTATTCACCAACACATTATGGAGAAGATTACAAATTAAACAAAAAGTATAGCAAAACACATAAAAAGGTCAGTTTCACTACTTCGTGACATACGTCAGAAGATAATTGTTAAACTGCCTGTAGGTTACGTTAAAAATGTCAATGGTCAATGCAGACTCGTTGAGCAGTTCAGTCGCTCTGTTGACTGGCGCGTTCTGATAGGCAGAAGTCCTCGCTTTTGGAGCATAAAAAAGGGTATGGGACCTTCCACGAGTATACTTGTCTGGGACATATAAGTTAATTTCTTTCAAAATGGGTGGATTATGTATAGTTCCAGAGATTATCTTAAAAAAATGTTTTCCTAAAAATATTTTTCGGCGGGCTTCTAACGTATTAAGATCGAGCATTCCTGCTAAGAATAAGGATGGATACAGGAAAGGGTAGTACATATATTCCCTCATATATAGGTAACGCATGAATCTCTTTTGTACTATTTGTACTATTTCAATAATCTACATTGTTGCCACCTCATCCCAGGTAACATAGGTAACGATCACCGTTTCAAAGTCTGCGAGAGCATTATTTGTTCTTAAAAAGGTGTTTGCCCTGTCGATCACCATTAGTCTTGTTTTGGCTTTGTTGATTAGAAGACCTAGATTAAGCATTTCTTCCTCTATTTTAGCAAGGAGATGGTTCATTTCTTCTTCAGAAGAGGCGATAAGGGTAGTACATTACATTAAGTATGTAAAAAAGAGATCTACTACAAATTTAGGGGTGAAATGCAGATCCCGCCAAATGTTGAGGATTTTAATAAAAATGCACTTTCTAGATGGGAAAAGTGTGGAAAAGTTGAATAAAAAAGAAATTAAGGCGCGCTCGGCAAAATTGAGGGAGATACAGCCGTTTAAAGAATGTATGGAATGACACTTCATTAACCGATATTGTCAGCCATTTTGTTCATAATGTTGGTATCTCAGACTTGCTTTCGAAGGTTGATACGATTGTAGCTAACTTCGTGTGATATACACGTAATTATGAAAAACAGAATTAATAATGGTCACAAACCATGTTACACAAACCTAGCGTAGCCGCTAAACTACTTGAAAACGTAGGCTGTTTTTTTAAATTGACGCGAGCAGGCGGTATAAAGGGGCACAAACCATGTTACACAAACCATGTTACAACAGATGAGGATGATTACGAGTGCTACCAACTTTAAGGTAATAATTTGGTTTTCAAAATGGCTGATAGTATCGGTTCATGAAGTGTCATTCCATACATTCTTTAAACGGCTGTATCTCCCTCAATTTTGCCGAGCGCGCCTTAATTTCTTTTTTATTCAACTTTTCCACACTTTTCCCATCTAGAAAGTGCATTTTTATTAAAATCCTCAACATTTGGCGGGATCTGCATTCCTCCCAAATTTAGAAGAGATGGTGCAAACCTGATGCAACAGGGTGTTCAGAGTTAGACTCCGCAGTCAGCAGCAGATCGAGCAGCTTGGTGAGAGTCTTGTTCCCTTCAAACAGGATCATCCTCACTACAGATGGCTTGCCAAAAGTAATGGTGCCGGTTTTGTCCATCACTACTGTCTTGACCTGAAAACACACACATTTAAACTACATAATCTACTTCTATTTATATAAAGAAGAGTGACTGTGGGGGCGGGCGGCGTGTGATCGATTTTTGTACAAAATTTACAGATTTAAGCAATTACTTTAACGGAGCGTAGGGAGTGTGGCAAACCCATCGCTTAGGGAGTGGAAACACAAACCTGAAATAGCCATCCCAAGCCAAGGTGTAAGCTACCGTGCTCAGGCTGAATGTCCTGGGGAACAGTGTCACGAACGGTGCCTCCGAGAAACAGGGCCACATCTCGGAGTATTTAGACCTTACTCCAGCACTCAGGGCTCTGCTGGAGTGAACCTTCTATTTCAACAAAACCATTGGACCAATTGGACCATTCGAAAACTAGGAGCCTTTGAGAAACCTAGGAGTGCTTAGGCCACCTCTGTGAACTTCCTTCATGGGGCCTGCAGCAGGAACCAAAAGGAGAAGCCGTGGAGAGGAGAGCTGAGATCACCTCCATGAACTCTTCCCTTAGTCAATATACAGGGTGTCCGGGGGTAAAGTGCATTAACTTCGGGAGGTGATTCTACATGATGGTAGGAGTAAAAAAGATTAACAACTTTTTCCGAAATTCCAACATTTTTTTCCCATACAAAAAGACGAACCTACTAAAAATCCTTAGTGAGGTACGATCTTACTTGCTGAGAGCCTGCCGGGCACCCGACTCGATTGTGATTGGCCCGTTTCGTAACAGCGGAAAATAATAAATCTGGCCGCACACGCCGGACTAATTTTATCTTTTTACCTCAAAACTATCCCTAAAAGTTGGAATTTCGAAAAAAGTTATTCATCTTTTTACTTCTACTATCATGTAGAATCACCTCCCGAAGTTAATGCACATTACCGCCGGACACCCTGTATAATATAATTACCTTGTGGGCATTTTCTAGTGGCTCAGCCCCCTTGATCAGAATGCCCAGTGTGGCACCCACTCCCGTGGCTACCATGACGGCCGTGGGCGTGGCCAGCCCCAGGGCGCATGGGCATGCGATGGCCAGCACACTCAGGGCAAAGTGGAAGGCCGTGGCCACCACGCGTTCTGGATCCGAGCGGTCCAACATCATCATGCCCTGAAATGAGAACATTCAAATAACATATTATGTATATATCAACACTTTAGTTAAGAGAATATTTAAATAGGACATATACTTACATTTTTAAAACATACCATGCAAAGGGGCAGATCGAATGATATGCAACCAGCTAGGACCTAATAATTCATTGAATAAGGTTCTAACTACATTTCCATAATGCCATTTCAAGATAGGGTCATGTCCTATTTAAAATTTTTCCTTTAACCTGTAATCGGCAGGAGACGCGCAGGCGCGCGCGTATTGGGCGCATGCGCGGGAAAAAAATTTAAAAAAAATTAGAATAAATTAAGTTTGTCTGCGATTTTGACCCTTCTATGTACAGAATTTGTATGAAGGACTAGGTCAGAATCGCTTGCGCCCTCATTTCCCCATAAGACGGGTAAAAATTTCATTCACCTTGCAACCCCAGAATATTTTTAAACGATTTTATCTGTGGCATGAAAATGTCAAATTTGCCACGAATTTTATCTGTCAAGGTCGATGCGTGTTCCTCGACTAAAACATCGTAAAACCTATTAATTAACATAACATCGATTACCTATTAACTTGACGTTACCTGTCATCTCCTTGTTTATTTACGAAAAAAACATTAAAAGTTAAATTAATTCTAGTGTAAAGTGCTTAATTTCATTAAAGTGAATGTCGCGCTCCGACTGTGCCCAGTCTCACTCCTAAATATTATCACTATCAAGCAATATCTGCCTTCAAAAACATAATCATTCAATCTAAAATAAACAACTACTCTGGCTAGCGAGAGCGACGAAGGCCATGGGTTACCAATACGCGTGGACGAAGAACGGTAACGTCCTTCTCCGCAAAAATAAGGATACTCCAATTATATATGTTAGAGATGCAAGCGACATACCACTTCAATAACCTGGACTCCCTTTTGTGCCTTCAAAGATGACCATCCGGACTCAATAAAAATGGGCCATTCAGAAGAAAACAGCATCCCCGAAACTCATGTATGTGACAATGTTGAAGATGTAAACACATTATTCAACGATACATCCTTTAACATACTAAACATGAACATTAGAAGTATTAGGAAACACTTTGATGAATTCTGTATCCTTTTAAATTCGTTTTCCTTCAAAATTGATTTTATAGCACTCACTGAAACACAATTGCGCGAATGTATCCCGTTTTACTTACCTAACTATATTTCCATTTCAATTCCGGCTAAGCATACCTCTCACGATGGTATTACCATATTTTACAATGTACACTCCATATCCAACATTAATATAGAAAATCCAAACTTCAAATTTTCCAATGCTATACACGCAACCTTTACCTCCAAAGGGAAAAAATACTCTATTTTGACAGCTTACCGCTCTCCCTCTTTATCTACAAATCTGTTTACCCAAGAAATTAAAACTTTTATCAACAATAACAGCTCTAACCATTTCGATTTTGCATTTTTTATGGGTGACATTAATATAAATATTCAAAACGTCATACTAAATCCGAACACGAACGAATATCTAAATGTTATGTATTCCACAGGATACCTACCATACATAAACAACACCACCAGACCTAATCATCCTAATGATACATGTCTTGATCATGTATTTCTAAAATCAAATAAAAATTACCAACATAAATCCGCTACACTACAAATTGACATAACTGACCACTATCCCACCTTCTACGGCCATCATATTACAACTTTGCCCGTCTCTGCTGAACCAAATAACTTCAACAAAACAATTACTAAAATCAACTACTCAATTTTAAATAACTTACTAAACGAAGAATCGTGGACTGCGGTCCTATGTAATGATGACCCAAATTTAGCTTTGAATAACTTTTATGAAGTACTTCAAAAATATATTGTAAAAAGCCAAGAACCAATAGCACCACCAAAAAGTAAACATAAACATATAAAACCATGGATTACGCGCGGACTGATAATCTCAATACAACATAGAAACAAACTTTTCAAAATCTATAAAAATCATCAAAATCTTTGCACATCTAAAAACGAAGCACAGAACCACACCAAACGGAACGAATACATTTTATTTAGAAATTATCTAAACACTATCATAAAAAAACGAAAACAACAATACTACTCTACTCAACTACATAATGCTCACAACGACTCGAAAAAAACATGGCAAGTCATAAATGAAATTTCAAATAGGAACCAAAAGGTTAATAAAATTCCTCAAAAAATCATTACTGACAATAACACAACCATCGAAGATGCTGAGAGCATTGCAAACAATTTCAATCACTTCTTTACAAACATCGCCTCAACTCTTATAGATAATAATCCCAGTCTTAATATTCACTCGAATCAAATTCCTCCCGAACTTTCAGAGTCTAATGACACTACCTCTGAGCTATCTACATTCAAAGAAATAACAGAACTTGAAATCTCAAGACAAATTGATAACCTTAACCTGGCCAGTGCCGCTCGTCAACCGGTGTGTCATGAGATTTTACACGCGATTTTGACCCTTATGTATAAAGAAAGTGTATGAAGAACACGGTCAGAATCGCTTGCTCTATTATCGCTCTTTACCATAGAGAAAACCGCAATTAGATTGGTGACTCCATATAATTTATATTAATGATTTACCGTGCGCGGGAGCGTGCGCAGTTCTTGCGCATGCGCGGGAAAAATTCTTTGGTTTTGAACTTTGACCTTTCTATGTACGAAATTTCTCAAGGACGCTGTCAGAATCGCGGGACATTGGGTGTCATGGCTGCCGCTTTTTGCGAACGCTAATTGGTTACAACCAACCCCATTTACTCGCGGCATTCAACGAGTTAAAGAGAAGTCTGCAAATGGCCCAGATAACATAAGCAATACCACAATTAAATCAATTAAAAAACATATAATCATCCCATTACATTACATATTCAACAACTGCATCAGACACAGCATCTATCCTGATAATTTTAAACTCGCCCATATTATTCCAATACATAAATCCGGATCCCAATGTAAAACCGACAACTACAGACCAATAATCTTAACTTCTCAATTATCCAAGATCTTCGAAAAGTGTTTAAAACGACAAATTATGATTTTTTAGAATCAAATGCAATTCTCTCAGCCAATCAATATGGCTTTAGGACTAACCTGAGCACCGACGATGCCGTCTTTAGTTTAACCAAAAACATATACTCTAACCTAGACTCTAATAATAAAACTTTAACTATTTTCTTGGACTTAAAGAAAGCGTTCGATACAGTCAACCACAAAATTCTTTTAAAGAAAATCATTAACGTTGGTATTAAAAACAAAAGTCTCTTGCTACTAAAAAGCTATATATTAAATCGCCAACAATGCACAAAAATAGGATCAAGCTTAAGTTCTTGTGATTTGGTAAAACATGGTATTCCTCAAGGAACAGTCTTAGGGCCACTACTCTTTCTAATCTACATCAATGACCTATGCAATATTGTAATACCAGGTAAAATTCTCTCTTTTGCCGATGACACTGCAATAACAGTACATGGTAAAACGTGGGAAGATACAACCAGTAAGGCTAACAAATGCATTGCAATAGTCAAAGATTGGCTAGATAGAAATCTTCTCAGTCTAAATCTTGATAAAACCATTTTTATTCCCTTCTATAATTCCCAAAAGTCATCCCCTAAAAACAATCTTAACTTGAAGTTCCATAACGTTAATTGTAACTTTGCGACATGCTCAAACTGCGAAAATGTGAAATTAGGAAATAATATCAAATACTTAGGTGTAACTATAGACTGCCGTCTCAAATGGACTTACCATATAGAAAAAATTGTTAATAAACTGAGATACCTAAATTACATATTCAAACGCATGAGCAACATTGTCAATATAAGAACCATGAAACTTGTCTATAACGCATTGGTGCTTTCATCCATTTCCTATGGAATAATCGTGTGGGGAGGAACATACAATAACCATGTAAAACCATTAGAAATTGCACAGAAGTCCATCATTAAGGTAATGTACTAGAAGGCCAAGACGTATCCCACCAATCAGTTATTTCAGGAAACTGAAATTATGGAACTAAGGCAGATCTACTGTATCCAGTGTCTTAAATTTATATTTTCTCGTCCTAACAATTTTACTAAAAACACAAATCGTTCTAGCCAGAGACATACCACGTGCGTGTACACAGTGCCTCACTGCAAAACCAGATTGGCCCAAAGGCACATTAACCGTATTGCCCCAAAACTATTCAATTCCCTACCCAATTCAATCAATACTTGTCAAAATCTGAATGTGTATAAGAAAAATATTAAAAGCTAGGTAAAAAATAATTTGGAAGTGAGAAATTTTTTTCTTTAAATTGTATTATATGTTTTCTAAATTCCTAAAATATTCCATGTCTTTCTGTATTTTAGATTAATAAAAGGAAATATATGTGTATTATATGTACACATATTTATGAACGTGTGTATGTACTTATTGGGTGTATACATACGTTATTATATGTACATATCTTTAATTTTAAGAAATCTCACAATAATCTCCTGTAAAATCGATCATGTTGATCTCCAAAGACACTATGTATATATATTTTTAAATTCTATTTTAACCACCACTGTTTAATATCCACATAATATAATACCCACGCACAGGCTTCGCCTTTGTGGGATCTTTTTTGTTACTCTCTTATATTTTATGTTATTATGTTTGTACTTATTCCCATGTATCAAAAAATTTTGCTAATAAAAAAAAAAAAAATAAAAAAAAAAAAAAAAAATCACCAAATAAATCGTGTGTTCTCCCGACCAAAGTTAAACTTTAATTGAATTCAGCAAAGTTGTGGATATTCTACTTTAGTGATACTATCACAGTGAAACCAGTGCCCAAATAACTCGTCTAATTTCAAACACTGACAGTTCTAACTTCGACGCAAACTGCCGCTGTTGTTGTCAAAAATACAATCTACCTGCCATCGCGGAATCAAACCAAAACATAACCTGTGCAATAAAATTGTTTTTGCCTGCCTGCAGGCGCTACAGACTGTGCTATTGATTTTGCCTACCATCAGGCGCAACGTACAAAATAATAATCCATAAATAATAACCGTTTTTTTTTCCAAAAATATTAATAAATATAAAAGTGCAAAAAATAGGACATTACAATAAATCTTAAATGGCAGATCCCCGTGTACCCCCCCAGGGGCTAAAGATCCTTTTAAAAAATCTGGAACCACACCGAGGTCACCGATAATCCGGAGCCGTAGCAGTCCAGAACTAGTTAATCCCGCAAGACAAACCCGAGCCGAAAGCAGAAAAGTTGTGGATAAACAACAAAAGAAGGGAATTAAGACTAATAAACAAGCGTCAATCCCCACTATTTTTTTTTTTTTTTTTTTAAATAATCGACTACGGTTTACATATATATAGTTCCCGAGAGCACTTAGGCCATAGACCCATTGTACTATCTCCCATTTTACCTCATTCCTTTGACAGTAACCCAGTCCCTTTTATAAAGTTCACCAGGATTGTCATTCGAAATGAAGCTATATCTTCTGGTCCGACAATGTGTCTTCCCAGGTCTCATTTCCCCTCTTCACTCCTCCTTGGTTCACTAACTCCAACTCTACTCTTTCTACCACTACCGCAAATACATTCTCCTCTACTACAAGATCCTCACCAATAACACACGAGTCCAGTTCAGCGCTTCCATCTACCAACGAGGACAAAATTCCTCTTCTCAAAACTAAACGGATTCTGACTTCAGTTGAAATCCCCCAATACGCTTCTCCCCAGAAAACGAACCAGTCCGAGTCAGCCATGAATATTGTTCAAATTGCCACTCTGGCACTGAAAGCAGCCGAGCCTCTCAGAAATAACATAACCAAAGAAGTCCGTGACACAATAATCTCATCTCTACTGGAAATAATTGAGAAAGGAGCCACACTGGGAAAACAACTTCATGCTCTGGAAGTCGAATTACTGGAAACAAAGGTGCAGAATGCAGAAACTCAACTGAAGATGGAAGAAAGACACTGCAGGGAAATGTCAGCCTGCGCCAACGCTCAAAAAGAACCCGTACTCAGTTACGCCTCGGCAGTAGGGAATCGAGGAGACCGCACCAGACATGCCGTAATAGTATCTTCATCAGACCAAGAAGCAACATCAGAATCCATCACCACAACAATAAAGGATATTATCAAGCCAGCCGACCTCAGAGTGGGTGTCAGTGGAATGACAAAGGCCAAAAATAACAAGGTCATAATTACCTGCCCTAAAAAGACAGATGCCGAGAAGATCCTAACAGCAATTCCAGGGCTGACCAATGGTAACTTGGTTGCTCATGAGGGCAAACGTCTCAGACCTAATGTTATCTTGAAGGGGATCGAAAAAGAAACACAAGATTCCGAAATATTAGACATGATCTTGCAACAAAATGATACTATCTACGAAGCCACTGGAAATGATAAGGAAGCTATTAAAATTCTAAGATTCACAAACAACAGGAAAAACGATAGGCTACGAAATGTTATTCTGATCGTCAAAAAAGAAGTACATTCAGCTATGTTAAAACAAGAAAGAATAAACATAGGTTTCCAGTGAGTCCGAGTCGAAGACAGCTGCCCAATCATGCAGTGCTATAAATGCATGGGATATGGTCACTCCGCCGCGAGATGTACTGAATCAAAAGATCGTTGTCTACACTGTGCTGATGAACACAAATCATCTGACTGCACAAAAAAGGAACAAAAAGAAGAATTCCGCTGCTGGAACTGCTTTAAAATGGCCAAAGGCAAAATTGAGGCACCAAAACACAGATCAAACGATAGGGACTGCTCCTACCGTACCATAATGATGTCACGCACAATGGAGAGAGTTGATTATGGCTAACTCAACTGTAACTACAGCATCCGGGACCCAGGCCAGTATAAATGAATACAAATATGAGAAAATTGAAGACTATAAGCCAATAAAAAATAGCCTTCGAATAATGTATCTTAACGCGAGAAGTATCAGAAATAAAATTGACGAGATTGAAGAAACTTTAAAGAGCATCAAACCCACTGTATACGTACTTGCAATATCCGAAACCTGGTTGGAAGATGGTGAGGAGTGCTTCTTCAACATCGACGGCTACCAAAGTGCATTTGCGTCTCGCACCAATGAAAGAGGAGGAGGGGTGATTCTCTACACGCACCATTCACTAAATGCTACAACTATTGAAAAACATTGTAGTGAAAATTCTTTCTTAGGAATTAATATCCGTAATAGAAATTTTAAACCGTTAAATATTTATGTTATCTACAGAAAGCCTACCTCAAACATTAACGAATTCTTAATGTATCTTGAATCTATTTTAAATAACTGTAGAAATGATACCCTTATCTTTGGTGACTTCAACATTGACATTCTTCAAAAAAATAATACATCTCTTAAGTACATCAACACGCTAGACTCATACAACCGTTTCATATGTAACACATCCTATCCTACACGAGTAACAGATACCTCTACCTCTCTAATAGACCATATCATCTCAAACAGACAAAATATTTCCTCAACTACTGCAAATATAGATGCCTACCTAAGTGATCATAACATTTTGATATTAGATTACCAAAACAGCTTGAAACATCACACTAATAATAGAATACATTCTTTTTCAAACAACACCAAAACCGATAAAAACATGTTAAAAACATATTTAGAATCCCACAACTTTCCACACGAAACCACCAGTAATGCCAATGAAAACTATAATAATTTTAATGAATACATCAAAACAGCAATAAAATCATCCCAACATAAATCTGAGTTACGCATAGGAGACCAACGGAGGGGTAATACTCCATGGTTTGATGCAAAATTAAATGCACTTATCAAACAGCGCAACAATGCGTTTAACCTCTGGAAAAAAAATCAGCAAAGTGATATATTCACAGCACTGAGAAATAAAACAAGAAATCAAGTTACCAACTATAGAAGATATGCTAAAACCAAATACTACACGACTATATTTAAGGAAAACCTGCGTAATCCGCGACAGACATGGAAAATAATAAATGCAATTCTAACAAATAGCTCGACACCCCAGAAAGATGAAATTGAATGTCTTCTCATTAAGAATGAAGAAATAACATGCCCAACACAGATAGCTTCAACTTTTAACAACTTCTTTATATCAGTTGGGGAAAACTTAGCAGCTACAATTCGGCCCCTTAGGGTCAAAAAAACGTATCTCATTTTTCTCTACTTTACAGGAGAGCAAAAAAACATAGTTCTCAATCAATCAATGTTGTCTACTTTTAAACAAATGGAACATATTAATAATTTCTTCTCGTTTAGTTAAAGGGTGGTATTTTGTGCTTCTAAATCATCTTTTAAATATAAAATAGTAATTCATTTTCATATGTTTTTTTAAATTTAAGTGCAGCTATATCTCAGTTACGTTTCTTTGATCCTAACCAAAGTGAAAATTGCAATCACTGATCTCAAGTTACGAAAAACTTCCCTCGATATTTGACTTTTTTTACACCCGAAAATTTGTAAAGATGATTTTTAGGAATTAGGATAGTGGTGGAACAGTAATAAAAATATTTCAAGTCTAGAAATTTTTATTGAAAAACTTATTTAAAACAGAAAAACATATAAAATATTTAGGTAAGTAACTATTTTCCAACTGATACTATTGTCAAAAAAAAACTATATGCTACATAATATTGTAACTTGCTTAAAAAACTGGAATCTTGTACCTGACTAACTTACTAACTACCTAACTAACCATCACTCCGTTTCTCCGCAGGGGTAGGCAGAGAGGACGGACCGCCAAACAACTCAGTCTTAGCACACACTATTTGCTTCACTCACTTTACTTCAACCAACACCTCTTCCATAGGTCACTCCAAGGGGTTCGCTACGTTTGGTGATTTAGAAGGTGTGCCCTGGTTCATGGGGTGAGGTTTGTCTAGGTCAAGACCTAGAAAAACCTTAGGAGGCGGATGACCAGGAGACACTGAACCCCAGATTCCTACCCACCCATAAAACCCTTTTCCTTCCCAGAATTATCCTCTCCTTTATTTCCTAAAAAAAACCCTCCTCACAGCATCCTTAAAGATGAAATAGGACCTGAGGTAAATTATTTTCCCCAGGGCCTCCTGTGTGGAGCGCATGCAAAAAAATAAGTTCAACTCATGTTTTAGGAACTTAATAAATATGGTCAGGATCTTCATTGGAATGTGATTTTTAACTAGTTTACATCCATGCCATTTTTTTGTCTTTTTGTTTTTAATTAATTGTTTCCTCAAGTTAATGAAACTGAAGAAATACTCTTGTCCCATCTCAATAACATCATATTTGGATTTTCTGGAAGCTAATCTAACTGCTGGGTACCACCATGAAGGATCAAATATATTTATTTTCTTTGTAGAAGTTTTGATATATCAACAGGTATCACTCATCAGAATGAACTTCTTTCCATTAGCATTAGCTACCAAATACTTATACATACATGAAGCGATTTCATCTGAGCCACGACCAGCCACTCATTTATGTCACATGTAATTTCTAGCTTCATTGCTCCGAACATTAAAAAAAGTTTAATTATAAACTGCCAGGTGTCGTCTATAAAAAATTATCTTAGAACGTATTCTAAATTAAACTCGATGAAATTAACAGTGGATTCAGAAGCAAGGGTTTTAGATAGGATTTTACAATTCTGTACAGCAATTTTGCGTTGTCTGTGGCAATCATACTCATCCAAAAGAGATATTTTTCTTCCGTATTAGCATTTTCGTATTTAACACACGAGTCGCACATATCTTCGCGTGGTTGTTGGAACTATAGGTTACAGGTGTTAAATATGTTTCGGTTTAACCATGTTTTTTCAGGAACATAATTTGTATCCTTACACAATTCAACATTCATAGTGTACATTACGTATGTGTAATGTCAAATCGGCGACTAAATATTTAAATTAAGTGTTCGCCCTACAGTAATGTGACAGTACTGTTGGAAAAGACATAATGTGGTCCTTAATGATTTTTTTAGATTCTTCTGGTCTTTTATCTCCAGGTAAATGTTTTCCCTTTTTGTTTTGGAGAACTTTTCCATTTTCCAAGCTATTATTAATTATATTTCTAAAAAAGGTTTCAGTTATATCCAATGTAGTAAAAAAAAATTCTTGGCATTCTTGGATTCTCGAATCGCTCTTAAAGAAGAAGAACTCTTGACTTTTGGCATTGTGAATCCTGATTTTCTGATATTTTTATTTTGGTAGCAGTTGTAGTAATATCAATTTCGTTTTTGGGGATGCTATGTAGTCTTTTTAGGGGAAGGAAGGATAAGAAATTCTTAGAAGGAATAAGGTATAAGGGGTGGTTAGGAATTTGGGGGCCAGTGTGACGGACAAATGAATCAATCCTCTCCACTGCGATGCAAGAGAATGTTCCGAGAGAGTCCTGCTGGAGAGGTCAAAAGATCTCCCTCAGTCTCTCCCGACCCGGCCTGCCACGCTGTTGATGGCAGACACATCTGCCGCCAAGATCCGGACAAATCTGACCCCATAAACTCGGGTACCCCTGCTAAGTCACCAAACGTTATCCAATAAAGGATTCCCGGGGCGGCGGTACCCATACCCGCCTCTGAAATAAGATATTTTTGGCACTTGAAGAATCTTCCTTATTATTCAACAATGCCACTTCCATTATTCACTGAATCCGTGTTTTGTGTGTTTTTCTTTCCATATTCGATTTATATTGAGTCAAAACACCCAAAAAATAAGCAAACAAATATTCAAACCACTCGCTAAAATAAAAAATGCCGCAAACACAACTGCCAAATTGTAAATGAATGACGCGTAAGTGACATTTCAGTCAAACAGTTGCATAATCTATGCGGGTGAATCGAACGTAACTAACGATGCGTTTCTTTGACTCGCAAGCAAATATCTTTTTATTCAAGTTTAAAAAACGCAAGTAACGATACACTCTACTGACATTAACAATAAATGGTTTTCTGTAGATACGCAACGATGTAAATTTGTAACCGTTGAACCTATCGATACGTGTCTTTGTCACTTAACGTAATGTGTTATTTTGTGTCTAGTACCATCCGTAACTCAAAATCGATAAAAATTGAGATACGTTTCTTTGACTCTAAGGGGCCGAATTGCATCATATCCAAATGATTCTATCACTATAAACACGGATCAAAAAGCAAACCAGTCCTTATATATGGCCAAAACAAATAAAACAGAAGTTCTCAGTATCATCTCTCAACTAAAGTCTAATGCATCTCCAGGTTTAGATGGAATTACACCAGTGTATCTGAACTTTTGCAAAGATATATTAGCTGACCACCTTGTTTTTCTTATTAATCAATCCCTGGATAGTGGAATCTTCCCAGATCAACTAAAGATAGCAAAAATAATTCCGATTTACAAAGATGATTGCAAAAAAAATCCTTCTAATTATCGTCCTATATCCATCCCCTCTGTCGTCTCTAAAGTTTTTGAAAAGGTTATTAAGCTTAGGCTCACTAAATATCTCTTATCAAACAACTTACTCGCATCCCAACAGTATGGATTCAGAAACCAATCTAACACAAAATGTGCTGCCTTCGATTTTGTATACGCCCTCCAAAAGCATATAGACCAGGGTAAGCATGCTGCAGGCTTATTTATAGATTTAAAAAAGGCTTTCGATACGGTTGACCATGGGATACTACTAAAGAAGCTAGAACACCTAGGCATAGTAGGCACTCCCCTGAAGTTACTGTGTAGCTACCTCTCTAACCGACACTGTCAGACCTTTGTTGGAAAAGGGACAAGCAGCATGGGAACGATAAAATGTGGCGTGCCTCAGGGCTCCGTACTTGGACCATTACTATTTTTAATATATATAAATGATATTGCTAAATGGGGACTTAAGGGTACAATACAACTCTATGCAGATGACACAGTGATTCTTTATCACAATAATGATTTAAACGAACTTGAAAAGGAAATGGAAAGGGATATAGCTTGCCTGGCAAACTGGCTGCGATTAAACAAACTTAGCCTAAACATAAAAAAAACACATTACATACTGTTTGCAAATAAAAAAAATGTAAGTCTTAATATAAGTCTTGATAATAACCGCCTTGAAAGGGCTGATGTTACAAAATATCTTGGCCTTTTCATTGATTCACAACTCACATGGAATCACCAATTTAAACATGTTCTATCCAAAATTACTCCTATAACTGGTGATTTATATAGACTTCGCGGGTTACTTCCTCCCTCTCTATTAAAATCGATTTACCATGCTATGATTCACTCACATCTAATATATCTCGCCGGAATCTGGGGATTTGCTACAAAAAAAATGATTTCAGAAGTCCAAGTCGTCCAAAATAGAGCCCTGCGAAATATTTTCAGTTTACCTTGGGACACACATGTCAAAGACATCTACAGAAACACCCAAATACTTCCTTTTAATACCATTCCCACTTTTGAAATAACAAAAACTATATTACAAGTAATTCAACACTCGGCACATTCCAACACTACACTATATTACAATTGCGACGTACACCAACATAACACAAGAAATCACAACAAACTTCATATACCAAAAATCAAATCAACAAAATATGGACTAAGATCCCTAGAATACATAGCTCACACAAAATATAATCAACTACCCAACGAGATCAAATGTGGAAATCAATGTAAAAAGACCCAAACTAGCATGCTCAAACTTCATCTTATTAATGACTTTCTGAAATAATAATGTTGTGTATGTCCCCATCATATGTCCATTTAATACATACAGCTATATGTTTCATGTAATGCGTATCATTCCCGCATTGAGTTTATTAACTCCTGGGAGTACAATGCCTTATATAATATACTATATTCTGTATTGTATACTTTTGATAAATAAAAAAAAATAATAATAATAATAATTAACGTAAGTAATGTTGTTTTGGTACATAGTTTATTGTTCTAGGAATGTGTTTCGATCAATAAAATATACGATATCTCAAAATTAATTCACAAAACATTCAATTCACAATTCAAAATGGTGGTTTTTTAGGAAATTTCCGTATTTTTCCTGAAATTTGATAACCTTCCACAGGTTAAAAATATATTAAACCAAAATACCATACACAAGATTGAACCTCAAAATCATAAATTGTTAAATAGATTATGAGAATTCGTCATCGGTGCCATCTATACTGGATGAAAACAACTGCTGCAATATATATAACTAGACACATAAGTACTTACATGAGGAGGGAGATTGTCTATGTTGATAAAGCCACTGATAATCCAGCAGAGCAGTGTCAGCACTGAGAGACCAATCACAATGGGGACAAAATATCTGCAAGAGATGAGAGTAAATTAATTATTATTCTGGATGTTTCAATTTGCAGGGTTATATAGTATTGGCAGAGCGGCAAGTTCCTCGTCTCAGAACTCACCCGGCTATGCGGTCAGCCAGCTGCTGGACGGGCGCCTTGCTGACTTGCGCCTCCTCCACCAGGCGGCAGATCTGCGCCAGGGTTGCGCTCTCCCCCGTGTGCGTGGCCCTTACAAACAGTACGCCGCGCTGATTCACGCTGCCGCCTATCACGGCCGCCCCTGCAACAATCAGATTTATATGACATAACAGTTTTTAGGTAATGAGGTGTTATTAATTTCTGGAAAGTGGGTTCAAAAAGACTCCACGTTAAATGGATGGAATGGAAAAAGTTGTCTGAATATATTTGGAGCAAAATTTGTTATGGGGAGAAATTTTTTATAAAAAGTCACAAAGTATTTGTCTAAGTATATTTTGTGAAGAAAGAGTACATAATATGGGGATTATTGGAAAGAAAGCAGACAATATGAAAATCTGAGTAGCATGTTCAGAAGAATAGGATGAATGTGCAATAAGAACTTCACAATTAAGTTGTTAAATTGATGCTTTGTGTCCCTGGCCATTTGTGCGCCGGTACACACGGTAAAAATTTTCAATTATTTTTTTTTAAATGCGATTTTAACCCTTATGTACAAAGAAACTGTATGAAGGACAAGGTCAGAATCGCTTGCGTCCATTCTTGTTCTTGACGTAACAGGTACCCGAAATACTTCTAGCCACTCGGAATAATTTGTAATAAATTATCTATGGGATCTCGGCAACATTTTTTACTGCGATTTGAACTGTCAAACTCCGAGCGTGGTAACAAAAACATCGAAAAACCTATCAATTTATCAAATAAACACAAGTAATGTTGTTTTGATACATAGTTTATTGTTCAAGGAATGTGTTTCGGTAAATATAATACACGATAGCTCAAAATACATCCACAAAATATTACCTCAAAGTGATGCTTTCCCAGATTTCAGACGAAATACGGCAAGGCCATTAAGATGTTAATAATGTTAAATAACTTTTTTTGTGAAAGATGAAAGATTTGATTCAAAGTGATCCCACATTGCATTAATATTATAGTAAAAGTAATAATTTACCAATTTGTTTAGGAACCGGCATGCTCTCTCCCGTGATTAGAGATTCATCGCAGGTGCTCTGTCCCAGCACCACCCGTCCGTCCACCGGCACCTTGGCCCCCGGCACCACCTGCAATAGGCACATTGGATTACATCAAGAAAGGTTCACTTTGGTAGGACCAGTATCGTAAAGTTAATAAAAATCTACTCAAAGTCTCCAATATATGTCGTCCAGACAGTATTTGATTCAGTGCAAAGGAGGGAAGTTCGTCTGATTGACAATCCATTGTTAACAGACCGATTGCCATCTCAAATGCACAGACAGAATGTAAGCTTGGTGAATGAATTCCACAGGTATTTCGATGGAGCCAGCTCAAAAGAACTAGCAGCATTCACAGTTGATGTTGGCTTCATGAGTACGGGTCGTTTCTTCGATTTGTTTTTGTGAAGTCGGCTCTGGTCGGTATGTGGAAAGAGTTACCGGCATCTGTTTTTCCTCCTTCATAAAATTTAAGACCTGCATTAATAAATCCCTTCCTACAGCCTCTACCTTAACCTGCCTCACAACGCTGAACACCCGGTTGGCGATATAGTTCCCCTGTCTTTATACTATATACTATGCAGCCACCATTGAGAAGTGGTGAAGCAGTTGAAAGTCTGTAAAGTAATCACATAAAAGAGATTCATTTTTACCTTAATAACATCCCCCCTCTGCACCAGCTCTGCGGAGATGGTCTTCTCCCACTGGATACCCCCGTCCGGAGACAACTCCACCAGTACCGCCTCGGGGGGCTGCAGAGACAGCAGGCGGGAGAGGGCCTCTGACGTTTTACCCTGACAAAATAACAATACATTAAAATGCTGAAAGCCAGGAAAAAAACACCGACTATACATAGAAAGCATAATACGCCTGTTACATCCAGCAGACAGCCGGTTACTAAATGCCTTGCACATCGTGGCATGATGAGTGAAACCCCGTACCCCGTCCACTCACTGCCGCACCACTCAGCAAGTTATTAAAGCACGCAGACATCTGACAGTAATATTAAGCTTATCTCTGTACACTTTCGGATTGTTACAAACAGAAGTGCCACTATCTGTTATTTTCAAAGAGAACCGTTGAAGTTTTCATACATTGGTCAAATTCAAATCCTTCCACTCACTGCCGCACCACTCGGCAAGTTATTAACCTCTTACTTGCCAGAGACGCAAGGATGTGCGCGGTGAGTGCGCATGCGTGCGGAACAAATTTAAAAAAATATATTTTTTAATGCGATTTTGACCCTTCTGTTTACAGAATTTGTATGAAGGACAAAGTCAGAATCGCTTGCGCCAACATCATTGATGATATAGCCACAAGTTTCATTCACCTGGCGACACCAGAATATTTTTAAATGATTTATCTGTGGAATCGAAATGTCAAATTTGCCGCGATTTAAACTGTCAAAGTCCGATGCCTGATACTTGACAAAAACATTGTAAAACCAATCGATTTACCAAATTAACGCAAGTAATGTTGTTTTGATACATAGTTTATTGTACTAGGAATGTGTTTCGGTAAATAAAATATACGATAGCTCAAAATTAATCCACAAAACATTCAATTTGAAATTCAAAGTGATGCTTTGCATAATTTTCTTGTTTCAGGGCGGCCCGTGACGAGTTAAAGCACACAGACATCTGACAGTATTATTAAGCTTATCTCTGTACACTTTCGGATTGTTATAAACAGAAGTGGCACCATCTGTTATTTTCAAAGAGAACCGTTGAAGTTTTTATTCATTGGTCAAATTTAAATTCCTCATAACATTCATTAACCATTTTTATTACATACCCAGTTAGTGTAGAAATAATCTCTGGTCTAACTGGGGAGCTAGTCTTCTATATATTCCATAGTGACTTTGCTCCATCAAATGTCACAATTAAAATATTATAATATATTATAATAAAACAATTGTAAAGCTTTATTCCACTTAATTCTATTGACCGTAACCGGTTTCAGCTCATTAGAGCCATCTTCAGACTGGTTATCACCCCTACCACCCCTCTCCCATGTTATGTATATAAACCGTAGACTAAGAATTATTTGTACCAGTCTGAAGATAACTCTAACGAGCTGAAACCGGTTACAGTCAATAAAATTAAGTGGAATAAAGTTTTATATTTGTTTTATTATAATATACTAGCTTTTTCCCGCGGCTTCGCTCGCATGGTGTAAGGGGGGTTCCCACTCTGCCTCCTCCACCACCCTCTCACCGCCTTCCCTCCCCCCTCTTCCCCCTCCCCCCCCCATCTCTCCCTCCCTCCCGCTTTCCATACATTCAGCTTTCAAACCTCGCGTGCCACCAATAGCAACTTTTTTATACAAATTTCATAATGCCAGAGCTCACCGGAAGTTTTATAAAAACCTTTTCCTGACAATAACAAACACACAAAAAAAAGAATTATCCAATTTGGTGCAGTCGTTCGAAAGTTATGCGCTTAGCAACACATTCAGCGATTCATTTTTATATATAAGAAGATTATAATGGAATTCCACCACGAATTGTCAGTTTCAAAAATAGAAATATCAAAATATTATATTAAAGGTAGACATTTTATCGCTTGTCTGAATTCTTTAAAGAATCAGTTGCATATTTGAAAATGAAACTTAAATTCAATGTAAAATTTGAGTTCATTGAACCAGAGTTACGCAGGACGCACAGACAACAATTGTGAAAGTGGAGAGGAATAGAAAACATGTTAAATTCACATGAATGGTATAATGACGAAGGATTATACACGCACATTAAATTAGCCAAATTTACGAACCACGATAACCATTGCCCCAATTAACGGAATTTGGCTGTCCCTAATATAAATTGGCTGAAGTAAATACCTTAGCAATGTGCTCCAGCCACCGCCCAAGTGAGATGAAAACCAACAACATTGGAGGAGTGTCGAAGAATGTGTGCGGAGAACTTGTGTGCTGTTGGATCATTGCCGCCATTACAACGCACACCGAATAGACGTAACTGAGAAAACAAAAATAATTAAAATAAATATATTATGTCACATATGAATCAGTCATTTTACATATTTGTCCAATTTTTAGTAATTAATGCTCAGATAAGTTCAGATACGTTCGGATAAGTTCGGAAGTTTAACTTATGTAAGTGCTCACAGCGACCGATCACTTGTAAGTTTAATTCTGGTAAGATGGCTTCCTGTCAACAACGAATTGCTGCTGACATAATTAAACAATTTTGTTAATAAATATGAAAGGGCCCAAAGTATTCAAATGGAAGATGGCTGGAGAGAAAAAAAATTCAGCCACTTTCGTTCCATTAACAGCACTCGGTGGCTGCAGCTAAAAAAGGAGGAAGTGCAACATGACATAATACCGCAAAAATGAATCACAATTAAATAATTTAATTTACCTTATGGTTGTGGTCATACAGATTAGCACATCCATGTTAGTTGTTCGATGTTTAAGGGCCTTGTATGCTTGCACATAGAAATGCCAGCCACCAATTATCTGCAAAACAAAATAAAAACTTGGTTATCAAATAAATTCATGGAACAGTGGACTAAATATTGAATTAGTATTCATGCTGGTTGAGTTTTAGTCCCACAAGCAAGATCTACTCCCCCTGCAGAGCCAACTTGATAAATAGTAAAGGGCCCAATAATGTGCCTTGTGGTACACCAAAATCACTTGAAAGAGGTAGACTTAAAGAAGAGAAAAAACAGATGTGTATGTATATTATTTCTAAGTTTGCTGTCACCTACCTGCACAGGAGTGGCTAGAAGGAACATGATGAGGTTCTCCAATGACAGGCCGGGCAGCACGCAGCACATGTTATCGGTGTGGTCGTGGTCCGTATCGGCCATCATGCCCATGAAGTAGGCCATGGCGGCCATGCACGGCGCGCCAAACAACAGCGACACCAGGAAGGCGTTGCGCCATTTACGTATTTCAGCTCTGTAAGAACGAATAGGTTTAATAAAAAATATTGAATACTAAATAAAGAATGACAAAGATGAAAGAAACTGGACTAGTATAATAAAATGAAAAAGAGTAAGAGAGACGGACAAAAATGGAAATGGGATGACCAAAAGAATGCATTTTATGTAACAAGGATAAACATGAAACAAAAGGGAGACCAAAATTTAAAAGAATACAAAATTCGAATACTGAATATGGGTGGGTGGTTTTTTATGCGAGTGGTAAAACACTCGAGCTACGACCTCCCAAGGTAGGTAAATTTATACGAATTATAAATTCACCAATTTTGTTTTTTTTTTAAAGAACATAACAATAAGGGATAAACAATGAAGTTTAGATGGATTAATTGGCTTTGAACTGTATTACGCATTTTAAATGTTTCCATATTAATATTTCGAAGTAAGATATTAATTAAATTGAATGGCCAAATCGAAAACCGAACACCCGTTGGTTATAAAGATGGACAAAAAGGAAAAGAGAGACCAAATTTGACAAGAGTAACAGAGATTAATTATATAAATATGGAAAAGGTAAAATGAAATGAAATAAGTAAAAAGATGGAGGGAAAAAAATGAATGAAAAAATAAAAGGGAGTTCTTGACAAGAATAAAAAAAATGCACAAGAAAGGAATGGAACTCTTATCATCTAGACCCTTGGGGTCGATATCGGTTTCCTAGGGGTCGACATAAACGAAAACTGATTTTGGGGGTCGACGAGGTCTAAAAATCGACCCTTGCGCATGCCCGAAAAAAATATTCCCATGAAAACATGTTTGTCTGCGATTTTGACCCATCTATGTACAGACGTTGTATGAAGAACAGTGTCAGAATCGCTTGCGTCATTATATAACCATGCGGCGGGTAGCAATTTTATTCACCTTGCAACCCCAGGATATTTTTAAATAATTTTCTCTATGACATCGAACTGTCAAATTTTGCCGCGATTGTTATCTGTCAAGGTTGATGCGTGTTCCTCGACAAGGGGGGGGGCACTTTGCGCAACTTAAATGTGAATTCAAGTAAAGCCACTTGGGCGTTACGTAACGCCTAGGGGGGGGGGGGGGGGTGTACAGGAAAACGTTACGGCGCGTTACATGGGGGGGGGGGGGGTCAAGATCTCCAAAAATTGCGTTACGTAATACTTGAACGGTCCCTAAGGGGGTTGATTTTAAAAGTAGGTAATTTGGCCATGGGGGGTCTGGGGTAACAGTTCATTTTGGAAAAGGGGTCACTTGTCCAAAATAGTTTGGGAATCCCTGATCTAGACAATGAAAAACTTGAATTGACGATAATGAATCAAATGGAGTAGAATAAATACGAACAATGCACACAAAGAAAAAATACAAAAAGGGTGGCACAGAAAGATAAGAATGGCAAAAAGATGTACATATTGACTCACTTATGTTCTAAACAGTCTTTAGTTGATTTATCCTTATTGTTAATTACGTAAGTTTCAAAGCCCAAACTCTCCACCGCCTCCGATATGTCCCGTGGACCGGTCACCTCCCCATTGAATGTGAACTTCCCTCTGAAACAATACAACAAACACATTATATATTAGTCATTAGTTTAGTTCATTCATCACCAGTCAGTGGCCGGTTGACAAATGTGTCGGGTATCCTTCCAAGGCAAATACCACTTAATATGTTGAAAGCTGGAGTATGCTAGTGATGTACGGACTCTGCACCAAACCAAATATATAAATATGCTGCAACAAATCCAGAAAACATCCTTAATTATGTCTATATGTGGATGTATGGAACTTATACGAGGTTCATGCACCGTATGAACTTACTTCAACTAATAAATTTAGACTAGAAACCAGATTTTCTGCAAATCTTGCAAAACTTAGTTTTAATATAATTAATAACTCGATAGCACGTTCCTTTAGGAATGCTATGGCTTATAAGTGTTTGAAAACTTCAGCCGTAGTTGTCACCACGACTTGTTCAAGATACCACACAGCAGAACAGTATAGCGTAACAAGAGGAATGGTAATATTGAATGAAATTTCTAAAACAGTGGATATATTTAATTACTCTTTAACCCGTCTGCTTGTTTAGGAATAAATACATCCCAAAACATGTAATCGCGTTATACTTTCATAAGACCAAAAACGTCCCGAGCGACCTTACATTTTAAAAGCTATACATCTCTTTTCCTCTCATGCAAACATATGTATTTTTTTTAACCAAAAAGAAAACAAAATAATGCTTCTTATTGTCTTTGAAATATGAATTCAACACACAAGCATCACTTAAGCAAACCATAAGCATCGCTCAATCTAAGGAAGCCGGACTAGTGGATTAAGCTCGTCTCGGCAAAGGACTAGTTACAAAAAGTGTCAACAGAGTGGAAAAAATACTATAAAAACAATGGTCGATCAAATGTCACTATGACAATGCGCTCCTTTCAGTTCTGTTGTATTGCGTTTGTCAATTTTATTATCATTTTAATTAATATGGATAGAGAAGTTTTAAATGTAATAGATATTAAATCTAAGTTTCCTTAGTCTAAGATTGTGTGTATTAGTGCATATCTATACACTTCCAACAGTGTTGGAAGAAACTGACTTTTGCTTAGCTTACATCCATGCATCGTCTAGTCCATGATTGTGTCAACTCTGGCTATGTCACCTACACTTTGTACTTATCAGAATGTCACTACAGCAGAAGTTAACCTTTCCAGGTCACCAGGTAAAATTTTAAGATTACTAACTTTTGTGTTGTAAGTGCAACAGCCGCTGTTAAAACTCCCGGAATCTTCATCACTGTCGTCTCTATCTTGTTGACACACGAAGAGCAGGTCATGCCTTTAATCTGCAAATAAAATAAAAGTCATTAATTAACTAAAAATTTATTTATTTTACTTTTAATTATCGACTACAGCTATCATTAATATATATATAGCAATTGATGCTACATTTTCTGTACTACAAATTCCCATAACTTATACTACTTTTGGTCAACGAAGCTTCAGATACCTTGCAACAAGACTTTACAACATTCTTCCAATTAGTGTAAAAAAATGTGATTCACAAAAAAATTTAAAAAAAAACAAAAATTTGGATAAAAAATAATGATAGAGCATTTACCGGTGCACTCACCCAAATTCGAAATTAGTAATGAACCAATGCTGTTATTATTACCAATGTTATTGTTATTATTAATGCAAGCAATCTATTATGTGATTACATTCTAATATAAGTGTAGGTATGTCCACAGCATTATAAATTGATGTAAAATAACTGCCTCAACACAGGCTAGCCTAGTGAGGCAGGTTACGAGAAACCTAAATGTATAATTACAAATCTCTACTCTCTAAGTACTTACTGTTTATATGTATATTGTTTTTTGTTATTAACTTTTGTACTAATGTTACTTTTAAAATATTGTAAGATGTACTTTTTTCTTGTAGTTATAAATCTTCAAATTTTTGTTTAATAAAGATATATTATTATTATTTAAAATATAACTAAGTAACTAACTAATCATCACGCCTTTTCCCGCTGGGGTAGGCAGAGAGGACAGACTGCCAAACAACTCGATCTTGGCACACACTCCTTGCCTCAAATTCATACACCATGCTCTTCTATTACTCTGACTCTTGACATGGCCCGACTCAAGTCTCTGATTCACTTGGTCGTGCATGTCTTCCTCGGGCGTCCCCGACTTCTTTTACTTATCACATTTGCAAATATTCTCCTTACACTCCTTTCCTCGTTCATTCGCCCTACATGGCCAAACCATCTGAGCGTCCCTTTCTTAATATTACTCATTACGCTTACATCAGCCTTGCATTTTTTGGCGGTTTTACCACATGTACGCCTCAGAGATCTCATTTCTACAGCATTCAGTCTAATTTCATCGTTTCTCTGCCAGTTCCATGCTTCACTGCCATACATAAGGCTAGTTACCTCCACTCCATTATGAATGGCTAGCTTAGCTTCTTTGGACAGTTTTTTATTAGCGCCTACGGCATTCAGTCCTCCATTAATGGATTAATTACATTTACCCTCCTTTCAAAATCTCTATCAGCCTTCCCATCTCTCGTAAACATACTTCCCGAATATACAAACTCTTACACCTGCTCCAAGTATTCTTCATTCACAACTAGAGTCTGTCAATTAAGAGTAGAAAATATAAAAAATTGAACTACTAAATTTGTAGGCTGGCAACACCAATTTACCTGCCAAATATGCTTTCAAATCGCAATGACACTGAATGTATAAAACACTGTAAGTCACATTTAAAAAAACTTTTTTTGTTCTTAACTCGTTGAATGCCGGGAACAACACGGAAATTTCACGACCTTGAATTTGAATTGAATGTTTTGTGGATTAATTTTGAGCTATTGTATATTTTATTGACTGAAACACGTTCACAACACAATAAACTATCTACCAAAATAACATTATTTGCGTTAATTACGTAAATTGATAGGTTTTACGATGTTTTAGTCGAGTAAGACGCATAAATTATGACGCGGCAGAAATGACATTTCGTGTCCAGCGATTCTGACACTGTCCTTGAGAAATTTTGTACATAGAAAGGTCAAAATCGTAGATAAAGGAATTTTTCCCGCGCATGCGCAAGAACTGCGCACATTCCCGCGCTCCGGTAAATTATTAATATAAATTATTTCGAGTGACCAGGCGCATTGCGGTTTTCTCTATGGTAAAGGGCGATAATAGAGCAAGCGATTCTGACCGTGTTCTTCATACACTTTCTATATACATAAGGGTCAAAATCGCGTGTAAAGTCTCATGACACACCGGTAATACCATGGCACTCAAGCGGTTAAAGAAAAAAAATTAATTCGAAGAAGCACTGTTGTTAAGATATCTTATAAATTTGATTAAATGGTGTTTTATAAAGCGATTTGCTTTCATTTAATAGATCATAAATTTGAATTTAACAGTAGGTAAAAAGGAAGAATCACTAATGGTGAGTAGTTACACTACTTTTAGGAAGGAATGAGTTAAATATATTTAGATCTAAAATTATAGACATGATCTAAAACCCGGCCAACGCTGGGTACTTAAGCTAGTATTAAATAAATGTGAGCAATTTCCAACTGTGCTTTGTATTTTACTATAATATCGTTATTCCTCATTGTATTGTATTAACAAAAATTTTGAGATAATGAGGAAAGAAATAAAGGTTTTGATGGGGTAATCTTAGTATTGATGCATAGGAGGCTTCCTTAGATTGACTATCAATGTGCCAATTACGGTTAAATGCCAACTCAGAACCACCTCAGGAATGTCATTAAAAGCTATTAACAAAAAAACATACCAATAATACTTATTTGACTTTAAGCCTTCGAATTATTTTTATCTTTTTTGTAGGTAATGTTGTTTGACTGCTATTGATATGTGGATGGCGGTGTGAACTTACCCCCAGTATGAGTGCCTGCTGGGCAGCCCCCGTATCTCGAAGCACCTCGGTGGGGAAGCCCAGCTCGGAGATGGCCCGGGCCACATCGCCTGGGGACACCTTGGCAGGGTGGTAGCGCACCTCGGCTCGGGCAGCTAGTAGAGCTACAGCCACTGAGCTCACACCTGAAAAAATACAAGAAGTTGAATTTAACACTTAGGTTTATAGGTTAAAGATTTAAATTGTAACACAAAGCAGGGAAGTCAGCCAGACGCACAAATATGTCCATTCTGGAAGAGCTAGGCATCCACAATGGCATCTTTGGTGTAACCCTAAGTGACCAGCTCAGGTATGGGGGCTCCATCGAAGCCAGAGTAAAGTTAGCCTCCCAGAAACTGGGCGTACTGTATAGGGCCCGCAGATTCTTTAATAGTGCACAACTGCTAACCCTGTACAAACCGCAAGTGCGCCCCACGGTTGAATTTGGCAGCCACCTCTGGTCTGGAGCTCCAAAATACCTGAAAAATACCCTCGACTCAAAATGGGCGGTCCCTTTGATAGATTCTCCCATCTTAACAGACGGATTGAAATCTTTAGAGCACAGGCGTCGGTCGGGTGGGAATGCTATCCTTGTTCTACCGGTATTACAATGGAAGATGTTCTGAGGAACTAGCATCATTGATCCCTTCGGCACCGGTGCATAGTCGGGAAACACGCCAAACGCGTGCCCAACATTTGTACACGGTTGACATTTGTCACATGAGAACGGGTCGTTTTTTCGAATCGTTCTTGTGTTCAACAGCTCGGCTGTGGAATGATTTGCCGGCCTCTGTGTTTCCTCCTTCCTACAACATGGGTCTCTTCAAGACCAATGTTCATTCCTTCCTCTCCTCAAAAAGACCCTCCACACAGCATCCCAGATGACATAGGCCCTGAGGGAAATTATTTTCCTCAGGGCCTCCTGTGTGGAGTTAATGTAAAAAAAAAAACATCTACAACATATTTTAAAATACTTTAGACACATTGCTCACCAAACTGAGGACTTCAACTTGGATAAACACATGGTCACTGGCAAAGTGGAAGGCAGAAGAAGCAGAGGAAAGTCACCAATGCGCTGGAATGACCAAGTATCACTGGCATCTGGTACGTCGTTGTTCGCAGCTCTCGTAGAACTGCGAGGAGTGAAGGAGCCCTTGTCCACCATGGAAATTGGAGTAGGGGGTCACGATTCTCAGCAATGAGGATCCGACTTAAGAAGAAATGTAAATGGCTGCTGTCAAGGAAATAAGATGAAGGGAGATGATTAGCTTTGCATACTAGCGACGTACCATTGATCTTGTTGCAGTGCTTCTCGATGGCGGCCACGCAGGAGGCGCAGGTCATGCCCTTGACGTGCAGTGCGCAAGATGCCATGGCCTCGTTGTCCTCCTCAGCAGCGGCCAGGGGGGCCGGCGCACCATTTGCTACGCGAACTAGAGGGGTTTCTGAAACACAAATATTTTTGTTTAATCTTCCAATCATACCAGACGGCCGGCGTGGTCTAGCGGTAAGACTCTTGACTCGCAATCTGAAGGTCGCAGGATCGAATCCCAGCGTGGTAAAATAAATTTTATTGGAATGATTTGTGTTACCTTCACAATTAATTAATTTAAAATAATGTATAATATATTTGCGGCATGTTCCAGAGTGGAAAATACTCTCAGTATCGCCCTGGTGTAAGACCACCATTCAAAATTAAAAAATTGCTTGAAAAGGCTTTAGCCATGTTTGGTGACCAGATCTGAATAGCCAGGTACTTCCTCACCTTCCTCTTCCCCAACTCTTCCCCTCCTCACTACCTTCAGCCTCACTACATATCCCAATTGGGGATGCCATAGTCTCACTGGCTTCAGAAGGGAGCAGCTGGGACTCTTGTGAGATATTCGTATAAAAAAACACATAAAGATAGCAGTCAATAAAAACATGCCTTATTAAAAATGAAGATAATATGACCGAATCGGATAGGGACCATTAGCTCAGTTGACAGAGTTGCACCCCGGCAAGGCGAAGGTCCTGGGTTCGAGTCCCAGATGAGAATGTATCTTTTCCTGATTTTTCAGTTTTCAGATATTCAATTGAATTTCGGTAATATTGTCTTCATTTTACAAATAGGAGTTTTTTGTATTCACACAGCTTTGGACTTGTATCATATCCTGAGGAACTCTCATAATGCCATCTCCCTCGTACCTCTCCTTTCCTTGGCGGAGTCTTATCTACTATTGGAAAGAAAGAAGAGGACTTCAAGATATTTTATTTTTTTATATGAATACCACACAAGAATCCCGTCCCCATCTCCTTCTCCCTTTTTTTTTACATTAACTCCACACAGGAGGCCCTGAGGAAAATAATTTCCCTCAGGGCCTATGTCATCTGGGATGCTGTGTGGAGGGTATTTTTGAGGAGAGGAAGGAATGAACATCGGTCTTGAAGAAACCCATGTTGTAGAAAGGAGGAAACACAGAGGCCGGCAAATCATTCCACAGCCGAGCCGTTGAACACAAGAACGAGTCGAAGAAACGACCCGTTCTCATGTGACAAATGTCAACAGTGTACAAATGTTGGGCACGCGTTTGGCGTGTTTCCCGACTATGCACCGGTGCCAAAGGGATCAATGACGCTAGTTCCTCGGAGCATCTTCCATTGTAATACCGACAGAACAAGGAGAGCATTCCCACCCGACGCCTGTGCTCTAAAGATTGCAATCCGTCTGTTAAGATGGGAGAATCTATTAAACGGACCGCCTGTTTCTGCACAGAGTCGAGGGCATTTTTATTATTTTGGAGGTCCAGACCAGAGATGGCTGACAGATTGGCCGTGAGGCGCACTTGTGATCTGTACAAGGTTAGCAGTTGCGTACTATTAAACCCTTCCCGCTACCTTCAGCCTCACAACATACCTCAATTGGGGATGCCATAATCTCACTGGCTGCAGACGGGAGCAGATTCTTGTGCGGTATTCACATAATTTTTTTTTATAAAGTCTCATAAATAAAAACCTACCTTGAGTATCATCGTGGTTTATTATACTGGTATCGAATCCGACGTCGTATATCCAGGAGGATATCTCGGCTGCATTGGTTTTGCTGCCATCGTAGTCCACAGTGGCCTTCTTGTCCGCCAGGCTCACAGTAATGGCCGCTATGCCGGGCTTGCCTCTGATTGTGTCTGCAAATATAAACAGTTTAAGAGGGTTAACTGTGTTGCATAATCTTTCCGGCTATATTGGGTGAAGCTTTAGATTTGGTCATTGCACTGAGTGCAATTCCAGATAGAATACGTCCAGTATGCCGCCGTAGACATATTTGGGAAAAAACAACTCTAGAGCAGTGGCGGTCCATCCCTCCCAAAATAACAAGATGACAGTAAAACACAATATTGTGAAATATTATGCTAATCAAAAGAACTGGTATTATTCTAATGTATTTGAAATGCACCGCGAGATAGCAGGCAGCGGCAAGCAGTGACACTAACATCTTAAATGGAAGTGTAGAAAATGACAGCGAGTTCATTCACATAAATTATTTTTTATAATGGTATCACTACGTACATGACGCGCCCGGCGGCATCGACCGGCATGAAAAATCATTCGCTTTCTTGTGCTCTGTTTAGCCGCTCACTGGCATTCTCGCCATATTTCTAAATTCCTTCTGATACATCTTGTCTTGTCGTGTTCGAGTATTCAATTTGTAAATCCTTATTTAATAAACTTAAAGTCTGTGATCTTAACCTGTTTTTATTATATTACTTGCCGACACACCTTGGCTAGCATTACCCATTGGTAAATTGGTAAGTATGAATTGGCAGAAGCTTTCTTTCCCACGCACTAGGATTGGCTGGGTCAATTTTTCAAATGACCCAGTATCATGTCTTCTGTATCTTTACGCACCATACAATAAACGAGATGGCACTATGCCGCCTAGAAAAAATGCTTTCAGATTTTGAAGACAGTTTGGGTCTGCCGTGAGTAGTGATGTATAAATTCCCGGGAATTTATTTTTGGGGAATATTCCCGGGAATATTCCCCTGGACGGGGAATATTGGGAATTTTGATTTTAACAACATAATACCTCAAAAAGAATAATATTTATTAACTAAAATATAAAAAAATACACACATATGGTACATATTAGCAGTATAGATCCATAAAAAGTCAAATCTATTCCAATATATATGGGAATAGGATCCAAGAGAAAAAAAAAAAAAGCACCAATCAAAATTATTTTACATTGAGTAGTATCTCTATTGTATGTACAGTATTAGTAGCCTATACACTTTACGCTATTACCTATTAGTGTACGGTAGGCTACATAGCCACAAAAAAATCGTAAAACTGTAAAAATGACACAACTTCACAGATCGTTACTGTTCATCTGATGATAC
This sequence comes from Limnephilus marmoratus, assembly GCA_917880885.1. Taxonomy (NCBI): domain Eukaryota; kingdom Metazoa; phylum Arthropoda; class Insecta; order Trichoptera; family Limnephilidae; genus Limnephilus; species Limnephilus marmoratus. The sequence goes on along the minus strand of OU862932.1, from coordinate 22,058,836 downwards.
TGATTGGACACTATCAACTTCGCTTCCACTTTCATCTTCATATTCTTCTTCTTCTTCATCCGACCCGGACGAAGTTGTTGCCGATTCAGGATTATCTACGTTTTCCTCTTCCTCGGCACAGTCAATTGGATGTTTGCGTTTGCGAGTACCAGATAAGTTTGAAACGTTATGATGCGAAACAGACGCAATCTGCTCATCCGTGGAAGAAAGGGTTTTCTTGGAAGCAGCTTGAGAGCCACTTTCAGAGGAAAGAAGTTTCCAATTTTCCAAATTTTTCCAATTTGCCACAAATGTTATTTTCCCTGCTCTTTGAGTTGTTAGACGATTCCTCCGTTTTGTATGGATGCGACAAAACGTGCTAAAAGATCTCTCCGTGGCTGCGGAAGTAATGGGAGCTGTCAATATTCTTATGGCAACCTGTGACAAATCTGAACATCCGCACATCCCCTTCCACCAGGTCACTGGCGTGATTTTATCGACACACTTCCATAGGAATGCCTTGCTCCATGATTCTTCCTTAGCCCTATAATTGGCTAAATCAACAAGAACATTTGCACTATCAACAGTCTCCATATGACTTGCTACTTGGTCAATGAATTCAAGTGCTTCAAGTTGCTGAGCGTGGCTTAGCAGATGTCCTTGGGAACCAGGATCTAGTAGGGCAGCAGCCAGATGTATTGGAGCAATAGCAAATTCTTTGCGCTGCGTCGCCTTTTCTAATATTTGCTTCTCTTCGGCATTTGACAGTAGAGATGCTGGAAGAGTTTTACTTAGACTGCTGTCAATATCCTCAAAAGCATACAATGCTTTGTGGGTTAGTGGTTCGTCCCCCTCTAGCTTTGTAATCCAGGAAACAATCGGTCGCAGAACATCGGCTAATGATGTCACTCTTGTCCAGAAAACATCATCGTCTAACAGGCTGTTCTTCATATCACGAGGTAAAGATGAGGCAGCTTCGTTTACTGCAAAAGTTTGCAGGCTTACTTTACATTTCATCATGCTGTCAAGGCAATTTAAATAACTGCCCCAGCGTGTTTTGACAGGAAGATGTAATTCAATTTCTTTGCTGTAATTATTTCAGTTAGTAATGCGCTCAGTATTTGTGATTGACGGATGGTCTTAACGATACTAACAACCCTTTGAATGAATACGTTTGCTGATTTGGTTGAAAGAATGTCATTCACCAATAGGTGCATTGTATGAGCTATGCACCCAAGGGGTACAATGTGCGGATATTCACTTTGTAAAAGCTTGCACGCTTTCTTCATATTGGCCGCATTGTCTCCAATCACAACTAAAAATTTATTGGGGCCAAACTTTTCCAAAATCTTTTTCATTTCCTGGCACAAATACTCGGATGTGTGTCGATTGTCTTTTGTATTGACAAAGTCAACGAAAATAGGTTTAGGAGTGTTCACCACAAAGTTCAGTATTCCTTCATTTCTTAAATTGCTCCACCCATCACACTGAGGAGCCAAGTTTCTTGAGTCGGCTATTATGACACTGGTATTCGCTTGCACACAGTTATATTCCTTGTCTAAGTATAAGGTTGAAACGGCTTCCCTAGTTGGCAGCTTGTTCGAAGGACGAAGACGGCTGAAGTATTCCTTCCACAGGGGGTGCTCGACCATGCTAAGTGGTGCTCCGCTGACGTAAATGGCTCGGCACAGATTTTGATTTAAAACTTCCTAAAAAGATACAAAAGTGAGTTCAGTTACTTTTTTAATGAACAACACACAAAATAAATAAATTGAAGGTACTGCAGAAAGAAACATACCTGTTCGTCGACTTCCATATGATCCATAAACGAACGAAGGCCAGTTGATTTTAAACTTGAAGCTCTGCTTGGTGTCGAGTTTAATTCTGTCGAACTTTCAGCTAGAGGCGCACTTTCAGATAGTTTTGCAGGCCTACTAACCATCATGCTCCTAATATCAGTTTCAGAATCTCCTGCCAACAGCCTTTTCACTTCAACAGGACACTTCACACAACTTTGTACAGGGTGGCGCAGATGGATCGGGTGGTTTTAAAATACTCGTCAAACTGTCAATTTTAAAGGTATTGGATTGAAATAAAGTGCAAAACGTGTAGTTACAATGGAAGTTTATTGACAAAAAATTTGTAAAGTTAGTTTTTAAAAATTACATCCATCAAATGCCCTCCTTCTCGAGCGACGCATTCTTGGAGTCGGGAGAATCTTCTGGAGAATCTTCTGGAGAATCAGGAGAATCTTCTGAAATCGGGAGAATCTTCTGGACCACCATGATTTTATAGGGGTGGAATTTCAGTTCTTTGTTAAGAATCCTTTGAAGGCTCCGACGTGATATTCCAAGAGCTTGAGCACGATGTCTCGTTGATCGACGTGGGCTCGTAATGACATCGCGTCTCACACGCTCCACGTTCTCAGGCGTTCTTATTGTTCGAGGTCTAGACGTCCATTTTGGAGCACATGAACCAGTAGTGCGGAAATTATGCACCCAACTCAATATTGTGTCTCGCTTAGGAACACTACCGCGAGGTGGGATGTTGAAACGCCGGCGAAAGGCACGCGTCACAGCAACAATTGACTCGTTATTGCGTATAAACTCTTCCACTGCGAAAACACGATGCTCAACGGACCACGTAGCCATCGCGACTGACTGCCAGTCTGCAACTGAAACTTCCCGTCCCCCCCATCACAGCACGAAGACCGCCAAACACCTGGCTCCCTTACTCCAGACGTACAGTCCACTTCAAAACCACCCGATCACTCTGCGCCACCCTGTATATGTTTCGCCATTTTTGTAGCATTTTTTATTTTGTAGACAAAATTGCAATATTTGCACGATCCACCAGCTCCAGTACTACTAAAATATTTCCAAACATTGCTCCTGTCCCTGCCCATATTATAGTAATTTTTAGATTATTAATCTCAAAACTCGTGCACACAACCTTTCAGCAGCTACACAATGTGAGCAGAGAGACCAGGATCCAGTATGTTATATAGCAAATCTAAGGGAGTTCCCATCCAGGAAACCCAAAGGGATACCCCTTAAGGGAAGTCCCTAAACATGGGAACTCTCAGGGAATCCCTACATGGGATACCCTAAGGCCCCCATGTCTAAGGGAGTTCCCTTAACCCAAAGGGACTTCCCTTAAGGGAAGTCCCTAAACATGGGACCCTGAGGAAATCCCTACATGGGATACCCTGGTCTGCAGGGACTTCTCTAAGGGGGGTGGGGGGGGCATAAGTGGTAGGGAAATCCCTACATCAAGGGATGTCCCCTTAGATAACTGCCAACTCTCAATAAAGCATCCAAGAGAAGTGTAGAAACCATTTTATTAAAAATTAAATAAATTCCCCGTTTTCGGGAATTTATTTCAGGTCGGGGAATATTCCCCGGGGAATATTCCCGGGTCTACATCACTAGCCGTGAGAGAGAGAAAGCATAATGAATATTATCTGAAAGAAATGGATTGATAAACGTAGGTTGATTTTGCATATTGTTGGCTTGTGGCATGATATAATTTACTATATTACATGTAATTTGACTCTTAAACTCGTGAGGTTTAAATGAATAATAAATTAATATTATCGTATTTAATTTGATATTGTATCTTAATATGATTTTTTTTTTAAATGACCTTCCACTTCTGACTTGTGTAAGGGAGGTCTTGTCTCTCACACAGACTACAAGATAGGGCCCCGATCTGTCCATAGGTAGCTGCTATATCCGGTGTTGTGGGTCTGCTCATCCAGTGGGTGTTTGGTTTCGAATTTGCTCCTCCCCCCGCTCCCCACATCAACTTTCCAAAATGAAAACGAAAATAGAAAACGAAGATGGTCACAGCTAAACATCTTCGTCTTCGATTTCCCTGGCAACCTGTCCGGTACAACTTGTTTATTGCGATTTTTTTCTTTAGCCAACATTTTGGGCAGCGTTACAGTGCCCATCGTTTTAGGGCCCACCGTTTAGAGCAGATGATGATGACGACTTAGGGCAGATGATTAGGATGATGTTTATGGCAGGTGATTAGGACTGCAACCCTGTCGAAAATGTTGGCTATAGATGGAGGAACCGCAACACTGCATAATACCCCAAAAATAAATCACGATAATCCTTTCGGCCCTGAAAATTTCAAATGAAAAACTTGCTTGTTTATGCGAGTTTATTCAAATAAAGGCGGTAAGTAAATAAAAATACAGTGGGAATATTGTTTGCACCTCATTCGTAGTACGAGCTACAAGTCATAGATGGCTCTAGTGCAGGTAGATCTAAGAGGTTATAGAATCATCCAACAGATGTCGGTAGTATATAAGTTTGCCCCTTCATGTTCAGAACCGAGGTGAGCTAGTTTCTAGCATCAGAGTGGTTTTTTTAATGCATTGAAGCTCGAGTGGTTATAAAACATCTACAGTCTAGTTTAGTCGAAAGTCTTGTGTGGTACCACATCAAAACTAATCAAGCCAGGGTTGTCAAATCTTACCTTGGATATTCCTGACGCAGGATTGGCACGTCATGCCCTCCACAGCGATCTGACACCTCAGAGGGCCTCTGCCGGTGTCCAGGGCTGCCACAAAGCCCATGTCCTCTATGGCGGCCACCACGTCCCCCACATTGGTCAGGGAGGGCTCTAGCAAGACATAGCCGGCGTTCTCTGACAGTTCCACCTGAAAAAATAGAAGATGTACCATCAAATATGTTTTCGTTTTCTCACTTTTTTAAATCCTTGAGTAATTTAATCGCTTTTGGGCTCACATGGGTCTCACAGAAATCGTTGTTCGTTTTTTTTTTCGTTCGTTTTCTCCCTTGCTTTCATGATGATGAATATGATCTAAACGGTATCAGAAGGAGAAAAAAACCTGGCTTTATATTTGAATCTAGAAGTTAACCAAAGAAAAATTAAAACATGCAACTTCATGAAACCAAAGTTTACGACCCCAATTTGAGAAAAAATTATGAAACCTAGTGAATTATTATTAATAATTTTTTTATGAAATGACAAAAAAGTTGTTTTTATTTTTTCCATTATCGGTCATTTTTGTTAGAAAAAACGTAAGGTGACTTTTATTTTTAAAACTTTTTTTGTTTGCATTATATATAAAATGTAATAATGTGTATATTTTATGTACCTACCTGTCTCAATTAAAAAAAAAGTAAATGTCAAAACAACCCGTTGACGTTAACGGGACTTAATTTAAAAATGTAAAAAAACTGTAGATAAATAATAAATAATTAAAAAATATATATATCTACTAACGAAAAAAACCGTTGTTTCGAAACACGTGATAATTTTAATTAAATAAAGGGTGTACGCAAAAAAAAAAAAAAATTTAAAATTAATTGGAACATTTGAAAGTGATTTTCATCACCTTTCAAGAACAGTTTTTGCCCTTCGGATATATTCAGAAATATTAAACTTATTTGGATTTTATTACAAAGCAGAAATTTTCTGACCTTTTGACAGAACATGTCTGAGGCCTGACGGGTTAACATAAAAAAAAGCAATCCAATGATCGCGTTTTATGAATGATACACATGAAAATTAAAAATATACTAACGATTAAGGGGTCTAGCATGCAGAAATTGATAACTCAACAATATTGGATCTTTACTTCCGACGATTTCATATCGATATCCCGAGTATGGTTACGCTATCATCAGCCAAACTGATATTGATACGAAGTAAATAAGAAATTGTTAAACGATGGCAACACTTGGCAGATCTATCTGGATTGACATTCTTAAACGACAAACGGCTGTGTAAAAATACAAATAAATTGACAATATCGAATTGAAATACTAACTGTAATACGCATTAGAAGTCCACATGCAATTTTTTGCACTAAAAAAGGAGTTAATTAGTTAATGAGGTCTTTAGTCATAACTTGTAATAATTGAACAATTTGCATTTCTTCAACTTGATTGGATTCAATTGATCACGCACATCACTTCTTTCAATTCTAAGAGCTTCGTTAATTCAATGTTCATTCATTAATAAGCCAGTAATTTTTCGCAATGAATGACATTATTCAAAAAGTTATGTATACTGACAGCTTAACTGACACCTTGGAGGCCGCGCTAAGAGCGGCGGCTTCTGTCTACCTACTGTCGGAATCGTATGCTGACCATGCTCGCAAAGATCACCAACTGACCATAGATGACAAATTTAGTTAGTATCGTATTGATATAGGGTTTTATCCATAGACATCCGAATTCAATAGACCAGAATATACGGATGAGGGGTAAAACCAAACTATGGGAGGGGAAGAGGGGAAAGATGACTGTGATTCGTTAAAAAATCAATCTGACAGTATATAGGCATCTCGCATTATAATATCACTATTTAGTTCTTAAAAGCAAAATCTGCTTTGAATGAATAGACCTTTTTACATGGGAGCGCGAATTGCTTGTCACGTTAATAACATATTTGTGATGGCCAAATGCTCGCCCCGAAAAGGTTCGCCCCTATTCACATAGCAATATTTTGTTGTCGTATTTATTTAAGACACTTTTACAAATGTTTCATAATTTACTTACTACCCCTGTAACCAGTAACGAGCTCACTGGTTACAGGAGAAACGCCCACATTCGCTATGTTCTAGGTAGGCGTATAGCACAAGCTCTCATATATTGCCGTGTTATTTGGTAAAATGTATAGATGTTAGCTCTACGCTGGTCAGGGCAAGAATGATGACGTCACATTTTTTTGATTCAAGCGAGGCTTTCGTAAGCCCAGCTGGCTCCAAGGCGGAGCTATAGCCGGCTCCATGGGGAGGGGGACATAATACGTTTTTATCACTTAGGGCAGGTCCAGATATATTCATATGTCCGTGTATTTTATCGATCGACCGTGATAGATACTCTGGGAAGTTGTTCGGATGAAATAATGTTCTGCAAAGTAAAAGATTGGTAAGGCACATGAATCTGTAAGGCCTTCCGTACATGGAGATACTTACAAGCTATATGACTGTACCACTACTACAAGTAGCTTACCAATATGCTACTCTTTAATGCTGATTTCCATACACGGTGCTACCCCAAATATACTGAACTTGATCATTACATGCAGCCAAGGAATTAATACGATGTCAAGTGACTCTAGCGAAGAAGACATTAATATAGTGTATAATATTGTTTCTCTTTATCTTTATAAGCATAAAAAACAATCTCAAAGAAGATTTTGCGTTCACTCATACAACGAAACGCAGGTTTGTTCACAAATTATCATCCGTATCCAGACTGGAGAGATTAATGAAAATGCAAATCCAAGAGTGCTTACCGCCTGCCAGCCGACGTTCCTTATGCTAGCTGTTAATGTAAGTGGCACCATCTTATGGCATTATTAGCTACTTGCTTTAATTCGGTTCTATTAAGATAGTAGCTTGTCACAAACTTCACGTTCGCAGATGGTTTAGTATGATACGGCATCAGAGTTGTACTCGGAGTCGGATTCTTAAATTTCAATCAAGTGGAATGATCCGACGCTTTGCAGGGAACCCGCTTGCACAGCGCGGGTGTAAACTGTGCGCCTTAAAGTTTAAGTTTGGAAATACAGAATTCAATACTTTGTTTGTGTGAAAGCACTATGAAAATATACATGATTTTACTTCAATGGCAAGCCAGAGTATTAATAATGTCAGATAGTAGGGCATTCGTCTCCGCCAAAGAACTACTTAACCTTTCAGCGGTCGTGCACGATCTGTGAGTCCGCAGCGAACTTATTTTGCTGATTATGCGCTAACTATAAATAATAGACAATTGCGCTTCCGTGGGGGGGGGGGGGGTGAGGTACGTCCCCTCAGCACCACAGTGACATTCATCACAAACGCAAATGTTCTTTTGTTTATATTTGCGGTCTCAGATTCTGCGTGCGACTGGTTGTGTACTTGAAATAAATATCTCTTGAATAATATCGAGAGCTTGGTGAGTATTTCATGATATTTGTATCATATTATTTAGAACTTAGTTTTATTTTACGTAAATATGTTACACGCAAATAAGCAGTTTTAAAATTTTATCTCATTTCGTTATTATGTTGATTTATAGCATTGTTTCGTGTCAGATGTCTAAAAAATTGAGATTTCAGACTTAAACTATTACATACAAATTAAAAAGTGATTACCAATTAATGTTTTTATTTTTATTTTATTGATTATTTATATAGATAAAAGACTTCTATATATACAATATCATATCAATAATATGCTAGATACAATATCATGAAATATTCAGTTGTCTTCTAAAACTAGATGCCTAAAGTTGCGAAATCACCTGCGCGTGACTGCTTATGTTCGGCGCAAGGGTGTGACTACTAGAAGGTTAAGAAAGATGTCAAAATGAATTTTTGTTTCTAACCTCAATTAATGCCTTCCCGCTAGATCTTTTCTTATGTATTCTAGTAAATTATAGTTATATAAACATGGATATTTTCCAACATTAAGAACAAATTTAACATTCAAATCATGATTGGTGACGTAAGCAGAGTGCAACTGACATGAAACCAATAATTTATTTATTTTTATTTTTTATTTTAACTTTTATGAGTAAAACCTCAAATTGTAATATTTAAATAAATGAAGACAATATAAGCGAAACTCAATCAAAAATCTGGAAACAGAAAAACATATTGACACCTCTGGGACTCGAACCCAGGACCTCTTGCTTTCCGGGCAAACGCGCTAACCACTGCGCTAACCACGCTTAGTGCGTTTGCCCGGAAAGCAAGAGGTCCTGGGTTCGAGTCCCAGAGGTGTCAATATGTTTTTCTGATTTTTCTGTTTCCAGATTTTCGATTGAGTTTCGCTTATATTGTCTTCATTTATTTAAATATTCCAATAATTTATTTATTTATTAACGGTATAAATATACCATAAATACATATTACATGTCACAAAATATTTGTTGTAGGTACTTAAGAAATAATTTAAAAAAAGAGTTATAAATTAATTGTGGCATTTGATTAAGAAATGACACAAAGAGCTACAATTACATTCAATACTATAGTATAAATAAAATTAATATTGATTGAAAATATATGACAGAATAGCCTTCTTGTACCTAGCTTCAGTGCAGTTAAATAGATCCGCCACATCTGCGTATCTATTACTAACTTTATGTAATCTAGGTAAAAGCGAGTGTTTCGTGTACTCAGTCCTGTTGTTGTTACATTTAAACAGGATTTTAGATCGAGTAGTTCTCGTGGGAATATGAAATTCGATGAGCTTAGTTAAATCAGGACTGTCTATTCTACCATTTACAATTTTGAACATAAATATTAAGTCGGATATAATTCTTCGATCTGAGAGTTTTAATATATTTAATTCTTTCATTCATCATCATCATCATCTGTGGCTCTACAACCCAGGTCGGGTCTTGGCCTCCAGCAGAGCCTGCCTCCATGACTGTCGGTGTTGTGCTGCGTTGCGCCAGTTTCGGATGCCGATGGTGCTTGCATCCTTCACCACTCCATCCAGCCATCGAAGCTTTGGTCTTCCAACTCTTCTCCGACCCCCAGGTGCACCATCCATAATTCGCTTTGGAATATCTCCTTCGCTCATTCTCTGGATATGTCCAGCCCACCTGAGTCTTCCAGTTTTGATTTCCTTGGAGATATTAGGGTCCTCGTAAAGATCGTATAGCTCCTGGTTGTATCTGATACGCCATTCTCCATTATCACAGACTGGGCCGTAAAACCTTCGACCTTCCTTTCAAAACTTTCTAGGGCTCCTTCATCACCCTTACTGATTGTCCAGCATTCCGAACCATACATAAGAACAGGTCGTATAAGGGTCTTGTAAAGCAGGACTTTAGTTCTTCTGGTAAGGTGGCGAGATTTCATATGCTTCTGTAGCCCAAAGTAGTATCGATTTGCAGCTACTATTCTTCTTTTGATTTCGCTGGATACATTGTTGTCATTTGTCACCATAGTACCGAGATATACAAACTCGTTGACAGTTTCAAATGTATAATTCTTTCATTAAGTAATTATAATTTATGTTTTCAATGGGAATACCGAGTTTTAAATTTATATGTCTTAGGAATTTGTGTTGAATTTTTTCGATTGTATCTGAATGTAATTTAAAATGGGGGGACCAGATCGAGGAGTTATATTCGACTTGACTACGTACTAAAGATGTATACAAATCTGAACACAAGAAATATAGTACGGTGGGTACTCACAAACTGCGCATATGCTATGCGCACGAAACTCGGGTCGCTTGTAAGTATCTACATGAACGAATGGGTTAAGGATAAAAAGCACAGCTTACCCTGACGGAGACAACGCCTGCGATGTTGGATACACCAGACTGGATGGAGTTGACGCATGACTGGCATGTCATGCCATTGATGATGATACGGTGTGATACGGCCGCTTCATTTTGGACGGATCTGAAGCAAAGCAAGCAACAAATACGTTAATAAAATTATTTTATTAGGTCCTTACATATGAAATTGGCATTTTGTCGTACTGGAAACTTTGATCTCAAATATCTTCTCTTTGGTTAGGAATTCCAAATTCAAATTTATACAGCTATTTACTCATGTATTAGGAAAATAATTTCCCTCAGGGCCTATGTTATCTTTGGGGATGCTGTGTGGAAGGTTTTTTTTAAGGAAAGGAAGGAGAGGAGGGTTCTGGGAAGGAAAAGGGTTTAAGGGGTGGGTAGGAATCTGGGGTTCAGTGTGTCTTGGTCATCCGCCTCCAAGACCTAGACAAACCTCACCCCATGAACCCGGGCACTCCTGCTAAATCATCAAACGTAGCGAACCACTTGGGTGACCCTAAAATAAAATGTTCCTATTAACCGTGTCCTAATTTTCCGCTCATTTACCGCTATTTCTTATAAACAAACATGACTAATGTCTTTCACCCGCGTGATACTGACAGTATCTCCTACTACAGGACGACCTCTGTGGTCGAGGCTCTAGATTAGTAATCCGAAGGTCACGGATTCAAATCCTGGCGTGCACAAATGCATTTTATTTGATTAATTTGTGTTAATTCTCAATTAATTCATTGAAAAATAATGTAGAGTATATTTGCGGCAGGTTCCAGAGTGGAAGAAACTCTCAGTATCACCTTGGTATAAGACCACCATTAAGAATTGAAACGATGTTTGAAATGGCTTTAGCCATGTGTGGTGACCAGATCTGAATAGCAAGGTATCTGCCACCTTCCTCTTCCCCGTAACCTTCCCCTCCACACTACCTTCAGCCTCACAACATACCACAATAATCGGAGATGCCATAGTCTCACTCGCTCTACACGGGAGCAGTTGGGACTCTTGTGCGGTATTCACATAAAAAAATATGGGAATAATTATTTATGCAATACTGTTATTAAAACAACAAAAAATTAACTGATAAAATTTTACAATTCATAACTATATTACATATTGTTATATTACATTGTACTTTCAAGGTAACCCATCAAGTTCCATCAGCCATTCATAAATCTGCACGAATAACCCTTCAAGGTTGGAGTAAACATTATTTTATTTTATTAGTTATTTTTACATAGGGGGTAATTAATTTGATTTCATGACAGTTGACTCCAGCATACTTATATACAATATACAGTCGGATTAACTAAATATCCCCGAAGGGGTATGCAGAGACGATGTACCACCGAATAACAAAAGTATTATATTTTCATTCAATTTTTTTTGTTTTTTTACACGAAGGGAAGGGGAGAGGGGGGATGGAGGGCGGAGCGGGGGAGGGGGGAGGTGGAGGAGGCTGAGTGGGAACCCCCCTTACACCATGCGAGCGAAGCCGCGGGAAAAAGCTAGTTTTCTATATTTTTAAGGTTCAACGGAAGGTTAAAAGTATGTTTTTCAAAGATAGAGAATTTTGAGAATGCTTAGGGTTTAATATCCCGCCTCTCCTTTGTTTGCTGAAATATTTATGGATTCTGTGGATTCTGTGGACTTTCCTTATTATCTAATGTTTTTGTTTGGATTAGATCAGTGGTTCACAACCTTTTTCTAACCAGGGACCATTTCGTTTATTTTTTCGACAGGGACCACAAGGTAGGTAGGTAGGTCCCGACCAAGTTTCACCCCCAAGACCACAATTCTCTAGCCCCCCTCGCCCCCCCCCCCCAGGACGGACCATTTTTTTTTATGAAATGAGGGGGGAGTGACACCACGTTAGGGAACGTACCCATAATACGTGACCTGTTCGAGGGGGGTCTCCAAAATACCACGCTTGGTACAAATGAGCGGCGGCGGCGGCCTTAGGTTTTTGGTCATTGGGAGGGGGGTTAAAAATTGCAAAAAGTTGGTCACGTAGTACGGGTACGTTCCCTTATCCTCCCATGCTAGGCTAGGCCAATACTTATAATCAGTGCCGTGGGCTAGCATGGGTGGCACCCGGCAGCATATTTCCAATTCCTACCGCGTTACAGTCGCGCTACCGACTGAAACGCGGTAGGGATTGTAAAAACGCCACCCGGCACGGATAGCATAACGGGACGGGCGTAATTGGATAGGATAGGACGGATTCTAGCAGAATATTTACCATAATGGAGGGGGTAAAACGGGGTAGGATGGGGTGGGGCGAAACGGAATACCATAGTGGCCACTGACCACAAGGTACAATAATGATAAACTGAATATTGTCAGTATTTTTTTAATTCGGACAGGGACCTCCCGCGCGCTGGCTCGCTTATTAACCGGCGGACTATCGCTAGCCTCTTGCGGACCACTGGTTGGGAAACCCTGGATTAGATAGTTAAAAATATCTTCGTTATTTGGTCAGGTATCAACAGATAATTAAAGAAATTTCTTACATTCATTAATAACCTTCATCTGACTTTTAAATTAACATAAGAACAATAATAACAGCTTAAACTTTTTTTTCAAAAGTATTTTGATTTTTAAACAAGCCCTTTAGCGGCCCAGTACCATTTGGTTGGGGACCACTGATTTAATGGATAACCAACACCTCTTTCATAGGTCACCCCAAGCGGATCGCTACGTTTGGTGACTTAACAGAGGTGCCCGGGTTCATGGGGTGAGATTTGTATAGGTCTTGGCGGTGGATGCGATTGCTCACCTTCCGTGGGGGGCCGAATCAAAAGAGACTGGTCGAGGAGGTCTTTCGACCTCTCCAGCCAGAATCCCTCGACCTTGCGATTCGTATGTCCAGCACTCCTGGATACACTGACCTCCAGATTCCTACCCACCTCTCACATCTATTTCTTTCCCAGAACTTCCTCTTCTTCCTTTCCTTAAAAAAATACCCTCCACACAGCATCCCCTAAGATGACATAGGCTCTGAGGGAAATTAATTTCCTTTTAAGTACTTCCGTGTCCCACATTTCTGTATATTAGGTCCTTACATATGAAATTGGCGTTTCGCCTTACTGGCAACTTTGATCACAAATATCTTCTCTTTGGTTAGGAATTCCAAATTCAAATTTATACAGCTATTTACTCATGTATTTGCAGTGGCGTAGCGTGGGTATCGGCCGCCCGGGGCGGAGAAAAATTTTGCCGCCCCCCCCCCCCCCCTAACTTGTACAGGTACTTTTTCCGCAGATTTTCAAGCGCTGACCGGGGAGGGGGGTAGATGTCCTATTTTTTTATGCCGATTTTTATAATCCTATGTGCCGAGTACTCTTCCAATAAAATCATGCTTATAAATTCTACTACAAATTTATATATAACTGCTCTCAGAAATCGAGAATGGTATGCCTGTAATAGAATTTCGCATCTTCATCATGCATACGTATGGAATGCAACTCGGTTCACGATGAATTGGCAACTTATTGATATATTGATAACACAAAACTGGTTTAAATTAAAATAAATATGCGGTTTATCAAAACTACACTCAGAACATAAAAATGGTTTTTCTTTGATTCTAGCCGCACTTATATTCTGAACACAAAACTGGTTTTAATTACATCTGTATGTGGTGAATTAAAGCTACACTCAGAACATGAAAATGGTTTTTCTTTAATTCTGTCGGCAATTACATTCTGAACATAAAACTGGTTTTAATTAAATCTGTATGCGGTGAATTAAAACGACACTCAAAACATGAAAAGGGGTTTTCTTTGATTCTGCCGGCACTTACATTCTGAACACAAAACTGGTTTTAATTAAATCTGTTTGTGGTGAATTAAACCTACACTCAGAACATCGGGGTGGAGGAAAATTTCGCCGCCCCCTTATTTGGGTACTTCAAGCGGTGGGGGGGGGGGGGGGGGGTTGTATATGGAAATCCTATATTTTTTATTACGACCTATTTATACACAAGCCGGATTTTTTTAATAATCACATTTGACGAGTATTCTTTCAATGAAAATCATGTATTTAAATTCTACTCAAAAGTTGTTTGATTGATACTGCCTTAGAGTCCCCAAACAATAGTTACATACGCAACAATCAATTTTTCAGAATTTTACAGCATTATGTAATTCAAATGTAAAGCTTCGATGAATCTGCAACTCGTTATTTAATTTATCGTTGTATTCTGAACACAAAACCAGTTTGAATGCGGTGAATTAAAACTACACTCAGAACATGAAAATGTTTTTTTTTGATTCTGGCAGCACATACAGAGTCTGCAACTAGAATTTAATAACTGAACTTCGAATAAGATAATGTTTTCCTTTGAATTGTGTCTGCAGATGAATTCTCAAATGGAAGTTTACATCATGAAAACTGGTTTAACCCTTCGAATAATAAGAAAAAAAATCTATAAACTTTTGCCTGTCAATGTTTCAGCACAAAATTTCCGGTTCTTCCCATGCAATGTTCCTTTTTATTAAAACAAACTGTTCTAAAATCTGTAAAAGTAATTTTTTCGACGTGCTTATTAGAACATTATTGTTTCTAAACATTAAAATATTCACATTGGAAATGTGAATTGGCTCAAAAATACACGCCTGCGAATATTCTAATTAAAGTACCTAAAATAGAATAAACTTAAAATTTTAAATACAGATTCCTTTTCTTAAAAAAATGTTATAAAATTGTATCTTAACTTTTTATCGCAATAACAAATTTATTTAAAATTAAATGTGCGGGACATAATTTCACAATTTTATTTTCAAATTAAATGTGTGGGATAATTTGCGTCTCCTGTGATTAGACGGGTCAAATTAAATTTGTATTTGCCGAATTAAAACTACACTCAGAAAATGAAAATGGTTTCTCTTTGATTCTGGCAGCACATACATAATCTACAACTAGAATTTTATAACTGCACTTCGAATAAAATAATGGTCTCTTTCGAAATGTATCAGCAGATGAATACACAACTGAAATTCAGTCGTTAATACATTCTGAACACAATTCTGATTTTAAGAGTGAATCTATTTGCGAGTCTATCAGCTTTAATTAGCTTTAATTAGTATTACTCACATAATATGCGTACGTTTTTCCTACGAATTTCGAAATTTGCAGCTTAAAAAAACAAAGTTATTGATATTTTTAATGAATTAAAAAAAAGAGTTGGATTCGTAAACGAAAGGATCGTAGAACATGTTCAAATAATGATTTGAAATGGCCGCCCCACCGCCCCCCCGCGCTACGCCACTGTGTATTTGTGTTTCGAAAATTATAATTAATTTTTTTTTTCCTTAATTTTTTTTTCTTTGCGTCACTTAGTTTACAAAATGGAAAACTTAAAGTATCGCGTTATTTACGAGTACGAGTTCCACCGTGGCACCAGTGCTGCAGAAATGGTTCGAAGGATTAATGATGTGTATGGCGATGGTGCCGCGAAAGAAAACACAGTGCGTTTTTGGTTCCAACGTTTTCGTTCTGGAAATTTCGACCTGCAGAACAAACCTCGTGGACGGCCGGAGACCAAAGTTGATAATGAAGAATTGAAGGCTATTGTGGAAGCGGATCCATCGCAAACCACGTCCGAGTTAGCTGCAGGCTGCGGTGTTAGTGATAAAACTGTTTTAATCCACTTGAAGCAAATTGGGAAGGTGAAAAAGCTTGAAAGGTGGGTACCTCACGAATTGAGTGAAGCAAATCAACAAACGCGCGTTAGAACGCTAGACCACACACTGCACAACAGACAGCTACCAAATTAGAGGAGCTTCAATTGGGATGTCTAAGACATTCACCGTACTCTCCGGACCTTGCCCCAACAGATTACCATTTTTTTCGAAATTTGGATAACTTCTTGCAAGGGAAAAAATTCAACTTCGATGGGGCAGTCCAAACCGCCTTCAAAGATTTTATTGATTCCCGTCCGAATGGTTTTTTTAGTATAGGGATCGATGAACTACCTATGAGATGGCAAAAGTGCATAGATAGCAATGGTACATACTTTGATTAAATAAATATATTATATTTAAAAAAAAATCGACTTTATGTTCCTCCCATACAAAACGCCAATTTCATATGTAGGGACCTAATATTTACTGAAATAAAATAACACTTTATACTAGAATCGAAACTGGGTAGTAAAACTAGTGATTATTTTTTTAAATGTCCTTCAGGCATTTAGGGTTAACATAATCGATTAGACGTTATCTGAAAAAAAAAACATATACAACAATGCGCAAATACATAAGCAATAATAATACATACACCAAATTGTCGAAACGTTTCCAGGCCATGTTGCAGCAAATCACTTTCACTTTTTACGCAGATAACTAACAAACTGCTTCAAGCTATGGATTAATTTAAAATAATGTATAACTCGACCATTTTCACTTGCTCTCACTAACTAGGCAGTTAGTTTTTTGCGCTATAAAATAGGAAATTGATCATTACGTGGACGCACTTTGAAGAAACGGGTTTTGCGTAAGTTATAATCAATGATGTAAATATTTTACAGAATCGATTCAGAGAGCGCAATTTAGCGACATTTCTATTTTCATTACAAGTGCATAATATATTTTTTATATCTAGCTTCGAAATGTATACAGGTTGGTGTGACTCCAGTTACTAATATCTACAGCCTGTATGTCGGACGAATATCTACAGCTCATATGTTGAACTAATATCTACGAACTTCACAGTGTTGACTATAATATCTACAGAGCTAACGTGGGACGAATATCTATGACGGTCCCAGTGTTGACTAATATCTACAGAGCGTAGGTTGGACTAATCAGCTAAATATATCCAATGGTCCGATATTAGGGATTTTTACATGCATACTTACATAAATATTTTTTTTTAAATTGCATACGCAATATTACGTTATTCCAATATGCTATACATAATTGCAAATCCAACCTCTGCCAGTGCTGTAGATATTCGTTAACACTTTGGTTCTCATAGATATTAGTCAGCAGTTTGAGCTGTAGATATTCGTCAACACTTTGGTTCCCATAGATATTAGTCAACAGTTTGAGCTGTAGATATTCGTGAACACTTTGTTTCTCATAGATATTAGTTCGATTTTTTCAGTTTTTGGAATTCCTGTAGATATTAGTAGACGCCTCCGGTGGTGTAACGGCGCCGCATTTTTTTTACATGAGCTCCACACAGGAGGCGCTGAGGAAAATAATTTACCTTTCATCTTCGGAGATGCTGTGTGGAGGGTTTTTTTAAGGAAAGGAAGGAGAGGGGAGTTCTGGGAAGGAAAAGGGCTAGAAAGGGGTGGGTAGGAATCTGGGATTCAGTGTGTTCTGGTCATCCGCCTCCAAGACCTAGACAAACCTCACCCCGCGAACCCGGGCACCCCTGCTAATCACCAAACGTAGCGAACCACTTGGGGTGATCTATGGCAGAGGTGTTGGTTATCCAATAAAGGTTCCCGGGGCGGCGGTACCCATTTCTGTCTCCCAAAAAGAAGAAGATGGAGAGATATGTAATTACGAATGTCAGAGGAGCGCGCTAATCTTTAAAGCGATAAAATCGGTGCGAAATTGCGAAAATGTAAAATAAAGCAAAAATCTCGTGGGTCGTAAGTATCATTTAAAGAAACATTGTGAATTTTTTCACAACTATCACTTGTAAAATAAGTGAAAAAAACGTGTTTATAATAATTAAATGTTGTATTAATTATACAATACTAGCTGAAGGCCCGGTGTTGCCCGGGTTTTACGACTTAAGGGTACGAACAAAAACAAAGCGGGTTTCGGTTTTCAGATTAACGGCGTTCAGTGCCCTGTTCCACCGGCGGCAGTTGACGCCGAGATGTGGACAAACAGAACGCGGATAAAACTTGTGCTACCTGCGCGGTAGCTTGACAGCAGCTGACAGTTTTTACGAAATGTCGAATTCGTAGACGACGATTATTTACTCTTGGAGAATCCTTTCTTGAAATTAAGGAATAAAACAATGGTATTTGGTAATTGGTATCTTTAAAATATGAAAAAAAAAACTTCAGGAGAACGTGATAATATGTTAAGTACGTGCCTGAAAGGAATTCACTTGTGACATTTGAGGTTATTTCAAAATTTTATCTTGTTGATTTCATTCCATCACTTGTCAACAATATTTCTGGTGCTAAGGAATATATTTCTTTTATCCCAGATTGGCGATTGATTGAAAACAGCGGCAATTAACAGGTCGCTCATTTTGATATCAGATTCTGACCGGCGTCACCGGCGAGCAGGAATTAAGAATTCATTCCGGTAAAGCTTATCGGCGCCGCCTCGCGCGGACACAAATCTGAACCTGCCTTCACTATATTCGGTCTGGTACGTTGACATACAAACATTCTTGTCAGCACGCCTGAGCCAGTCGGCCGCCCATGCGCCGATTAATCAGAAAACCGAAACCCGCTTTGTTTTTGCTCGTACACTAACGCAGAGTTTTTTCGAAATCAGATGTAGACAGATGTTTTCCTTTTTTTTGAACGTCAAGTATGCAAAATTTAATCAAGAAGAATCAAAATTCTGGGAAAATTTTTCTCACATTGCTCTTCACTGCTAACGAAATACGCTAAAACTATTGGAGTAACAATTCGTTTAACTTAATTAGTATAAGATACAACTAGCGATGTGCCAGATCGTTAAAAATGTATATCCGCGGATACGGATCTTTATTTTCTTATTCAATCGGTGTCGGCGCGCGAGACCTTGAAACGATAGTTGACGTTACGCTCGCCGCATTCGGTAAAATATTTGATTTTAAGAAATAAAAATACTCTGAATGGAATTAAATAGTTTTTTCATTCTACCTAATCATCTTTATATAGCATTTCATCCTATCAATTGAAAATTAATAAGGTAAAAAGTAACGGATACGGATCTTTCTTCTCCCTCGGATATCCGCGGATACGGATACGGATATCCGGAACAATACTAGATACAACTATTTACAATCGTAGAGATGGAAAAGAAGCATAAAATAGGTTATTAGGTTGGGTTATTTAAATAAATTACTGAAGGCAAACGCCACTTCGTAGTAACAAAATCCAACACAGCGGAAAAAGGGAAATTTAGAACTTTGATTGAAAAAGTAACTTTAATACATATTTGACAATCTCCCCCGACGTCTATATATAGTTGTTTTGTAGTAATTAAATTGAAACCAATTGTTCTTTAAATTATTTGTGCGTATAAAGTAAGCGGAGTAAGAAAACTCTACCAAACTCTGCTGGGAGTGAAAAGGAGAGCGGTGTTTTTCAAAATATTATGAAGACAGTGTCATTCCTCCTGTTTTGATAGTCACGTGTGCGAAATTTCATCAGTCTCGGAATAAAACTGTAGTTTTGTTTAAAAAACAAACCCACACCAGAACAATATTCATGTAACTAGCTGGTACCCGGCATGCGTCGCTATGCCATTTATTAAAAAAATTTCTCCCTGCGTGTCCTTTCCCATTCGTTCCGTTCCCATTCCTCTCTCGCATCCCCTTCCCCTCTCACGTTTCCACTCCGCATCCTTCACCTTCCCTCTCCCCACTCCACTCCCCCCCTTACCCCGTCCCGCGAACCCCCCTACCGAACCACCACTACCCGAGTTCCCCTCCCCCCTCCCGCATTCCATACATTCAGTTTTCAAACAGCTCGCGTGCCACCTTTTGAAATTTTTAATACAAATTTCATAATGCCAGAGCTCACCAGTAGTATTATACAAACCTTGTCCTGACAATAACAAATACAAAAAAAAATAATTATCCAATTTGGTGCAGTCGTTCGGAAGTTATGCGCGAACATACATTTCGGCGATTTATATTTTATTTATATAAATATAGAAGATTACACGGTGTCCGTAAACTCGTAGTACTAGCCAGAAACTGGTTTCCATCTACATAACATTTGGAGTCGATTTTGTGGTATAATTTTTTTGATTTGAGTTTTCGTTTTCGAGTAAATCGAAAGATGGAATTTTTTAGGTAAACCTAATTTTTTTTTCTTAAAATTCAAATTTTAAGCTGTTTAAGGTGATGCACTACTAAGAAATGCAAAATTATGTGATTTTGGTTTGATAATATTTTAGATGCTTTAATTAAGGTGACCGGCCTATTCAGAATGAAATCACCTCAGAACCTCCTTTGAAAAGTCATTAAAAGTGATGTAAAAAAATATAAATAGGTTACGGTAGGTTAGGGGGGGGGGGGGGGCATGGGCAATTTTAAAATTATTTTTTTCATAGCTTTTAATGACTTTCCAAAGAGATGTTGAGTTGACGTCATTCGGAGCTGGCATACTGCGAGTATATTTGCCTTTGAAATAATCCAGAATTTTTTTAATTATTCTTTTTATAATCCCAAAAAAAATAAAGTATCAGGCCAATAAAAACTGTTTAAAAGTTCTAAATATCCTACTAGCGAACCCCTTTTTGGTTGTATAATGTGGAAAATTAAATTCTTTAAAACACACATTTAAATATTGGTGCCCAAGCGACGAAAAATAAAATAAAACATGTTTTTTGGCGATGTTTTTTCGTGAATAATTCAAAACAGGCGGCGGTGTAAAGCGGGAATTTAAACCTTATTGCCATCTGCATAAAGAGTGTTATTGTTAGCGGCCTGATCTCGAATTTTACACCTCGCGACGTGGTGCACCACCTCAATTTCGTTTAAAACTCGTCGAAGAGTGGACCTGGCTACAAAAGTTAGTTTAACCTTTTAGTTGCCGAAAAAATGGTAAAAGTAAAAAAATAAATACAAGTGTGTAGTTCACACTCGGTAGAAGTGAAACATTTAGAAAACTAAAGTAGACAAGAGTGGGGAGGTTACGAAGCGCCACAAAAAGAGGAGATCGGTAGGCTACGAAAAGCACCGCACTCGAATTCCAGTGCACCTTTTCCGATACATTTCGTCACCTCATTAGTATTTGTGTTTTCTTCTTCGGAGTCGCTAGACATCGCTTTCTTTTGTGTTTTCTTTGCCTGTTCATTTTGGAGTGGATTGAAAGATTGGATGTTGATTTTAGAAAAAAAAAATTTTTTCGGATTTCGTAGGATTTGATCTTCGGTCGGTTAAATGTCAGCAAAGATTCGTCAGGCGCTTTATACTACTACACCAAAGGAGACTTGCGTGGGACTGTGGATTTATCGTATTATATTGGAACCGAGTACCCATGAATTAAATAAATATTTTATTGCTATCTCATTCTCTCGCAGGTTAAAGCCTACAGATGTTTCCGTTTCATCGAGGTTCAAATCACAACGGTGCTAAAGAAGTTTTCACGTCAAAAAATGTTCCGATAAAAAAAAGGTTTTTGAGTTCTCTAAGTGATGTAACGAGTTTACCGCTGGAACCTTGAGTTTCCGGACACCGTGTATTTATCCTCTCTGTTGTGATTAATTAATACCGAACGACGGAGTTCATAACGTAATGGCATTTTCCAGAATATTTAATTGCTTTGAAAGAAACGAATTGTATAAAACAATGATTCATGATCTGAATTACCACAACACAGTATTGTAATAATTAACAATAACATGGAATGCACGCCACGAGTTATGAAAACACTGTTATTGCACGGACATGGCACGATCAAGGAGAATAACCGGGTCTCGTATCAATATGATTCCATGACAATTGAGCCCCCGGCATACTTATATACGATACTAGCTGACCTAACGCGTTGCTGTGGCTAACAAAACAACGCCATCTGCTGGATACCCAACCTTAATTAACCACGATAAATAAACTCACACCGCCATCTGTTAATTTACATATAATGCTGTCTCTCTTTCTTACACACTAAATGTCAACAGTCGAAAATGAAACAAATGGTGAACGTATGTCTGCACCCCTCTAAAGGAAAAATAGAATAATTATAATAAATCTTCCTCACACGTATAAAGAAAATAAAACACCGTTCCGGTAAGTAAGTGGAAATGTAAGAAAATCACGCAAAATATAAATCCGTACACAACGCCATCTCTAATACTGACAAAAACAAAACATGGACATCGATAATTGCTTCATTGTGTAATTTTTAATATAATATACATATATTTTAATTTATTTATTTATTTATTTACGGACAAATAGTCCAATTAACAATATAACAATAACACGAATAGAAAAAAAAAGAGATACAATGAAAGGAGATTACATATAGATGAAGAGCATTGACTAAATACATATAATATAAAAGTACATAGAGAAGATAACTACAAGTAGCTTGAAGATGGATTTAAAAAGACTTCAAAAAACCACATTGCGTAACGACTGCCGAAAGTCATTTAGGCTTACACCAAAAAATTCAATGCTTTGATTTGCGTTGACAAGTCTCGACATTCTGGATAAAGGAGAATGATATCCACAATTAGTAGAATGTTGATTGAGGAACAGCAATTCATTATTTCGGAGTCTACGGGAAGGAATGTTGAACTGGATGAGTTGTAACGAAGCAGGTGTTTAAGTAATACTGTTGATAATTTTGAAAATGCATATTAGATCAGAGTCCTTTCTACGTTTTTCTAAAGAGGAAATGTTTAAAGTTTGTTCAATTTCATCATATGAGTATTCTCCTCTTTCAAGTCCTAACCTCCAAGCAATTCCTCGTAGGAAGCGATGTTGTACAGATTCGATGTAACAAATGTGGACAGCATAAAAAGGAGACCAAATGACACTAGCATATTCAAGGTGAGGGCGGACCAGCGAACAGTAAAGAGTTTTAAGTGTATTTATATGTTTAAAGTCAGAGGTAATTCTATGAATGAAGCCGAGTAGTTTGAGTGATTTGTTTACGATGTTATTAATATGATCCCGGAAAGAAAGTTTACAATCCAGAGTGACCCCAAGGTCCTTGATAGATGTGACAGTAGAGAGACAAACATTATTTAGTTTATAATCAAACTGAATAGGTTTTTTGGTTCTATAAAAGGACAAAATTCATATAAGTTAACACAACAGTTATTGATTCTGAGGCAGTACGAAGTTTTCCGGGTCAGTTAGTTTATAATATGAATAGAAGAAGTCGGTTAATACCTACTTATACAAGAAGTTTTTAAAGAGGATATACCGTCGAATAACAAAAGAATTAAACTTTTTTTTTTCATTCAAATGCATCAAGGATGAAACCACTTGTCTAAAATACGAGGGAGGGTTTTTAAGTTCGCGGAATGGGGGGTAAGGAGTGGAAATAAAAATCCAAAATTATTTTTCCTTTTTAATATATTCACCTGCTACCCTAATACATTTTTTTGATATTTCAATCAACGTATGTATACCCTAAAAAAAAAAGATTTGTCTTTGTCTAAAAAATACGCCAAAATTACATCCTTCACTTCTTCATAATTTGAAAACTTTTTCCCACGAAGTTATTTTTTCAAGTTTGGAAATGAGTAATAATCATTGGGAGACAGGTCAGGACTGTGAAGTGGGTTTGACAAAATATCAAAGCCCAGCTTCTGCAGGGCAGCCATCGCAACACGGCTCTTGTGAACAGGCGCGTTGTCGTGCAGAAGGAGGACACCTTTGGCTTTAAGATAGAAGAAGATAGAAGAAGAATATAGAAGATAGAAGAAGAAGAGAGAAAAAGAAGATAGATAGATGGACAGATAGATAGATAGACAGACAGATAGACAGATAAATAGATAGATAGATAGATTAGGAGATGAATTGGCGAGTTTTAGAAATAGCGGTTTGGGTGTTCTATCTAATTTCCAAGTATTTTAGTAAAACACATTTGAACACGATTTCAAAGATTTTGTTGATCATTTAGTATCCCAACCAAAGATATTCAAATACAGCAGAGATATGCTATGGTGTCCGCGCAACTGTCGCCGGACTACGCGCTAATTAGCGTAGTTTTCATACAAAAAGAATTTGTTCATTTCGTTGATTTTTTGAAAATGTGCATTAATATTGGTTAACAATATATTTTGAATAAGGAAAGAATTCGTTCATTTAGTTTAACGTTCGTTTGGTTTATTCGTTAATTATTTGTTCTTTTAGTTTAGGGAACGTACCCATACTACGTGACCAACTTTTTGCAATTTTTAACCCCCCCCCCCCCGGTGACCAAAATCCTAAGCAACCCGCCGCTCATTTGTATGGAGCGTGACATTTTGAAGACCCCCCCCCCCTAAACGTGTCACGTAGTGTGGGTAAGTTCCCATTATTTGTTAATTGGTAAACAATATCGGCGACACCCGGAAGCGCAGACCCACATAGTAAAAACAGCAGATAGCACATCTACTTATATTTCAATATCTTTGATCCCAACTAATGGTATTATATTACATAGCGTGTCATATTAGAATCACGGCCAAACTATGGTTAATTTATGTCAAATTCTAAAATCAACAAATTACGGTATAACACGCTTAAGGTTATACCGTATGATTGAGGTAAATATACATAAGAGTACCTATATTGTAATCTATACAAAACATGAATGTTTCTTTGTTTGTCCCTTATGCGTTACTAAACCATTCATCCGATTGCGATGAAACTTTGGCGATTTGAGGTGCGCATGCCCGCAATGGTTTCTATATATAGTATATAATAGTGAGTTCTGACGTCATGAAATTACTTCCTATACTATTCGTCCGATTGCGATGAAACTAAGTGAGACAAAGTGAGTTGTTGTGCGCACGCCTGCAAAGTATATACATATATATATATATATTGGTGAGCTCTGACGTTACGAAATGTGTATTAAAAAATTGCAATACGTGGCGCGCGAGTTGCTTGAAAAATGAGTTATTTTGTGTAGTTCAGCGGCAGGGAGGGAAGGCGGGAGGGCGGGGGGTGCGCGAGAGGGGGAAGCCAGGAAGGTGGAGGGGGAACACGGGAGGGGGAGGGGAAGAGGAGGCGGAACGGGGACGAACGGGAAAGGACACGCAGGGAGAAACAATTTCTCTATTTAAGTGGCATGCAACGCATGCCGGGAACTCGCTAGTTAATAATATAAATCGTTTCTATCGTTTATACTTTAATTCTGTTATGATTTGATTTATATGTACAACCTGGCTTCTTATGGTTACCAATGTATTGATATTTTTATGATTTATGTAAATTTTAGTTTTATATACTTAATCTTTTGTTTTATAAAATTTTTGATGTCATACTCCTTTATTATAAATTTTATTATTTAAAATTTTTTATTAAGCTGTTTAATCAGAGGTAAAGTCACAAGGAGGAAATCCATAAATAATTTTATTTTGGCTACACAAACATGTACAAACTGGAAAAATGTAAACTGTTGATTTCCCGAAAATAATTAAATATGTATAGAAAATTCGATAATATTGAAACTATCGCGGACTTGATATTGATAAAAGGAATATGCATTTCTAATAGCACTTTCGTAAATTAATTAAAACCATTGTAAAATTATTAACAAACTTTTCCAGAATGTGTTAAAGTTTTTTTTTAAAGAAAAACAAAAATTCCCGGGTTACGAATAACCCAAAAATGTTTTAAAATCTCCTATCACCACACTAAGCGGAAAATGGTGCGCGAGTCGTGATGGAGCGCGATGCCCACTCAACCACTGATCATGGTTAAAACTACGACAAAACTAAAAAGATGAATTCAAAATTTCTTCTTTCCATATACGTACCACGTAAAACAATGGTCAAACTTTACCAAACTTTACCAGACCAGAAATTGGTCTATAACACAACTGTAGCATCCCATCTGAATTATTGCTCAAGTGTAATCTTTCTGAGCAATAAAACACAAATTAAAAGAATGGAAATAATTCAGAACAGAGGCTTGAGATCTATATTGTGCTGTAGCAGATATACCAGGATAAAAACCATGCAACGCCAACTCAATATTTTAAGTGTGTGGCAAAGATTAGTTTTCAATACCCTAGTTTTTATTTATAAGTTAAAAAATAAAATGTTACCTGATTATATGTTGAATAATGTTAGAATCAACAGTACAGTTCATTGTTATCCTACGAGAAACTGCAACGATTTTAGGCTTCCGAAAACAAATTTATCGGGAACACAAAATAATATTTATTATAAAGGTTTTAAAATGTTCAATGAACTCCCTGTAAATGTTAAGGAGGCTAAAAGTCTTGCAGTTTTTCGTGGATTATGTCTTAATGTTGTAAAGTCCAAATTTTAGTCAGTAGGTAGTAAGTAAATAATATTGTAGTAGTCATAGAAAAGAAAACATTAGATATAACATGTCAAATTTTATATCTAAATAAAATACACAATATAAAAAAAAGACTATGGTAAAACCTTTTCTATTATCTGTGGGTAAAACCATGGTCAAAACTATAACAAAACTCAAAACACGCTATTTTGATGAAAACAACAAAAAGACTAATTTAAAATTTCATCTTCCTGAATACGTCAAACTTTTCCATATTATGATAAAGCTGTGGTTAAAACTATGACAAAAAATCAAAACACACTAGACTTTGATGAAAACAACGGGTTACTTTAAATTTTCCTCATTATGTATACGCATGACGTAAAACTAAGGTCAAACTTTTTCAGACCATGGTCAAAATTATGACAAAACTGAAAACACACTACACTGTGATGAAAACAGTAGAAAGGCAAATTTAAAATTTTCCCTTCCCGTATACGTATGACGTAAAACTAAGATCAAACTTTTAAACTTTTCCAGACTATGATAAAACTATGGTCAAAACTAAGACAAAACTCAAAACACACTAGACTTTGATGAAAACAACAGAAAAGCGAATTTAAAATTTCCTCTTTTGTATAAGTATGACGTAAACTGTCGTCAAACTTTTAAACTTTTCCAGACCATGGTAAGACCGGCCAACTCAGAATGAAACCAACTCAGAACCACCTCAGAAAGGTCATTAAGAGTGATGATAAAAAAGATAAAAAAATGGTTAAATAGGTTTAGTTAGGTTAGGGTTACCGGCTTCTTTAAAATGATTTTTTCATAGCGTTTAATGACCTTTCTGAGGTGGTTCTGAGTTGGTTTCATTCTTAAAACTATGTTCGAAACTACGTCAAAACTGAAAACATGGTACTACAAAACAACAGAAAGGCGAATTAATTTTTTTTTCTATAAGTATACGTATGACGCAAAACTATGTACCATCTTTTAAACTTTTTCAGACTATGGTAAAACCTATGTTAAAAACTATGACAAAACTGAAAACACACCAGACTTTGATGAAAACAACAGAAAGGCGAATTTGGAATTTCCTTTTCCTATAGACTTATCACGCAAAACTACGGTCAAACTTTTTCAGAGCATAGTAAAACGATGGTTAAAACTCAAGACATTCGAGGCTTTCATAAAAACATGACTTCAACTTCACTTTTCCTATATAAAGTAGTGTTATAAAACTACTGTAATGGTCAAAATGAACACACTCTCACTGGCTGGCACTGGCACTAGCACAACAGACACAGACTTGTAGGAATCATAACAACATGAAAGACGTGGGTTTATTTCCCATTCACTTCTGCCATTGGCCGCTGCCCCCTACCAGTGCAAAAGTAGTGCCTTGTTGAAGCATTGCACGCGGCCACCAAGCAATTATAATCCGTGTGATAGTCCAGTCACCGCTATCGAGTGCTGTGCGCAAACTTACGCGGTGGTCGCAAAATGACTAACTGTTGTTGCAATTTCAAATATGTATACATTATTAATATGTTTATGCATACGTAATTTTAATATATACAA
Source organism: Limnephilus marmoratus (assembly GCA_917880885.1). Taxonomy (NCBI): domain Eukaryota; kingdom Metazoa; phylum Arthropoda; class Insecta; order Trichoptera; family Limnephilidae; genus Limnephilus; species Limnephilus marmoratus. Next base: position 22,030,875 of record OU862932.1, on the reverse strand, counting down.
TTGCACACATCCTACCAGTTCGTATAACCGGTTATCAGCTACATGACGCTGTTTTTATAAGTCAAGAATTAGTTGTTGGGATGTTGATTGTTGAATGGTTGAGTGTTGAGTTCAAGAATTGGTTGCTGAATCGCTTAACACTAGTATTAATAAATCAACGCCATTATAAGAGTGTATTCTAATGGCGTTGATTTAATACGAGTATTATTAATGTACTAGCCGATCCCGGCATGCGTGGCTATGCCATTTAATAAAGAAATTGTTTCTCCCTGAGTGTCCTTTCCCATTCGTCCCGTTCCCCTTCCGCTTCCCCTTTTTCTCCTGCGTCCTCTTCCCCTTTCGCGTTCCCACTCCGTTACCTCCACCTTCCTTCTCCCTTTCTCCCTTCCTTTTCCCGCTCCCTCGTCCCGCCAACCCTCCCCCCGCATTCCATATATTCAATCCCAGTACACTCAGTTTTTAACATAATGATGCTTGCAGAATATATTGCATAATGATGGATCCAATATAATGATGCTTGCAGAATTATATTTGGATACAGAAGATACAGCAGCGCATCTTCAATGTTTACGGAGCTAGGACTACACGGATTCGCCGGTCTGATGAGACACCGGGTCACTGGAGCCAGGATGCGGCTAATGGCTTCCGATAACACAGTGGTGATCGCAGCCTTCCAGCACCAAGCGCCACTCCTGAGCGAGCGCTGGGCCCGAGCTCACTCCAGACCACGTCCTACATTATAATTGATTATTTATTTTATTTCTATTATCGCTTATGTCTTTTATATTTGTTTGTTCTATTTACTTTTTTTTTTACTTTATCTGTTGTGTAAATATGTACAACTTTATGGGACGTGTGGGATTGCACTATCCTCCCCACATCCTGGAATAAACATTATTATTATTATTAACAGCCCGCGTGCCACCTTTTACAATTTTTATTCAAATTTCCATTTTTCATGTATATTAAATTTGGTACCTAACATATTTAAAATTCTTGATTCTATTCAAACTATTAGGGGAGTACCTACTTTAAATAAATATATCAACTTAAAGATTTTCAAAAAGAGAATCCTTATTTAACAACCATTGTTTTGCAAAATGTCATTCTCAAACACGCAAACTGTCAAACGTGCGATAGTCGTTTAGGTTAGTAATAGGTTTTCTGAAATTATACAATTTTCTTAATTTTTCTCTCTCCGTAAGAACCATCCTCGTACTTCAAGGAATATTCTAAAAAAAGAATTAGCGAAATCGGTCCAACGGATCTCGAGATTTGCGCTTAGCAATACATTTAGCGATTCATTTTTATATATAAGATTTATTCATCATCTCATTGAAACTGTTGAACATTATTATATCACAGAGAGAAAAAGAAAAGCAAAGTAGATAAATAGAATACAATATTAGTCTAAAGGTTGCATGACAAATTCAACAAAGTGGCATTTCAACACCTCTATTAAAAGTCATTAAACGTGATGAAATAATAGCTCACAACCTAACCTGATGTAACCTATTTAACCTAGTTTTTTTCATAGCTTTTAATGCCTTTTCAAAATAGTGACGAAGTGCAACTTTGTTGAGTTGTCCGGTCACCTATTACCCCTTGTTTACCCATGTTTAAAAAATATATAAAACAGATATTCAAAATTCAAGTCATTAAATATCAATTTGGGAGGCCGGTAAGGTTTCCGCTGCCTCGGGAACCATTTATTGGAAATCCAACACCACTGCCATATGTCGCCCCAAGTGGTTCGCTTCGTTTGGTGACTTAGCAGAGGTTCCGGGTTCATGGGGTGAGGTTTGTCTTGGCGGCGAATGCGTTTGCCCACCTAAATGGGAGATGCTGGTTGAGCCGGATTCTCTCAACACATCGCCTCGTACCACTGAGAGCGGGATGGATTCCAGATTCCTACTAACCCCTCATATATTTTTCCTTCCCAGAACTTTAAATCCTTAATTTCCCTTAAAAGACCCTCTTCAGAATATCCTCGATGACACAGACCCTGAGCGATTTTATTCCCTCAGGGCCTCCTGTATGGAGCTAATATAAAAATAAATACTTATTTATATTTATTATAGATAGATACAAAAGAAAGTACAAATGACATATTAGGAAGCTTTACCTGTCCAACTAGGAAAGTTTCCCGTTCCAGGACAGACAGATTGACAGGTTTAGTTCATATTATTCCAAGAAATGTACAAAATTACATAAAAAAAAGAATAGAAAAAGTAACCTGGTAACATATATTATATTCGGAAATACCGAATTAACCTGGTAACGTATAATATATTCGGATTTACAGTATATGAGATAAGGAGGTAAGTTAGTAGTATTGAAAAGTATAAACCAGGTACCTGATAACAAGTTGAAGGAATTACAATAAGATTTAAAAGGGTTAATGCTATTATAAACAATATTATAAAGAGATGAAGTTATGTTAGGTTGTGTTTAGAAGAGTGAACTAATAATACATAGTAAACTTATAAGAGAAACTACATTCAAATTTACAAAATTAGATATAATTTATGTATGTAATCTCTACATATTATAAATTAAAGTCCCCCGCGTCGTCTGTCTGTCTGTCTGTTCGCGATAAACTCGAAAACTACTGAACGGATTTTCATGCGGTTTTCACCAATAGATAGAGTGTTTCGCGAGGAAGGTTTTGGTATGTAATTTGTTAAGGATTTGTGAAAATTGGTTGAAACATAACAATAATTGTTAGAAGTGTCGGAAAAAGTCAAGCCGCCTGGTAGTTTTCATTGAAAACGTTGCCTAATCCTTTTGGGATATAACAAAACAATGCATGGTGGGATATTCCTCTTTTATAGATCTACAAAAAAGTCCGCGAAGGCATACATCTATCTTTTACGGATAGCTTACTATACCCATTCTATCTTCTAAAAAAATGGTCACGTACATTGCGGTAATTGAAAAGTTATTTAGACTGATACAGTATTAATCCTTACTAACTTAAATACGTTAGTTACCCCAAGCATTTCATGCACATTATTATAATCTTTCACACCATCTCTACGTATTATAAATTAAAGTCCTCCGCGGCATCTGTCTGTCTCTTTGCGACAAACTCAAAGACGGCGTTGGTTATAAAGGTTGGATAACCATCCAGTAGATGACGTTGTGTTTTATTAGCCACAGCAACGCGTGGCCGGGTCAGCTAGTAATATATAAGTTTATTTTAATTATTATTATTTATGCGTTGTAAGAATAAAAAGATAAATTTAAAAATGGTTTTAATTCTTATAATTCACCAAAAAATAATAAGTCAGTAACTTTTGAAACACCCAGTGTTGCATAATTTTACGATGACTTTCGAAACGGTTGTGTGCACAAAGTTCGGCGTTTTTGGATGGACTGGTGAGAAGAAACAGTCGCGGGACACCGAAATGAGGGCTTGGTGGTTCGTGAAACTCGTTTGAACAAATAGAAGGCGAGAAAAGTCAATTAGTTAATTAAATATGAGAATTTCGAATGAGTTCGCGATTTTTCGTAGTATGTCAATATCAAACGCCAAAACAACGTTAAAACGAATACACATAGATTGGTCTAATTCCGCACAAGAGTCCTAACTGCTCCCGTCTGGAGCCATTGAGACACAATTTGGGTATGTTTATGTTGTGAGGCCGAACGTAGTGGGGAGAGGAAGGATACGTAGAGTATGAAGGTGGGGATCGGCTGTTTAGATCTGATTACCAAACACGGCTAAAGCCATTTCATGCAACATACACCAGGGCGATAGCGAGAGTATCTTCCTCTTTGGAACGTGCCGCAAATATACTACATATTATTTTAAATGAACTAATTGTGAAATAATACAAATTTATCAAATAAAATTTATTTGCGCACGTAGGGATTTGAACGCGCGACCCTAAGATTGCTAGTCGAGAGTCTAATCCCTCGACCACGGAGGCCGACTGATGCTGAAATAACCCAACCTAAAGTACTATAGAAATATATTTTTCCGTTCAAATCCCGTCGTGCGCAAATAAATTTTAATTGATTAATTTGTGTCAATACACAATTAATTATTCGTGATTTATTAAAAACTATCTGCTTCCCGGCATGCGTTGCTATGCCATTTAATAAAGAAATTGTTTCTCCCTGCGTGTCTTTTTCCATTCGTTCCCCTTCCGCCTCCCCGGATGATGCCCGGGCTTTACACAGAGTTTTCGAAATCAAATGTAGGCAGGGACCTTTCTCTTGTTTTGAAGATCACATGTGCACAATTTCATCAACACCGGCATAAAGCTGTAGATTTGCAAAGAAATCGATCCACACCGCCCGCTTGCCAGCCCGCTCGTCCGCCCTTTTTCTTTTTACATGAATACCGCACAAGAGTCCCAACTGCTCCCGTCTGGAGCCAGTGAGACTATGGCATCCCCAATTGGGGTATGTTGTGAGGCTGAAGGTAGTTGGGAGGGAAGGAGATAGGGAAGAGGAAGGTCGGTAAGTACCTGGCTATTCAGATCCGGTCACCAAACACGGCGAAAGCCACTTCAGGCAACGTTTCAATTCTGAATGGTGGTCTTACACCAGGGCGATACTGAGAGTATCTTCCACTCTGGAACGTGCCGCAAATATACTACATATTATTTTAAATGAATAAATTGTGAAATTCACAAATTAATCAAATAAAATTTATTTGCCACACCGGGATTCGATCCCGCGACCTTCGGAATGCGAGTCAAGCGCCTTACCGCTGCACTACGCCGGCCGTCATACAGACATTCTCCTTTAAATATTATATATTTCAACCAATTTATAAATCTACCCAAACCTTCATCATGAATCACTCTATCTATTGGTGAAAACCGCATGGAAATTCGTTTAGTAGTTTTTGAGTTTATCGCGAACAGACAGACAGACAGACGCGGCGGAGGACTTTAATTTATAATATGAAGAGATGTAGAGAAGAAAGAGCTGCAGTATTATTGCGATAAAGAGCTTACGTGTTTTTTTTTATTTTATTTGAACTGTTGCCGGGCCGTAACAATGGGAATTATAAAAGCGGCCTATATCTCTTCTATGAATACCCATTTAAGGAACTTATGACATTTTCACATTATTACGAGGAAAAGTGGGTCGGTTTTGTACCTACCCAGTTCCCAGTAGGTCGTGGGAATGCAGAAGCTATGGGAGGTATTTTCCTCCCTATAAACGGAATGCCAAGCATTCTCATAGTGTATTTGGAATGTAGTAATAAAATTTCATGTACCGACAGCCGTTGGCTGTTAAAAGGGCAAATCATTGGATTTTAATTTAGAAGAATGGGTAAGACTTTTATTGAAGCACGTCTCAGAACAATAGTTTAGGCAAATATTCTAAGACATTCAGTATTTTTTTTAATCGTATTTTTGAAACCCTGGGCATTTTTTGAAAATTTCAATCCGAAAAATCAGACCATTTTTTATTAACCGGAAAGACGGGACATAATTTTGTAGGTGCGAAAAAACGATAAGCATCATTTTTTTTTTAATAAGAACGTTTTCCACACGAATGGCACAGGTGAATAACGAGGAATACCAAAAATATAACATCTCATAAATATTTTTTTCCTTGATCCATCTTATTGATCATAAATCATTATAATGTACAACGTATATATTACTAAATCCAATGTAATATACTTGTACTTGTAAAGTATAATAATAATAAGAATATTATAAAATTTGATTTTGTTAAAATCAGCACCATAACCATTATACCCCTAAAACACGTACGACATCTAAAACGTACGGGGTTCTCTTTATAACATCTGTCAAAAAGTCAAACCAAATGATAAGTTCGCAGAGAACAAACAATAAATATAGTGAACGTTAAATGCCAAATTCGAAAATTCGCCTGAAATCAAAGTGATGCAATATAAAAAAAAATAATCAGTGTGGAATTTTACAAAATTTGACGACGGGACATTTTCATGGCGTGACGTCAGGAGCCCAAATAATGGATTTGTTAATTTAAAAATAAAAAAAACTGTACATTTCTAAAAAAATTTTCTAACATTTTCGTAATCTTAGTAAAAAGATCTATTCCACACGATTTTTTCCAAGTGGTTATTAAATCCTATTCTACATGTGGCCTATTCTACATTTTGTAGGAGGACAAAAGAGGAACTAACTTCAAGAATTTCATATACATTGACTTTTGTCCTCCAAGGGATAATACTGAATAGATACGCATGTAGATCCTTATAATAAATTTTATTTGATTAATTTGTTATTTCCCAATTAATTAATTTAAAAATATTATACATAGTAAATACGTACTATCGCCCTGTTGTAAGACCACCATTGGTGATTTAGCAAGGGTGCCCGGGTTCATGGGGTGAGGTTTGTCTAGGTCTAGGAGGTGGATGACCAGGACACACTGAACCCCAGATTCCTACTCACCCCTCGAACCCTTTTCCTTTCCAGAACTCTCCTCTCCTCCCTTTCCTTAAAAAAAACCCTCCACACAGAATCCCCAAAGATGACATTGGCCCTGATGGAAATTATTTTCCTCAGGGCCTCCTGTGTGGAGCTCATGTAAAAAAAAAAATTAGAATTGAAACGTTGTTTGAAATGGCTTTAGCCGTGTTTGGTGACAAGATCGGAATAGCCAGCCACTTTCCCAACTTCCTATTCTCCGTATCCTTTCCCTACCCACTACATTCAGTCTCACAACATTGGGGATGCCATAATCTCACTGGATCCAGGCAGGAGTAGTTGAGACTTGCGGTATTGTGTTTTGTGCGCCTACACAACCATACCGATTATCTTGAAATATACATATATTGAAATAGATATTAAAATCAATTATCTTGAAATATAAATATATAAAATAGCTAACCCTAATATGTCATGAAAAAACATTACTAGTATTGTCTGAAAGTTTGAGGCTCCTAAAACGAATAAGATCAGATATCTTATATTAGAAATTACAAAAAAATCATATATCAATATCTGTTGAATGAAAACAAAATTGAAACCTGCTCCAATATTCGCGATCTAGTTGTGATTCTCGATAGTAAGTTACAATATCAATATTGTATCAATCATATTACAAATAAAGCAGCTAAAATGCTTGGTTTCATCATAAGAAATACAAAAGAATTCACAAACACTGTAATTATCAAACAACTATAAGTACTTTGCATATGTACGAAGCCATCTAGAGTTTGCGTCAACTGTGTGGTCTACATTTTATGCTGTACATGTAAACGAATTTGAATCGATTCAGAAAAAAATCATAAAATACCTTTCTTGCAAATCGCACAATCGACAACAAATTCTAACCAAGATGCTTGCCTTATAAGACTGTGTTCAACATATAATAACATTTTCTCTGATATAGATATCTTCAATTGTGACGAAAGTAAATATAAAAATTCTATTAAAAGTGCATTAAAATTATTAAATGAGTACAAAAATGCATAAATGTAATGATAATGTTATGTAATGATATATATTATGTCTACCTACCTCCTGTTATATGTAATATCTTTAAGTTGATGTAAGATTTCAGTTTGAGTTAATTATTAATTTCTAGATACACAATGTATAATGAGGAAATCTATAATAGGTTTCTCAGAAAGGTAAATTAAACATTTATAAATTAATCACATTGTAAACTGTTGATTTCCATAAAATAAATTAATTAAATAAATAAATAAATTTATTAAGGGGCTAGAATTCCAATAATCCATGCGATTGGTAGCAGCTAGCTGCAAGACGAGTTTTAATCTAGAATCTAAATCCAGCTAATTTTAATCAAAAACATTTTAACTGTAACATTTTGCTTTATTTCGTTTATTAGTAAAAAAATCTCTTTATATTTTGAACAAGGGTCTAGAATTCCAATCGTTCATGCGATTGGCAGCTGCAAATGAATTTGTAATATTGCCTCTTTGGTACAAGTTTTTCGCGAAAATAGCGCTAAACAAGTTGTCCAAATTTATTATATTATTAAGTACCTACCTCATAAAGCACTCTTTTTAGGGTGAATTGCCTGGTTAAAAAAATACCTACCCTTTTTTGGTGTCCCGGTTGCATATTTCCAAAACCTATACCGGTTCAGTCGCTTTACATTTTCAATATCAAAATTTAAATATTTAGAAATAAAATTATCAATTTCTAATATACACATTGGAAAGATTATTTTATCTAGATTTTAGAACAATTTTTGTTTTTGCAAAGTGATAAAAAATTATCATATAGAGGTGTATTTACAAATTATGGGAATAATAATATGGGAGTTTATTCACTTCAATGCAGCAACTGCCCATTTTTATATATTGGTAAAACAGCGCGCAACATAAACACCCGTGTCAAAGAACATCTTCGATGTTTACACAGCTCCGGATTTCCAGAATTTGCAAACCACTTGATCGAAAACGATCATAAATTTGACAAAAACGCTGGCGCCAAACTTATTCATAAAAACAATATCGGTATAAGGTTGGATAATTTAGAGGCACTTGAACTTAGGAAAGCCATAAACACTAATAGCAAGGTAGTTAATAACCAACTAAATTTAAATAAAAGTCCCATACTAAGATTGTTCCCTATTCCTATCCCACGTCCGTTCCCTTCCCAATTCTCCATCTATGCCTCCTTCTTCTTCCTCCACTTGACGAGTCCAGCCCATTTTTGGTAAATTATATATTATAAACAAATGTAACCTAATGTTAGTAGAGTATTATACTGCCCTGATGAAGCTACGGTTGTAGCGAAACCCGGTCGGCATAAAGTATAAAAATAAAAGTGGTGTTTACAAAGTTATTGTTTTATTTTAAATTAATAATAATAAAGTTTAAATATTTAGAAATAAAATTATTAATTTGTAATATACACATCAGAAAGATTATTTTATCTAGATTTTAGAACAATTTTTGTTTCTGCAATGTGATAAAAAAATAACAAATATAGAGGTATATTTAAAATGTAAATTGTCGCTACAGCGACTGAATCGGTATAAGTTTTGGAAATACGCGTCCCGGTTTGGGGGAAAATATATGATCACGTTATGTATACATGATACACGTCATACAATTTTTGTAAGTAATAGAATCGTGTGCAAAATAAGCGATTAAGTAACGTTCTAATATAGGTACTAATAATTTTATAACGACCTCCCCATGTCGAATGTGATCGTGGACTTTCATGGTACGAAGGTTACGGGTAAAAGTTAGTTAATATTTTAATATTAATATAAGGAAACAAATAAATCTCAATTTCATAAGAAATAAGGACATTCATATCGCAATGTGTTCCTATTGAAAATAAGGAGAATTTCATTTCATACAAATCTTAGATTTGGATTTGAGATCAAAATACCCAACCAAATTGAAAGATTATTTTTGTAATCAAAAGGTATATCAAATATCTAATCAGGATGTGAGCTACTTTATTCATTTTTGCTTTAAATTAAAAGATATAGGCCATTAAAGATTTTAATGTCTCTGAATCTTAGAGGCGATTTGGGAAATTATTTGTGACTAAATGAAAAACAATAAAAAAAATATTTTACTATATTTATCTTATAAATATGATGAAATATAAAATAAAATTAAAAAAAAAAAATTATCGTGGTGAATGTAAATTTAAAATACAAATTACCATTTACGGCGGAATAAAAAAATAGTCGTTTACATATTACTATTTGGCGTTTTTTACGCTCTTGTTCTTTATAGGTTTTATATTGTGTGATCTTGCAGTTGGAGATTTTCTATGCTACTCGCCTTTGCAAATTAAACACTTTTTGCATTTGTCTGATCGTACTTTTTATATTTCTTGATTTTCATCCAAAAAAATATTACAGTATGGCTAGGGTTTTAAAATGAAACACATTTTTTTTTCCTAAGACAAAGAAGCTACATTATTTTTTTTTTATAGAACTAATTCGAATAGAAAGAAAATAATAAAATTAGGTAGGTACTTGCCTAGAAGTAATCCCATAGAACTAATAAATATAAATCCCTACTTAATAAATATCAATTTTAACCACTATTACAACCCAAAAAATGCATTTTTAAGAATTTTTAATATTATTTTTCATTGTATTTTAAAAAATAAATATAGTACAATTATTTTTTTAATGTTTTTCTTTTACTCACAAATAATTACCTGAGTTACCTCCAAAATTATGAAACACTGAAATCTTTAATTGCCTGTCTTATAATTAAAAGCAAAAACAAATAAAGTAGCTCACATCCTAACTAGATATTTGATATACCTTTTGATTACAAAAATAATTTTTCAGTTTGGTTAAGTATTACTCAAATCCAAATCTAAGATTTGTATGAAACGGGCAGAAATGGGCCGCGCATATGTTCCCATTAATATTTCGATGGACCCGAAGAACAATGTCGGATCTGCTAAAAATTGAAAATCGTTTCGTTGGCTTATTTTATTTTATTTTTTTTACATTTTTTTTTTTTTTTTTACAGTGAATACCGCACAAGAATCTCAACTGCTCCCGTCTGGAGCCAGTGAGACTATGGCATCCCCAATTGGGGTATGTTGTGAGGCTGAAGGTAGTGGGGAGGGGAAGGAGGTGGGGAAGAGGAAGGTTGGGAAGTACCTGGCTATTCAGATCTGGTCACTAAACACGGCTAAAGCCATTTTCAAGCAACGTTTCAATTCTGAATGGTGGTCTTACACCAGGGCGATACTAATAGTATCTTCCACTCTGGAACATGCCGCAAATATACTATATATTACTTTAAATGAATTAATTGTGAAATAACACAAATTAATCAAATAAAATTTATTTGCGCATGCCGGGTTCGAACCCGCGACCTCCGGAATGTGAGTCAAGAGTCTTAGCCACTGGACTACGGAGGTCGTCACAGGAGGCCCTGAGGAAAATAATTTCCCTCGGAGCCTATTTCATCTTTGGGGATGCTGTGTGGAGGGTTTTTTTTTTAAGGGAAGGAAGGAGTTGAGAGTTCTGGGAAAGAAGAGGGTTTAAGGGGTGGGTAGGAATCTGGGGTTCAGTGTGTCCTGGTCATCCGCCTCCAAGACCTAGACAAACCTCACCCCATGAACCCGGGCACACCTGCTAAATCACCAAACGTAGCGAACCACTTGGGGTGACCTACGGTAGAGGTGTTGGTTATCCAATAAAGGTTCCCAGGGCGGCGGTACCCATTCCCGCCTCCCATATTGAAATTTATTGGCCCTCCCATATTTATTGGCTTTGAAGTGAAAACTTCTTTGGCACAGTTGTGATTTGAAACTTGATGAAACGAAAAGGCGACACTTAAAAGAAACAAACACATACGTATATAAGATTTAGCCTGCAAAAGAATGAGATAGAATAATCGGCCTCTTCTTTGTGCGGTGTTTCGTAGCCTCCCCACTTTTGTATACGTAGTAAAATAGGAAAATTTCCCTCAGAGCTTATGTCATCTAAGGGGGTGCAGTGTCGAGAGTCTTTTTAAGGAATGGAAGGAGAGGAAGTTCTGGGAAGGAAAAAGGAATGTGGGGTAGGTAGGAATCAGGGGGTCATGTGTCCTGGAGTGACGGACGTACAAATCCATCCCTCCAATTGCGGTGCAATGCGATGGGTCTATGGATATTTATTTTTAAAATCACACAATATTTAATTTCTGACTATTTCACCTTTATTTTTGTTCACAAGCTATTTTTGTTGAATGATTTGGAAACCTTTGAAAACATTTTCATTGAGTAGAATTAAAATAAAATTGTTAATTACTTTACACAAAATATAAGCGTAATATACAAGAAAATGTATTTTTTAATTAAAAACTTATTTTCCAAAAATTAACTTTAAAAAAAAACAATTTTACGGCTAAAAATATCTGTAACGGGTTCCATTGATAAACTCTTTTATTTCTTATTAGCTTTTTTCCGCAGCTTCGCTCGCATGGTGTAAGGGGGTTCCCACTCCGCCTCCTCTACCTCCCCCCCTCCCTCTCACCCCCCTCCCTCCCCCCTCCAACCCTCCCCCCCCCTCACCATCTCTCCCTCCCTTCCGCTTTCCGTAGCAATAGCCGCTTCCTCGCGTGCGCAGAGCTCACCGAAAGTTTTATAAAAACCTTGTCCTGACAATAAAGAACACACAAAAAAAGAATTATCCAATTTGGTGCAGTCGTTCGAAAGTTATGCGCTTAGCAACACATTCCGCGATTCATTTTTATATATAAGAAGGTGAAATTATAAAAAAAAAACAGTGTGCATTTCACATGCGGTAGGAGTGAAACCTTCAGAAAACTAAAGTAGACAAGAATGGGGAAATTACGATGCATTTTTTTATCAATGTGAAGGATGATTTTTTCCATATTTTTGTCGTCGAATTCCAGTTCATCTTTTCCTATACATTTGGTCATCTTATCAGTATTTGTGTTTTCTTTAGAGTCGCTAGATGTCGCTCTCTTTCGTGTTTTTATTGCCTGTTCATTTTGGAGGGGTTTGAAGATTGGATATTGATTTTGCCAAAATAATATATATTTTTTTTAGATTTCATAGGATTCGCTCGTTGGTCCGCTGAATGTCAAGCCGCTAAGGTTCGTCAGGCGCTTTAAGGCTCTGCAACCGGGCCCGAAAAGAAGAAGACGGAGAGATACGAAATGACGAATGTTAGAGGAGAGCGCTAACATTTACAGCGACAAAATCGATGCGAAAATTTCGAAATTAATAACACACGACTCGTTTAAAATAGAGCAAAAATCTCGCGGGCATTATCTTAAACAGCATTTAAAAAAACACTGTGAATTTTTTCATACATATAACTTGTAAAATAACAGAAACAAACGTGTTAATAATAATTTTTGGAGCATACTTTGCGATTTTTTTCTATCGAGGGAATTTTATATAATTTGCGTTTCGGCGCGGGCAAAGTCTAGATATTATCTTCAAGAAAAACATATATTTTTTTAAGAGCTTTAAAAATAACCGTGTTTAAGGGAAATATGTATGAAGTCGGTAGAAATTCGGGTTGCGGGCCCTTAAAATGGTGCCACAAAACAAGTTTGATGTGTTTGAAGAAGAGAATACCCTTTTTAATCAAAAGGTGTAGCAAATGTCCTAGTTTATTTGTTTATGAATTAAAATGTAATATATAGGCCATTAAAGGATTCTATTTTTCATGATTTTAGAGGCAACTTCGACAATTTTGAGTGAGTTGTGATAAATGTTTAAAAAAATAATTTTTCCCAACGTAGTGCGTAAGTAAAATTTTTCCCAACGTAGTGCGTAAGTAAAATTATAATTATAATAAAGAAAAATACATCAAAGTTTAAATTTAAAATAAAAAACGACCGATTTAAGTACTTGGAATACAAATTTATCGCACATAAAATTTCGGCCCAATAAATACCCTTTTTTGCAATGTATCATTTTATATTTCATTATTTATTTTAATTTTACTATATTTTCATTAATATGTCTCTAAAATTATAAAAAATTGAATCGTTTAATGGCGTATATTTTAAACTTCATAAAAAAAATAAAAAAGGCACATATTCGTACCAGATGTTTCCTATACTTTTTGATTATAAAAACAGATGTATTTTGTTATTAGTTTTTGGGATATTTATTTATTTTAAGAAACAAACAGCAGTTTTATACAGGATGTTAAAAATGAAGCGGTCAAAAATGAGGTAAGCCAAAACAGTTTCTTATGCTAATGGTTATTATGATATAATACAAAATTTTAATTGGTTATGTTATAACCATTACATGAAAATGAAATTAACAAAAATATATAAATGTAAGTATATTAGAAGGAAGAAGAAAAAGGAAAGGGCAAGAGGCAGATGGGATGGGGACAGGAGATGCTCATGCTGTACCTTTTCTATAGCTAAGTTATGCCGTGTTGCGCTACCTCCTTCTTTAGCCAACATTTCGGACAGCGTTACAGTGTCCATCATCAGGGCAGATGTGTAATAGTTAGGGGTAATGTTTGTACTTATCTACCTAGGAGCGATACCGTGTCGCCAGCTCCACTCCTCTACGAGCTGGCGCTACAATATACTTCAACATGTTTTATGCGTTTAGCCTTGATGTAACCGTCAATTACCGGATACCAAGAACTATTGAGCTTAGCTCCGTCGTCTCTATTAATATTTATAGGATTTTTGTGAATTTCAATTGCCTCCGTGATCAGGCGTGCTCAATGAGTTTTGGGTTTTCCTAGGACCTCAGGGACAAATCCAAAAGTAATGGCCAGTTTCGATTAAATGCTCGGCGATTGCCGATTTGTCAGGGTGGCCTAGTTTACAGGCACGAAAGTGTTCTGATATCCTTTTGGAGATCGTCCGCTCTGTCTGGCCTACATAAACCTTGTCAAATCCAGAACAGCTGAGTTTGTACACTCCATCTGTTTCCAGAGGAAACTTGGTCTTTGCAGGCCTCAAAAAGTCTCGTATTTTTGTCGTGGTTCCGAAGACAGTCTTGATGCTTTCTTTTTTTAATAGCCTGGCAATTCTGTCTGTCACATTGTAAACGTAATGCAGGAAAGCGCAGTTACATCAAGGCTAAACGCAAAAAACATGTTGGAAGTATATTGTAGCGCCAGCTCATAGAGGAGTGGAGCTGGCGACACGGTATCGCTCCTATGTAGATAAGTACAAACATCACCCCTAACTATTACACATCTGCTCTGATGATGGACACTGCAACGCTGTCCGAAACATTGGCTAAAGAAGGAGGTAGCGCAACACGGCATAATATCCCAAAAACTAATAACAAAAATACTTTTGGCCGTGAAAATCTAAAATCGTATCAGATGTATTTTGGCCTCAAATCCAAATTTTAGATTCGTATGAAATTTATTGATATCTTATATTTTATTGTGCATTCCAACTTTAATAAACTCTTACAAGTTTAACAATAAGACGGTTATTTTTCGGTCTCTGTTTCGGCCTAAATTAGAAGAGAAGCCGAAATTCGGTTACGGTTTCGGTTGAAAATGTAGTTTAAGTCGGTCACCACCTTACTAATTAGTAAGTTGTAATTCATTTATTTTTGTGATTTATGTCTAACCGCAAAGTGACAGCTTCCTGCGAAGATATTTATGATATTTACGTACTACATTTTAAGGTCACTTGCGCATAATGTGGTCAATTACGTGTATTGGAAAACCTATTCATATTTTAAGTATTTCTAATTATGTTTATATCCTAGCATGGAATTATAACAAATCATGTTTAGAAACCTGAATACGTGACCATTCTGCTATTGACTACTGACTCCACGTACGTTATTATTTCTAATGGCATCTCATTATTATATATTAATTAGGTACCATGAAATGTATTCCAACACCTGTATTAGATCAGCTTCCACTGAGAAGTAAACTTCCATTTGGGAAGTACGTTTACGGGAGATGGAAAGACTAGGGATAGAGATATTGAAAGAAGAGTAAATGCAGGTAACTTCATTAATGGGGGACTGAACGCCGTTGGCGCTATCAAAAACTGCCCAAAGAAGCGAAGCTAGCAGTCCACGATGGAGTGCTGGTACCTAACCTGATGTATGGCGGTGAGGCATGGAACTGGCAGAGCAAGGATGAAAGTAGACTGAATGCTGAAGAAATGAGATCCCTGAGCCGTATTTGTGGTAAAACTGTGTACGTACGATACGATGCGATACGATTGTACCACCCCAGCCAGGAGTACTCCTGTCCCGGTGAGACCGGTACACCAGGGGGCACTGATTTGTTAGGACTGGAACACATGCTCTGAGGATGGGAAGGATGTTGGAGTTAAATCGACCGGTATACATGGCAACCTAATAAGCCAATATTGGAATTTAGGATGGTCAGGAATAAAGGAATGGATTGAGCGTTATAATTTTTTCTTTGTTTTAGTCTTCGTTCTTCTTGCCTCTTCTCGGCTCTTCTTGGATCTTGCCTCCTGTCTCTTCTAGGAACTTCTTGTCTCTTCTAGGATCTTTTCGTCTCTTCATGGCTCTTTTGTTTCTTCTTGTATCTTCTCGCCTTTTCTTGGATATTCTGTACTCTTCTTGGCTCCGCTTGATCCTGCTCGGCTCTTCCTATCTCTTCTTTGCTTCCCTTGTCCCTTCTTGCCTCTTCTTTCTTCTTCTTGTTTCTTGTGATCTTCTCGTCTCTTCTCGGCTCTTCTGGACTTTCCTTGCATCTTATTATCTCTTCTTTTCTATTATTGTCTCTTCTTGCTTCTTCTTGGATGTTCTCGTCTCTTCTTATCTCTTCTTGTCTTTTCTTATCTCTTTTTGTCACAGCTTGTCTTGTCTATGATTATCTCTTCTCGAATATTCTTACCTCTTCTTGTTTTTCTTGAATGTTCTTGTCTCTTTTTGGATCTTATTGGATCTTCTCGTCTCTTTTTGGTTCTGCTTGCTACTTCTCGTCTCTTATCGTCTAATATTGGCTCTTCTTAACTCACCTTTGCTTTTAATGCACCTTCTTTCCAATTTTCACCCGTTGTTGGCTCGTCTGGATTCCTCCTGCCTTTTCTTGTATCTTATTGTTTCTTCGAGTCTTTTTTGTCTCTTCTTGCTTCTTATCTCTTTTCGCTCTTTCTTGGCTCTTCTTAGTGTTTCTTGCGACTTCTTGCTGAGTTTAATTCATCTTTATACATGGCAACCTAATATGCTAATACTCAAACTGGGTTGGGCAAGAATAAAGATTTTGATTGAGTGTTGTTTTCTAAGTTCTGTCATTTTCTTGATTCTTCTTGCCTATTCTTGCTTCCTTTTGCCTCTTTTTCGTCAATTTCAGTCTACCCTAGTATCTGCTTAGAAGTTCTTGCTTCTTCTAGCCCCTTCGTGGTTCTTCTGGCTTCAACTTGCTTCTTCTCACTTCATTTCGCTTGAAGTGAAATATCCCAAACTGCGCTATACAAATGTTATGTTATGTTATTTTTATTTTTCTTGGCTCTCATAATTTTTCTTGCATCTTATTTGTCTTTCAAGTCCCTGCAGGTGTCTTCTTACATCATCTTGACTTTTCTCGACTTTTAGTGGCATTTTTTCTCTCTTCGTGAATCTTTTAGTCTCTTTTGATTTTGCTCTTCTTATATCGTCTATCCTCTTCTCCAATATTCAAATAAGATAACAGAGGAACTCATCCGAAGAGTAGAGTAATAATAGTAATAATTCAGAGTAATAACCCGACTGAATTAACGATAACATTTGAGATAAAGATAAAAGGTGTAGGTACTTGAAAAGCACTTCTTTCAGATTTTGACTAAACCTGTAAAAAATCTAAAAACCAGAAACCTGTTAACCATTAAGAAAAGAAAAAAAACATTTATTTATATTGGACAGAGGGGAAAATATAATATTAAATATAAATATGACATAGGTATTTGGTATGTGTGATATTCTGTTATGCCCTGAAAGATGCTGAAAACCATCAATTGAAGTTTGACAGATGCGCGCCTGTTCGTAAATTCAGAACTTAAAAAGTTCTGCAATCCTTTCTGTTGTGCAGCCCTGTCTTGAGTATCCAGCTGAAATTTAAACCCTTGTAATATTAGATTTAAAATAATAATTGAAACGATCTTATCTCGATTTATGGCCTTCGTGGTCCTGTGATTTCAGTGGATGAACAGTTCAAAGCATTTTTAACACTATGCACTTGAAGTTTTTTGTTATCACAGCGAGACAAGCTCGTTCACTCAAACCGTGTCAGGACGTAGACTAATTTATTGTCGAACTTTCACACTAAAACCACTTGAGATTCCAACGCACTGCATTCGAAAACCGTGAACAAAGAACTGAGATATTTAATTCATTTACTCAAAATTGAATTGAACATAACTATTGTTCCAAAACAGCTAAAATTATTTGGCGAAGTGTGGCAGGTTAAGCAAATAAATATGCGTATGTGTGACAATTTTCAGTAGTGTAGCTCAAACAAAACAATCGTTATTTGAAAAGATAGGCCGGAGCTTTCTACATGTGACCTGTCGCAACCACGCACCACTTAACTCTCCAGTGGTAAAACTGTGTACGTAAGAGAAATATAGAGATCCGTAAATAATGCAAGGCTAATTAATATAAGCGTAATGAATAAGATTAAGAAAGGGGTTTGGGCATGTAGAGCGAATGAAATAAGAAAGGAGTGACAAATGAGAATGGTATAAGAAGTTTTTTTTTTTTTTAAATGAGCTCCACACAGCCTGTCATCTTTGGGGATGCTGTGTGGAGGGTTTTTAAGGAAAAGAAGGAGAGGAGAGTTCTGGGAAGGAAAAGGGTTTAAGGGGTGGGTAGGAATCTGGGGTTCAGTATGTCCTGGTCATCCGCCTCCAAGACCTAGACAAACCTCACCCCATGAACCCGGGCACCCCTGCTAAATCACCAAACGTAGCGAACCCTTGAGGTGACCTATAGCAGAGGTGTTGGTTATCCAATAAAGGTTCCCGGGGCGGCGGTACCCATTCCCGCCTCCCAAATTGAGAAGTTGTTTTCTCTTTTCAATACCGTGTACAGATTAGATTTAGATTATATGTTTTTCACAATGTCAGTAAGGGAGACACAACGATTTCCTAAGACCTATGTGAGCTGGGACAAATATGGTCTCATGTAATTAAAGGGGTTAAATTTAGTTTTTGGTATTATAAGTGCTTAAATAAGCAAAAATGTTTTTACCATATTGTACTTCGAGGACTATTCTACATAAAACCACTGTAACATTCCCAAAAACGGGGCCGAAGGGTTTTACCACAAGACAGTCGACATTTTTTTATGTGGTAACCGAACAACTCAACAATGTGCGTCTTCATCGGTACTTTGAAAAGTCATTAAAAGCGATGAAAAAAAGAATGAAAAAAAAAACTAAATACTTAGATAGATAAAAATTAAGACCGGCATTTTATACGAATAATAATTTAGGTAAATTTTTAGTCAATTCAAAAGATAAAGACGACAAACTTAGTTAATCGGGAATTATAGATTATAAATTAGATAGTAGTGATTGCTCCGCATTTTATATAGGTAAAACGACGCGCAATGTCAATATTAGAATCAAAGAGCATCTCAGATGCTTAAATAATAATGGATTTTCGAAATTCGCCAATCATCTTATTGATAAAGATCATAACTTCAGTCAAAGCACCGGTGCTAAGATTTTACACAGAAATGGTCATGGTAACAGACTAAATAATTTAGAATCACTTGAAATAAAGAAAGCCGTTAAAACAAAAACCCAAATCCTTAATAATCAGCTAAATAAGTCGAACAGCCCGATATTAGGGATATTCCCCATAAACTAGTAAAAACCCTTAATCACTTTATCCCTTAATCACCTGTTCAAATGACGATTTGTCCCTGAATATATAATATGGTAATTCATTAAATATCACCCGTCTCTTTCACTGTTCCTTTGCATTATGATTTGTCTCTTTCTTTATCTATATAAGCTCACGCTACGTGTATTTTTGATCAGTTTAATTTTATACCCTGAAGATGCTTGAGTAAAGCGAAACCGGTCGGTATTATAAAAATGAAATAAATCGTGGTTAAAAAACAAAGTTATTGTTTTATTTCATTCAAAACTAAATATGTTACGTTAGGGGCTATTTTTAAATTTTTCAATAATAAATAAATTTTTCAATAATCACTTTTCAAAGGGGTTTTGAAATGAAACTTTGTTGAGTTGTCATGGAACCATTTTACCACTAAACGTAGAGATATAGAGTATTTTTTCTGATAGAATTATTTAAAAAAAATAAAAATCTGTCCAGTTTTGGAGGAGAAAAATGGGGAATACAAAACCAGTGGTCCCTTTCGCTCAGAATTCGGGGGAGTAAGAGCGACAGTGATAGCAACAGTGAAACAACAGGTAAAATACTGTTCAAATTTATCGGCGACCGGTTTACCCTTAAGAGCGGTTAACCAGCCAGCGGTCGAAAATCCACATTTCGTCGAAAGTTTTCTGACGATCGTGCAGGGCGATTACAATGAGAAAGATTAATTATCCTCCGTACCACCTTTTCAAAATCATAACTCAATATCGATTTTATTTCATTCCAAATTTGCTTTAATTTATACCTACATCCAAAAATTCTGAAAGGCGTGATGATAAAACTATTAAAATAATGTACTTTTTGTAATTATTTTTTGATTGTAAGTATTTATCATTTTTCAATAGTGTCTAAGTTAAGTAAAAATGTTAAAAAAAGTCTGAAATATATTAGTTTGTAAGTGCGCAAATAAATACACAAACGGACCAATTTTCCTCAAGAAACACATGTACGTATATATTTTTTAATGATTTTATTTAAACTAAAATTAAAATTCTAAAACATGCGATAACCAGATAATGTATAGATTTATTTTACTGCATGATTATATGATTTGAAATGGGTGTGGTATAATACAAGATCTTTTTTGAAAATTTAACAAATCTGCCAACGACCTATGGTATAACCTTATTACACTAAAAATATTTTTTTTTCTCAAAATTTAAAACATGCGAATGCTAGATAAAAGAACAATCTTTCGAAATCCATTTATAATTTTTGGTGGAAAAGAGTCAATACGTCTAAAAACTGATTTAAAAATGACATATTTCTGGTTTTCTCTGGTAATACCCTCTTAAGGCAGTAATTTGATGAAATTTTGTACTTGGCGTTCAAAATCAGAGGAACATTACTCTCCATATTTGATTACGAAAAACTTTGCGTAAAGTCCGGATGCCGGGGCCTTCAGAATATGAAAGCGTAGGCCAATTAAAAAGTGTCCCAGCGTGGTTTGTTTTTTAAACAAATCTACAGTTTTCTTGTGAGAGTGACGAAATTTTGCAAACGCAATCCACAAAATGAGAGGAAAGTCACTGTTTACATGAAATTCCAAAAAACCATCTCCACTCCATTTTCCCACTACTTAAAACAATATTCTGATAGTAATTGATGAAATTTTGTAATTATTATTTTTAATTGATAAACTAACGTTTAAGACAAGATTTATATGCTTAGCACGAAGGGTGACAATTATTATGAGCAATAATTATCAGCCTGAAACACTCATCTACATTGAAAAAACCTTCCGATAAAAGATACATGACGCCAACGGGACTTGAACCCGTGTCCTTCTGATTGCCTGTCAGGTGCTCTCACCACTGATCTATGGCGGCTTATCTAATACTCGCCAAATAATTCAATATATATATACTAGTGTTTCATTCAACAATTACTGTTTATTACATTTTTCCACCTGCAAACAACCAACTTTATTTTTGTGAGAGAGACATTGTTAGTGCTAAATTAATATTTGACAAGTTAAAGTATTTCACCAAAAAATGTATACATAATTTGTCTCGACGCCACCTAGCGAGAGATTTAGCACTTACAATGCCTCCCTCACAAAAATAAAGTTGGTTGTTTTCAGGTGGACAAATGTAATAAACAGTAATTGTTGAATGAAACACTAGCATATATATATTGAATTATTTGGCGGATATTAGATAAGCCGCCAAGCTCAGTGGTGAGAGCACCTGACCGGCAATCAGAAGGACGCGGGTTCAAGTCCAGTTGGCGTCATGTATCTTTCTCGGAAGATTTTTTCAATGTAGATGAGTGTTTCGGGCTGATAATTATTGCTTATAGAAATTTTGTAATTAACATCACTCTCGGAATAAAACTACACATTCGTATTTAAAAAAAAACAGCCCGCCTGCTTCCGGGCACAGACAATGCTTTATGTAAATAGATAAACAATACATAAACAATAATAAAAAATAAATAAGTAATCTTACCCCGAATCATTGTCGAAATCCAACAGCAATTCATATTTCACCTTTTTGCTCATTTTGAACTCATCACTGTTCACTTTTTAACAAAAACTATTATTATTTGATAATGACACATTTAAAATTATTTACACAGTTTCTTCTTATCTTTATCACTCAAGAATAACTAATTTACTTATAATAAAGTTTAAATAATAAATAAAATATCACAGATAAGAAAATTATCACAAAATGTCTTTCAAATCCTTGCCAAACAAAAACACATAAATAATTAGTTAGATACTTATTTATTTCATTAATAATATTTTTCACTACACATCAAAATAGATAAACTTTCGGAATGACTGGGACACGCTTAAGATGAATATTTTTTAGAAAAAAACTTTGATTCACCTTAATTACTATAAAAGACAACTATTTGCATTCGAGGCAATGTAAAACACTGCATTAAAAAATTAAATTTCAGAGTAAGAATATATCGACGCTGGAAAGAAAAATTGGCTAGAGCGCCAAACAGCTGTAAAGAAAAAATGGCTAAAGCGCCATACAGCTGGAAAGAAAAAATGGCTAAAGCGCCATACATCTGGAAAGAAAAAAATGGCTAAAGCGCCATATGCTGGAAAGAAAAGAATGGCTAAAGCGCCATACAGTTGGAAAGAAAAAATGGCTGAAGCGCCATACAGCTGGAAAGAAAAGAATGGCTAAAGCGCCATACAGCTGGAATGAAAGAATGGCTAAAGCGCCATACAGCTGGAAAGAAATGAATTGCTAAAGCGCCAAACAGCTGGAAAGAAAAGAATGGCTAAGGCGCCATACAGCTGGAAAGAAAAAAATAGCTAAAGCGCCATACAGCTGGAAAGAAAAGAATGGCTGAAGCGCCAAACAGCTGGAAAGAAAAGAATGGCTGAAGCGCCAAACAGCTGGAAAGAAAAGAATGGCTAAAGCGCCATACAGCTGAAAAGAAAAAATGGCTGATACGCCATACAGCTGAAAAGAAAAAATGGCTGATGCGCCATACAGCTGGAAAGAAAAAAATGGCTAAAGTGCCATACAGCTGAAAAGAAAAAATGGCTGAAGCGTCATACAGCTAGAAAGAAAAGAATGGCTAAAGCGCCATACAGCTGGAAAGAAAAGAATGGCTAAAGCGCCATACATCTGATGAACGTACATAATAAACTATATTGTTTGTTTGTGCTTGTGTTCATCAAATCAAGTTTTCTAGAGTTTCCCACATGATCTGGAAAACTCTACAAAACTCAATTAGATGAACACAAGCACAAACAAACAATACAGCTTATTGTATAGATTCATCTTGTCACAGCTGTATGGCGCTTTAGCCATTTTTCCTTTCCAACGTCGATATAACCTATCAATGCATGAGACGTATGATACGAAAATAATGCAGGGCCGATGTGCGCGAAATGAACAACCGTTAGATGGTACAGTCATGCAGAGTGTATGAACGAAGAAATAACGTTTAAGTTAATGGAAGATGTCGGGGACGCCTCAGGAAGACATCGCACGATCAAGTTATTGAGTAGTGTCATATCAGAAGACCACTTATGAAAATATGGATGAATTATAATGAAGCAAGAAGTGCGTGCGACAAGAATAAATTGGGTGGCGGTTTTTTCTGTCTGCCTTCCCATGCAGAAAAATGGTTTGATGGTTAGGTTAGGTCGCCAATCGGGGGGTGGAACGTAAAATGAATCAAACCAAGTATTAGATAGAGACTTTGAAATAAAGATCAAAATTGTAATTGCACATCACATTTCGTTAGTAGATAGGTATATACCTACTCTCAGTATTGACTTCTTTAAAAACCACATTTCAGTATAGAAACGTTGCATGAAATAAATGGCTTTAGCCATGTTTGGTGACCAGATCTGAATAGTCAGGTACTTCCTACCTTCCTAATTCGCTTCCCTCTCTCTACAGTAGGGTGTGTCAATTATTTCAACTTTTGAATTCAGAAACGCCCGATACCTAAAGAAGTTGCGTCTTACAAAGAAAATGAGAACTGCACTTAAATTTTTTTAAATTTGATTATGCTCGCAAAAATGCATTGAAAATCAGAAAAAAACCTAAAACGTGTATTTTTAAATTATGGTCATTAATATTTTTTACAGTGATTTACTTTTTAGCGTTTGTTTTTTATTAAAAACTGCGTTTAGCTGACAAAAATGAAAAAAAAAATCAAATTTATGAATGAATGTACCTACCTAAGTCTACAAGAATACTGATTTTATCCAGAAAAAAGTGTTATTTTCCCCTTTTATATTTTTACAAACAAATCAAATATGTTTAAAAAACAATTTTAATTTTGCGTTCTTTGTGCTGCAGTTGTGGAATAAAATTTAAGTTTGCTACAAAAAATAAAATATAGACCTTTTGTTTTATTTTTTTCATAACCACGAAATCTTTCAAAACTTCCGGCCATTTTAGGGAGTTAATAGTTAACACCAATTTAATTTATTTTTACGTTTTCGAATAGTTACAGATCATACGCAACTTTTGAAACCCCAGGCGTTTAAAAATAAGGCAATTTTTTTTCTATCTCAATGGGGAGCGACATAAGCTACTCTTCGGGTTCACACCATACTTCGTTTGGGAATGTCGTAATCCCATTGGTTTCAGGCAGTTGGGACTATAGTGTTCACATAAAAAAGTAGTTACATTTTAGAAAATTATAATTTCTCCGCTAATTCGGATTATAATCACGGTCATATAAAAATGATTGAAGAGGCAATACTCGAAAATCTTGGCTTTGTTGAAAGATAGGGGTTATCTTAAAAGTTTCCGTTGACGTAGTATTATTACAATAAAGACATTTTGTTCAATTGACACTTATGTGATGTGATAACCCAACAGTAGTATCCCGTTTTTTTCTTTAAAATCTCAAAAAACCGTAGTCACCGTGGTTTTAATTAATACATGCATCATTGTAGAAGTGGAAATGGGTCAAGTTTAGATCAAGGCGCGCGTGCGTGTAATTCTATGTAGGTATATCACGGACAACCGTCAGCATGATAAACTAGGTTAGTTTAGGATTATGGTTTCTGTTATTATCATAAGGAAACTAGAACTTTCTGATACAGTTATTTGAATCCAGTTGTATTTTAAATATAAAAAATAATCTTCTAACAGAATATGTTTTTTTATAAAACTATTCGTTAAGAGGAATATAAACGCTAGAAATATTTCGAATCTCATGCCTGCAAAATTTTAAAATCGAACGTCTTTTTGCACGAGACTAGTAAGCGAAAAAGTGGTTTTTATTTATGTTGTGCATAATTTTATAAGAACGAAAAAAAGTTAGAACATGGAAAACCTCAAAAATAATCTTAGCCATAAAGGGGTATTTTTTAAAAATTGTTTCTTGTATTGCTTCATAGTTAAGTCATGAAAAAACTTTTTTTTTTGGTAGTTTACGCTTATATTTTTTGTTACGTAAATAATAATTTTATTGTAATTCCAATACATAGAAAAGCTAGGAAAAGCTTTGATTTATCCGTAGCATATTTTTTGATGTTCATACTGTAAACCGATTCGTCGTAAAGATTAATCAAAATAGTATCTAAATAGGATTTCACGTATATATTCATCTTAAGGGTTTTTAATAGTGTCCGACCGAAACTTGACTTTCCACCGAAACCGAATCTTCGGTGTCTGTCTCAATTTCGGCCGAAACCGAAACCGAAACTTTTTTAGACGTGTTAAAAATCGATTGTTTACTGTTGTTATTTGGCTTATTTTTACACGTATTCAGACAATCAACACGTGTTAAATTAATTAAATAAAAAATAAAAAATATTTGAAGTATGTGAAAAAATATTTTTTTTTCTATAAAACAAACAAAATTTATAAAAAACCACAAAATATGTTAATTACTTCTTGGAACAAAAAATTGTAAATAATCAACACTTACATAATAAAGGAAGGACCTCATTAATTGAGTATTTTGCTGATGATGGTGGGTGACATACGAGCCACGAACTCACCCGAAGTCAGCCGAACGAGAAGTTCCAAGATGTAGTTAAACATGTTTTGTTAGTTTTTATAAATTTTGTTTGTTTTATAAAAAATACAAAAATACTATTTTTTCACATACTTCAATAATTGTTTTATTTATTTAATTAATTTAAGATGTGTTAACTGTCTGAATAAGTGTAAAAGATAAGCCAAATAACAGTAAACAATCGATTTTTAACATTTCTAGAAACTGATGCCGATACTAGATTATTTTGTCGAAACTTGCCGAAACCGAACCTTCGGTCGGTCACTAGTTTTTAACACTATTTATTATAATACATCTGGGTCAAAATTCGAAAAGTGCATAATGTCAAATTTGTAAATCGCTTTCGAATGAAGATTATTTGTCGATTTCTTGACGTATAGAACGCGGAAACAATATTTTGATTTCTACATTAGATAGGTCACAATTTTATCTATCTAGAGCAGTGGTTCCCAACCTTTTTATGACCCGGGACCAATTGTACGTTTATTTTTTCGACACGGACCACAAGCAGTGGCATAGCGATGGAGAGGGGGGGCGCCGGGCGGCGTCCCGGGCCGCCACCGCCCGATCTTCACCGAGGTTCACCTTCCAAGAGCACAATTCTCTAGCCACCCCCCCCCATAGGGTGAGCAGAAAGGATGGACCGCGTTTTTTTACTTCAAAAAAATTTTTTTACATTGAAAATTTATTTTTCTAGGTAAAAAAAACGCGCGTTTTTTTTAACTTAAAAAATTTTCAATGTAAATTTTTTTTTTTGAAGTATGAAAAAAACGCGGTCCATCTTCTCTGCTAACCCTTTTATAATTACGGTCGTCACTCATTATCAGAAACAGGTAGAGCAACGAAGCGCGTAAGGCGACTGAAACGAGGTAGTGTTTGTAAGGTGATTTATGCATTACAATCCCTACCGCGTTTCAGTTCGTAGCGCGACTGAAACGCGGTAGGGATTGTAAATACGCACCCGGAACGGATAGCACAACGGGAGGGGCGTAATGGGATAGGGTGGGACGGGTTCTAACAGAATATTTACCACAACGGAGGGGGTAGAACGGGGTAGGATGGGGTAGGGCGAAACGGAATTCCGTAATGGTCACTGACCAAAAGGTACAATAATGGTAAACTGATTATAGTTCCGATTTTTATTCAGTCTTCTCGACTAGGGATCGCCCGCGCGATGGCTCGCTTATTGACTCGCGGACCACTGGTTGGGAAACCCTGATCTAGAGCAATGGTTCCCGACCTTTTTTTGACCAGGGACCCTACGACATTTATTTGTTCTCACAAAGGTACAATAATGACAAACTGTTAATCGTGTAATTAAACGCGTCCTTGTAATTACTATCATTTTGCAATTTAATGTGCTCTTCTTGGACTTCTTCATCTACATCTCCATCATTAGTACAAAAAGGGTTGAAAATCAGCTTTTGGATACCTATCGATTCGGTTTTGTAGTAAATGAATAAATGTTTCGTGGACTACATTTTAAATCTCGCTGACCATCTTTGGTCCACGTACCACTGGTTGGGAACATTGATCCAGAGCGTCTGATAATGGGTGTTTATAGCATTCAATTTAGGGACATTTTAGAGTACTTTATAAAAAACTGACATGGGTACTAAATTAACCCCAAGATTAATGCTAGCAGTATTTGTTAGATTAGTATGAATATAACGTGTCTTATATTTGTATAATGTCATTGAACACATTACTTTACACATAAGTTTACTAACAATCGAAAGGTATTTTTTTTTTACTTTTGAAAGGGAATGATCCTGAGGTAAATATAAATTTTTAAAAATACTTTTAGCTTCACAAACCCACGGATCTGTGCTATTTTAATATCGATAGCGGAAATTTTAAATGCCGCAAAGGACAAAATGTTAATTGTGCAGGAGAGCGAAAAAAATTTTTTTTCAAAAATCTTGTGACCTTTATTGATTTTTTATTTTTATTAAAAAACTAGCTGGTGCCCGGCATGCGTGGCTATGCCATTTAATAAATAAATTGTTTTTCCCTGCGTGTCCTTTCCCATTCTTCCCATCCCCCTTCCGCCTCCCCTCCCTATCCCGCGTCCTCTTTCCCTATCGCTTTCCCACTCCACCTTCCATCTCCCCACTCCATTCCCCACTTCCCCTCTCGAGTTCCCCTCCCCCCTACCTGAGGTCCCCTCCCCCCATCCGCAGTCCATACATTCATTCCCGGTACATTCAGTTTTCATACAGCTCGCGTGCCACCTATTGCAATTTTTTTTATACAAATTTCATAATGCCAGAGCGCACCAGTAGTCTTATACAAACCTTGTCCTGACAATAACGAACACACAAAAAAAGAATTATCCAATTTGGTGCAGTCGTTTGGAAGTTATACGCGTACATACATTTCGGCGATTCATTTTTATTTATATAGAAGAAGAAGATAGAAGAAGAAGATAGATAGATAGATAGATAGAAGATAGATTACATCGAATAAATCTTTCAGAATACTGACATTTTTTGTAAAGTTATAAAAAATGAATATAATTTATTTTTAATTTTTCATAAAAAATCCTCTTAAAATGCAAATCGTGAAGAACACACTAATTGTTCTAAAAATATTTAGACGACGCTGATCGAACGAGACAAAAAAACGGAGAAAAATGACAGATTAAACAATTTTTTGGATTTCTTGTCCTTTCAATTTTCCGCTATCTCTATATTCATGTGGAAATCAGATACCATGAACTTAATTAAGTCTTCTTGTCAATAAATAAGTTAAAATTGGTTAAGATAATATCTAATTACCACAATAATATTGATAACGCGTATCCGATAAGGACTTGGTCGTTTATTATTGGTGATACTGCAATATCTTTATTTTGGTCGCTTCTATGTTCTAATTCAGCTTGTGGCAGAGTGGTCTGAAGCGTCGGGTTCCTGAATCAATTAATACAATTGATAGGAATGTAACGGACCTCTCTGTTTCTGTTTCCGCAAACGCGGAAGTTCTGCATACTTTTAGTGTACGTTTGGTAGGGTCAGTGGCTGAGTTGACATCGGGCTTGGATCCAACATAGACATCGTTAGTTTAATTCATCAGCTGGCTAGGTCTTCCATCAAGACAAAAGCAACATTTTCTGCTTACTGTGATTATGGCAGGAGATTTTCAAATATTGCCTGATTATTCGTAATTCGGGAATGTATCTTTCTTTAAAAAAATACTGTATCAAAGTAATTGATACTTATCAATGATTAGCAGTAAATGTTCACAAAAAAGTTTTATTTAGTAATAAGAATAACATTATTATAATTTTTAATGCTTCTATAGTTCTTTATGTTTTATTATTACAGCCACCTCTGGTCTGGAGCTCCAAAATACCTAAAAAATACCCTCGACTCTGTGCAGAAACGGGCGGTCCGTTTGATAGATTCTCCCATCTTAACAGACGGATTGCAATCTTTAGAGCACAGGCGTCGGGTGGGAATGCTATCCTTGTTCTACCGGTATTACAATTGAAGATGCTCCGAGGAACTAGCATCATTGATCCCTTCGGCACCGGTGCATAGTCGGGAAACACGCCAAACGCGTGCCCAACATTTGTACACAGTAGACATTTGTCACATGAGAACAGGTCGTTTCTTCGACTCGTTCTTGTGTTCAACAGCCCGGCTGTGGAATGATTTGCCGGCCTCTGTGTTTCCTCCTTCCTACAACATGGGTCTCTTCAAGACCAATGTTCATTCCTTCATCTCCTCAAAAAGACCCTCCTCATAGCAACCCAGATAACATAGGCCCTGAGAGAAATTATTTTCCTCAGGGCCTCCTGTATGGAGTTAATGTAAAAAAAAAAAAAAATTGTATATTTCTCGCATAAGAACAACGCGTTTCTCATCATTCATCATCAGCCTTTTGTGTGCGTTACACCGCGAATGTCATTTAAAATAATATGTAACCACATTTTTAAGTAAAACTTCTTTACGCACACTTGACTTAAGGGAGTAAGTTGGCGAATGCGTGACGAGAGCGTTACGAAATGCGAGGCGAACGATAGTTGAGAGTTGAGACCGTTGAGAGGGAGATATAAGTTAGTGAAGATAGAAAGAGAGAGAATTACGAGTAGTTGCAGGGGCAAGAGAGAGGTGCGAGCACACGTTTTTTCTCTCTTTCTCTCATAGCCAGTTACGTTACCCAGTGCAAGCCTATTGTGTGTATCACACTGTAGGAGCAAGAGAGAGAGCAGTACGCGCGCACATTTTCTTTCTCTCTTCCTATCATATAGAATATATAGATGGAGCAGAAGTTTTACCTCAGTTGTGTGGTCTAAAGCACACTTGTTTTTTTAATGAAAAAAATTACCTCTCCAAATAAAAGATCCCTAAATATTAGTTGACCTTCGACCAAGTATGGTCAATGTAGTTGACCCTTTTTTTTATTTAACAAATCAAACGGTTTTTTGCTCCTCCTGAAAACCCGTGTAAAATGAGATACGCGGTGTTATAATGTGAGCGATGATATAATAATTGTCATAATAATCAATTAAGAGCGTTTAACCAGCCAGCGGACGAAATTCCACATTTCGTCGAAAGTTGTTCTTCCGATCGTGCAGGGCGGTTACAATGAGAAAGATTAATTATTCTCCGTACCAGCTTTTTAAAATTATAACTCAATATCGAATTTATTTCAATCCAAATTAGCTTTAATTTATACCTTCATCCAAAAATGCTGAAAGGCGTGATGATAAAACTATTAAAATAGTGTACTTTTTGTAGTTATTTTTTGATTATAAGTATTTATCATTTTTCAATAATGTCTAAATTTAATAAGAATGTTAAAAAAATCTGAAATACATTAGTTTGTAAGTGCGCAAATAAATACACAAATGGACCAATTTTCGTCAAGAAACACATGTACGTACATATTTTTTAATGATTTTATTGAAACTAAAATTAAAATTCTAATACATAACTTTGCTAGATAATGTATCGATTTATTTTACTGCATGATTACATTATTAGAAATGGGTGTGGTATAATACAAAAACTTTTTTGAAAATTTAACAAATCTGCCAACGACCTATGGAATAACCTTATTATACTAAAAATTAAAAAAAATTCTAAAAATTTATTACATAACTATGCTAGATAAAAGAACAATCTTTCGAAATCCATTTATAATTTTTTGTGGAAAAGAGTCAATACGTCTAAAAACTTTTTTGAAAATGACGTATTTCCGGCTTTCTCTGGTAATGCCCTCTTAATTCCTAATGGAATCAAATCAATGTCTGATTATCGTAGATAGATACAAAATTATTAAATAAAATAATAATTAAGACCCGACTTTGCTAGAGTTTTCATAATAATATATTTTTATTACAAAATTAAAACTTATGGAGCGTAAATTAAATAATCGTACTGGAGAAAATCTAATTATTTCGAGCGTAACTATTCAATCACGAATACTTTCTCTTTCTCGCATCGCTTCATCTCTTACAGGTTAGGGACAAGGAATGATTAGGTTGCACCCCGCCGTTCAGGCTTACAGATGGTCTGACCGATATTAAAGGTGAGACTTCGAGAAAGTAAGTTGCTTTCCGGGTCAATCCGCGCAGCTTCAGGGGAAAAATCTCAGGCAGGTCTGAAATACGTCAGCTAACCCTGAGAAAAATACTCGTAATTATTTTGTTATAAGGTTTAACGAGCGGTTGAGGGAATAATTACATTCCTTTGGATTACATACTTACCCATAAAGTTATTGTTTTTTATTGTTTCACTATTATTGAACCGTATCATACTTGCAAATTGATTGAACATACTCCAAATAAATACTAATTGTGTTTACCGTTAAGAAATTGTGGATTTTATTTAATTAACGCCGCTGCAGTACGTTAAAAAATAACAATCAAATGTAAATTTCATTATGGAAACTATGTATTGAGTTGAAAATATTTGCGTTAACCTAGAAATGTTACGTTACTAAAATAATATATAATTTAATATATAAAATTCTCGTGTCACAATTCAATTCAATTCAATTCAATTCAATTTCAATTCAATTCAATTCAATTTCAATTCAATTTATTTTATTCTTTCAAAAACATTACAAAATTTAAAATTTCAGTGCGTTTTTAAAATACATTTGTAACAGTATTACATTAAACATAAATATAAATGGTAAGCAAAAAAAAAAACTATATGAGCATCAATTGAGCTTGCCTTTTAAAGGCAGCTTCACTGACGCTAAATATGTCGATATCCGAATTAATTCTGTTCAACAGCAAAATTGCTCTCCCGATCGGCATGACCATTGGCAAGTTAGTCCAGCCTATGCTGTCGATGGCGAAGATAACCATCGGGAATATAAAAATGAATATTTTCCAAGATAGCTGAGTTCTCAAGCCATCCACGAATCAATCTGAAGAAATGCGTAGCAATGTGTACATCCCTTCTGACACGTAGATGGTTCATTCCGAGCATACCCAAAAGAAATTCGGTAGGATAGAGCCACGGGTAATAGCCGTACTCCCTCATGTACAGAAATCTCAGAAATTTTTTCTGAACTCTCTCCAACATGAGGGAATATTTTGCTTGGTGCGGACTCCAAATTATCGACCCACTTTCAAGTCTACTCCTTACTAAGGAATTGAATAGAATTATGAGAACCCGGGTGTCTTTAAAATTCCTTGCAGTACGCAGAACAAAGCCCAGCATTCTCAATGAAGTGCTACAAGCCATCTGAATGTGAGTATGAAATGTCAGCCTACTATCAAACATGATTCCAAGGTCCTTCATGGTGGAGACACGTTTTAGACTTCGGGCGTCCATCGTATACCGGTAATACCAGGTATGACACGCCCTAGTGAATGACAAAATTAAACATTTAGATATATTGAACTCAATCCGATTTCTTTTACTCCAGTCAATAATTCTATCAATATCTGACTGGAGTCGATTGCAGTCCTCTAGGGTTAGTATTTCTAAGAATAGTTTCAGGTCATCAGCAAAAAGAAGAAACCTGGAGTGCAGAATTACTTCTGAAATATCATTAATAAATATGGAAAAAAGGAGTGGGCCTAAATTAGAACCTTGGGGTACTCCTGATCGTCACGGTGTTTGTTGCCATACTCCTCCGAAACGGCTGGACCAATTTTGATGAAATTTTGTGTGCTTATCTGGTAGGTCTGAGAATCGACCAACATCTATTTTTCATACCCCTAAAAGTAAAGGGTGTTCCACTCCGAAGAAAATTATTTTCCCCATACATTTTGTATGGAACGAATTCTCCTATTTTGAAAGAACTGCAGCAATATTGTAAGGGGTATAATATTGAACTGTGAAACGAGGGGGGAGGGGGGAAAGGAACTCAGGAAGGGGGGTTAGCGGGACGGGGGAAGAGGAGAAGTGGAGTGGGAAGAGGGAGAGGGAACGCGAGAGGGGAAAGGATACGCAGGGAGAAACAATTTAGATCAATTCAGCTAATAAGTTGACAACAGTTTTTGATTCTGAGGCGGTACGAAGTTCGCCGGATCAGCTAGTATAATATAAAAATATATAATTTCATAATGCCAAAATTCACAGTTTCGACAGATTTTTAATTTTCGACCGCCCGCGCCGTATCTAACATCTACCACCATAACCACTATTCCACGGAGTGAACACCTGCACTGTTTGTTTTCAAGGTATCAAAGACATTGTTATGGTATAACAAACAAAGAAATAACCTTGAATTTCAATGAAAACTGTGCCGCATTGTTTGTCCGTTTTGTTATAAATTTAACTGGTGAATTCAATCAAATTACGTTCATTTATCATAATACAGATTCCATTATCTAAAATTTAGATAAGGGATAAAGAGAACGGTCCAGATTGGCATCAATTAATTATTGATAAAATTATTACGTAACGTCTATTCCGGTAAACATTTACTATTCCGTATATTCCTAACAAGCATAATCACCTAAAACAAAGACTAGCGAAATCACTACTGTCGATTAATCTTTAAGAGGGCATTACCAGAGAAAACCAGAAATATGTCATTTTCAAATCAGATTTTAGGCGTATTGACTCTTTTCCACAAAAAATTATAAATGGATTTCGAAAGATTGTTCTTTTATCTAGCATTCGCATGTAAGAAATTTTGAGATTTTTTTTTAATTTTTAGTATAATAAGGTTATTTATTCCATAGGCCGTTGGCAGATTTGTTAAATTTTCAAAAAAGATTTTGTATTATCCCACACCCATTTCAAATAATATAATCATGCAATAAAATAAATCAATACATTATCTAGCAAACGCATGTTTTAGAATTTTAATTTTAGTTTCAATAAAATCATTAAAAAATATGTACGTACATGTGTTTCTTGAAGAAAATTGGTCCATTTGTGTATTTATTTGCGCACTTACAAACTAATATATTTCAGATTTTTTTAACATTCTTATTAAATTTAGATATTATTGAAAAATGATAAATACTTATAATCAAAAAATAATTACAAAGGGTACATTATTTTAATAGTTTTATCATCACGCCTTTCAGTATTTTTGGATGAAGGTATAAATTAAAGCTAATTTGTATTGAAATAAATTCGATATTGAGTTATAATTTTAAAAAGCTGGTACGGAGAATAATTAATCTTTCTCATTGTAACCGCCCTCCCTGCACGATCGTAAGAACAACTTTCGACGAAATGTGGATTTTCGTATATTTCTTAATATGAATTGGTTTTAGGTCATGAATAGCAAAAAATATGCTTTGGATAAATTGAAGCTTTTCCTATCGTTTCGCTAGAGTAGAATTAAAATAAAATTGTTAATCTTCCTTAACCACTGAAACGATTTTTGCTAAATATTGGCGACATTTTAAATGTCTCCTATTGCTTTTCGGATAAAAAAGGCAATTATCTCCTTGATTTAGCAATTTTTAAAAAAATATTTGTAGCTCCCACGTTTGTTATTTTGGACGTAAAACGAAGCTAATGAAATGATTTATCTATTATGACCATAGATTTCGCAAATTCGGACTTCGTAGACTATTTTATAAAGACGTTAAAATTTTAAAAATATTTTTTTCACACATAATTTCTGATCAGCTGTTGACGGTTAAGATTAAGTCCTTTTTCAATAGATATGCACCTTTCATTATCAAGTATACCACAGATAATATACAGAAATCGAAAATATTCTATGTTGACTCGAATAAGTACCTCTCTTGACAGTTTCAAAGTAACAATTACGCAGGATTCGGACATGTGGAAAACATTTTTTTTGTTAGATTTAGAAGAAAAATAATTAGAAAAACAAGAAATCCTTAAAGTTACTGGAGACCAAAATTTAATATACATTTTTTACTCTAAATAAGGGAACGTACCCATACTACGTGACCAACTTTTTGCAATTTTTAAATTTTCAATTTGGAAGTCCGTAAAGGGTACCGTCGTCCCGGGATCCATTGGATATCTAGCCCCCCTGCCATAGGTAACTTAGTAAAGACTTAGCAAGGGGGTCCGGGTTCTTGGGGCGAGGGTTGTCCGGGTCTTGGCGGCAGATGCGTCTGCCCTTGCGTGGCGGGCTGGATCGAGAGACACTGGTTGAGGAAGACCTTTTGATCTCACCAGACTCTGTTGACCCGTCACCTTGCACCGCAATGGGAGGAGTAGATCCATCCGTCACTCCTAAACACACTGACCCCCAGATTGCTACCACCCCTCATACATTTTTTCTTTCCAGAATTTTCTCTTTTTCCTTTCCTTAAAAAAGACCCTCCATAAAGCACCCCCAAAGATGACATAGGCCCCGAGGGAATTATTGTCCTCAAGGCCTCCTGTGTGGAGCTAATGCAAAAATAAACATTTTCCTTCCTTTCCTATAAAAAGAACCAACACGCAGCATCCCCTTAAATGTCTTAGGCCCCGAGGGAATTATTTTCCTTAGGACCTCCCGTATGGAACTATTATTATTATTTATGTAAAACAAAAACATAAACATCAAGATTTGATGGTAGGTATAGATAGATAAGTATTGATATCTTGAAAATCAACCGATCGATCGCACTTCATCGGCAACCATTGATTTATCTCTTCAAATACCTGCAGAAGATATTATTGGTATTATATGTATAGAGGGTATACGCACTTGATTCACATAATATCTAATCACATACGTACAGGCAAATCATCGAGCGCTCTTTTGAATGTACGTATTTGTGCACACCGATAATGGTTTAAATTGGTTCGAAATAGTTATGTTGTGAGGCTGAAGATGGGGGGAAGGGAAAGAGTTGGGGGGGGGGGGGGGGGTTGGAAATACCTGGCTATTCCGATCCGAAGGGTGATACTGTACCTTTTGAGACAGCGTAACGCGCGTTAAATCGGTCGTATACGACGTATTTTGACAGTTTCCTTAAGAGGGCATTACCAGAGAAAACCAGAAATATGTAATTTTCAAATCAGATTTTAGGCGTATTGACTCTTTTCCACAAAAAATTATAAATGGATTTCGAAAAACTGTTCTTTTATCTAGCATTCGCATGTAATAAATTTTGAGAAATTTTTTTAATTTTTAGTATAATAAGGTTATTACATAGGTCGTTGGCAGATTTGTTAAATTTTCAAAAAAGATTTTGTATTATACCACACCCATTTCAAATAATATAATCATGCAGTAAAATAAATCAATACATTATCTAGCAAACGCATGTTTTAGAATTTTAATTCTAGCTTCAATAAAATCATTAAAAAATATGTACGTACATGTGTTTCTTGACGAAAATTGGTCCATTTGTGTATTTATTTACGCACTTACAAACTAATATATTTCAGATTTTTTTAACATTCTTATTAAATTTAGACATAATTGAAAAATGACAAATACTTATAATCAAAAAATAACTACAAAAAGTACATTATTTTAATAGTTTTATCATCACGCCTTTCAGCATTTTTGGATGAAGGTATAAATTAAAGCTAATTTGAATTGAAATAAATTCGATATTGAGTTAAAATTTAAAAAAGCTGGTACGGAGAATAATTAATCTTTCTCATTGTAACAGCCCTGCACGATCGTAAGAACAACTTTCGACGAAATGTGGATTTTCGTCCGCTGGCTGGTTAAACGCTCTTAAGACACAAACTCTTAAAAGTAAGTTACCCTAACGCCAGATATGACAGCGCGTTTTGCCGCGTAATGATCCTCGTTAAGAAATGTCAGTCGCGGGAAAATGTCATCACGTAAAACATAAAAAAAAACGAGTGTGCTTTAAACCACACGACTGAAGTAAAACTACAAGACAAACCTCGCCCAAAGAACCCAGGTATCCCTGCTAAGTTACCAAACGTAGCGAACGGGGTGACCTATGACCTAGGGGTGACATATGACATTGGGGTGAAATATGACCTTGGGGTGACCTACGACCTTGGGGTGACTTACGACCTTGGGGTGACCTACGACCTTGGGGTGACTTACGACTTTGGGGTGACCTACGACCTTGGGGTGACCATCCTTATCCTTACCACTCCCCAAGTCAAGCGAGCGTAGAAGCCCGACTGTTCGCCCAGCAATCAATCACCGTTCGCATCGATTACCGTTCGCATGACATTTTTCGTAACAATCACCACTTTTGGTACCGCATTCACCAGCTTACCCCCCAAGTCGAGCGTGCGAAAGGAAGTTGTATTTCAATAATACGACAAACGGATAGTCATTTATGAACGCCTAATAGGCTTATATGTAATGTAAAGTTTTAATAACTAATAAATAAGAATTTTGGATTAAAACTGTTAACAACTAAAACAAAAATTTATATTCATATATTCTGGTTTATAAATGGGTAATTTCTATTACTTAGGAAATTCTAAAAAAATTTAGTACATTTATTAAAAATTAAATAGTCATAAATGCATTTCGAATTCATATGTCATATGTTGGTGTATAAACGTGTAAATTCTAATTATGCAATTGCAAATGTTCCCCAAAATAACCTGGAAAACTATTAATGTAATTAAATGTAAGGCCTTTGCAATTTTCATAGAAAAAATTGTAAATTTTTTTTACCTAAAATGTTAAATTCAAAATTCGATAGTTCCGTACTCCTGCAACTGGCAGGAAGAGGTACAGGAGGTAGGTACCTTCGATACATTGGCTTGACACTAACAATGTACTTAGGCGTTAAAGACAATATGGTTAATGTTGCAATTTTGCAAACCTTTGTTTGATCACTTACTTTTAAATTTTCGTTGTTTGTATTTTTGTATTATGTACGTATTTTTTTTATCGTAACATATTGATGTTGTATGTCTCACTGTACAATTTTTTTTGCTTATATTTTTTATTTCATTTATATATTTTTTTATTTCCATTCCTTTGTTTATAATATTATGAACTAGATGTGCAATTTGGCTGTCCTGAAACGGGTATCCTTCCCAGTTGGACAGGCAAAGTTTCATTGAGTAATGTTTTGTAATATATATGCATGTATAAATAAATAAATAAAAAAAAAAAAATACATACATGTTTATTAGCTAAAATAACGCAGTTGACTTTAATGAAACTTTATATTGCCGGAACGAAACTAGAGAAGGTACAAAGAATTGTATGGGCTGCAATTTAAATGAAAGATGGGATCATTCGATTGAAATCGGTGCAACCTATATCCGCATCAAAAAGATGTTCTGCAGGCATGATCTTAACCTTGGATTGCGAATGGTCAGATGCTACATGTTTTCGGTATTATTTTATGGAATGGAATCAGAACGCTTACTGAAGAACTGATAAGGCAACTTGAGGCATTCGAGATGTGGATTTACAGAAGAATACTTAAGAGCGTTTAACAAGCCAGCGGACGAAAATCCACATTTCGTCGAAAGTTGTTCTTACGATCATGCAGGGCGGTTACAATGAGAAAGATTAATTATTCTCCGTACCAGCTTTTTAAAATTATAACTTAATATCGAATTTATTTCAATCCAAATTAGCTTTAATATTATTTGAAATGGGTGTGGTATAATACAAAATCGTTTTTGAAAATTTAACAAATCTGCCAACGACCTATGGAATAACCTTATTCTACTAAAAATTTTAAAAAAATCACAAAATTTATTACATGCAAATGATAGATAAAAGAACAATCTTTCCAAATCCATATATAATTTTTTGTGGAAAAGAGTCAATACGTCTAAAATCTGATTTGAAAATGACATATTTCTGGTTTTCTCTGGTAATGCCCTCTTAAAATAAGCTGAACGGACAGAGTTACGAATGAAGATGTTATGGTTCGGATGAATAAAGAAAAATAACTTCAATATCTAGGACGTGATGAGACATCCAGAGAAGTAGGAGATCTTGCATCTAATAATGCAGGGAAAATTGCCGGAAGACGGGGCCCTGGAAAAAGGAGAACATCATGGCTGAAAAACCTGAGACAGTGGTTTGGCCAGTCTACTGTGGAGCTGTCCCGGGCCGCGTATTTACAATCCCTACCGCGTTTCAGTCGCTTTAAATTTTCAATATCAAAATTTAAATATTTAGAAATAATATTATTTATTTCCAATATACACATTGGAAAGATTATTTTCTCTAGATTTTAGAACAATTTTTGTTTTGGCAAAGTGATAAAAAATTATCAATATAGAGGTGTATTTACAATATATGGAAATAATATTAAAATTTAAATATTTAGAAATAAAAATATTAATTTCTAATATACACATCGGAAAGATTATTTTATCTAGATTTTAGAACAATTTTTGTTTTTGCAATGTGATAAAAAATAACCAATATAGAGGTATATTTAAAATGTAAATTGTCGTTACCGCGACTGAATCGGTATAGGTTTTGTAAATACGCTTCCGGGCCGCAGTAAACAAAGTCCGCATAGCCAACGTCCGTTGAACGGACAGGGCACAAGAAGAAGAAGAATATGTATGTATTTTTATTTTTTTTCGTTATCAGTAATTTTAATAAGAAAAAACGTAAAGTGAGCCATTTTTAAAACTTTTTAAAAAATGAAAAAAATCATTTGGTTATTTCTAATAATAAAATTTGAAAGCGTATTTCACCAACTTTCAAAAAAGTTTTTAGTTTTCGGATACGTTTACGTTCACTGATATAACATTTATTTGGATTTCAGTGGAAATATTTGTACCTCTGTCAAAATACGCCCAATTTTTAAATTACTGAAAAAACAGAAAAAAAGAATACAATTAAAAGGTTACTTTTTCCAAAAATGTTTTTTGGGTTCTCTACGTGATGTAGATTCGCAAGTTTCCCGTTTGTACCAACAGTTTTTATATACTTTCTACTACAACACATAAATACTTGTCACACTTAATCACAAACACGTAAACACCTCAGCACAGGTTCTCCTAGTGAGGTGTTCACGAAACATACAAAATTACCCATCCACAGTTTCACCTTCTCAAACCTACCTTACACCCAACATAATTAAATTTCAAAATATATTATCTAAAAATGTTTTCAAAATATATTATGTAAAAATGTCAACAAATAGGTAAATACTGTAATATATAGAAATAAATAATAATAATAATACCGAATATATAAACAAATAAAAATATTTCACAGGTGTCATTTCAATCAAGTCACTAAAATTTTTAATTAAGTACAAAAAATAAACATAAAACGCCAAACGGTAATAAAAGGAGGTAAGAATCCGGTTAAAAGGATAACCAAGCTAATAAAAGAATAGGTACCTTATCTTTGTATTTACATATGTAGGCAATCAATTAATTGACCGCAACAATTCACCTCATTACTCATTCTCCTTGCCTTTACTTTTCTATACTAGGCCCAGCGAGAGATTGTACGTGATGCTGTCATCGATCAAGTATCTTCTGTCTTTTTCGTTTTCAAACAAGGCGCGTGAGAAGGAAGATGACGAACGTCGATGACGTCCGTACAAGCTTATCGCTGGTACTAGTTTACTTCAATATAGTTACTTCATCAACAAAGAAAAACCACGGAATGTTATTTTTATGAGGATTGTATTTCTAAGGCTGATTCACATTGGAAGTTGAAAAATCCCCGGCGTCTTTTTATGGCCAACGACAGTGACGGTCAGGAAAAACGAGTGTGCTTTAGATTAGACCACACGGCTGAAGTAAAAACTTATTTAGCTCCATCTATACTATGTACAGACAATAGGCCTGCACTGTGTCTTAGATATACGAAACGTAACTGGCTATGAGAGAAGAGAGAATGAAAATGTGTGCTCGCACCTCTATCTCTTGCCCCTACAGTAATACGAAACGTAAATCTCTCTCTTTCCATCTTCACTAACTTATATCTCTCTCTCAACCGCCACTTTTCGTAAAGCTCTCGCCACGCATTTGCTAGCTTACTCCCCAAGTCAAGCGTGCGTAAAGAAGTTTTATTTAAAAAATGATCGGTAAATCCCCACTCTTGTCCACTTTAGTTTTCTGAAGGGTTCACTTCTATCGCGTGCGAATTTCACACTCTGTTTTATTTTTATTTTTTTCATTTTTAGGCGTTTTGTACACGGGAGGCTCTGAGGAAAAATAATTTTTCTGAGGGCCTGTGTCATCTTTGGGGATGCTGTGTGGAGTAGCGTTGTGTTGGTTCAGCTGGAGTGGGCTCTTGAACTCGGGTTCTTCGCGGGAAGCGTACCCAACTACGACAAATCGATTA
The DNA here is from genome assembly GCA_917880885.1 of Limnephilus marmoratus. Taxonomy (NCBI): domain Eukaryota; kingdom Metazoa; phylum Arthropoda; class Insecta; order Trichoptera; family Limnephilidae; genus Limnephilus; species Limnephilus marmoratus. Next base: position 21,989,522 of record OU862932.1, on the reverse strand, counting down.
CTCCCAGAGAACACGGTCCAGGACTCGGACCCAAACCCGGAACTCGGTGGTGCGAGCCACTCGCGAGTCGGAAGCATGTGCCGGGTCCGAGTACTTTTGCGGGTTCCGGTTCCGAGGTCCGACTCCGGTCGAACCCGTGCGCCTCGGTCCGAGCCACTCGCGAGTCGGGAGTTGGTCCCGGGTTCGAGTTGTTTTGCGGGTTCCGGCTCCCAGGTCCGGCTCCCTAAATAACTTTACTAATAATAAGTTGGTGTGGACATGAACGTTGTGTAGATTCTGCTGGAGGGGGCTCTTAAATTTCGGTTCTTCCAGCGGATCCTACTCTATTTCTTTTTCAAACTGAGCCCGGAACTCGGAGCCGGACCCGGAGCCGGAGCCGGAACCCGAACGCCTCCACCGCACCGGCGTCCCCGTGTCCGCGGTCCGCGCCACTCGCGATTTTTTTTGTCTGGGTTTGAGTTCTATCTGGATCTATCTGGAACCCGTACCTACGTCCTAGTAGCCGCAACAGCACCCAGTACCCAGTCCGCACCCAAAAACTAGGACCCGGGACCTGCTCCTAGAACTCGAGTACTTTTAAAAAGAAACACGCCTCGGAGGCCTCCAGCAATATGCAGAACTGATCATCTCTGATGGATATCCAACGATTGTATGTAGTGTGTCGATTTTTGAACTTATATGCGGGTATCGTTAAGGACACCTGAAAGACTTCAAGAACTTGAAACAGCCATATCGAAAATAAAATGGGACATAATAGGAATAAGCGAAATGAGAAGATAGGGGAGAAGATAAAAGACTACGGAAATTACGAGCATACACCACATAGGCGTGACGCCGCGGCAATATGGAGTGGGCTTCTAATTAAAAAGAAACTAGCGGATAAAATAATTGAAATTAAAGGAGTCACAGAAAGAAAAGCAGAGGCGTCTACTAATATCTACAGGAATTCCAAAAACTGAAAAAATCGGAATAATATCTATGAGAACCAAAGTGCGTACGAATTATGAGAACCAAAGTGTTGACGAATATTTACAGCACTGGCAGAGGTTGGATTTGCAATTATGTATAGCACATTGGAATAACGTAATATTGCGTATGCAGTTTAAAAAACTTAATTTATGTGTGTATGTATGTAAAAATCCCTAATATCGGACTATTGGACACATTTAGCTGAATATTAAGGATTTGGGTTTTTGTTTTTTTCAGCTTTCTTTATTTCGAGTGCTTCTAAATTATTTAGTCTGTTACCATGACCATTTCTATGTCAGTTAGGTTAGGTTAGGTTGTGGTGCCGTGTATTTCGAAATAAATAAATATCTTTGTATATATGTATATATATATGTATATTTTTATTATGACCTCCATGTTTGTTCAATAAATTATTGTCCTCGTAAACAGCAAAATAAGTAATATTATGCAAAAACTTCATGTACGTACTTTAAACGTTTAAGCCTTAACGTAATTAGTAATTACGTAAGTAATTGAAGAAATTTATGCTTTTCCGTACAACCTCTTGCTAAGCTGCTCTCTGTAGATATTAGTCAACACTGGGAACGTCATAGATATTCGTCCGACCTTAGCTCTGTAGATATTAGTCAACACTCTGAAGTTCGTAGATGTAGTGTCTGTGGTACCCTTTACCCGGGTGCCGAACGTAGCCGAAGGCTTCCGATCCCGCCCGACTACAAGGTGGTGGTGGGGACTGCCGAGGAGCTCACAGTTGGGCCGGCTGCCACCATTCCGCGTTTATCCTCACTAGAGGAAGCATTGCACTATTCCATAATTGACTTACAATAAATAATCAACTCCGTATAACGAGACCTTTTAATAAATAGAGATTGTAATTGTCGCGGACATTACAGTAGATATTAGTCCAACATAAATTTATATTATGAGCTGCAGATATTCGTCCGACATACAGGTTGTAGATATTAGTATCTGGAGTCAGAAAAGCTATCTTAAACATATTACTACTGGTTAGCAAAGAGGAAACATGAGAATGATCTAAAAAAGGTGGCTGGTCCAGAATGGATCAGAGTTGCAAAGGTTAGAGAAAAATGGAAATCTTTACAGGAGGCCTATGTCGAAAGACAAGCTGTTTCTAAAAATAATGACCCGAACGCTGACAATTTAGAATAATATTAAAAAAATATATAATTAGATTAGAAAAATGTTTTATGAGTATAACAGCAATAAAGGCTAATTTTGTTTATTTATATACAGTACATAGACAAGTAGTTTTATCCGTGATGCATTTTAATCGAAATATTTTTTATACTTTCGATATTCGACCGTACATCATCCTCTCTGCACATCCTCTGGGAACACTTAAATTATATTTTGTGTAATAATAATAGTAACGTAATATTTGTATAGCGCAGTTTTGTGTTATTTCACTTCAAGTGTAAGTTGGTATACCTTACTTTTCCCTAAAACGACTGCATTTTGTAAATAAGTGTGCCAGGAGGCCAACTGTCGAGGGAACAACTGTCATGGAATAATGTATTTTCGATTTATAGATAAAACTGTCATGGAATAATGTATTTTCGATTTATAGATAAAACTGTCATGGAATAATGTATTTTCGATTTATAGATAAAACTGTCATGGAATAATGTATTTTCGATTTATAGATAAAACTTCGATAAAATTTCAGATTTTAAAACACTTTTAAGGCGATCCACTAGTTCACTACTGTGCCGTGGACAGTAGTTCTTCGGTGGACGCCATAGGGGTCACTTTGAATAACCGAATTCGTCGACTAGCGGCCGTATTGTAAAATATCAACGCGAAAATGCATATTTTATTTTATTTTGGGAAGATTGGGTGAAAATATCAACTTTTTTTGCGATTATTATAAAATAAACTGAATATGCCACATTATACAATAAAACCATGCCCGAAAAGGGGTTTATAAATAGGAGAGTTTGGACTTGAAAGTGTGTTTTTTAGACCTTATACTTTATTTTTTTATAGGCTTATTAAAAAACTTATAAAAAAAATGACAGATATTTTTAAGGGCCAAGGTATGTTCTATACGCAGTATTTAATTGAAGCATCTACAATACTTCTAAGCGATCAAATTTTCAAAACAAAAACATATGATTTTGCATTATTTACTATGACTTCATCTTAAGTGATTTGGTCGCTAGTCGCAGTGAATGGAGCATAAAAACGTGTTTACAAACATGTTGGTGGTTAGAGTGACGTCATGTCCGTTGAACAAAACAGAAATAAAAAACACATAGGAAATTCCCAGTAATACCTCTATTATCACCCCAATTATTTATTATGAGAATTAGCACTGAACAGAATATTCACAGAAGTGTGATCGATACATATCGATTTAAAGAAAACTTATTTCGCCAGATCACATAAGACTTTTCAGCTCCTAGGTCACAGACTGAAAAGTGAAATTGATCATCAGCCTCCCCCCTCCCCTCCCGCTTTCTCCTTCCACCTTCCCCCTCCCTCGACCGCCTCACACAAACCCTCTCCCCCTTCTCCACCGTTCCCCTCCCCCTCCCGCCTACTGTTCCAACTTCTAAGCTGTATTAAATACACACATTTTCAAACAATTCGTGCGCCATCTATTGTAATCTTCTACACAAATTTCAAACCGCCAGAGCTCATAATATATATATTTTTTAATTTCGCTAAATCACATTTAAACGAACAAGTCTGAAAGATACACAAAAGATAATCATACGTCTTTCGGACGAATGATGTATGTATTTCTCCGTAATTATTGTATTTACCTTGGTGACAGAACCGCCCCGCGCAAGCTCTGCTCGGCAACTGAGCTAACTGAGATAGACAGAGCGCTACGTTGCGAAATAAAAAAAGACAGCAATTCTTGTGTATCGCTTACGACTCTACGACGTAGAGTATACGTAGATTATCTTTCAAGGGTAAATCAATTATGTTTAGAAAGAGAAAAATCTAAGTCCACTGAACAGCTTAATGGAGCAAAACGCACCAGGTAAATTATACCATACGTAATAACGACTAATAGCTGTACACAAGATTCCAGTTCTAGAATTGTAGTGATATGGTGAGAATTAACTCTTAGGTACCATCGACAACGAGTCGTAGCCTATTTTTTTATTTCAAGAATTTTGTTTATACATTACAAATGATTACATATGCAAGGTTATAAAATAATTCATATTTTATTCTACTACTCCATAAGTTGAGCTCTAGGAGCTCGTGTTTTTGGGAGAAGTATTTACATGCAAAAAAAAAAATAATGTTCTAAAGAAATGTGTAAACAATTATCAAATAATAATAATGTTCTTATGAAATAAATATCAACATTATTACAGTCACAAAATTTAGAAAAAAATAGTTATAGAAGGACAATTACATATTTTTTAATATTAAATATTACAGTTTAAGTCAGGGTAAATTACATTAAGGGTACCTACAATATATCATTATCCAATTTCAGGGACTTAATTTGCTTTTTGAATAATTCATATTTCAGTGTTTCTGTTTATACTAATTTTGTTTCTGGACAATAATATTCTGTACCATCTTACACCTAAATACAAATAGTGGTGTTGAGCCGTGGCCGTTCTAAGCATAGGGATGGCTATTAAGCCATTAGTTTTAAATCTATTGCTTATGTTATCTGAGGGGTGAATTTTTTGAATAAAATATTCTTTATAAATTTTGATGTAAGGCGTTTTTCTTATACAATTCTTTGATAGATGGTATATTAAATTCTCGGAATATCTCTAGAGTAGGGAAGTCGTATGGTTTCCTAAGGATTTTTAAAATTATTTTTTGAATTATATAATTATGGGCTGTAGGCCCCTCCCCACCCAATAATGCGGTACTGTAATAAGGACTGAATTAGTGCATAATAGACAATTAGGGAGGAATGCAGATCCTGCCAATATCTGGAAATTTAATAAAAAAGCACTTTCTAGATGAGAAAAGTGTGGAGAAGCTGAATAAAAAAAATTAAGGCGCGCTCGGCAAAATTGAGGGAGATACAGCCGTTCAAAGTATAAATAAAATTTAGTAGCCGCTAAACTACTTGAAAACTGAGATGTTTTTCTTGCCTTGACGCGAGTAGCCGTTATAAAGGGGCACTTTCTTTTCTTAGGTTAGTGACAAAATGGCGGGCGGACTGACAGTATCAGTTCACGAAGTGAAATTTTATTTATACTTTAAACGGCTGTCTTCTTCTTCGATGGCGCTACAGCCCATATCGAGCTTTGGCCTCCTGCAACAGTCGCCTCCAACTCCTCCTGTCCTCAGCGGCTGACTTCCAATTTGGAACCTGGAGAAGCTTTTAAGCTTTAAACGGCTGTATCTCCCTCAATTTTGCCGAGCGCGCCTTAATTTTTTTTATTCAGCTTGTCCACACTTTTCTCATCTAGAAAGTGCCTTTTTATTAAATTCGCAGACATTGGCAGGATCTGCATTTCACCCGACAATTTTGATAGTTTTCTTGTTTAAAACATTTCGTATGTTATAGAAAACATAGATAAGTTTTCTTATTCTTTCCACAGTGAAATTGATATGATCTTTCCATTCAACATTTTTATCTATTAAGAAGATTCCAAGATATTTTTTCATTAGTTTAAAGGGGTGTTCAGATCTCTAATATAACCGCTAGCAGGTATCTGTTGAACCGCGAGCGCTTATGTTTCGTGGCGTTCACACGGCGCAGATAAAATATTTCTTCCTATGGTAGGAGAGGGGGTCAGTTGAATTGGCGAGCGGCCACGGAGTGCGCATTTTTTGTACTGTTTTTGACATCTGTCACCCACCGGTCTTGGCAGCTCCGTATTTAAAATGACCCCCTCTCCTGTTTTCGTCGGAGTGGGGGGCGCTTAACTGTTGGCATATCGCCTCAGGAGCGGTTACGGCGTAAGATGTGCATTGTCTATGGTTGATGTGCGCATAAAGCGCTCAGGTGTGAACGGTCTGAAGGGATTGTATGGAGAGCGATATGTGGCGTGCTATGATCTTTTATATTTATATGCTCAATGTGAACAAGCTCTTATGATTTATTATATACCTTATTACGTCGAAAGGCAAAAAAAATAATACGTTATCTCGGAAAAAACACACTAAATTTAATAACGGTGTCTTAAAATAAATCTTGCAAAGTATATTCATCGTAATCATCCCAAATTATTTTGACCCAGCGAAGGAAGCAAACGTGTATTTGAGATAACCTAGAGATCACTTAATGTTTTATGTTGACTCGTGTAAATAAAATATAATCCACTATCCGCCTTACATTATAAACGCCGAGTAAATATAACGCGGCACGTCGACGGAATATTGAAAAGCTACCACGGCTTTTTGCCAATGTTGAATCGGTGTATATCTGGTACGGTTGAAATTTAAGAATCCGACTCAGAGTACAATTATGAGGCCGCGCCACATGGAAACCATCTGCGAACGTGAAGTTTGTGACTGAGCTACTATCGTAATATAACCGAATTAAAGCATGTAGCTAATAATGCCAAAAGATGGCACCACTAACAGCCAGCATGAGGAACGTCGGATGGCAGACGTAAGTACTCTTGGATTTGCAATTTCTTGAATCTCTCCACTCATGGATGATATTATGTAGGTGTAGTTTGTGATCGCGGAGCGGGTTTTTAACTCTGCTAGAAGAATCTAATTAGTAAGACGATGTTCATAAAATTAATTTATATAAGTCTGTTCGACCTTAAGTGTAGAAAAAAAATCACATTTGCAACGCGGCACTATCCTTGTTAAAATCCATGTTTGATACGTTTTATAAAATATCAAAGTTTGTTTGACTCAATTTGTTTAACTTTGAACGAAAAAATTAACAGACCGGGCACCTCAGAATTATGGAACTTAAACACGTCCTTTGAAATGTCATTGAAAGTGAAGAAAAAATTGTTAAATAGGTTACGTTGGGATAGGTCAGGGGGCGGAATTTGCCGCATGCGTCTCTTTGCACAGGCGTCTGCCGCTCTTCAGACATCAATTATTGCAATTTCACCTCTACTCAACCAGCCTTATTGTTGCATTCGGAACACAAAACTGGTTTTAATTTAATAAGGATCTATGCGCAAGTCTGTTTATAGAAATATTTAAATGGGCAGAAGTGTGATATTACAGTAAGAATGTAGATAACATAAAGAAAATCGTGATTATCGTTCGACCACATTTACCACAGTACCACCCCCCCCCCGCCCCGTTATAATATGGCTCTCTGATATATTTGTTTTTTTTATTTTTTATTTATTTATTTTAGCATATAAAATATAATATACATTTAGATAATGTAGTAATTTGCGTACATGTTCATTTTAAAATAGTTAATACCACTCTTCCATGGAAGCATTAGCTTGTGTCTGGAAGAGTAGTGTACATTTTTAATGCTATATTTAAGTTCTTAAATTACAATGTGAATGTAAAAAACAATAAGTTGTAAGTTCTGTGATATGTAATTAGTTGCTAAAAACAATACAAAATTTAACTTATTTGAAGAACAGAGTATCACTTGGAAACTGAGTTATAAGTAGTTGTTCTTGAGATTAGATTAGTCGGAAACTTTTTTTTTTGTTTTTTTTTTTATATTATCTTTAAAATATTTTTTTAACAGTGTTTATTAATTGGATTTTATCATTAATTTTTCTAATTTCATCCGGTAATCGGTTGAAAATAAGTCTTCCTTGATAAGTAAAATAATTTTGTGCAAAGGAAGTGTTTAATTTTGGGCATGAGAAAATATATTTATGTCTAGTACGGTTTTCAGTTATAAATTGATATTTTTCTTTTTCTTTTATAGTTTGAATCAATGCATTTCTATTGTATAGATCTTTGAAAGATGGTACTTGGAATTCCTTAAATAATTGATCCGTTGGGTAGTCAGAAGGTTTTTTCAATACGATTTTAATTATTAGCCTCTGCACAACTTCAATTGGGGAAAGATTAGTTTTGTATGCGGATCCCCAGCTAATGATAGCATATTGTAAAGTTGATTGAACCAAAGCGTAATATATTAGATATAAGTTTTTTACAGATAAAAAATTTCTGATTCTTAAAAATATATAAATCAATTTTCTAATTTTTTTTACAACTTGACAAATTTGTTCCTTCCATTTCAAATTTTTATCGATAATGACTCCTAAATATTTGATTGTGTTTGTTGTTTTTAATATTGTGCAGTTTTGGATACAATAATTTTTACTATGTGTTTTGGAATTATCATGGATGATGATGTCAATATTTTTAGGGGTATCATTTTTGTGTATTGCAAATGGAATTACAGATGTTTTATCACCATTTAGTGATAGTAAATTTACGTCGAAGAAATTCTTTAAAATATTTATGTCTTCGGTGGCTTTAAATGTTACTTTTTCCCAAGTTTTATCGCTAATTATTAATACCGTATCATCGGCATATGAAGTAATTTGGCCATGTAGTGGTTGAAAAAAAATGTCATTAACATATATGGTGAAAAGGATTGGTCCGATTACTGTACCTTGAGGGATTCCAAAGTCTGATATTTCTTTATCGCTATTAATCTGATTTATTTTTACGACTTGCGGTCGATTTTTTAGGTAGTTCGAAATCCATTTAATTGCATTGTCTTTTATACCTATATTGTTTAGTTTTTTTAGTAGAATCTCATGGGATATACTATCAAAAGCTTTTCTGAGATCAATAAATATACCGCCTGTTTATTTGTTAAATGTTAGCCTGTTTATTTGTCAAATTGGATCTTCTTTTGAAAATTTTCCGTCCTCTGGGTTATTTTTAAAGGGGTGTTGAAATTGCACGATTTTGCAATGTGATGGAACCATTTTTAATAGGTTTGTTCTTTATTTCAGAATGATAAAAATCGACAGTACATATTACTTTGGCCTTGGAAATATTTTTTTCCTTTCATCATTCTATAATTACGGTTTCTTAAAAAATCACCACTGTATAAAAGACAGATAGGTTTGCGATACCAACGACTGCAAAATTAACAATGGCAAGCAGTTGGGGGTACCCTGCGGCCCGCGAACAAATTGAAAAGGGATAAATTGGCCCTCCAGCTACAAAAAGGTTGATCATCACTGTTTTAGAGTATTGCTATTGATGCCTAATTATTTATTACATTCGGTCATTTTTAGCCATCTCATATTTCGATTTAAGAATTACTGCTACACATTTCAATCGGTTTATCCCTTGAATCATCACCACTTCGTGTACACAGAACAAAGCAACAATTTAAGTATGTATTGCAGTAATGGCAAGCCTGTTGGCTTTACACTCACGTTTGCTCTAAAATGTGACTTTAATGACTGAGAACCAAATCATCTAAACATCAACAGACAAAGTGGTAAAACTAGTTTTGCTAGCATTCCAAATGTTATATGCGACCTGCGACAAAGTTCGAATGAAATTGTGTAGAATTGCCTCATCATACGTTTCTGTTTTTCATTTCTTGTAAAAAAAGGAACAACATTCTGGCGGGGGTAATCCTTTATTTGTGGTAATTGTTTGATGGGATATTTTTTAACATTAATTACGCTGTGCTAGAACATTTGTTAGGCATTGTCACCTTTGAGAAGTTGTGGAGAGGGCACTTTTCAGGGAGAAGCTACAGCTCGGAAAATTATTACACAGTAGAGTTGTTAAGCATAATAAAGGAGTCGCAAAAACAAACTGTTATGAGAAAAATATGAAAAGTATACAAATGTTGGACACGTCTTAGCTAGTTCTTCGAAGCTGTTCGGAGACAGTGGGACTAAGGCATTCTCTAGTCCTCTAACAGGGATATGTTGTGAAACTGGAAGACGTGGAGAGGTGAATATGAATGCTGAAGTACCTAGCTACTCAATCTCTTTAACCAGGGCGAAAATCCACATTCCGTCGAAAGTTGTTCTTACGATCGTACAGGGCGGTTCCAATGAGAAAGATTAATTATTCTCCGAATAATATTGTAATTATTTTTTAATCATAAGTATTTATAATTTTTAAATAATGTTTAAGCAAAATAAATGTGCGAAAAAAATCTGAAACATATTAATTTGTAAGACCGTAAATAGATAAATTAGACAAAATAGAGAAATTTTCGTCATAAATAAGTGTTCGGATATTTTTTTAATGATTTTATTTGAACTAAAATTAAAATTTTGAAACATGGTTTCCTAGATTAGGGAACGTACCCATACTACGTGACACGTTTAGGCGGGGTCTTCAAAATGTCACGCTTAATATAACGTCATTGCTTGATACTTTGCACATTTGAATTGAATTTGCAAATTTCAGAATGGGAGTTTATTTCAACAGGGCGATACTGATAATAAGTGGTTAGTGGGTACCTACCACTCAGTGACCTGCCATACCGCTCCAATGGTACAAATCCACGCGTTATTCGACAGAAATTGGAATTTGTGATATAAGTATTGATCCGAGATATTTTTAGTTTGACATTTCTGAGAGAAAAGCTATGTATAATCAGAGAGAACGCAATTGAAGGGGAACGATCAATAAAGCGTATTACAGATTAAATCGATTAGCTGTGAAATGCATACAAATACACTAACATTTTATGCAATTTCGTAAAAGAACATAAATTAAACTGTAGAAATTTAACTATCAACTGAAAATTTATAACCCGTTTTAGCTACTGAACTGTTAGTATTAGTTTTTTTTTGTTTGATAATTATTTCCCTAGCCCCTACACTTTTAGGAACAATTTATGGAAATTACTCTTCATTTTAATAATTACTACAAGAAACAACAACGAGGCAAGGAGTGTGTGCCAAGATCGAGTTATTTGGAGGTTCGTCCTCTCTGCCTACCCATGCGGAAACGGCGTGATGGTTAGTTAGTTAGTTAACAACTATTTACATGCAAAAAATATGTTATGAGGTTCTTAGTTTGGGATAGTTTAGTAATTCGTGCGTATAGGTAACATACGCAAATATTAATCCATATAAAAAAAATCCAAAATTGTGACAAAGAGATTGATTCTTATATCGGGAAATTTTGAACTTTGATTGAATAAAAATGGAATATTAATGCAACTTTTGAACTTTGATTGAATAAAAATGGAACATTAATGCAACGTTTGAACTTTGAATAAAAATTGAATTTTAATGCAACTTTTGAACTTTGATTGAATAAAAATGGAATTTTAATGCAACTTTTGAACTTTGATTGAATAAAAATGGAATGTTTTCACGCATCTTTTATATCTAACGTAATTAGTAGTTTCTTATGATAGGTAATTAAGTTGAAATGAAGTGTAATTTGCATATTCTGCAGTGCGGCGCTTAGGGCAACATTTATCTTTTTATCTTTTTACTGAAAAACTATGGCGTAGTAAATTATTTTTTTAAAGAACTTAGAGCGTTTGACCAGCCAGCGGACGAAAATCCACATTTCGTCGAAAGTTGTTCTTACGATCGTGCAGGGCGGTTACAATGAGAAAGATTAATTATTCTCCGTACCAGTTTTTTAAAATTATAACTCAATATCGAATTTATTTCAATACAAATTAGTTTTAATTTATACCTTCATCCAAAAATGCTGAAAGGCGTGATGATAAAACTATTAAAATAATGTACTTTTTGTAATTATTTTTGATTATAAGTATTTATCATTTTTCAATAATGTCTAAATTTAATAAGAATGTTAAAAAAATCTGAAATATATTAGTTTGTAAGTGCGCAAATAAATACACAAATGGACCAATTTTCGTCAAGAAACACATGTACGTACATATTTTTTAATGATTTTATTGAAACTAAAATTAAAATTCTAAAACATGCGTTTGCTAGATAACGTATTGATTTATTTTACTGCATGATTATATTATTTGAAATGGGTGTGGTATAATACAAAATCTTTTTTGAAAATTTAATAAATCTCCCAACGACCTATGGAATAACCTTATTATACTAAAAATTAAAAAAAATTCTCAAAATTTATTACATGCGAATGCTAGATAAAAGAACAATCTTTCGAAATCCATTTATAATTTTTTGTGAAAAAGAGTCAATACGTCTAAAATCTTTTTTGAAAATGACGTATTTCCGGTTTTCTCTGGTAATGCCCTCTTAACGAGATATTTCAAATATCCATAACTCATGGTTGAAATGACAACGCGAGCTTAAAATAACTGCGTCGAATTAGAAAATCCATACAGTACCTAAATATACCAGTGATGACATGTGGAAAAAAGCTTTTTTTGTTAGGTTATGAAGAAGAAAAAAAAAAAAAAAAGTCTCCGTGGACCAAAATTTCATTGACATTTTTTACTCCAAATAATTGTCAAGGACCACATTATTTGGCGTTAAAGTAAGTCAAGCACGTCCTGTAACATCCTGTATATTTTCTATATCTATATATATTTTCTATATCTATATATATTTTCTATATCTATATATATTTTCTATATCTATATATATATTCTGTATCTATATATATTTTCTATATCTATATATATTTTCTATATCTATATATATTTTCTATATCTATATATATTTTCTATATCTATATATATTTTCTATATCTATATATATTTTCTATATCTATATATATTTTCTATATCTATATATATTTTCTATATCGTGGTTCCTCTATAAAAAATTATGTTTTCAGAATGAAATCGGAAAATGCTATGACGTGATAATTTTTTTTTATTTATTATTATTTAAAAGACCTTGACTTTTACCAGTGGAAATCTTGCATTGCATATCATAAAAAAAAAACCAATCTTATGTTCAACAAATAACTGAACAACCATAAGAGATTCTGCAATACGTCATAATTCATAACGTAAATCACAACATCATAACAACCGACATTTTCACAAAATAAAAACAATTCACAATAACAATATCAAACAACACGTTATTTATTTTTTTTAAATCACTTTTGTAGCACTACAAACAATATTCCACCTTTTTCTGAAACTGTATCACTCGGATGGGAAAGGAAAGTTTTCGAAATCGAAAGTAATTTGACGTTTATACGGTTGTAAACGGCCCGCGGCGGAGATCCGGCTCATTTTGTGGTCGCTAATCGACTGAATTGAATACTGAATGAGAAATCAACAAGTGGGTACTCGAGAATAGAGTCGATGTGCTGGGCGTTGATGATGAGTTGGAAAAAACGATAACGTCGTTGACGAATAACCGTCGAAAAATAACGGCAGTAAAGTAAATTTCAACGGTTATTTCAACGTTTCATTATAATAAATTGCCAAAAAAAATTGTTTTTCTTTTACATTCGCTCCAAACGGGAGGCGTGAGGAAATAATTTCCCACAGTGTCATCTTTGGGGATGCTGTGTGGAGGGTCTTTTTAGGGAAAGGAATGAGATGAAGTTCTAGGAAGGAAAAGGATATGAGGGGTGGGTAGGAATCTGAGGGTCAATATATGAAGGAGTGATGGGCCCGTGAATTCATTCCTCCCACTGTGATGCAAGGTGATGTTTCGAGAGAGTCCGGCAGAAGAGATCAAAAGATCTCACTCAAACAGTCTCTCCCGATACGGCCTGCCATGTAGTAGGTGGGCAGACGCATCTGCCGCCAAGACCTAGACAAACGTCACTAACGAATCCGGGCACCCCTGCTAAGACACCAAACCAAGCGAACCACTTGTGGTGACCTATGGCAGGGGTGTTGGTTGCCCAATAAATGGTTCCTGGGTCGGCGGTACCCATATCCGCTTCCCAAATGGTTATGCTACTCTAAATGCTACCCAAACACATTTTCGATTGACTTCATGTTTTATTTATATATTCGGCTAAATAGGAAGATACATTTCATATTCTGGATAATTTATTGTCCGTAAAACGGCTGTATTTATCTGATTATTATTATTGTTTCATAACGCTTAATAAGATCTCGATAGGTTTGTTCTGATTCACGTACAAAGACCAGAATTCAAACCTATTGGTGAATTTCGCACACTGGGTACTTATTTTGGCTGATGATTGCCGGTGTCAACCGTTGTTAAGGAGCAAAAACAAGTGTTTGTTTTTCGTCAGTCTTCCCATCGTAACGCAGCTGTCAACATTACCGTTCATATCGTGACAAGCTATCGTGATTCGTATAGTGAATTTACCGCCGGTAATTCATTCCCATCGCATAAGAACTAAATAACGACTGCCTGTGGACCATCCAGAAACAGCCAATCGGCCACGAGGGACCCACAAACCGGGCAGGATTGCCATCAAATTATCGTAAGTCCCTCTGTGAAATACCTTTGTATTGTTTCAGTAAACGTATCCTATCGAGATCCACAGGCATTCACTCGTATAGAGTGAGCAGCTTCACTTAACCCTTGTAAGGTAGTGCCATCAACGCGCTCATCTAACAATTATTTTTCTTCATATCGAAGATTTAACTAATAAATCAATAAAAAAGTGTGAGCGTTTTTCTTGTTTTAATTATTTATGTTCGACAATTAATTCAAAAAGTGGCTATAGAACAGGGTACCCAGTAGAGTTATATTTTTCCTTTCTTTCCATTTTGTAATTGTAAACTTAACTGCTTAAAAAAACATAAACACAAATAATATTATTTAAAATAATACTTACATTAAAACGATAAATAAAATGTAAACACATTCCACCAAGCCAATAATTCAAATTAAGACAATAGCATCAACATTCATAACTGCGTTGAGCGTTGACGGAATTTAGCGGTTATTTTCAACAGCTAGTTATTTCTTGACACAGAAAAAACCACAAGTGTGAAGATAGTCACTGACGCGATTAACATTGACGTGAAGTTGGCGGAGATACAGAGCAGGATTAGTGACGGAATCAAATTTTAGCCCTCAAATAACCCCTCAGGCCCCGACCATATTCTGTGAGTGGGTCAGAATATTTGTAATGAAATGCAAATAAATGGAATATTTGTGAATGCATCAGAAAACTAAAAACAGATTTTGAAAGGTGATTAAATACGCTTTCAAACTTATAATTTTTGAAATATAAAAATTTTGCATGCAAACATAAAAAAGTTTAAAAAATGGTTTGTTTACTTAACATTTTTTCTAACTAAACTTACTGATGACGAAAAAAAACACAATTTTTATTAAGTAGTCAAATGTATTATAAATTTTACCGTCAGCTCAATTTTTTCTAATATCATGTGAAATTAATTTTTAAAAAATTCCCAGTTTCATTTTTTTTTTCAAATTGCGGCGGGAAATTTTGGATTCATGAAGGTGTACATTTGAATTATTTTGTGGTTAATTTTTAGAATTTAATATAAAGCGTGGTGTTTTCTCTTTCTTTTATTTGACCGTATTTCTAACCATTATAGTGGGGATAACATGAGACCTATACAAGTTGTTCCGAAAAGTGAAAAAATTAGCCTGACGGTGTGATATTTAATAGAATTCATAATCAACCCTTTCATAAGCGCCCTTGAGGTGATTTTTCACAAAAACGGCGCTCTATAAATTGTCCAATTATTATTATTATTATTATAGATGGCGCGAGTTTAATTATTTTAGGTAAAAACGCTTTTTACAAGTTAAAACCTTAGGATGAAATTAAATGAATAAATAGTTATTGCCATAAACAAACTCAAATATTTCGAGAACGACTAACAAATACAATATTGTATCGGTGATTCAATTCTATATTGTGTTTATCCACTGGAGCGATTATAGTCGAAAAATGGACCCCTTTTATTTTTCTGCGATTGATAGCGGTCCAAAATTGGACCACATTTTCCTACCATTCGTAAAACAAACATTTATTGTAATTATTTAAAACATTTCCCCGGCCAGTTATTTATTTTAAAACGAAGCTATTGAAATGATTTATCCATTATGACCATAGATGTCACAAATCCGAACTTCATAGAATATTTTAGAACTATGTTAAAAATAAATTTTTGAAATATTTTTTTCACATCAAATTTTTGATCAGCTATTTACGGTTAAAATCAAGTCCTTTTCCCGTAGATACGCACCTTTCATTATCAAGTATACCACAGACAACATACAGAAATCGAAAGTATTCTATGGTGACCCCCATGACAGTATCAAAGTGACAACACGCAGGATTTGCACAGTTATAAACTTTACGATTTTTTTATAAATCCTACAAATATGAGATAAACGGTAAAATACAGGTTCATTCATTGGCTATATACATAGACATCAGAATGAATAGACCAGAAGATACAGGTGAGGGGTAAAACCAAACTATGGGGGGCGAAGAGAGGAAAGATACTGTGATTCGTTGAAAAATCAATCGGACAGTATATAGGCATCTTGCATTATAATATCACCATTTAGTTCTTAAAAGCAAAATCTGCTTTGAATGAATAGACCTTTTTACGTGGGAGCGCAAATTGCTTGCCACGTTAATAACATAATGCTAATGCTTGCCCCAAAAACATTCGCCCCAATTCACATAGCAATGTTTTGTTGCCGTGTTTAGTTAAGACACTTTTACAAATGTTTCATAATTTACTTACCCCTGTAACCAGCGACGAGGACACTGGAAAACCGCCCACATTCGCTATGTCTATATAATATGTACCTATAATGTATAGCGCAAGCTGCCGTTTTTTGGCGTGTTATTTCGTAAAACGTATGGACGTTAGTTTCGCGCTGGTCACTACAAAAATGATGATGTCACATATTTTAGATTCAAGCGTGGATCTCTCCCCTCCCCATGGAGCGAGCTGGCGCCAAGGCGGAGCTAAAGCCGGTTCCATGGGGAGGGGGAAATAATACATTTTTATCACTTAGGGCAGGTCCAGATATATTCATATGTCTGTGGCTATATAGCACTATAATAAGTTTTTATGTTTCCATGTTAAAATTCAAAGGTATGATTTTTTTAATGTTAGCGAAAAATTAAAAAAATAATCTTCTGGGAAATCGCGAGCAATCGAGGCAAATTTATTTATTCCGCGTGATCGCTCCACTGGTTATCATTTTTCTTGAAAGATTTGAGCTTGTTTATGGAAAAAATATTTATTCATAATCATATTGCGTATGTACGGGCGCAAATAATTAGGTAATTCATCTTAAAGATCGGCGATATGAAGATAGACTTAAGGAATTAAGATTACCAACCTTAAAAGATAGAAGAGAAAGGGGTGACTTGATCGATACTTTCAAAATTTTATCTGGACACTGCAGCTGCCCCACAGCCTGGCATTCAATGAATCTTTACTACTAATAAAAATATAATTCTCCGTGGACACTCAAAAAAAATTTACCAAAATGCCTTTTGCATCCAATCCTAGAAAACGTCCTTGCAAATAGAGTGGTGGATGGTTGGAACAAACTCCCACAACATGTCATCGATGCAACTAATATAAACCAATTCAAAGCTCTATTGGATTCATATTTGGAGAGAAGAAAGGACTAACTAACTAAAACTAACTAACCATTTAATTCGACTTTGCATATCATTCCAGTGCGGATATAACACATTAAGTCTTCATTGGGGTCGTTCCCAACTTCTTCCATCAATCAATTCTATCTTCCACATTGTTACTGTTAAAAAACAACATTTCATCGATTTTAATTCGACTTTGTATATCATTCTAGTGCAGATATAATGCATTAAGCCTTCATTGGGGTCGTCCCCAACTTCTTCCATCAATCAATTCTATCTTCCACATTGTTACTGTTAAAAAACAACATTTCATCGATTTTAATTCGACTTTGTTTATCATTCCAGTGCAGATATAACGCATTAAGAGGGCATTACCAGAGAAAACCGGAAATATGTCATTTTCAAAAAAGTTTTTAGACGTATTGACTCTTTTCCACAAAAAATTATAAATGGATTTCGAAAGATTGTTCTTTTATCTAGCATTCGTATGTAATAATTTTGAGAATTTTTTTTAATTTTTAGTATAATAAGGTTATTCCATAGGTCGTTGGCAGATTTGATCAATTTTCAAAAAAGTTTTTGTATTATACCACACCCATTTCAAATAATAAAATCATGCAGTAAAATAAATCAATACATTATCTAGCAAACGTATGTTTTAGAATTTCAATTTTAGTTTCAATAAAATCATTAAAAAATATGCTTCCTTTTAAAAGTACTTGAGTTCTAGGAGCAGGTCCCGGGTCCGAGTTCTAGGGTGTGGACTGGGTACTGAGTGCTGTTGTGGCTATTCGGGTTACGGCTCCGAGTCCTGCTTCGAGTTCTGGGTTTGGGTATGAGTCCTGGACCGGGTTGTCTGGGAGTAGTCGATTTGAAAAGAGAGTAGGAGTAGAATCCGCTTCCCGCAAAGAACCCGAGTTCAAGACGCGGACACGGTGATGCCGTGGGAGGCATTTGGGTTCCGGCTCCGAGTTCTGGGCTTGGGTCTGAGTTCTGGACCGAGTTCTCTGGGAGTAGTCAATTTGAAAAAAGAGTAGGAGTGGGATCCACTTCCCGCGAAGAACCCGAGTTCAAGAACCCACTCCAGCTGAACCTACATATCGATAGCCGAGACGCATTGTTCCTGCCCCGAACTCAGACCCGGTACCGGGATTGCTGATTGCTGGGTAGAGGCATTCGGGTCCCAATTCTCTGGGAGTAGTTGATTAGAGGCTTTTGGATCAGAGTTCTCTGGGAGTAGTTGATTAGAGGCTTTTGGATCAGAGTTCTCTGGGAGTAGTTGATTAGAGGTACTCGGGTCCAAGTTCTCTGAGAGTAGTTGATAAGAGACATTTGGGTCCGAGTTCTCTGGGAGTAGTTGATTTCAAAAAGGAGTAGGAGTGGGATCCACTTCCCATAAAGGACTCGAGTTCAAGAACTCATTCCAGCAGAACCTACACATCGCTTGTATGCACTGTCTGAAACACCATTGGACAGTAAGGGTGAAAGCAGATTAGGGATGTTATGGAGCTCCGTAACCGTAACCGATAACCGAAACCGATATAAAAGTTTCGGATAGTTTCGGATAAAGGCGGAGTCAAAATTACAGGTTACGACAGGATTTTGTCTGTTTTGTCCGGCCGAGCCGTCACCTGTCACACAAACTCAAAACGCGCGTGTCTCTTGCAATTTGCATTGTTTATTATTTATTTTGTGATTGTGGGTGTACAAACATTAAAACTTATTATTTATGAGTACCATCTTACTTGGTTTCAAAGAGTTGTGTAAATAAATTGTTATAGTTTTGGCAAAAAGCAAAATGCGTTTTAAGTCTAGTTTAATTTGGACATTTTTTGAAGAAATTAATGTAGATTCTGCAAAATGTAAACTGTATGGTAAAAACTCTTCACGCAAAGGAGGTGGGCACTACTTCTCTGGAACTTCATCTTATATCGAAACACATTGTTAAATATGGTTGTTACTGGAAAAGGATACTCAACAAAAACAACAACAACCACCTCAACAGCTAACATCTTTATAAGAGTGTAAAAAACAGTTGTCAATAATAGACTCTTTGAAAAATAGAGGTTCCTGGGATGATAGTAGTAAGTATGTAGTAGTAATTTTAAAATTCTAATATTCGTAACCGAAATTATCCGAAACTAGCGAATAATCCGAAATAATTTCATATCCGTAACCATATCCGAAACCGGTATAATATTATTCCAATATCCGTATCCGTATCCAGATCCGAAATATCATATCCATAACATCCCTAAAGCAGATATTGGGCTGAATATCCGGCTGAGTGAATATTCTAAGCCAGTGGTGACATGTGATGGAAATATACATTTTTGTCTACATCAACAAGGACCGAAATATGTTAGAATTGGATATCAGTTAGAAGATGTTTAGCTTACTATTTCAATAACTGTTGAGAGATTTTTTTTTTTATGAATACCTCACAAGAGTCCCAGCTGCTCCCGTCTGGAGCCAGTGAGACTATGGCATCCCCAATTGGGGTATGTTGTGAGGCTGAAGGTAGTGGGGAGGGGAAGGAGATGGGGAGATAAAAGTTGGGAAGTACCTGGCTATTCAGATCTGGTCACCAAACATGGCTAAAGCCATTTCAAGCAACATTTCAATTCTGAATGGTGATCTTACACCAGGGCGATACTGAGAGCATCTTTCATTCCGGAACGTGCCGCAAATATACTACATATTATTTTTAATTAATTAATTGTGAAATATCACAAATTAATCAACTAAAATTTATTTGGGAATCGATTCCGCGATCTTCGGATTGCGACTCAAGAGCCTTACCCCTCGACTACCAGCCAGGTATTTCCCCACCTTCCTCTTCCCCATCTCCTTCCCCTCCATACCACTGCCTTCAGTCTCACAAATGTACCCCAATTGGCGATGCCATAGTTCACTGGCACTACACTGGTTGGGAGTAGTTGGGATTTTTGTGCAGTAGTCGCATAAAAAAAAATTATTTTCATTTTATTTGTTACATAATGCATCAATTCGGGAGGTGGGTATGGGTACCGCCGCCCCGGGAACCATTTATTGGATAACCAACACCTCTGCCACAGGTGACTCCAAGTGGTTCGTTACGTTTGGTGACTTAGTATGGGTGCCCCGATTCATGGGGTTAGGTTTGTCCAGATCTTGGCGACGGATGCATCTGCCCACCAACTGCAAATGCAAGACATTTCGTCACTTCATTAATTTGGATAGGGTTCTAACTTCACTTAACTTGTTCTGAAATACGAGGTGTCAAAATTTGCAAAGACGATTTCTCATTATATATTTACTAATTTCTGATTTTGAGGTTTTAGCTCATATTTTAATTGACCATATTTTAAACGAAAATATTTAAATAAGATGTACAATAACCATTTTAGAACATACCTAAACATGCAAATAGAACCATATGCAACAAGGTAGGGCCAAAGACGTTATATACTGTAGACGTGGGGTAGAAATATCAAAGTAGGAAGCCAAAAGCAAGGCAATTGCACCGGTCTCGATTTCTAGTACTTTAGTACTAAACTGTCACTTGTCAAGTCTTACCAGTAGGAAAATTGCATTAAGAAAATTAAAGCGCCAAAATGCCCTCCTGTGTGATGAGAAAATGTTTCCAATACACGGCAAACAGTAGTAAAAGTGAAGAAATAACATTTCATTTATAAGTACCCATAAATTACTTATTATTATCAATTATTATAAGCAATACAATTAATTTCATGTTCCCTCTCCGACAATTTTGTGCGTCATTAGAGAAAAAACACACATTCTTTGATTGTCTTATGGTACGGCCACACTGAGGCCAACTTCCAACTTCCAACTTCAAACTTTCGGATGATTGTGTAGAAGGGTAGTTCGTGCGTTGGAAGTTCGAGTTGGAAGTTTGGCTTCGGTGTGGATGTAGCCTATGTTTTTAATACATGAATAACTTTTGAATTAAGAAATTACTGAAAACCGCTGAAAACAAAAGAGTGTTGCGCTTACTGGCCACATTATTTTGCGAGTATGTGAGACTATGGCGAGTCTATTTATATAACATCATTGGGTTGGGCATAATAATTCATTGCACAAGGTTCTAATTACATTTCCCTGATGCGATTCCAAGCAAGGGGCACGTCCTATTTAAATATTTTACATTAAAATATGATAAACTAAAACATTTTACAAAAGATTGAACCTCAAAACCAAAAATGTTAAATAGATAACGAAACTTTGCTTTTACAAATTTTGAAACCTCAAACATAATCAGGCGAAGTCAGAACCATATTCAACCAAAGTGACAAATTATAATGCGCCTCCTAACAATGATCAACTGTCAGATACACAGACATATGAATATATATGGACCTGCCCTAAGTGATAAAAGCGTTGAATCTAAAAAATGTGACGTCATCATTCTTGTCCTGACCAGCGCCGAGCTCACATCGTACATTTTACAAAATAACAAGGCAAAATGAGAGCTTTGCTATACATGCTATACCCTAAAATATGTGAACATAGCAAATGTGGACAGTTCTCCGTGAGCTCGTCGCTGGTTACAGGGGTAAGTAAATTATGAAACATTTGTAAAAGTGTCTTAACTAAATACGGCAACAAAATATTCCTCTGTGAAAATCGGCAAACTTTACTTTGCCGCATTTGAACTTCGCAAATATGTTAATAACGTTGCGAGCAATTCGTGCTCCCATGTAAAAAGGTCTATTCATTCAAAAGCAGATTTTGCTTTTAAGAACTAAATGGTGATATTATAATGCGAGATGCCTATATACTGTCAGATTGATTTTTTAACGAATCACAGTCATCTTTCCCCTCTTCGCCCCCCATAGTTTGGTTTTATCCCTCATCTGTATCTTCTCGTCTATTAAATTTGGATGTCTATGGTCAGATACAAACAAAATCTACGAAAATACAACACAGATGGTTTTGAAAATTATTTTGGGTATAAAAGTAAGCAAAAGAAATCTCGGAAAGACCTTTGAAAGCCTCGGCATTCAAAGGTCATTTTTGAAAAAAAACTTCAGTTAGAAATGTCATTTAGGTGACGATTTGGGTCCGAAGTCAAGGAATTTATCACTCAGAGATATTGTATTCATATTGTATACGTAATGGAGACATTTTTAGCACACTGATCAGATGATAATCCCAAGAAGTGAACCCAATATAGATTTGAAAGAAAAAAGATGTAGTCAATTTATACAAGACTCATTCCTAGATATAGAAATAATTTCTATATTTTAAAATGTCTGATCAATTTCACCAGAAGTGAGGAAAAATTATTAAGCTTATTTTCGGCACACCGACAAGCCCACAACATTGGTTAGTCTTCTCTTTAGCGGTGTCGCACATGCCTCTCTAGGGTATTACAATTCAATGGTAAGAATGTATTGATTTTCATATTGTGATTACAATGATGTCAAGTGATTTATTCTAGATTAATTGAGTGGCAGATTGTGTAACAATGACACAGAGATAGCACGTTTACTCTTTTATACAAAAGGTAATTCTTTATCAATGAACTAAATATGCATTCAAAAGTGAAATCAATCCATGAATATAATATCGACGCTGAAACAACGATGCAAAGATAGGGAAAAATGCTGTAAAAAAAAAAGGTAAAATCAAATCAAGTATCTCCTTTCCCTCCCCATTACCTTCGACCTCACAACATCCCCCAATTGGGAATGCCATAGTCTCACTGACTCCAGACGGGAGCAGTTGGGACTCTTGTGCAGTATTCATATATAAATTAAGAACAAACAAACAATCTAGTTTATTGCATAGGTTCATATTTAATGTTACAGCTGTATAGCGCTTTAGCAATTTTTCCTTTCCTGCTTCAATGTGTGTAATATTTATTTGACAAAGTCCCTTCCCAACATACAACAAAGAAAAAAATTAGATTCGCCTTCTCAATTTGGGAGGCGGGAATGGGTACCGCCGTCTCTGAAAACATTTATTGGATGACCAGCACCTCTGCCGTAGGACACCCCAAAAGGTTCGCTATGTTAAGTGACTTGGCAGGGGTGCCCGCATTCATGGGGTGAGATTTGTCTAGGTCTTCGTGGTGGATGCGTTTGCCCACCTTCTGTGTGGCGGGCCGGATTGGAACAGGCTGATGCGCCACGGAAGCCGCCAAACATACACCAATCGGGGAAACCATGTCCCGCTGGTTTCGGAATTTCTGAGATTAATTAATTAATCAAAAGAAAAAAAATTTATACAAAATATGGATCTTTTCATATATTTAGACAGTTAGATAGACAGTTTCTAATATTATGTCCAGGGGTAAGGTTCTCGACTAGCAATCCGGTCGCAGGTTCAAATCCCGGCATGCGCAAAAAATTTTATTTGATTAATTTGTGTTATTTAACAATTTATTCATTACAAATAATATCTCTACATACTGGGTGTCCCAAAAGAAAGTTTATATTTGTTTTGATTTCTATGTGAATGCAACTTTTCCGAGGGGCACGGGGGGTATGTCAATCAGTAGTCTGACTCTTGGGAATTTTGTCGCTATGAAGCATTTCTCGGGAGCGACCGCGCGTTGTACGTGCATGAGTTTTACAAAAATGGTGATTCTGCGATTGTAGCGCGTAGAAGATTCTGCAATATTTGAGGTTTTCGTCAATTCAATGATGCGCCAAGCATTCCTCTCATTCGAAAATGGGTCAAAAAGTTTGAAGAGATTGGTACAAAGCTGGTAAAACCAAAATCCGGGCGACCAAGGTCATCGAGAATGGTAGAAATCGTAGAGAGTGTTTATTAGTCTTTTCGTGACGACTCAAACTTTTCGATTCGGAAGCGCGCAAGTGCTTTAAATGTGCATAGATCATCGTTACACAGCATTTTGCATAAATACCTAATGCTGCACCCCTACAAACTTACTGGCTATAACCAAAGAACATGGTTCCATCAAGACGGAGCAACATCACATACGTCCAATACGTCTCTGCCATGAGTTCGTGAAATTTTCCCTGGCAAATTAATCTCCAGGAGAGATGACATAAATTGGTCTCCTCGTGGTCCTGACTTAACCCCTATGGACTTTTTCCTGTGGGGTTATCTCAAATCTAAAGTATACCCCAAAAATCCGACTTCACTGATGCAATTAAAAGAAAATATCCATCACGAAATGGCAGCCATCACGAAGCCTATCTGCCGAGCCGTCATGAGAAATTTCACTCTTCGATTAAATTAATGCCGCGAGGGTTTACAATTGGACAGTAATATTTTTAAGAAATAAATTCCCAAATTGTGTATTTTAGTAATAAACATTTTTTCGATAAAACCCTTACTTTTTTTAAAAATCGATCCACTAAATATAAACTTTCTTTTGGGACACCCTGTATTATAAATTAAAGTCCTCCGCTGCGTCTGTTTGTCTGTTTGCGATAAACTCGAAAATTACTGAACGGACTTTCACGCGGTTTTCACAAATAGATAGAGTGATTTATGAGGAAGGTTTAGGTATATAATTTGTCAAGGTTTTGTGTAAATTGGTTGAAATATATAATATATAAAGGAGAATGTCTGTATGTGGTGGAATAGCAGGCTGGCAAGCGGGCGGTGTGGATTTGAGATGTTTGTAAATCTACAGTTTTATGCCAAGATTAATGAAATTTTGCACATATGGCCTTCAAAGCAAGAGGAAGGTCACATTTGATTTCGAAAAATCTGTGTCAAGCCCGGGCATTGCCGGGGACTTCAGCTATTGCGGCACATCCCAGAATGGAAAATACTCAAGAGTCGTCCTGATGTAAGACCACTGTAACGGACGTGTTGCTCTCCCTCATTGTTAAATTATAAAATGTCTAGCTATGTACAATGCCCCGGTGCAACCAATAAAGCTTGTGTGCCAAGTTTGCACCGGGAGCCATTCTAGCCTCCTATATTTCTCTATGTTATATGTTATACCCCTGAGAAGGGCCATTTTTTCCTGCTCCAAAGGATCAAAGGATCGGTTCCTGCTCCGAAGGATCGGTTCCTGCTCCGAAGGATCGGTTCCTGCTCCGAAGGATCGGTTCCTGCTCCGAAGGATCGGTTCCTGCTCCAAAGGATGGGCCCCTTGGCGGCCCTTTTTAGGGCCTTTTTTCGTCCTGGCCACGAAGTTCAATAATACCGTGCCGCCAGCAACGATCTTTTTCAAAACACATTTTTTCAATTTTAAATGTCTTTTTTCTTAATACACAGATGCCCTGGTGACACAAGTAAAAACTTGGTTACCAAGTTGCCACCAGGAGACATCCTAAACTTATTATTTTTTCGCCTTCAGGGCTATTTCTCCGGCTACAAAGCCAAAAAACCAGTTTGGGCGTCCCTATTAAGGGCCGTCATATTGGTCAAAAATACACCATATTTTAATATAACTTCGTTTAAACACCCCGTAGGACGCTGAAACTAAGACGTTTCAGTGCAGAGTCCTACGGGGCATCCATAGAGCCATAAATCAACCTTGTGACTCTTAAACTGCCAACGCTATATGCCTTTGCGCACAAATTTTGTACTTACAAAATTTCCGATCAAAAAACAGTATTTTTCCATTTTAAAAATCCAGGAACCTCGTAAGACGACGAGACAAACCGGTTTCGGTAGCCAGTCTTACGAGGAACCTGGGGAAAATACTAACTTCTTCACATCACTTTGCAAACTTAAATTAAACTCAAATACCTACCAACAAATGGTAAACATTTCCAAAATTGTTCCTAAATTCATTAAACTAAAAATCTACGGGTAAAGAATACCCGTACATACATGTTAGAATTAAGAAATACTTTATAAAAACTATGTTATAACCTATAGAATTATTATTAAATAATGATTTTAATCGACCACTTTCTTGAGCGACACAAGCAAAATGAAGTGCGACAAGAAAGTCGGCGTATTTATACTTACGGGCGAGGTCCAACCCCCCACCCCATAAATGTACCATGTGATCACCTTTTTGCCCAGATTAGGGTATAAAAGGGCGCGTATTTTCTAAATAAAGTCAGTTATTCTTCAACATTCAAACAAGTCTTTTATTTACTCTACAAGTGGTCCTTCCTACCTACCTCTGGGAGTCTGCGACCTGCTGCCAGCTGCTGCCTCCTGCCGAAGTTCTGCCTGAACGGGAACCCGGTGCCTACCACTGCAGTCGGCCCTGACTCGGGGCACTGCCAAGGCACCGCTCAGGCAGAAACTAGGCGCATCCAGGACCTATACCACTGGATGTAGGGAGGCCAGCCAACCAATATCACCATCATCAGCGTGAGCCAGTGGAAGGCGTGCACAAGACCGGTGCCCCTTATTTTACAGTCTTGTAAAGGCTTGATACGTCTGTTACAACCACCATTCACAATAAGGAACTCCAGTGAAAACAGTTTTTTTATTATGGCTTTAAAAAAATATGTTCATATACACCAATAAACGCTGATTCTGAATATATAAGTTTATATATATATAATTTAGAATATATTAATATATAATATTAAACGCAGCGTTTTTTAAAAATTATTAAAAAGTCCACTTTTAATCGGGTCGTAAAAACACGCCGTCAAGTTGCCATTATTGAAATGTTTAGTGGTGACGTCACTGTTCGTCGTGTCGTGACCGTAAAGTCATTGTATAGGAATGTAGGTATGACACAAGCCATCGTATTAATTTATTCGTTTATTTACATTTACTGTTTATAGAGATTTAGTTGTTGTGTTTATTAAAACATTATTTAGGCCTAAATTATGTTTCAAAAATAAAGGTATCTCTTATTATTTTATCTCTATTATTGAAAATATTCAAAAACTACTGCACAAAAAAATAGTAATGCTACTTCTAGGGAGAATACTTCGAACAACGAAATTCAAAATGGCGGCAGATGATCAGCTGATTGCCCGATCCTATAGAAACTTTTCAGGAGTGATGACGTCACACAATTCACCATACATCACACATAGACAATTATTTTAACTATTAAAACTAACTCGAAAAATAAAAATAAAAATGCAGTTATTTAAGTTAGAAGGTCATTAAAAAAATCATTAAAAAAAAATTAAAAAATTGGACTGGAGTTCCTTATTGAAACGTTGCTTGAAATGGCTTCAGGCGTGTTAGGTGCTCGGATCCTGAGAGCCCGATGCTTCCTCACTTTCCTCTTCCGCATCTCTTTCCTCTCCTCATCAGCCTCACAACTTACCCCAATTGGGGATGCCATAGTCTTATTAGCTCCAGACAGTTGAGAGCAGCTGGGACTCTTGTGCAATATTCACATATAATAAAATAAGTAAATCCTATTTTTTCATCGTTACAGAGACACAGCATTAACAACTTACAATCAGAGCCATTCAAATACATTGTTTTGATTAACATCTGATGGTGTTTTATAAATCACACTGTGTTTAATGTTATAAATTTTTCTTTTCATTATAAAAATACTCATTGTTGATAAAAAGAGAAGTAAAATTCAATGGAATCCCAACGCATGGTAGTGTTAACAAATTCTTCTCTAAGACATAATTGCTAGATCAAACAAACTGTGTGGTGGAGTGGAAGATACTTGCAGTATCACCTGGTAAAAGACCCAAATATCGAAATGGTGAAAGATCACCATTCTGAATCGAATCGTTGCTTGAAATGGAATTAGCCATGTTTGTTGATCAGGGGGTTAAGTTTGGGGGTGCATTTTTTTTCATGAAGCGGAGACGGTTTACGAACAAGCCCACTGTGCTATCTCCCTTTTTTTTTCTTTTTTTTTAGATGAATACCGCACAAGAGTCCCAACTGCTCCCGTCTGGAGCCAGTGGAACTATGGCATCCCCAATAGGGGTATGTTGTGAGGCTGAAGGTAGTGGGGAGGGGAAGGAGATAGGGAAGAGGTAGGTGGGGAAGTACCTGGCTATTCAGATCTAGTCACCAAACACGGCTAAAGCCATTTCAAGCAACGTTTCAATTCTGAATGGTGGTCTTACACCAGGGCGATACTGAGAGTACCTTCCACTCTGGAACGTGCCACAAATATACTACATATTATTTTAAATGAATAAATTGTGAAATAACACAAATTAATCAAATAAAATTTATTTGCCATATCGGGATTCGATCGCTCTAGTAAGTCTAAAGTCATGGTGTTTGAAAGAGAGAGTACGAAAACAGTATGCAATATAGTTGTGAATGATGAATACTTGGAGCAGGTGGATGAGTTTGTTTATTTGGGAAGTATGTTTACGAGAGATGGGAAAGCTGATAGAGATATTGAAAGAAGGGTGAATGCAGGTAACTCTATTAATGGAGGACTGAACGCCGTTGGCACCAACAAAAAACTGTCCAAAGACGCGAAACTAGCCGTCCATAATGGAGTACTGGTACCTACCCTGATGTATGGCAGTGAGGCATGGAACTGGCAGAGGAAGGATGAAAGTAGACTGAACGCTGTAGAAATGAGATCCCTGAGGCGTATGTGTGGTAAAACCATGTATGATCGTGTGAGAAATGTGGAAATCCGCAAATAATGCAAGGCTGATGTAAGCGTGATGAGTAAGATCAAGAAAGGAACGCTCCGATGGTTTGGGCATGTAGAGCGAATGAACGAGGAAAGGAGTGTAAGGAGAATATATGACGCAAATGTGAATGGTAGAAGAAGTCGAGGACGCCCAAGAAAGACATGGCACGACCAAGTGAATCAGATACTTGAGTCGGGCCATGTCAAGAGTCAGAATAATAGAAGAGAATGTATGAGACGTTGTATGAATGTAAACGAGGCAAGGAATGTGTGCCAAGACCGGGATGTTTGGCGGTCCGTCCTCTCTGCCTACCCCTGCAGGGAAACGGCGTGATGGTTAGTTAGTTAGTTAGTTAGGGATTCGATCCCGCGACCTTCTGAGTGCTAGTCAAGAGCCTTACTGCTGGACTACGCCGGCCGTCAAAATTGGCCTCAATCCTTTCAATAACCCAGTCCCTTTAATAAAGTTCACCAGAGTTTTCATTGGATATGTGGCTCTACAGTGTATGGTTGTACAATGTGTCTCCCCACTACAGGGTATCTGAGCCTAGTTCCCACCAGGGCGAGACATTGGCACCATAAGTGAATTGGAGTCTCTTCATCCTCTTCATATTTTCTACATATATTGGTGCTTTCCCAACAGCTGCATGTGTCTCCTGAGATAGTGCACTGATTATTCATGAACCGGCGTGGTCTAGGGGTAAGGCTCTTGACTCACAATCCAAAGATCGCGGGATCGAATCACGGCATGGGCAAATGAATTTTCGTTTGATGAATTTGTGTTATTTCACAATTAATTCCTTCAAAATAATATATTGTACATTTGCGGCAAGTTCCAGAGTGGAAGATACTCCCAGTATCGCTCTGTGTAAGACCACCAGTAAATGGCTTTAGCCGTGTTTGGTGGCCAGATCTGAATAGCCATCCTTCCTCTCCCCTATCTCCTTCCCCTACCCACTACCTTCAGCCTCACAACATACCCCAATTGGGGATGCCATAGTCTTACTGGCTCCAGACGGGAGCAGCGAAGACTCTTGTGAGGTATTCACATTAAAAAAATGTAGTTTCAGCTCGCTTAAATAGATGTCGATAGCTGTAAAGTTTCTCTGTAGTCGTCTACAGATATATTGTATTTTATTAGTACTGACCAGTATCTCAGTACTATTCTGTATTGATTGAAAGACTTATAGTTCTTTGAGATCACAGTGATTGTTTATTTTTATTTCATACTATACAAATATGTTTAAAGAGAACACACGTCCTTGTAACTCGGAAGCTAGATTTTGTCTGGCGAGCTCTCGCAAATAATGACTTTTCCTATCCATTTTCGGCTATCTTCGATAAAAATCGTAATCGACACCATGTGACCCTAATATAGCACAGACAACTCAAACAATGTTATAACTGATCAGAGACATAAAAAAAAACGAGTGTGCTTTAGACCAAACGACTGAAATAAAACTCCACTAACTTATATCTCCCTCTCAACTTCCGTTCGCCTCATCCAACCGTTTGCCTCGCCTGATCACACTTTTCATAAAGCTCTCGTCACGCATTCACCAGCTTACTACCCAAGTCAAGCGTGCGTAAAGGCCCGACCGTTCGCCTCGCCCATCACACTTTTTTCGTAACGCTTTCACCAGCTTACTCCCCAAGTCAAGCGTGCGTAAAGAAGTTTTACTTCAAAAATATTGTGTATCTAAAAGCACTTCTATACAAAGAATTACAACACAAACACATTCTTTCTTTGAGTGGCATTCGACGGCCGGCGTAGTGCAGCGGTAAGGTGCTTGACTCGCATTCCGAAGGTCGCGGGATCGAATCCTGGCGTGGCAAATAAATTTTATTTGATTAATTTATGTATTTCACAATTTATAAATTTAAAATAATATATAGTATATTTGCGGCACTTTCCAGAGTGGAAGATACTCTCAGTATCGCCCTGGTGTAAGACCACCATTCAGAATTGAAACGTTGCTTGAAATGGCTTCTGCCGTGATTGGTGACCAGATCTGAATAGGCAGGTACTTCCCCACCTTCCTCTTCCCTATCTCCTTCCTTTCCCCACTGCCTTCAGCCTCACAACATACCCCAATTGGGGATGCCATAGTCCCACTGGCTCCAGACGGGAGCAGTTGGGACTCTTGTGCGGTATTCATGTAAAAAAAAAAATTGCAACGCATGCCGGGTACTCGTTACTAATCAAATAAATTTAACTGACAGTCCCATATTTAATTTGTTCTATTAACCTCCACTGAAACTATTTCCTCCTCCACTTGCTATAATAATTTGTCTTCCTCTTTTCCATTTGTATCTCTTTGTGTCAATAATAAGGTGCCTTCTTTTCTATTTGTATCTCTTTCTCTTATGTATTATTTTCTGATATGTATATGTGTCTGTGTGTAATTATGATTAGTTAATAATAATAAGTCCTGATGAAGTTGGAGATAAGCGAAACTCGGTTGGCTGTGATTTATTAATTCAATAAACGTGGTCATAAAACAAATAAAGTAAGTTTTTTCATTTAATAAGTCAGATACGCTTCATAGGTCATACATATATCTGGTAATGTTATATCATCGTGAAAACAAGCCTATGGGTCCGAGTGGTTAATATACACCAGTGATGGGCAAAGTACGGCCCGCGGGCCAGCTCCGGCCCACAAACGTATTTAATCCGGCCCGCCGACGATCTTTCAAAATTATAAGTATACCTATTATATACTATTAATTTCGAAGGATCGTCGGCGTCAAAATATAATAATCGCGGGCTATTATAGCCAGTTGTATAAAGTAAATTATTTGAATTTGAAAAAGAAGCCAGTTCTAGACTAGCCACGTAGTTCGTGTGTTGCGTTGCGACGCGAATTTGAAACTAGGTTTCAAGATTTTAAGAATATTCAGTCATCGCTTGATGTGTTTTCAATACCGGAGAATGTCCCTGCAGTTAGAAATTGTTGAAATGCAGTGCAGCTCCCATTTAAAACAATTGTTCTTATTCCGAAAAATTAGAATTTTGTAGAAAACTGCCGAAAACTGAGTATCCAAAGATCACGCTAAGAAAATAATAGCGATGTTTGGGTCATATGTCGGCGAACAGACATTTTCGACCATGAAATTGCGGAAAAACTCCGTCAGAAATCGGTTAACTGATGAGCACCTTTTCTCGCTGCTAAAGGTTACTTCGTCGCAGCTCAAACCTGCATTTGAAGACATTATGGCCAATCAAAAACATATCATATGTCTCACACACCAACCATAATCAGGCCTTAAAATAGAACTTAAATAATTGTAATCTGTATCTTATATTAGCGTTTGTTTGTAAAGTACTATAATTAAAATATAGATTTTAAAACAAAATGCATTTTGGCTATACCTACTCCTGGCCCTCATCTGAAATTTTTGTAAACTTTCTGGCCCGCCATGAAAAAAGTTTGCCCACCACTGATATACAATACACGGTGTAACAGCGCATACCTGAAGGATTTTCACTAGCGATTCCTGAGCATATTTGGAATAAAAAATGTACACGTAATTTAGCTGTCCGGTGATATATTTTTTTAATTAACCCTTCATGCCTTTACCATATTTTGCCAGGGTGTCAAAATATTTCCGCTTCGCAATAAAATCCAAATAAAAGGAATATTTGTCAATGCATCCAAAAATTAAAAACTGTTTTTGAAAGGTGATGAAACACACTTTCAAATTTTACAATTCGAAATAAACATATAAAGAGCCTTACCCCCTTTCCCAATTTTGGAGGTGGGTATGGGTACCGTCACCCTGGGAACCATTAGTTGGATAACCAACACCTCTATCATGGTTTCTATGCTATGTTCGGTGACTTAGCAGGGGTGCCCGGGTTCATCGAGTGACATGGGCCCAGGTCTTTGCGGCGGATCCGCTGCCCATCAGCTGCTTGGCAGGCTGGATCGATAGAAGCCGGTTAGGGGAGACCCTTTGACCTCTCCAGATGGTCTCTCTTGACCCATCGTCTTGCACCGCAACGGGAGGGATGGATTCATAAGTCTGTCACTACTGGACACACTGACCCCTAGATTCCTACCCACCCCCTAATACCTTTTTCCTTCCAGAACTACCTCTCCTTCCTTTCTTAAAAAGATCCTCCAAACAGCATCTCCGAAGATGACATAGGCCCTGTGGGAATTATTTTCCTCAGGGCTTCCTGTATGAGATTAATGTAATAAAGAGTAGGTTGTGTTTCTTATACTTTTGTGCTATTTTTATTTCAACATTTACCGTTTTCGGGTGGATAAAAGCCTTGTGAATAATTGTATTTATTGAAATAATAAGAGATATGAATGTATGCCCGTACGAATGGAGAGTTTTTCTCCATTAAATCTTATTGTGATTTATTTTTCGGCTATTGTGCCTTGTTGCGGTATCTCCTTCTGCAGCCAATGTTTTGGACAGCATTACAATGTCCATCATCAGGGTAGATGTGTAATCAGGCCAGGTGTGTAATCAGGGCAGACGTGTAATCAGGGCAGATGCGTAATCAGGGCAGATGTGTAATTTATTTATATAGAAATAAATAAATAGTGGAAGATGTGTAATAAATAGATAAATTAATAATGCCAGATGTGTAATCAAGGAAGATGGGTAATCAGGGTAGATGTGTAATGAGGTTAGATGTGCAATCAGGGCAGATGTATAATCAGGGCAGATGTGTAATCAGGGCAGATGTGTAATGAGGTTAGATGTGCAATCAGGGCAGATGTGTAATCATGACAGATGTGTAATCAGGGCAGATGTGTAATCAGAGCAGATGTGTAATCATGACAGATGTGTAATCAGGGCAGATGTGTAATCAGAGCAGATGTGTAATCAGGGCAGATGTGTAATCAGAGCAGATGTGTAATCATGACAGATGTGTAATCAGGGCAGATGTGTAATCATGACAGATGTGTAATCTGCCCTGACACTGTAATGCACGAACGAACTTATGTGTAATACTAAACACACTAAATCTCAAGAATGTCCACTGGACCTAGTTCACTGTTGTCTCAGTAACCTATCTTAATTTTTTTAATTCATCCAAGTGTTTAACCCAAAATATACCCACGTAGCAATCACATTTGAAAACCACAAGTCAGTAGTTGTATTGTTTGATAAAATTATATTAACACACATATAATAGATGATACAATAGTCAGAAAAAAGAGTTGCATTTATCATTTGTTCGCAAGTGGACACATTCCCATGATTCATGGTTATTAATAAAGATTGATAATGAGTTGCGTTACAGTTATTATGTTATTAGCCAAAGCGAACAGACAATTAAAATCACTTACTGTTTAGGAGCATCTCCCTCCTCCATTCTACGGAAGAAATCTGAAAATAAAGAAAACAATTTCTTCAATTTATTACAGCACTGACACATGAAAAATCACAGGTCTGAATTCTTGATAAGTCAGTTTCAATTTTGAAAATGACACAATTAAAATAATGGTAAATATTTCCTTATAGAGTCCATGCTCAATACACACTTTAAAAAATTTAAAAAAATTGTACTTGGTAGATAATGGTTAGTAATAAGTAGGGCCCGGATTAATATGTAAATACATACATATTTTTAATTTACACGATTTTCGGTCTCGTTTGTGTTCTCTACCTAGATTATCATATATAGATTTTGAAAAACTAATTTTTATTTTCCATATTTTTCCATATTTCATGGTTAAGTCCATATTTTGCAAAAAATATCACAATCATCCATATTTTCGATTTTTATATCATAAAACATGAGTTAGTCCACAAAAATTGATATAATTTTACATGTTTGCATTCTCGCTACCACACGGCCGCGTGGGTTTCATTTCTCTCGAGTATTATTCGTCGTAATTTAATTTTTGATTCTCTTCCTCTACTTGCTTGCTGTTGCTTGCGCGTCTTTTTATTTTTACGTACTCAAGTCACGTACAGTAGTACTGTCTAGGTACCTATCAGTTTAATTTCAAAATGCCCAAGGATAAACAACCTCTCCGTTTCAAGTAAAGTATATTTTAGACAAAAATAAAGGATTTGACACCCTAAAAACAATTAATAAAGTTCTGTGCGGAAGCTTTGAGGGTACTGCAGAGTGCAGACACAATTTCGGAACTAGGCGTCTTTAAGTACGCTCCCATTACACCATGTGACGTGAAAAGATCTTTCAGCCAATAATATATGGCTATATTTAGACCAAATCGACAAAGTTTTAATTTCGATAATTTAAAAAAGCATGTGATTGTGTACTGCAATCAATTTAATGAGACAGATTTAGAGAAGATGAATAAAACTTCATTTTTTTATTTGAATTACCTGAACATTTCACTATCTTTTTATATATTTTTTTAATGTAACTGTTACTGCAAAGTAATTTTTCATAATAAACATTGTTTAAAATGAAAGAAATTCTTATTTTATACTCCATATTTCTTCCATATTTTACATTTTTTAATTTATTTTAAATTAATTTTTTATTTTATTTTATTTTAATTTTTTGTCCATATTTATAATTTGAATTTTTTAATACATTTATCATTTATCCGAGCCCTAATAATAAGTAATTCAGTAATGGGAATCGAAAAATATTGCATTTAAATGGTTATTTTTTTTATTTTAAAAACGCGAAATGCCATTTTTCAAGGACCGCCATGTTAATTAAGACGTTGAAATACGCACTTTTAACCCAGCGTCGATGACATATTGACTTATTCATAATGACCCGAGGCGATTTAAAACGGCCATATTTTTTTACGACATCGATGGCGAAGAATTCTTGGATTCAATTGTGAAAGTAATTGCAAAAGTTTAAAAATGAATTACAGGGCGTAACTAACACCTGGCGGGTGCGACGAGTGGTAGCCCCATCGAGAACAGCCGCCACGCCGAGACTAAGCATCATAGAGGGTACAGCGTGGTGGGGATTTGGCAAGGGGAAACCAGGCTACACGTCAGTGTTGCAGGATTGCGCGTTTAATCGTTCCTCGCCACCGCAGCACCTTGGAGACCTTATTTTATGGACAGCCCTCGTATAAGAGATGTGCTATCCGCAGTTTTTACTGGGTGGGACTGCGCTTCCGGGTTGCCGGTATTGTTTACCACCGAATAAACTAAATGAACTATATTGTTAACCAATACTATTAAACACCTTAAAAAATCAACAAATTGAACAAATTCTTTTTGTATGCAAACTACTACCATTAGGTAGTAGTCAGCCGACTGTCGCATGGACATCATAGCATATCTCTTTTGTATTTCAATATCTTTGAGCTCAGCGGATCGCACCATAAAGTTGGTATCACTGCATTAGAGAATGCTACATTATTAAAAAAAGTCTTCATGGAGAGTATGTTTACAAATAAAAGCAAAACAAATAAATAAATGGTTTTGTCTTTGTCAGAATGGAAACTTTTCACCCCACTTTTGTATCTATCTCCTGACACCTAGCAAGTATGTGTATCGAAGTCACAGGGGCTGCCTGTACGTTTTTTGTGAGTACCGCACAAGAGTCCCAATTGCTGCCAACCGTCTGTGACTATGAAATCTTCAATTGGGGTATGTTGTGAGGCTAAAGAT
Organism: Limnephilus marmoratus; assembly: GCA_917880885.1. Classification (NCBI taxonomy): domain Eukaryota; kingdom Metazoa; phylum Arthropoda; class Insecta; order Trichoptera; family Limnephilidae; genus Limnephilus; species Limnephilus marmoratus. Next base: position 21,953,129 of record OU862932.1, on the reverse strand, counting down.
AGTGGGGAGAGGAAGGAGAAGGGGATGATGAAAGTGAGTAATTACCTGGCTGTTCAAATGTGGTTATCAAACACGTCAAAAGTCGTTTCATGCAAAGTTTATTCTGAATGCCGGCCTTTCACTTTTTAAATTTTTTTTTTTTTATATGAATGCACAAGAGTCCCAACTGCTCCTGTCTAAAGCCAGTGAGACTATGGCATCCCCAATTGGGGTATGTTGTGAGGCTGAAGGCAGTGGGGAGGGGAAGGAGATAGGGAAGAGGAAGGTGGGGAAGTACCTGGCTATTCAGATCTGGTCACCAAACATGGCTAGTGCCATTTCAAGCAACTTTTTCAATTCTGAATGGTGGTCTTTCACCAGGGCGATACTGAGAATATCTTCCACTCTGGAACGTGCCGCAAATATACTATATATTATTTTAAATGAATAAATTGTGAAATAACACAAATTAATCAAATAAAATTTATTTGCCACGCCGAGATTCGATTACATAGGCAATGATGAAAGTATCTAACACTCTGTATCACAAAATAAATTAACGCCCAATACAGAAATAACTCTAATTGTTTATAATTAAAAACAAAGGGAATTCACATCGCAATTCAATTTTTCTTTGTTGCCACAGGTGTTCAGAGCAATACAAAATATCACAAATCATACAGATGTTATTCTGTAATAGGTATCACCGAAGAGATAAACCGATAGAATTGCATTGCAGGCACATCTGTGTATCCGAAGTAAGCTCAAATTTTCCTTACAATGGAAAAATGGTGAAATTGATCAAAAATTTTCAAACTTCGAAATTTTTTCTTGAGCATATAACCAATTCACTAGCCATCTGGGGCATAGGAATGGAAAGGTCAAATAGGTATAGATCACAATTCTAAAGATTATCCTGTTCAGTGCATAATACTCAATCAACGTTGCCAGTATTACCAAACGCTTTGTTATTCTGACTCTTCACATGACCCGATTCAAGTATTTGATTCACCAGTTTGTCTCATACCAACACAATCTTTTGTTATTCTGATTCTCGACATGACAAGATTCAAGTATTTGATTCACTAGATCGTTTCATACCTACACACTCTTTTGTTATTCTGACTCTCTTGATAAATATGGTCTGAATCAAGTAATTGATTCACTAGATCACTACTCTTGGCACGACCCTGCTCAAGAATTCGGTTAACTAGATTGTCTCATACCTACACACTATTTTGTTATTCTGACTCTTCACATGACCCGATTCAAGTATTTGATTCACCAAATTGTCTCATATCAACACTCTTTTGTAATTCTGATTCTCGACATGACAAGATTCAAGTATTTGATTCACTAGATCGTCTCATACCTACACACTCTTTTGTTATTCTGACTCTTGATAAATATGATCTGATTCAAGTAATTGATTCACTAGATCACTACTCTTGACATGACCCTACTCAAGTATTTGATTCACTAGATCGACTCAATCCTACACACTCTTTTGTTACTCTGACTCTTGATAAATATGATCTGATTCAAGTAATTGATTCACTAGATCACTACTCTTGACATGACCCTACTCAAGTATTTGATTCACTAGATCGCCTCATACCTACACACTCTTTTGTTATTCTGACTCTTGACATGACCCGATTAAGTTTTTAATTCACTAGATCGTCTGTGAGACGGAGTATATCAGATCTGAATAGCCTGGTACTTCCCTACTTCCTCTTCCCCATTTCCATACCTTCACCAACATACCCTAATTAGGAATGCCCCACTGGCTCCAGATTGTGAGGAGCAGTTGGTACTCCTGTGCGATATTCACAATTAAAAACTATTACAATAATCTTAACCATAGTTCACAATCAACATTGAAACATTTCTATAGTCTCTGCAAATAAATAAAATATTTAGCACAATGTTTACCTAATGTGTCACAGAAAATATGGTTGTGAATCTATCAATAACAATGTAAAGTTAAATCCATATTGTTTTAAATTTGAGAAGGTTGGAAGTCCGATTCAACCGAGTAAAAGTCACGTACTACTCTCAATTGTATCATAAAAGAAATAAATACACTCATAACGCACACTGTCACAAAGAACTTCATCACTTTATTTACGGTGGATAAAAAAGGTTAAAATATAAACTCGGAATTGGGATACTAAACTTAGACGAATTTGAAATAAAATTACAATTAAAGCACAAAAAACAACAGTTGTAATGCTTGCACTTTATACTCACGTTATAAGTTATTAAACTTCGCTTTAATTTTGTTGAAATTTTGTAACATAACTCGATCTGATAAAAAATTATTTGGACTGGTTTCGTTTGGTTTGATTTGATCTGTCAAAAGTCCGGTGTTGCCATGTGCCGTAAATGGAAGAATGTTTTTGTGACATTATTTTGTTATTATCAGTTGAATAGTAATAATAATAATAGGGTTATTGATAATCTTTGTGGTCATGTGGTCGAAAGAGATAGTTCACGAGTTTACTGAACCATCGCTGTAGGAATTGTTTTTACAACTTGTTTTCACGTACTTAATACGATTTGCAAAATGTTGTTGACATTTCCAACAAAAAAATATTTACATACTTTTCAACTTGAAACAATGCTTCTCAATGCTTGAAATTGCCAATTTTCATTTCAAAGGTGGCTTCAGTATACATTTTATTACACCCATCTTTCAGTATTTTAACAGAATTTTGAAATATCCCATTACCTGTCTCATTCAACACCCAAAAACAATCTATCAATATAAGCAATAACAACATACCTAAAATTAAAATAGTTCATTTGATACCACTTTGCATGCAAATCATTTCAAAAGTTTGTTACAGGAAAAAAGACGTTTGTAACTGGCGCAACCTCGGGATAACACATTAATTCCACACAAGAGAAAAACATGTCACATTTTTATGTAAGCGGAAAATGTTGCTTCTGAAATGATGGGGTCCATAGCTAGCAGTGTGGTTTGAACTGCGACGCCTGGTTGGATACTCGACTCATTTGTCCACTCGGCTACTAACCGGTTAAGTTGATGTATTTTAAAGGTTTCCATTTTTGTTAAATATTAAATATTTCCATTTAACAAAATGCTTACGAATTTACTATGGAATACTGACGCTCCGAAAAATAAAAATTGAAAGCATTTTATGATTTGTGCTCGGCCTGGGGTATTTTTCGCATGCGGCGCTTTTCCCGAGTGTTTGTGGTTGCAATAATTTATATTCCACTCCCTTCACCCACACTACACCCCATTTTGTGATGTCATGGAAAAAGTTTCGCCTGCTGCACTTTCCGTGACCTTGTGGTACTCATTTAGGGGTCGTCCATTAATCACGTGATGTTTTTTTAGCAACTTTTTAACCCCCCCCCCTGGTGATATGTGGTGAGGTTTTAGACTAACCCCCCCCCTCCCCTCCTCAAAAGACCCCCCAGACTCAGTATGCCCAGGGGCCCCTCATGACTTAAGACGGCCCTGTTCACGTACGTAAACCCTCCCCCCCCTGCCGCTAGTTGGAAGCTGGCGACGCCCCTGGCTATGTTCAGAGCTTTTTAGGTAATATGCTGCATACGATTCACCTGATAATTATTTAAATCGAATAGCACCTCCCACACGCACACTTCGGAGCGACCAGTCCCGTGCCACTTCAGGCCGCCGCGCAGAAAAGTTTCACAGTTTTTTTTTTTGTTTTTTTTGTATGACGGGCTTATGGAGCACCGGGCCAATTTAGGCCCCTTTCTCCTTCATCTGAGTTTGATAGGTTGTAGAATTTAGAGTTTAGTGTTTTGTGAAATTTTTATTTGCAAAGGACGTGGCTGCAATATGGGGGAGGACTATTACGGAGGGGATGTTTGAGGTTGGTTTTTCTTTTTTACTGATGGGGGAGGGAACAACTGGGTGGTTGCCACTATTTGAGGGACGGGGAGGGGGGTGAGGGGGCTTTGAGGGGAGGGGGAATTTAGTGGGGTAGTGGCAGGTCGGTGGGTGGTACGTAGTGGGGTGGGGATTTTTTTGATCTGGACGGGGGTGTTTTGAAGAATTGGGGGGAGTAGTTTGGGGAGTAGAGAAGAGATTAGGGGGGGGGTTGGGGGAGCCGAAGGGTTGGGGGGTGGTCGGCAGACGAGAGGTGATGGGGTAGATGGTTGGGGAGGCTGTGGGGTGGCGAGCGGTTTGGGGGGCGATGGGGGCGCTGACGGATAGGGGGGGGCTGTCGGTAGGGGGTGCGTTGGGAGGGCGATCGGTGTTGAGGGCGGTGGGGGAGAGATTTGTGCGGGGGGCAGCATGGGGGGGATCAGTTTGGGGGGAGGTGGGGGGGGGGGGTTTGGTACGTGGGGCATCGAGGGGGCGAACAGTTTGGGGAGCGGTGAGGGGTCGATCGGCTAGGGTGGCGATAGGAGAGCAAACGGTTTGGGGGGCGGCAGTAGAGCGGATATCTTGAGGGGTGGTAAGAGGGTGGTCAGTTTGAGGGGTGACAGGGGGGCCATCGGTTGGGCGGTTGGTTTGGGGGGCAGAAAGCGGGAGGCTGGGGGGGGTTGTTTGGGTGGGGGTTAGAGATGAGGGGGGGGGGCTTTTTGGGGAGGAGCTTCCTGAGTCGGGTTGGGGTGAGTTGCCGGGGGAGTTGGGAGGGGAACCATGAACTCTGCGGGAAGCCAGGGTGCAGACATGGTCAATCTCTTCGGGGGACAAGTTGTTGGGGTCGGGGTGGTTTTCGAAGAAGGAATTAATCTCAAGGGTGAGGCGTCGGTATTCGTCGGATTTTTGGGGAAGGGGGGAGGACATGATGGTGTGGGATGGGGGAAACACGGTGATAACTGGGGGCACAATGTTCGAAGCACTGATAACTGAGGCACGACTGTTTATAGCACTGATGTTCAAGCACTGGGTTGGTATGATGTGGCAACAAGCACGGTAAAGGCACTGTTAGTTCACTTGGTGTGGTTTTCACGAACTGTGGCAGTATAAGCGACTGCGTCGGCGGTGGAGTATGGCATATTAGCCAAGCCAGAGGAGCGACCGTCGCGGTCGGCGGTCAGACTGGAACTGAAGTTTCACAGTGAACTGCACTGCAAACCTACCGGTTTTTACTTTTCTGCGCGGCGGCCTGAAGTGGCTCGGGACTCGATCGCTCCGAAGTGTGCGTGTGGGAGGTACTAATGGTACCTGTATGGTCAAACCACATATAATTTGTACAATATTATTTTCCTGTAAAATGATTTGTGCACTACTGGCAACACCGAGCAAACGTCAAAAATACTACAGTATTATTTTGTACTCGTTGTGGGCGTAATCTGTTCTGACGTAATTTTCTGTTTAGGAAATAGAGTAAAAGCATCACACCCCATCACCTGGTAAATATTTCCTTAAAATGACGACCCCACGTCCTAAATCCCCCAAAACTCCGACTTCAGCAAAGAAAGACGATAAAGAGGAGTCGTTTTGGGATAAAATTGGAACGCTGGGCAGGAAAAAACGTATAAAGGAAGGTAAGACGAATAAATACTTAATGTATTTTGTTTAAAATTATATTAAGATGGACATTGAAGTATTGTAATTTGCTGTATTTGAATATTACTAGAATGGCTTCAGATAAAATAATTGAATAAAATTTTCACCCAGTGGCCAGGTAACATAACATTGCCTTTTAAGGATATTAGTTGGTTAATCTAACCTAAAATTCATTCATAGATTGAACTCCCACGCATATTATTTAAACACAATGATTAGATGTATTATAACAAACGAAAGTATGGAAAAAGTTCGGTGTTTGGGAGAAATTCCTAAAAAATAAAACTAGTTATTTTTATACTAATTTGGGGTCGGGGAATCCGAATCTGAAAGAATTATGCGGCGGCAAGCAATATTAACAGAATTACACGACTTTAAAATTTTTTATACACATACAGGAAAATAGCCATTTTGGAAGTATTCTGATTCCTAGAAAATCAAACTAGCTATTTTTATACTAACTATGGGCCGGGGAATCCGAATCTGAAAGAATTAGGCGGCGGCAAGCAATATTAACTGAATTACACGACTTTAAAATTTTCTATACACACACACATGAAAATATTCCTTTCGAAAGCATTTTGACACACGTAGTACAAAGATCATAGAAAAACAAGAAATCTACTAAAACATGTGCCGGCAGTGTTACCAGCTCTCAAAAATATTTATCCCTATATCAATAACATAAAACAACACGACACTTGCTCACATAATAATTTATCACATAACACATTAACTAACCTAACCTAACGCTAGGTTTGTGTAACATGGTTTATGCCCCTTTATACCGCCTGCTCGCGTCACGGCAAAAAAACATCCCTGTTTTCAAGTAGTTTAGCGGCTACGCTAGGTTTGTGTAACATGGTTTTTGCCCCTTTATACCGCCTGCTCGCGTCACGGCAAAAAAACATCCCTGTTTTCAAGTAGTTTAGCGGCTACGCTAGGTTTGTGTAACATGGTTTGTGCCCCTTTATACCGCCTGCTCGCGTCACGGCAAAAAAACATCCCTGTTTTTAAGTAGTTTAGCGGCTACGCTAGGTTTGTGTAACATGGTTTGTGCCCCTTTATACCGCCTGCTCGCATCACGGCAAAAAACATCCCTGTTTTCAAGTAGTTTAGCGGCTACGCCAGGTTTGTGTAACATGGTTTGTGCCCCTTTATACCGCCTGCTCGCGTCACGGCAAAAAAACATCCCTGTTTTCAAGTAGTTTAGCGGCTACGCCAGGTTTGTGTAACATGGTTTGTGCCCCTTTATACCGCCTGCTCGCGTCACGGCAAAAAAACATCCCTGTTTTCAAGTAGTTTAGCGGCTACGCCAGGTTTGTGTAACATGGTTTGTGCCCCTTTATACCGCCAGCTCGCGTCACGGCAAAAAAACATCCCTGTTTTCAAGTAGTTTAGCGGCTACGCCAGGTTTGTGTAACATGGTTTGTGCCCCTTTATACCGCCTGCTCGCGTCACGGCAAAAAAACATCCCTGTTTTCAAGTAGTTTAGCGGCTACGCCAGGTTTGTGTAACATGGTTTGTGCCCCTTTATACCGCCTGCTCGCGTCACGGCAAAAAAACATCCCTGTTTTCAAGTAGTTTAGCGGCTACGCTAGGTTTGTGTAACATGGTTTGTGCCCCTTTATACCGCCTGCTCGCGTCACGGCAAAAAAACATCCCTGTTTTCAAGTAGTTTAGCAGCTACGCTGGGTTTATGTAACATGGTTTGTGATACAAAAGTGAGTAAAATTTATAAAAAATAAGTACTTAAAATATAAACATGTTATTTTACGTTATTGATATTACTGCTTAATGGCAACACTTAATTTTGTGTGGTAAAAACATCTATGTTATCTTGTTTTTCTATGATCTTTGTACTACGTGTGTCAAAATGCTTTCGAAAGGAATGTTTTCATGTGTGTGTGTATAGAAAATTTTAAAGTCGTGTAATTCAGTTAATATTGCTTGCCGCCGCCTAATTCTTTCAGATTCGGATTCCCCGGCCCATAGTTAGTATAAAAATAACTAGTTTGATTGTCTAGGAATCAAAATGCTTCCAAAATGGCTATTTTCCTGTGTGTGTATAAAAATTTTTAAAGTCGTGTAACTCAGTTAATATTGCTTGCCGCCGCCTAATTCTTTCAGATTCGGATTCCCCGACCCCAAATTAGTATAAAAATAACTAGTTTTATTTTTTAGGAATTTCTCCCAAACACCGAACTTTAGCCGAAAGTATTATATTTTTGTTTAGGTAGATATTCTAAATTTCATTGTTGATGAATTGAAAGGAAACATGGTAAATATTTACCTAACCGCCGCACAGATTATGAAAATTACACTTCATTTCGTTTCGAGAGATGGGTCGAGGGGTAAGGCTCTCGACTCGTAATCTGATGGTCGCGGAATCGAATCCGGGCGTGGGCAAATAAGTTTTGGTAATTATCGGTTCGGACTGGCCACGCTTATTACGAATAATTTTTAGAAAAAAACTTTAGATTCGCCTTAATTACTATAAAAGGAAACTTTTTGGCTTTGGGGCGGCGGAAAATAATGCATTTTAATTTTCAATCGCATAAAACCAAAATTCACTTCGCGAACCGACGCAGCGAAAATCCGCGGCCGTAGCTGTCACTGTTATGGACTGCAGCCGACTTCGTGGGATACCTACATGAAATACCGCGAATCACATCAAACCATGTTACACAAACCTAGCGTAGCAGCTAAACCACTTGAAAACTGGGATGTTTTTCTTGCGTTGACGCGAGCAGGCGTTATAAAGGGGCACTTTCTTTTGTATCACAAACCATGTTACACAAACAAGCCCGCTAGACAAATTTCATAAATACGCGCATTATCTCACGAAGTCGGATACAGTCGTATTAGCTCTTGATAATTTATCAAGAATACCAACATTAACAAAACATTAACAACAAAAGTGACAGTTACGGCCGCGGATTTTCGCTGGGTCGGTTCGCGAAGTGAATTTTGGTTTTATGCAATTGAAAATTAAAATGCATTATTTTCCGCCGCCCCAAAGCCAAAAAGTTTCCTTTTATAGTAATTAAGGTGAATCTAAAGTTTTTTTCTAAAAATTATTCCTAATAAGCGTGGCCAGTCCGAACCGATATTTACCTAAGTTTTATTTGATTAATTTATGTTATTTCATAATTAATCAATTAAAAATAATGGTAAATATTCGGAACAAACGTCAACGGTTATGTAACGGGATTGTGTATGTTATCTTTACTTTAAAAAACAGCCTATGTTTTTGAATGGTTTGTCTGGCAAAGCAGGGTTTGTGTAGCGGGCTTGTGTATATTATCTTAATTTTAAAAGTTTTATCAAAAAAACGTGCGTTTTAACCGTTGACGTTTGTTCCGAACTGCAAATAGAGTGATTTGACAGTGTGAAAGCAAATTTTCAATTTACGTAAATAAAATTAAAAATGTAACATTTTCAACCTCCCCCAATGCAAATAGTTGTCTTTTATGGTAATTAAGAAGAATCTAAAAGTTTTATCAAAAAAAGTGCGTATTAACCGTTGACATTTGTTCCGAACAATTACCAAAATAATATATAGTAAATTTGCAGCACGTTCCAGAGTGGAAGATACTTTCAGTATCACCCTGGTGTAAGACCACCATTCAGAATTGAAACTTGCTTGAAATGGCTTTAGCCGTGTTTTGTGATCAGATCTGAATAGACAGGTACTTCTCTTTCCCATCTACTTCCCTCCTCCACTTACCTTCAGCCTCACAACATACCCCAATTGGGGATGCCATAGTCTCACTGGCTCCAGGCGGGAACAGATGGGAATCTTCTGAGGTATTCACAAAAAATAAATAAAATTCTATTTTTATTCAATCAAAATTCAGTTGGCAATACTTTCTCAGAAGTTGTAGATGTGTTCAACTGCACGGAATATTGTTATAAGAAGGCTATAATAACATACCACAATAATAATAAATCAATGTTATCTCTGCATACAACATAATTTATTTGGAGAGCTATCGAAGAGGCCACTTTCATGAAATAAAAAGTAGAATCAACAGTGTTATTAGCGCAAGTGATTTTGATTTTGTCGTCCATACAGTTTTCAAAGCAGAAAGGTTAAAATCGCATTGCAAAAAATTCTAGAGTTGATGGTATTAGGACGAGTCTCCAGAGCACTATCGGCAAGTTTAGTCATTTAAGAAAGCCATTTAGCCGGAGCACGATCGGCATATTCGTCAACATTCCATTTTTTCAAAGTTTAGTTTAAGAAAATGTTATTAACGTAGTATTTGTGTTGTAGTTCAAGAAATCCAGGCAGAAGGAAAATATGCCATAGACTCCCCAGGGAACCCAATGGCCCCAGAAATCCCCCCAGAAGACTACGCCCTCAGTAAGTACATATTCACATTCATATTTTATTTAAGTAACTAGCGAGTTCCCGGCGTACGTTGCAATTACACTTTTGTGTGCAACAATGAATTGGTGCATTGGTGTAACAAAAGGTCATTGATGTGCAACAAAAACAAAGTCTGAGGCAGAACCGATCCCTGTGGGATGTCAGCATTTATCGAATGTGAGGAAGAGGTAAAACCATCAGCAACTGTCTGAATCGACTCCAGATACTAATATCTACAGCCTGTATGTCGGACGAATATATACAGCTCATATGTTGAACTAATATCTATGAACTTCAGAGTGTTGACTAATATCTACAGAGCTAAGGTCGGACGAATATCTATGACGGTCCCAGTGTTGACGAATATCTACAGAGCATAGGTTGAACTAATATCTACAGAGCGTAGATTGGACTAATCAGCTAAATGTGTCCAATAGTTCGATATTAGGAATTTTTCATACATATTACATAAATTAAGTTTTTTAAACTGCATACACAATATTACGTTATTCCAATATGCTATCCATAATTGCAAATCCAACCTCTGCCAGTGCTGTAGATATTCGTCAACACTTTGGTTCTCATAGATATTAGTCAGCAGTTTGAGCTGTAGATATTCGTCAACACTTTGGTTCTCATAGATATTAGTCAACAGTTTGAGCTGTAGATATTCGTCACTTTGGTTCGCATAGATATTAGTTCGATTTTTTCAGTTTTTGGAATTCCTGTAGATATTAGTAGACGCCTCCTCTGAATCGACCTCTCTTTTATAAAGTTGGCAATCTACGTAAACAAAGATGCGGAAAGTACGTAAGACGACAGTTTGTTGATAAGTCCTTGTTGTCAAACCTGGTTAAAGGTCTTGGAAATGTCCAGTGAAACCGTAACTCGTAATCTCGACAAACCAAGTGTTATTGAAAACTCCCGATCATCAACTGGAATTCTAATCAGTGGATAATCCAGTGCACCACATAATATATAACTATTTGACAATTTCCCATTCCAGGCGACAACGAATAATATAATGATTTGACAATTTCTCATTCTAGGCGACAACGAAGAGCGCTCCATCATTCAGCCGGGTTCTCTATCGGACCCGCAACTCCAGCTCCTGATGCAGGTCCTTGTGTCGTGGGTCAACGATGAGCTGGCGGCCCAGCGCATCATCGTGCGTGACTTGGAACAGGACCTGTACGATGGCCAGGTGTTGCAGAAGCTGTTGGAGAAGCTGACAGAGCGCAAGCTGGACGTGCCGGAGGTCACTCAGTCAGAGGAGGGGCAGCGACAGAAGCTGGGCGTGGTGCTGGCCGCCATCACCGGGGTGACTAACTATTATATTGTTATGGGCTTTAGCGATTGCGACATTTCTGGGCGTTTGGTTTAGGATTCGGCCGCGCTTGTTCCAAAAAACTTACCTCCAAATACTAATACGGACACTTACAATTGCTTATTGTGATTTAAATCCGTCTACAACATCGTTCTCAACGTGGGCCATAACCCCCTCTTGTAGGCGTTTTAGACTTTCAGAGGGCGGTAGAAGACCCAGAGAAAATTGGGTGGCGTTTCAGACTTTCAGGAGGGCGTTAGAAGACCCAGAGAAAATTTGGGGGCGTTGAGATGGCACAGTGAGGGCATAGGCAGGTAAAAAAATATTGTCTAAAAAGACAAAAACACGCTAATCATTATTATTGAGAATTAAGACTAATATGATGAATACAAGAAGGAGGGAGGTAGCAACCCGGTACTTAAAATACAAAAATATTGCTTTTTTAACTTGCTAAACCAGAAGGTATAACAAATAACATATGTATAATATATATAATAATAATTAAGGTATAATTGGGGGGCACTTGAAAAAAAAAATTCTCAATGTGGGCAAAATAAGGTTGAGAATCTGTGTCTACGACATATTTTAAGATAGAGTCTGTCAAATAAGAGTAGAAAATATAAAAAATTGAACTACAAAATTTGTAGGCTGGCAACACCTATTTAACTGTCAAATATTCTTTTAAAGTGCAATGTCACTGAATGTATAGAACACAGTAAACCACATTTTAAAAATCATTTTTTTTTCATGACATAAATTTGATTAAAAGCTGTTTTATAAAGCGATTTGCTTTCATTTAACTTAACATAAATTTGAATTTAACAGTAGATAGAAAGGAAGAATCACTAACGGTGAGTTTAGTTACACTACTTTTAAATCTGAATCAGTTAAATATATTCAAATCTAAAATTAGAGACACGATCTAAAGCCCGGGCAACGCTAGGTACTTAAGCTAGTATTAAATAAATGTGAGCAATTTCTAAACTGTGCTTTATATTTTACTAGCTGGTTCCCGGCATGCGTTGCTACGCCATTTAATAAAGAAATGGTTTCTCCCTGCGTGTCCTTTTCTATTCGTCCCGTTCACCATCCGCCTCCCTTTCCTCTCCCGCGTCCCCTTCCCCTCTCGTATTCCCACTCCACTCCCCCCCTTCCCCCGTCCCGCGAACCCCCCTTCCGAATTTCCCTCCCCCCTCCCAGGTTCCCCTCCCCCTCTCCCTTGTTCCCCGCGAACCCCCTACCGAGTTCCTCTCCCCTCACCCTCTGCCACCTACTGCAATTTTTTTATACAAATTTCATAACGCCAGAGCTCAATGGTAGTTTTATACAAACCTTGTCCTGACAATAACGAACACAAAAAAAAAGATTTATCCAATTTGGTGCAGTCGTTCGGAAGTTATGCGCGTACATACATTTCGGCGATTCAGTTTTATTTATATAGATAGATAGATTTATATAGATTACATTATTGTTTTTCTTCATTATGTTAACACAAAATTGCGAAGGTATAATAATAATATACCTATACGCAATTCTAATTTTGAGATCAGTGAGTAGCTATATAAAATAAATAAATAAGTGTTTATTCCAGTATGTGGGGAGGAGAGTGCAATCCCACACATTCCATAAGGGTATAATATACACATACATGTACAAAGTATTTGAAAGGAAAAAAGGAAACAGAAGGTGGATATGAATGTACACGAAACAAATAAAGATAATAAGCTAATAGTAGTAAAAGGAAAACAAAAGAAATAATAATATTAAGCTTTCAGGATTCTGTGAGCACGTAAGGAGCCAGTATTTTTCTCCAGTGTGCATCAATACTGGATGATGGACTGAGGCGGGCTTCCATGACGAGGATGTTTCCAGAGCTGGTTATCCTTTCTCTAATTCCTGCCACCCTGGATCTAATAAGGGCTGCAAAGCCAGGAACTCGCCCCTCCGTGAACATCCGGGAAGCGCTGCAATATCTGGGGAGACCAAGCATTATGCGGAAGGCGTTGTTATACTGAACCCGAAGTCTTTCTATACTACTCTTCTTGTAGTTTGCCCAGAGTTCACACGTATACAGTGTTGCGCAGAAGGAAAGGAAGAGCGTCCTTTTTGTACTTTCAAAGGCGGAATCTTCTACTGAGCATGTTTGCTTTTACACTGAGAGCTCTTCTTTGCCTATCGATGTCGTCATCATCCATCAGATTACTGGTGATTATGTGTCCAAGGTATTTAGTTCCTTCAGTCACCTGCAGGTTCACACCATTCAGGGTAGCTGGAGGAATATTTTTTGGTCCTTGTCCATATCTTACGACCAGTAGAGCCGTCTTAGTGGGGTTGTATTGCATGTTTGTTTCTTCAGTAAACTCTTCGCAGATCTTTAAAAGAATACGTAGGCCCCTTATGGATGGTGCCATCAATACCATGTCGTCCGCATAACTGATGTTGTTCAGACACTGTCCTCCAATTTGGCAGCCTACCCCTGCATTGTTTAGCCTGTCGGTGAGTTCGTCCATGTACAGGTTGAACAATGTCGGGGACATGCATCCTCCCTGTCTAAAGCCGCTCTTCAGGAGGAAAGATTCGGAGAGTCCATCTTTCCACCTTACTAAGTTTTCCTGCTGTCTATGCCACGAGTCGAGGATATGTATCACCGCCGGTGATATGCCTCTTTCCCTGAGTTTATCCCATAGTAGAGGGTGAGAAACCCTGTCGAAGGCCTTGCTCAGATCTAGAAAACATGCGTACGTGGTGGTCTTTTTATTCCTGTAGTATTCCAGGGTTCTTTTCACAGTAAATATAGCAGTATCGGTAGACATTTGCTTTTTAAAGCCCATTTGGTTGTCCTTAGTTTCCAAGCTGGGACCGATCTGGTTTAGTAGTAGACGTTCGAATAATCGTGCGATGGTGGTGGCAATTGAAATCGGTCTGTAGCTACCCTGGGAGGTAGAGTCCAACGATTTTGATTTGAGAATGGGAGTTATTATTGTTCTTGTCATGTCAGTTGGTAGGTATCCATTCTTTAAGATGTCGGTAAACAGACTCGCCAGCAGTAGAAGAATTGGTCCTCCAGCGTGTTTGATGTGTTCGATACTCAATCCGTCGTGACCTGCTGATTTTCCAGCTTTCATGTATCTTAGGGCGGTGTTGACCATGTCTATAAATAATATTTTTTTTTTTCACTTTTACGCCTTTTTAATTTTTTATAAAAATGTAGGTTACACAGCTTTACATCAACACCATGAGTTATACGTTTAGTATTGCCATTTGAGCTACAGTGGCGCCCTCCTATGTTTTCTACTCTTATTTGACAGACTGTACTTTGGACACGTTGCTTGCGAAACTGAGGACTCCAACTTGGAGAAACACATAATCACTGGCAAAGTGGACGGCAAAAGAAGCAGAGGAAGGTCACCATGCGCTGGAGTAACCAAGTATCACTGGCATCCAGTACATCGGTGTTTGCAGCTCTCCACGCAGCACAAAACCAAGGAGTGGATGAGTCTTGTCCACCATGGAAATTGGAGTAGGGGTCATGATCTTAATCAAAAAGAGAAACCGACTTAAGAAGAATCCCATAGTTATAGGTTTTATAAATTTTAAATCGTAAAATTTATAAACTCGCGAATTCTGTACATTAGTTACCAGAAATTGCCCCACCTTGTACTTGTTGGGGGCAATATTACTATTTCTGTATGTTGTCTATGGTCTACTTGAAATGATAGTCACTGACATTAAAACGGGCACATTTTTAAAACGCTGAAAAAAACAATAAAACGGCTTCTACATTCAGATTACACGGTACCAAATGTTATCTGAAATATTCCATGAAAAAAACATTAGTAAATTATTATATTATAGGTAGGTATTTTATCGTTTGTCTGAATTCTTGACACAATCAGCTCTTTCCAATTTTGAAAATGACACTTAAATTTGATTTCATTGAACCAGAGTTACAATCCCAGACAGACCCACAATTGAAATTAGTATTTTTATTAATGTGTTTTAATCTATTCACAGGCTCTGGGACAGCCCCGTTGGACCGTCCAGAAATGGAGCGTGGATTCGGTCCACTCCAAGAACCTGGTGTCCATCCTCCACCTGCTGGTGGCACTCGTCCGCCACTTCCGGGCCCCTGTCCGCCTGCCGGAAAACGTCAGCGTGTCCGTAGTGGTCGTGAAGAAGGACGCGTCCAACCAGCTGTCGCACCGCATCGTCCAAGAAGACATAACTTCCACATACGACGAGCTGGGAATGCGCTGCGAACGAGACGCATTCGACCAGTTATTTGACAATGCTCCTGAAAAATTACAACTTGTTAAGAAGAGTCTCGTTACTTTTGTCAATAAGCATCTGTGCAAGTTGAACCTTGAGATAACGGATCTTGATTCACAGTTTCATGACGGGGTTTATCTCTGTCTCTTGATGGGGCTGTTAGAAGGTTTCTTCGTGCCGTTGAACGAGTTCTTCTTGACGCCGCAAGACATAACGCAAAAGGTGCACAACGTGACGCTGGCATTCATGTTGATGGAGGACGTGGGATTGGCTAGACCAAAGGCGAGACCGGAAGGTAGTTTTTCATTTGTACATTATTATTATGACCCATGATTGATTTTGAACTATTTTTTTTTTTTTAAAGTCAAACAATCCCCGTTACGAATAACGTGACAATATTTTTAAATCTCCTGCTAGCGAAAATTGTTGCTAGTGTCGTGTAGGAGGACCTAGCCAGCTGAGGAATTACACGCACTGGTGGGAACCAGGCGCGATGCTAACTCAGCCACTGACCGGTCAAATTAATTAGATTGCTTCCCCACCTTCCTCTTCCCCCCTCCTCCCCCCTCTCTACTACCTTCAGCCTCAAAACATACCTCAGTTGGGTATGCCATAGTCTAACTGACTCCAGGCGTTTGGGAGCAGTTGGGATTCTTGTGCGATATTCACATCTAAAAGATAGAAAGAATAAAAGTAGTCTGGATGTAAAAATGCTAAAACCGATTCCATGACAAAACAGGACAGACGAAAATGGAGGAAAAAGAAGAAAAAAAACGTAACCTAACCTAACCTTTTCCTTTTATCATGTTATGTTTTTCCACTGTTCAGTTTTATACCACCATGCGTCACCGTATGACACGTATCTTATCAGTTAGCAGAGAAATTCCGTTTGCATGAGCTCTCATCATCATCTCAGGGTCCTGCGTGGGATAAAAAGAAAGCTACTATCTGATGTAAATAAAAGAACTCACATTAAACAAAATGTACTTGTTATTATTGACAAGCAAAAACATAATCTACATAAATACCTTTGTAAACTCAAAAAAATGTAGAGAGAGAGAGAGAGAGAGAGAGAGATAATTCAGTTATTTTAGTAGAATCCACTCCAAATGATCATTCGTAGCTTGCCATAGTTAAAATGGCGCACCTCTTCTAACCTCAGCGACAAGGGCTCCAGATAGCTGGAGAAGAGCCCCAGAGCTGCCGCTTCGCAAGCCCATGACACCGTGAAGCATCCAAGATTCCAGTCCATCCACAAAGGCGTCACAATGCGTCCGATGGCCATCTCTGAGCATTGAAAGGATATAAACCGCAGTTCTAGACTGTAAATGTGATTTAAGAAGTGCCTGCAGTCTTCACCAAAGTTGTCCTCGGTGATATTGGATTGTACGTGGCACAAGAATCTCAGTTCTAAGCACAAGAACACCAACCTTAGGTACCAGGCACACAGACATCATAAACACTTCCATTAGATTGTAATATTACATAGGTAACTCGATATCTCGTGATCATCACAATAAAAGTTTTCCTCGCCTCGAAAAAACAATCAACATCCTGCGTGTACCGCGACCCGGTACTATTTAACAGTCTCGTAAAGGCATCACGTCTGTTACACGCATAATATTGCAAATTTACACAATCATTTAGGAGTATCAAAACTCCTTACAAATCAAAACTTCAGACAAATTCCTTGTTCTGTCATGACGCGGCCCTTCTAACAGTTTTTTCTATTTTTTCAAAAACAATCGAACAACGTTCCGGCAATTTGAATTTGTTATCAATCGTTCCAACTGCACCCGAAATTAATAATACTCCTTCTGAGCAAGTAGGTACCTACTGAATAACTACCAAGAAAATAATTACGTTACAATTCCCCGCTTCCCCCAGAAATTTTACGCCGCAGAGTGAAGTAAAATTATACAAAAACAATATGAAATATTTCTCTTCTCCTGCACTTGTACATAAGGAGCAAAAATAATTAAAACATTAAAGAAAATGACACAGAAAATATAAAAAAAAACAAAAGAATTATACATATATATTCACAATAACAAGGAAACCCCAAAAAGAAAACCAATACGCAGATTGGAGTTACACAACCTATTTGTTTATATATTTTATTTTATAATTTTATATTTATTATTATAACTTTTTTATATATTTATATTTAATTTTATTTTAATGAGAATGGAATCTCCACTTTTTCATCTCCAAAATAAGATTGGAAAACACTTACTCACACAAAAGGAGTCAATCTCTCAGAAACACTTGTGAGTACGGAGGCTCAAGCTCCCACTTTTGAGATCTTTGAAGAAGATGAGAAAAAAAAATCACATGGATATTATTAACGGGAAAAAAATAAAGAACCAAATAAAAATTACCTAATTTTTTCTCTCTCTCCTCCCTTTATTTATATTAAACTAAATGTCTGACTAAGCTAAAGACCTAAAACAATACATCTCAACAACTAACAATATAGCTAGACTTAAATATGTCTATTATTATTTTTTATTATTTCGTTAATGATTATATGGGCTTGACAAATAATTGGCTCTTTTTATGAGTCTAATATAGTATAATGTATAGGATTGGATTATGTATGTTTTGACTTGTTTTTTTTTTGAGAATGTTCTAGTGATTTAATTATCACTTGTAGTAAGTTCAATGATGATCAGCGTGACAACGGCCCTTCTGTCTTCTGCAGGGAAAACATCCGCAGACAACAGATCCTCCGTCTTCACTCTGTTCGGTTCCGAAACGTCAGGCAACGGCCCTGCTATGGCACAGACTCTCATATCAATCTGTCCATAGTTACTCCGTCTCCTGGAATGAAGATGAACGATCGAAGAATTCGAAACGTTACGAGTAGGTAGCGGCATACACTACTCTCATCTCTTCGGAACTTGTAAACAAAACATGGAAAAGTATTATTAAAAGTATTAACACTGTATTAGCACAGCACTGGTATTAGCAGTGAAATACTTAGGCATATATTACTGTTTAAAATTAACAAATTATACTTATGACTAACAAAAACTGTACAAGAAAAACTACACTCTCCTGTATTAAAGGTAGAGTGTCAATTTCCAGATCGGAATTATTTAATAGTGGTGCACGCCGAAGCAGTACTTCCCTTTATTTGTGACAAAACCAGTTTCCTAATGAATAATGTCTTAATTACTTAACTTAATATTAACAGATTGTCAGATTCAACATTTAATTAGGTATATTAAACAATAAAACAGATTTAGTTATAAACTAAACTAATTTTTTGAGCGCCACTGATCACTAAGATCAGAGAAACATCTCTTGTGAAGATGTTCCTATTCTAGTCCAACGAGGATAAATAAATGAAGTCTATCATCAGTACACTAGAATGTAGTGCTCACTCCGAGCACATGCCTTGGAGGTACCAAGCTTCAAGACACGTGAGCAAAGTGTCACACAAAAGAAAAAAAATAAATGAAGCAGTATGAAGGCTTGGTATTCCTTCATGCCACCGCATAAAAAGAAAAAATATTAAAAAAACAATAGTTTTTTAATAAACCTAATTATGTAAAACTAGTATTAATTATTCTAATAGTATTCGCAAATTACTATTTATAAATTTATGTATACCTATAACCAAATATAGCTAATTATATAAACGTCTACCTATAAATATGTACAAGTAACATAAGATTTTAATCAATATAAACACATGAGGGCTAATATTCTCACCAAAAATTGTCATCAAAATATACGCGTCCGTATTTAATTTGATGAGCGGTGATCTTCTGCGATTCTCGTACGCTGAATGCAGAGGACCACAATGTAATTTTGTATATAACGCCATATTTTTTTTTCAAAAAAAATAACATAATAAAATATTAAAAAAAAAAATTATTTTTTAACTTCTAATACAAGTTCCCAAGCTCACTGCATTCAAAGAAAAGTCATTAATTATGACAGCTTAAAAACAATTAATAAAATTCAACGTAAATAACAGTAATTCGATAGTAAATAACAGATAGTAACGATAGTAAATAACAGATAGTAGCCTCTTATCGTGCACCAAGATAGTAATCTACCCTCTTTAAAACGTTGGGCGTCAATAATGACAAAAAAGAACTCACATTGAACAATGTTCCGGTAATTTGAATTTGTTATCAATCGTTCCAACTGCACCCGAAATTAATAATACTCCTTCTGAGCAAGTAGGTACCTACTGAATAACTACCAAGAAAATAATTACGTTACACGTATTACAAATGTAGAGTTCCGGAAATAATGCTAGTCTGATGTAAGGGGCATACATTAATTACGTGAGCTCAAAAGGGAGAGGGGGGGGGTCAAGCAAAATCTCACGTAACTTGAAAAGAATATATGAATTGGCCCAAATTTATCTCACCAAGATGGGGGGGGTCTAGACTGAAGAAAAACTGCTCACGCAATTAATGTATAAAGCATTAAGAATAAGATTAACCCTTTCAGACAGTGTTTTTAAATTAAAATACATATATTTCAGAATTTTTTCTTTATTATTTAAAGCAAATAAAAATTTCAGTTTTCGCCTTCCATTTACTGGTATAACTGGCTTTGTACACTAATTTAAAAAAAAAAAATTGGCTACTAGGCGGTAGACGTTTTTATATTTTGAAATGTGTTTAATCTCAACCAAATATTTTCTCTTTTTGTAATGTATTTCTATGGACAACTTAAATAGGGATGTGCAGCTTGATTTATTATCGACCTTTTACTTTTTGTTTTAGGGATTTCACTAGAACAATAACGGAGTTATAACGATTTCTGTGGAAACATACGCGTTGAAGTGAAAACACGCTTATTATACTTAACTGCTTTGTCATATTAACGTGTATATCTGCTTACGTTGCTGAGTGGTTAAAACAATAAATACATTGAATTGAATCGACCTATTAATATATAAATTATAAAAGAAATGTACTGATAACAAGAGTTGTATGTTGGTTAATTAGTTAAATAATTATTTTTTTCTTTTCAGACATTGTGAACTTGGATTTAAAATCTACCCTTCGAGTTCTCTACAACCTCTTCACAAAATACAGGAACATCTGAGAACCTGCAAAAGGGAGAAACACACATTCGTGCCATAACTTTTATTTTCTTGCAATTTTTACAGTATTTTACAATTATTTTATTCAAGTTGAATGAATATCTCTCACATTAAAACTACCCACAGAAGGTATAGGCAGAGAGAGTTGCGCACCACAACAATTAAAAGCTTGCCTGCTTTACTTACTGTAAAAAGTGATTACAATCTCATCTTTTTTTTGTATTTACCTACATAATTATATTATTTTTTAAATCATTAATTTTCTTTGTAATTTACTGTGAATTTGTTTTTATTATATTTTTTTAACATAGCTTTAACATGTCCGTGATTAAAATTTACTATATGTATAATATAGTAGGAAATTCATGTTATAACTTAAAATGCAATTATTTTTATTTCGAAAAATACTGACAAAAAAATTGTAATGTGTGGTCTTATAGTGATTTATTTTTGGGGTATTATGCTGCGTTGAAGCATTAGTGTCCATCATCAGGGCATATTTGTAATCGAAGATTGTGATTGTAGTTAAGTGTGTGCTTATGTATGTAGATGAGATACCGTGTTGCCAGCTCCAATCTTCGAGATCTGGTATTACAGTATAATTTAAAATGGTTTTCTGCCTTTAGTTTTGGTATAGCCATCAATACCAAGAACTATTGAGCTTAGCCCCGTCGTCCTTATTATTATTAATGGGATTTTTGTAAATTTCAATTGCCTCCATAATTAGGCATGCTTTATGCGTTTTGGGTCTTCCCTAGACTTCAGGAACAAATCCAAAGTAACGGCCGGTCTCAATTAACCCGTCAAAGGCCGGAACATTTCGCGGAAATTCGCGGAACTTCGCGAAAAAACACTAAAAAACCACCACTTTGAATTTTGAAATGAATGTTTTGTTGATAAATTTTGAGCTATTGTATATATTATATTGACTGAAACACATTCATAACACAATAAACTATCTACTAAAACCACATTACTTGCATTTATTACGTAAATTAATAGGTTTTACGACATTTTATTCTCGATAAACGCGTTTATTGCGACCGTTAAATTCGCGGCAAATTATGACAGCGGATTGTCATGGAAAAAATAGTTTTAAAATTATTCCAGGGTGACAAGGTCAATGAAACTTTCAACACCACCTAGAGTAATGATGGCGCAAGCGATTTTGACACTGTTCTTCATACAAATTCTGTACATATAAGGGTCAAAATCGCAGACCAAAAGTTTTTCATCGACAATATTATTAAAATATTTGAATTATTTTCTCGCGCATGCGCATTGTAGGCCCGCAAATTCCGGGCTCCGGCCTGTCACCGGTTAAATGCTCGATTGCCAGAATGGCAAAGTTTAAACTCGGTATAACATGATTTAATTACACACCTGCCCTGATGATGGACCTGTAATGCTGTCCGAAACGTTGGATAAATAAAGAGGTAGCGCAACATGGTATAATAGCCCAAAGATAAATCATTATAATACTTTTGGCCGTGAAAATCTCTAATCATATCTGTAATATGTCACGTAATATTATTTAATAATGAAATAACGATTATTACAGATATTCATAATTTTTATATACAAATGTAATATTTTTTTCAATATGTCCAAAATTAAAAAAAAATCTATATTCTATTTTAGTGCCTTATAAATAAAAGAATTCTTCTTACAAATAATATTATATATTTTTTATGAATCGAATATTAGTACATACATAATACATAGTTTTAATGTTGTAAAATTGATTTTATTTATTTAGATTTAAAGACTTTTTGTGCCTTAAAGAGTAACCTATTCTTAACATGTTTTGTAAAAATAAATGTTTTGATAATAATACGTTTTACGACTTACCAAATAAATTAACATTTTACTAAAGTGAAAGCATTTTTATTTTTTGACTGAAGTTAGACTAAACCAGTCCCAGCGAGAGCTCATACCAAAGATATTGAAATATAAGGAGATATAATTTATGTTCATGCACCATATTGACTTACTTGAGGAAACTGATTCTGTGAGTCTAGAAATTAGAAGGAAAGCAAGTCTTGCTATTCTGTCTTTCAAAATTTGGAACAATTTCATCGATAGCCCATTTCTCTTGGGATGCTATGATTTATATGTACCAGACCACTACAGCCGAAGTCGACATCTTGACTTATTTAAAGTACTGAACGGCAGAACAGACGTCTTGGCAAAGCATAGCGTGACGAGGGGAGTGATGCTGTTAAATGAAATTGCAAACCATTTGGATGTAAGTGACTGTTCTTTATATGCCTTAAAAATATTATTGAAGAGTCACTTGCCTAAATGCTGAAAGGGTAACTAAATTGTACTGTAATTGGAATTATTCTATTGTACAATAATAATAGTAAAAAAATTAAAAATAAAATGTCCGCCCGACTGTCGGCGGAACTACAGTCTAATGGTCCTATTTTGAATATGGAATTTAGTTGATTTTTTGAAGGTGTGCAGTAGTATTGGTAAAAAATATCGGCGACACCAGGAAACACAGTACCACCCAGTAAAAACTGCCGATAGCCCATCTCCTTATATTTCAATATCTTTGGCTCTTATGGACGTTATCGACGTTCGTCTTCTTCTCAAGCATCTTGTTTGAAAACAAAAAAAGACATGTCATGTACAATCTCTTGCTGGGACTAGTATATACAAAACGGCATTGAAACCTGGATGCTAAACCAAGTATTAACAAAAAAAATAGAAGCCTTTGAAACTTTAACATGTATGATATAAAACGAAAGAAACTCCAATTTCTTGGCCAAATTGTGAGGAACGAAACAAACACGTTTACGCAATTGATTGATTTTTCCAGTTTATAATAATGTATTCTGGATAGAGTATAATTTTTAAGATAGGTACATAATTATGGCGATCCGACAGTTGATCCCCTGACAGTTGACCCCCTGACATTTTAATTATGATTAAATTATAATTTTTTGTACATAACCATTTTCAAACTTAAAATCGAATTGAAAAATACCTTTTATAATAAGTCGGTATGGATATTAAACAAATTTATCTACATTGTCGATTTTTTGTACTTATACTCTGGTACAGTACTGTGCGAATTAATGTGAACACGTGATAATTAGCACAATTACACTTGTTCTTGCAGTTGTATGTAGCATATTGTAATAGCGGCCATTTTGTGCTTGTGTTCTATCATTCAGTGAGTTACGAGACACACCAAGCTACAGATGCGTTAAATTTTGTAATTTTTTAAAATTACAGTTTTTTGCAGAGGTAAACTTAACTAAAGCTTTTTGTTTCTTATTTTTAAAGATGGATTTCTCTTTGAAAACGCACAAAGATTGTTAATATTTCAAAGACAAAAAAATTACATACGTTGAATAGCCAGGTAACTTTCCGGATCCTAATCCAATTGAAAATCGGTGGGCTATAGTTAAAGCAAGACAAGCACAACAAAAACAATGCTGATTTATGCAGTAATTTAGAGACACGCAAATATCAGAAAATTGTAAAAAAAATTGTTGATTCTATGCCAAACCGTGTACAAGAAGTTATAAAAGTTAAGTTAGGACACACTTCATATTAAAAAAAAATTAATTGTAATTGTTTCTCTATTTTTTTCTTCAATAAAGAATATTTATTATTTTTTCTAATTCTACACTTGTGTTCACATTAATTCGCACAGTACTGTATATATAGGTAGTTTTTTCCTTGATGCATTTGAATGAAAATATGTTTTATATTTTTGTTATTCGGCAGTACATCCTCTCTGCACACCCATTCGGAGACACTTAGTTATATTTTGTGTAAGTAGGTATATTGTATTTTCACTAAACCGACTGCATATTGTATATAAGTATGCCGGGGGTCAACCGTCACGGAATCCATAATTATATTATAAACAAAAAGAATCTTAAAAGTGTATAACGTCACAATATATATTTTACTCTTTTTTTGGAATCATATATGTTTATGCTATACAATAATATATGATTTTAGGTTTGAGATTGGTTGTGTTTTATGAGGAAATTTGACTGTTATTATTCTTGATGGTCATGTACACTTTGAATAGTTTTATTTCCGTAGCACACTGGTTCATCTCCTGAATCGTGGTTAGGTAACTGCAAAAAAATAATAGCAATATTAAATAACAGCTTTACAAGAAAATGTTGAAACTTAAGTGGAAATAACCAGACACAACTGGAAATATGTAATTTTTTAATCAAATTCTAGGACTCCAGATACTAATATCTACAGCCTGTATGTCGGACGAATATCTACAGATCGTTGGACTAATATCTATGAACTTCAGAGTGAGGACTAACATCTACAGAGGGCAGCTGAGCAAGAGGTTGTACGGAAAAGCATAAATTACTTCAATTACGTAATTACTAATTACGTAAAGGCTTAAACGTTTAAAGTACGTACAAAAAGTTTTTGCATAATATTACGTTTTTTGCTGTTTACGAGGACAATAATTTATTGAATTTGTTAAATTTTCAAACAAAATGTTGTATTAAATGATACACATTTCAAAACATAATAATACAGTAAAATAAATTATCTAGGAAAGCTACTTTTCAGAATTTAAATTTTTGTTTAAATAAAATCATAAAAAAAAAATCCGCCCACGTGTTTTGTGACAAAAATACTTCAGTTGGTCTATTTATTTATAGTCTTACATACTGATGTATTTCAGATTTTTTATACCCTCATTTTGCTTTTTTGAAAAAGCGATACTAAAAAGAGACAAATACATACATAACTATTGGATTTAGCACGCAAGAGAATGAGATAGAATAATCAGTTTCCTCTTTGGGTGGTGCTTCATAACCTCCCCACTCTAACGCGTTTCACTTCTAACGCGTGTGAACTGCACACTTGTATTTTTTTATTTGACATTGTAGGTGGATTTCAACCGACATTGATAAACTTAATATGGTTATGTTAAGCGATATTGATAAATTGATGTCAATATACTAATTCGAAGTGTTGATTCTGCTTACTTGTCGATATGACCGTGCTAAGAAAAAAGAAAGACATCTTACCCAATGGCCAAGTTTTCCGGCTTATTGTACATCAGTACGTATTCCTTGGGCCAGTTAACGGCCAGGAACTGTTTGCTGGATGTGGAGGACTTCCAGATGGCGGAGCAGCCGTGGATGCTGGTGTACAGAATGCCCAGCGGCTCCCTTCCCGCAAAAAACCCTTCCAGGGCCAATCTGGAATTCGACAAGTTAATATAATGTCTGACAATGAAATGCGCAAAGAACCCTTCCAGGGCCAATCTGGAATTCGACAAGTTAATATAATGTCTGACAATGAAAAGTGCAAAGAACCCTTCCAGGGCCAATCTGGAATTCAACAAGTTAATATAATGTCTGACAATAAAATGTTCAAAGAACCTATCGAGGGCCAATTTGGAATACGACAAATTAATATAATATGTCATAATAAAATGTGCAAAGAACCGTTCGAGGGCCCATCTGGAACACCACAAATTAATTATAATGTCTGACAATAAAATGTAGAAATTTTAAAAAGTTGATATATCGGGGTGAATTAACGACAAGTACAGCTTCACTTTATAATGTTTTTAAAATATCACAGTTTACAATGTAAGCCTCAAATATACAACACACGCTCAACACGTCACTTGTAACCCCAAAATAGCAATGCTGGTTTATTAGAACTGGTGCACGCACACTTGCTCTCCATTCTTGCATCACTCTACCAAACTCACATATATATTTTTATTGACTCCACGAAGTAGGAGGGAAATAATTTCCTCAGGGCCCGTGTCATCTTTAGGTCTGTATGGAGGATATTATCCCCTAGGGGCTGGAGTCCTGCAATTGCAGTGTTGATGAATCATGCCTATGCACGGTGCTAAGCCATGTCAACCTTATATATTCATTTCGTCTTCGGATATTACCTCAGTCACGAGCAGTCAGCATTTGCTGAAATGCTAACTGTTAGATCCGTCCACGATTACAAGTAAACGGCAGATATTACGGTTAATTTTTACCGGTAATTCGGTGTCCAAAAATGCGAAAATAAATTCCTAAAGTGGCCATCCGCCTGGCACTTTCTAATAAATAAATCAAAACCCCCATCGAGAGTCCGAGGTCTAACAACAAGAACGTTCTAATTTCATAAAATATAATATTGAGAATGATATTTTTCTATTTTTATATGAATATCAAAATCCAAAACGCGAAAACTTAATTTTGGGCCGCAGGTTGGGCATGCCTGGTCTATTTGTTGACTTTAACAAAAAAAACTTTTATTTATTGAAATTTCTTGCCATTCCCTACGGTTAAAAAGACCCATCAGTTAGCAAATCATTCCTCTTACAAGCGTTGAACCCAAGTACTATTTACAGAATTGAACTGTTCTCATGTGAAAAATGTTAATCGCATATAAATGTTGGGTGCACGTTTGGCACGTTCCCTTGCATTAAAACATTAAATGGTTCTAGTTCCTTGTAGCATCTGCCATTGAAATAACTGTGCTCCGAAAACTTCAATCCGTTTGTTAAGATAAGGGAATTTATCAAATGGACCGCCCAAGCGAAACTATTTTTTCATAATTATTAATAGTTTTTTGTTTTTATTTGTAATAATAAAGACAAGGTAAATACAATATGACAGGAAAAATAAAAATATTTTACAGAAAAAGAAAAGTCCCAATAAACTACTTTTTAGTAGTTTGTCAATGGGTGCTTTTACTTTGAGGATTTAAATAAACTTATTTTACTTTATTTTGCAGTTACAATTTTTGTGCTAGTGTCTAATACAAATTTTTTCTTTGGGCGAGCCAATTCTTCAACATAATATTTGTTTTACCATTTGTACATTTTTTAATTTCAGCAGGTAACATATTCAATAAATTTGGTATCATGTAGTCCAGCGTTCTTTGTCCATATTTGTTCAAGTGCTTAGGTACAATTAGTCCTTCATTTAGCGTAAAACGGGTATTGTAAATGTGATCCAGTTTATGTATGTACATAGGGCTATTCATATGCTGAGATATAATTTTATACCACAGAATTGCTCTTACTGAGAGAATTTTGAGATTCTGGTAAAAGTACGGAACATTATGTCTTTGTTCGTAAAAACTTTTATGCGCTAATAATTTAACTAATGATTTTTGAACCGATTGAACATGATTTACATTTGTGTTACAGGAAAGTCCCCAGGCTGTAATTCCATACCTTATAATAGATTCAGCTAATGATAAATAAATTATTCGAAGTGTGCATATTGGAACATAGAATTTTAAATTATATAATCTGCTAACAATAGATCTGAGTCGTTCACAGACTTTATTTATTTGTGAATCCCATTTGAAAAAACAGTCAATAATAACTCCTAAATAAACATATTCTTTAACCAGTTCAATATTTTCACATGTGCACAATGTAGAGATACCGACATGTAAGCAATCTGAAGTGTGTGTTTTAATTTCAGGTGTAATAATATTTGCCTTGGCATTGGGTGATCTAATGTGTATCAATTTAGTTTTTTTTGCATTTATAATTAAACCAGAGTCATGAGACCATTTCAAAAGTTCAATGTAATCTTCTTGTAAGAGTTTAATACATAATTGCAGATCACATTATTATTAGTTAATGAGCAGGCAGTATTTTTCTGATGCACTCATATCTAATTTCACGAAAAGTCAATCCTTTCTTCTCTCCAAATGAAAATCCAACCGAGCTTAAAGTTGATTTATGTTTGCAATATTGAGGGTATGTTGCGGAAGTTTTTTCCAAGCTTCCTCTAATCTATTTGCAAGGAAGTGCTTCCCATTACTATAGCAACAGATTTTTGGAACCAATTATAATGTACCCAGATGTTAGGTTATGTTGTATTTAACCGTTAGAATGTGGTCCAGTGCCATCACGCTGTAAGCGTTAGTTACGAAAACTGCGACGCAGCACTATCACGCTGTAATTTTCAATGAGCATTTGTCGGTCCTCTGGAGAGTGCATGTTCAATTTGAGAGTGATATATATTGTGGTTGGCGCTTGTCTCGATAACTGCATTTATTGTTTATCCTGTTAAATTAAACACACCCTAAAGTTAATCGATATTTTTCACCATGTCAGAAATTAATTCTATTGCGAACGATTGCGAGTAAACGTAAAACGATGTAAAACAACACTACTGATGACGAGATCTTTGTTCTGATAAATGGAGACAACGATGGAAGTGACATTATTTTTCATCGTGAAATGGACTTTACGCGGTAAAACACAATTGTAAAATGGCATACGAGTAATCTTATATTTTTTAATTTTTGAAGTTGTAAGTGTGTGTTTTTTTTAAATAGAAGCATAAAATTTCATTCTTTACTTTACATTTGCAAAAAGAATCAATAAAATTGGTTGATATTTGTCCAATTTATTGCATTTTTATTGAATAATAGGTATACTTTTTATCTAAAAACACAAAATATCTGTAGAAATTTGTGTACATACTTGTGAAATAAGCGTAGCACTAACATGGTGAAGTTTCAAAGTATGGCAGTTATATTATTGAATAAAAATATGACCAAACCTCAATTTCTCTAAAACATCTTCACAAGTGTCGGTGTTTTGAGTGAAGATCTGTTCAAGTTCAAAATGGACATGCTTTTTCTCCAGGAGGAAGTCGTTCACCACCTGAAAGAGATGAGAAAAATATGGTAGTACGTAATAAGATTATACGCAAGTATAAGTTATAAGGTGGTGGCGCCAGTTTCAATTAAAATCATTTGTCTATGATATGAAACTGAATAACTGCTTATTCCCTTGTTCCCTTATTTCCTACCTATATATTGCCAAAAACGAAGTGTGCTGGTTCGCTTTATTTGCGTGACAATAAAAGTGTTATCACACACAAAAACTGTGAACCGCCTGTAACTGCGCGGAAGTTAATTATTGTTGTTCCCGCCTCACGTAAGTGTGCATGGTTTTGGCCAGCACCTCGTGTGTTATTTGGATTCATCCATCGTTGGTTATTTGGATTGATTTGCCCGCTGATATTGTGTATTGTTAAGCTACATGTATTTTGCCCGTGAAACCGCCCGCCGATACATTAATTTAAGTTTTCCCGTTTTTAGAATTGTGAACCCTTTAGACTTTAGACTAAAACCAGCGGCCTAAAGTGGACTATAAAAACCTGAACGGACTATGAAGTGCAGTTTGGTGAGTTTTTGGCATCCCTTTTTTAACCTTCCTTATTTTGGGCAGTTATTTAGTGAACCTTATTTAATTTTGGCACACGCACACGCACCCGCTTTGCGAAGGAGAAATTTGTCGCAGCCATCTTTGTACGCCCAACCATTAGGTCTCAGGGGATATTTCACCAACCTCTTGATAGCTTATCCATATGATTTTTTTTTAAAGAAAGACACTATTCTTTTCACCTATGCTGTTCAACTTATATTCAGAAGAAATATTCAATGAAGCCCCATCAAGAAGCCACTCAAGGACTTGTTATAAATGGGAATATTCTGAACAACCTGCGTTATGCAGATGATACAGCACTTCTAACAAGTAACATTGAGGATTTACAACTTTTGCTGAATCAAGTAGTGAAGACTTGTGAGAATTTTGGGCTAGAACTGAATATAAATAAGACAAAATACATGCTCATAAGCAAAAATAATGCATTGGATGAAAATCTTTATATTGCTGGAACAAAACTAGAGAAGGTACAGAGTATTGTATACTTGGGCTGCAATGTAAATGATAGATGGGATCCTTCAGTTGAAATCAAATGCCGCATTAAGCAAGCTCGTGCAACCTTTATCCGCACGCATAAAAAAAATATTCTGCAGTCATGATCTCAACCTTGGGTTACGAATGCGAATGGTCAGATGCTACGTGTTTTCGATATTATTTTACGGAATGAAAGCATGGACGCTTACTGAAGAACTAATTAGGCGACTTGAGGCATTCGAGATGTGGATCTACAGAAGAATACTTAAAATAAGCTAGATGGACAGGGTTACAAACGAAGATGTTATGGTTCGGATGAATAAAGAAAAGGAAGTAATTAAAACTATAAAAATCCGAAAACTTCAATATCTTGGACATGTTTTTTTTTTTTTTTTTTTTTTTTTTTTTTATTTAATAAATTTTACAAAAATTTCATGTTTTTGTGTATAAATAAAGTTTTTTGAAAAAAAAAATACATTATTTAATACGTCTTACACCTTTTTTTTGAGCAAAGCTCATGTTAAAAAGGCGGAGACAACGAATGCAGATATTAATTTTTATGTAAGTTTAAATAATATATATATATATTTTTTTATATACATATAGATCAATTGATGGATAATTAACAGTATACAAAGAAAAAAAATCGTATATATAATAATATGATCTATAGTTTTATATAATATATAAAACATAAGCAGAAAGAAGAGGATATAAAAAAGAAAGGTAAAAATTAAAGAAAGAAAAAGGATATCAGATATTACAATTGTGTTTATAAATAAAATATTGTAAGATGTAGTGTTTGTAATAAGTTATATATAAAGAGCTTTAATTGATTTTTTGAATTTTTTATAATTTGTTTCCAATCTTAAATTAACTGGTAATTGGTTAAACCATTTAACTCCAATATATTTATAGTATTGTTGAGCTGTGGTGGTGTTACAACGCGGGACAGTCATAGAGCCCAGGATATTTGTGTATTTGTAGAATTGTAATTTTTTTTATAAATAACATGAAGTGAAGGTACTTTAAAATCTTGAAATAATTTGATAGTGGGGTAATCATATGGCTTTTTTAAAATTATTTTTATAATTAATTTTTGAATGATTTCCAATGGTAAAAGAGAAGTTTTGAATGCACCGCCCCAACCAACAATTCCATACTGTAGCACTGATTGGATTAAGGAAAAGTAAATAGTTCTTAACATACTAATATTTAAAATGTTTCGAATTCTAATGAAAATGTACACTAATTTTCTTAGTCTCTCAACTGTTGTGCTGATTTGCATCTTCCACTTTATGTTACTGTCTATAGTTACCCCAAGGTATTTAACATTGGTTTTAATAGTGAGTACAGAGCAATCAGGTTTACATATATATGAATTTGAATTACAATTATATGAGTGTATACATATATTTAGATTTTCAGGGGTAGCCTTTTTAGTCAGAGTGAAAGGAATTACAAAAGTTTTATCTGTATTTAGAGATAGTAAATTTTGATCAAACCATTTTTTAATTAAATTTATATCTGATTCCGCCGTTCTCTGAGTTTCATTCCACGTTGATCCCTCAGCTAAAATTGCTGTGTCATCAGCGTAAGATATTATTTTGGATTTAATGGTGAGTTTAAAAATATCATTATGTGATGAGACATTCAGAGAAGTATGAGCTCCTGCATCTCATAATGCAGGGAAAGATTGCCAGAAGACGGGGCCCTGAAAGAAGGAGAACCTCATGGTTGAAAAACCTGAGACGGTGGTTCGGCCAGTCTACCATGGAGCTGCTCCGGGCCGCAGTAAATAAAGTTCGCATAGCCAACATGATAGCCAAGTCCGTTGAACGGACAGGGCACAAGAAGAAGAAGAAGAAAAACAAACATTTCCGGGTTACGAATAACTCAACAATGTTTGAAAATCTCCCACTGTCGTGATGGAGGACTTAGCCAGCCGAGGAATCGAACACGCAACATAGGTTCGAGTACTGAATAGTAAATACATTGTAAATCAAAAAAATGTTATCCCATGGATAAGCTAACATGAGGATGTGAAATACCCTATCTGTCTCAGACTGCAATGCAGGAAGGGGGAAGCAAGGGGTAGCTAGGCTACAGGTCGGTCCAATGTGGCTACCAGCAGGATATTCCCCCATCTTCCATTCCTGCCAACCGATTTAGTATGTCCGGGGTCAGTTGTGAAGTCTACAATATTCGGTTTTAAAATATAAATATTTTATTCGTAACCCGAGAATGTTCGTCTTTCTTAAGAGCGTTTAACCAGCTAGCGGACGAAAATCCACATTTCGTAGAAAGTTGTTCTTACGATCATGCAGGGCGGTTACAATGAGAAAGATTAATTATTCTCCGTACCAGCTTTTTAAAATTATAACTCAATATCGAATTTATTTCAATCCAAATTAGCTTTAATTTATACCTTCATCCAAAAATGCTGAAAGGCGTGATGATAAAACTATTAAAATAATGTACTTTTTGTAATTATTTTTTGATTATAAGTATTTATCATTTTACAATAATGTCTAAATTTAATAAGAATGTTAAAAAAATCTGAAATATATTAGTTTGTAAGTGCGCAAATAAATACACAAATGGACCAATTTTCGTCAAGAAACACATGTACGTACATATTTTTTAATGATTTTATTGAAACTAAAATTAAAATTCTAAAACATGCGTTTGCTAGATAATGTATTGATTTATTTTACTGCATGATTATATTATTTGAAATGGGTGTGGTATAATACAAAATCTTTTTTGAAAATTTAACTGCCAATGACCTATGGAATAACCTTATTATACTAAAAATTAAAAAAAATTCTCAAAATTTATTACATGCGAATGCTAGATAAAAGAACAATCTTTCGAAATCCATTGATATTTTTTTGTGGAAAAGAGTCAATACGTCTAAAATCTGATTTGAAAATGACATATTTCTGGTTTTCTCTGGTAATGCCCTCTTAACAATATACCAAAAGTTCTAATTTCTCGGCGTATTCTCCGTAACTCTGGTTCAATGAACTCAAATTTGCTTTGTTTTTAAGAATATATATCCACTCGAGCCATAGACCGATTTAAAACTTTTCCTTCGATTGAATATTGAATATTTTCCGCCCACATTAAAAAAATCATACCTCCGAATTTTAATATGGTGGCATACAATCTGTTTATAGTTCTGTATAGCAAATGAGTTCACCTGTCTTTTTCCGATTATTACATATTCGTAGGATTAATTAAAAAAATTGTAAATTTTGGTCCAAAAAAAAAGTGGTCCAATTTTGGTCAAATTTTGGAATTTTTTTTAGCAGCTCCAGTGGGTATAAAAAAATACATTAGGAAAATAATTTCCCTCAGGGCATGTGTCATCTTAGGGAATGCTGTGTGGAGGGTCTTTTAAGGAAAGAAAATTGCGGGGAGGAAAAGGTATGAGGGATGGGTAGGAATCTGGGGTCAGTTCAGCAGTGAAGGAAGTATGAATCCATCCCTCCAACAAGTTGTGCAAGACGATGGGTTGAGAGAGAGCAGCTGGGGTGGTCAAACAGTTTCCCCAACCGACCTCTCCCAAACTGGCCCACCTCGCAGCTGGTGAGCAGGCGCGTCCGCTGCCAAGACCTGAATAATTCTCACCCAATGAACCTGTGTACTCCTGTTATGACGCCAAATGCATTGAACCACTTGAGGTGACATAATATAGTAGAGGTTATCCAATAAATGGTTCCCGGGGCGGCGATACCCATAGCCGCCTCCCAAATTGATATTGTCTTCTTCAGAATTGGAACTGACAGACTAATATATAACATTTTTAATACAAAATTATTCAAGAATTCAGATAGGTCTGCGCTTGTATATAATAATATTGAAGTCACCTGTGAAGGGTGGAGCACCCCTTTCTTGGCCACGAAGTCGCAGCCCATCTTCTTCTCGGAGGCGTACCTCAACTCGGAGCCAATGCAGGCAATGTCGTCCAGGGTGGCACTGCTCCACAGGCTGATGTCCAACATCTGGCGCATCACCACCGCCGCGATGGACCACGTCACAGAGTTGCGCAGGGCGCCTTGCTTGCACCTGTCAAGGTCATGAGATTAGGATGATTGAACTATTATTGACCTGCTGCAATACTTTATACTCTGGTCTGCCTAGTGTCCAAGGGATGTTCAGCACAACAGCTAGTCATCGCTAGCACATACCCATCTACGAGCTGTACCTGTAATCATCACAATTTACGGATACCAAAAAACGTGACTGACACCTATATCAGTCCTAGAACAGTGATGAGCAACCTTTTTAGCCATTTCGTCAAAGGGCCAATTTATTCATTTTCAATTTGTTTGCGGGCCACGGGGGATATGGTACGTACAGCTTGGGTTTTTTTTTTAATTAAAAAATCATAGAATAGAAAAGACAAAACGCCGCAGGTGAAAATTTTGTATCTCCAAGGCCACATCAAGCAATTTTTATCATTCTTAAATATTAAAAAACATACAATTTTTTTTTAAAATTAGCTCCCACACAGGAGGCCCTGAAAAAAATTACTTTGCCATCTTTGGGGGTGCTGTGTGAGGAGGGTCTTTTTAGGAAAGAAAGGAGTGGAAGTTCTGGGAAGAAAAAAGGTAATATCTGAAACGGTTTGAAAGCATAGCTTATCCATGATTTTAAAATTCGTTTGACACTCAACATGCCCTAACAATGCAGGGTGCAGAGTGTAGTGGGAGGGTGATAAATAAAAAGGCGGACAAAACAGAAACTGAACATTATTCATGAGCTGTGAGTCTTGGTGAAACGCGAGTCTTGCAGCGCCCCAAGACCAGTATTAATAATAGGTACCTGCAGCCGTTGTCCCCGCCGACGAGGTAGTCCCGGCCTCCGCCTGTGTGCACGTAGGCCGTGACCGGCGCCTCGGCCTTGTGACAGCCCGCGCCGCCTCCCGGCGTCCCCGGGCGCTCCGGGCAGCGGGGGCTCGCCGCGCGCTCTTCGGGTGTCTTGCGGCGCCAGTGGCCCTTCGTGCCCGTTAAGGTAAACCTGAGGGAGTGGCAAAATATTATATTACTAGGCCCTGCGGGCGGCTTTTACTTCAGTTTCGCCCAGTTTGAGTGTAGGTAATCATTTTATAAATCCGATAAGAACTACTCCCAAAAATAGCTAGTTCGTCGGATCCACTGTGATCTAGTGATAGCTAGTCACCGAGTTAAAGTAACCATGACAGGCAATGACGCCATATGTAATTTCTCCATATCCGGAAAGATGCTTAAATTCTATTAATCCATAGTGCTTATACCTAGGGAAGAAACGTCCACATGCGAGCTGCTGACGGAAGTAGCGACATCTTGTGTCGAATTCTTGAATTTGGAACCGAATTATAACAGTAGCTTTGTGTGAAATTCCACATACAGATATTATTTATGACGCGGTGCATGTGGCATGGCGTCCGACATGCATTCTTAGCTGGATTCTGAAATTCAACCACGCAGATGCTACGGTAATAATACTCTTCGATTCGGAGGTAAACGCCATGTCAAGAGTCAGAATAACAGACGAGCATATATGAAGGAGAATGAAGCAAGCGGTATGTGGATATATGTTGGAGTTTACGACATACCCTTGTACACCCGCAAGGGTGGCGGCGAATCAAATTGATAACTTATATAATTGATAACTTAACAAATTGAGAACGGATCGATAGACTTATCTTCTGACGATTTTATATCGATAACCCGAGTTTGGTTGCACTGTCGATAGCTGAACCGATATTTACACGAAATAAACAAGAAATCATTTTACAATGGCAAAACTGGAGGATCTACCTACGGATTTACATTCCCAAACATCAATGGTATTTAGAATTACACATGTAGTTTCAACATCCTTCAACAGATAACGTTGGTATAGATAGTAATATGTAGTTTAGAGGTGTCTCAACAGATGTCGGTTAAGTAGCCTTTACTACCTTAGAAGACTGTCAACTGTTGTCGTTCCTGTCTAATGCACAAAAAGTTACGGAAATAGCCGATGATACACAACAGTCAGCTGGGCTTCCGCCAGGTTCTCTAGCTTCAGAATTATTAGGGCATCCAATAGGATGGAAGTCTGTTAAAAATTCATTGTAAACCTTACGATAACGTAAATAAACCAAATTGTAATCTCGGCGAAACTCGATCTTTATTAGAATTTTTCAGAACGAATCTCAAGTAATCTAAATCAAAGGGCTTGAAGAACATTACAATGTCAAATGGCTTCTTAAAAACACAAGTAAAATGACAATGTTGAATTGGAATACTAACTTTAATATGCATTGGCAGTCCGCACATACTTTTTGAGACTAAAAATGGAGTTTAATTAGTTAATGAGATCTTTAGCCATAACTTGTTATACTTGAATAACTTTCTCCAAATCAGAACCAATGTATCTCATTGGCCCGAATGGATTCAATTGACCGCGAATATGCGCTTCTTATTCTAAGAGCTTCGTTAGTTCTCCTCCGTTCCATAATAAGCTAGTAATTGTGGTGAACTTATGTCTTAGGGTATGAAAGAGACATGCGTGTATGAGTGAAACAGCATGAGTAATGCATTAAAGCAATGGTCCACGAACCTTTTTATCACCGTTGACCGGTCAACGTTTGATAATTTAACCACGACACGGTGGGGGGGGGGGGGGGGTGTTCACTCATCAAGAATCCACGAGATTAAAGAATAGTTACACATATGATTTTTCTCTGGTGTGCACCTCGAATTTAAAGCTTTTCTAGAAACTGGTTTTAATTTAAGACTGAATCTGTCTGCAGAAAATCGTTTTAATCTACCCAGAATATAAGAAACTGCAACTATTCATGTTCTCGAAAGGAACATTTAAAAGTCCACAAGCCGCCTCACAGTTGAGAAAAATCTTTTGTACGTTCCGATTGCAATTATTTATGTGCCAGAAAGGAGAATTTGAAAACCCACAAGTTTACTCAAGTGGAGAAAAACCATTTTCATGTTCCGGCTGCAACTATTCATGTTCTCAAAAGGAACATTTAAAAGTCCACAAGCCGTCTCACAGTGGAGAAAAAACTTTATCATGTTCTGACTGCGACTATTTGTGTTCTCGAAAGTGAACGATTTAAAATCCACATGCTGACTCACTGTGGAGAAAAACCTTTTTCGTGTTCCGAAATTTTACAAATAATGAAAAGAATTACATATTTTAAAACACAAAATATTTGGAAAAATGTATGAGCACATGCAATACTAAGGGGGCGTTCAAGTATTATGTAACGCAATTTTTGAAGATTTTTGATCCCCCTCCCCCCCATGTAACGCGCCGTAACGTTTTTCGGGACCCCCCCCCCACCAAAATGTTACGTAACACCCAAGTGATTACAGGTTATTATTGTCTCCACATTACAGTATTGAGATCACCACACAGTGGGCATCCGGTTCATTACATATTGGTAAAACCAATAGAATCTTCAAAGGGAAGATCATCACAGTAATTTTGCATAACTCATCATCTTCTTCCTCTTATCCTATTCGGTTGGGGACCTACTTCATCGACAAGGCTCCTCCATATGTCCCTGTCTTGTGCAGATTGTTCGGCCTACGTCTATGGCAGTCTCATCCTCTCCTTATGCAGTTTCTGGAGCTGCCTCGCCCAACTGCGTCTGGGGCGGTCCACTGGATATCTACCCTCTGGAATCGCACTCAGTATTTTCCTCGGAATCCAGTCATCAGACATTCTTAGTACATGCCCAAGCCACCTCAGTTGCGATTTTTCTATGAATAGTAGCAGTGGTTCAATGTTTAGATAGTCTCGGATCGTCGAGTTTCTTATATGATCCAATTTCGTAACTCCTGCCACTCCTCTCAAGTACCTCATTTCGGCAGCTTTTTTGGCATAACTAATGACTTTATTCAAAAAGATTTGATATCCCACTTTTCTGAATATTTACCCACATTTCTTGCGTTATTCTTTATTTCATGCCTCTCAAATAAGTATGCCATAGTCCCATTGCATCCCGTCACTCTTGCG
Organism: Limnephilus marmoratus; assembly: GCA_917880885.1. NCBI lineage: Eukaryota > Metazoa > Arthropoda > Insecta > Trichoptera > Limnephilidae > Limnephilus > Limnephilus marmoratus. The sequence goes on along the minus strand of OU862932.1, from coordinate 21,914,871 downwards.
CAGTTTCACATATAAAAACATTGAATAGTTTCTTACCTGTTTGTTCCTGGCCCTGATGCCAGTGTATTTGTCACAATGAAATCGGCCATACTCTTGGAATTTGCAAAGGCCAAGAGCGTTGGCTTGCTGTAGCCCATGTGAATCTTATCCGTGCAGAAGCCGTGAGGGTCCCACAGGAACAGAATGCACTTATCGGCCTCAAAAACAAACTCCGACTCGAGAACTTCGGCCAATCTTTCATCCTCCTCTATGAGTTCATCCACACCTTAACGTAGAAAACAAAAAGTATTAAAAATGTTTGAAATAAGAAAAAAGGACTCATTTTGTAAAGAATGTCATCTTGTTATAGGGAATAACAATGTTTAAAGATTTCTATTTTACAAAGTGGGTGGGTACATGATATTTAAAATAAAATCAAATAAACAAACCTTCCAATAAATGTTCCATTACTGAAAGGATTGAACCGTGTATGGACAAGATCTCCATTTCAGATTTTTCCACTTCAACAATTTCCTCCACCTCCTCGGGTTTTTCCTCGACCTGGCCTTCATCTTTTTTGACTTCAACACTGACTTCTGCTTCTTCTTCTTCGCCTTCGTCCTCCTCTTCACTACCCTCACCTTCGAATTCACTTCCTTCATCAGCTCCGTGATCACCCAGAGCCCCACTATCACCGGCTTCAGATTTAATTTCCTCGGCCGGTATAGAAGTTTTGGATTCTATCGTTTTGCTGTCTCCTTTGTCTTCGACCTCACTTCTCCCTGCTGTACTTTCTTGAGACTCTTCCACTTCTCTCTCGGTCTTTCTTTCTCTGACTTCTTCTGGCGGTGGCGGGGGTTCCACTTTGACTTCTTCCTTTCCGGCTTTTTTTTTGCCTTTTTTTCCTTTCTCTTTCTTTCCTGGCTTGGCGGCGCCTTTTTTACCTTTTACAGGTTTTTCTGGTGGCTTGAAAACTACCTCTGCCGCTTTAATGACATCGACCATATCTGGGGGGACATCATATTCATCAGAATAGAATGCTTCCTGTGATGGTTCTCGAACAACTTCAATGGCTTCGTCAGACGGGGCTTTTTCTGATTTTTGTTCCTTCTCCTGTTGAATAATTTCTTTTTTCTCACCAATGTCACCACCACCTTCCACATCTTTACCTTCTTCCCCTCCTCCTTCCGCAAGAGTCTCTCCTCCTTCTGCAAGAGTTTCTCCTCCTTCTGCAAGAGTTTCTCCTCCTTCTTTCGAACTTTTAGAAGGCAATAAAACCTCTGAAGTTTCTCCTTCAATGAGCTTCCTAGCTTCTTCGGCTCTTTGGGCTTTTAAAGCATCCTTTTGCAATTGCTCTTCTATTCGGAAATCTATGAATTTCTTTTCATATCTATACTTGGCATACTGTTCTTTGTCCATCTTCCATACACCAACAATAAAGTTCCTTGAAATGAAGACACCATGATCCCAATCATGCTGAAATAAATCAACAAAAACGAAACAGTCTAGTAAATCAGTACAAATTTAAAAAAAATGTAAAAGATGCTTTACTAATAAGACATTTAGCATACCTCTCCAAAGAAACTGATTAGTCCATTATTGACACTGACTACGTCCTCCTCGTCATCAGCCCTGATGTCACCAACTATTATGTCTGTTTTTACTTCAAGAACTATCTGAAAATTTAATTTTAAGACCAAGTTGAGCACGGTTTTTTTTTCACAGAATTTGAAAAATTCATAAAATTTCAAAGTTAATCCTTCCGGCTAATTTGTTCGCTTTTGGGAATAGCTCATGTAGGTCTCATAGAAATTGTTGTGTCTCCCTTACTGTCATGATAAGAAATTTGATTTAAACGGTGTTAGAAAGACAAAATACCACGCTTTAAGCTGTGTACACACCCACAGCTATAATATACGTGGCTTGGCATATTTCGGCATATCGCTCGCCGTACATTCCCAATTGGAATATATGGCGATATGCTGAAATACGTCAAACCACATACATTATAGTTGTGTGTTTACATTATTATATTAAAATCTTAAAGTTAATCACAGAAAAATTAAATTGTACACATATATGAAACCACAGTTTCCGACAGCAATTTGAAAAAAAATTATGAAACTTTGTGAATTTTTTATTAATTATTTTTGTAGCGGACGTGTTGTTGTCCCTACAAGACTGTAAGAGGGCACCGGCGTCTCGTGCACGATGGTCCGGATGTCTTCCAAATTATGAGGGTGGTAACCCTGAATTGTTGAGGGTGGCAACCCTTGATCTGCCTCCCTGCACCCAGAGCTTGGTGATGGCGGCTCTGGATGTCCTGGTCGCTGCCTGAACCTGGCGCCTTGCGGTGTCCTCGAGTGGGGCCGGCTAGTCTGGAGAAGGTAGGCACCAGGCTTGGTAATCAGGCAGAGCTTCAGCAGGAGGCAGTCGGAGAGAGGTTTTCCAGAGGAAGTATTTAATAAAACACTTTGTCGAGTTGAACGTTGAACTGATTTATTTTCAAAAAGGTCGCAGTATTTATTCAATTCGGCGAACCCGATTTGGGGCCGGACAAAACCACAGAAAAGTGGTGGGGGGAGTCATTCCGCGCCACCACTAGTATATAATGGGCAGCGAAATGCTCATTATCTATTTTGCCTGTTTAAGTTCGAAAAGCGCTCGCTTAAATTTACAACTTTGCAGGATTTTGTAGCCTAAACTACTGCGAAATACATACATTTATAATTGAAAACAAATAAAGAAAGGTACAATGTATAAGAAGAATTTTTGTTTGGTGAAATTTGAAGCATTTTGAGATTTTTTGATTTTAAATTTAGTTAGATGATTCTGATTAATTGATTTCACAATGAAATGCAATTATATTATTTTTCTCCGGTTCCCCGTGAGATAATCTATCGAAATCTGTTTATTTCAATATCCCACGAGGTCCCGGGATTTTTAAAATGGAAAAAATGTAAAAATTTCATCTGCGAAATTTTCTAAGTGTTTGACAAGAGCAAAATGTGTCTCTATCTTCTGTAGGTTTTTACCTAGAGGCAAAGTTTTATGTTTTGCTGGAGGCCTTGCAGGCCCTACAATGAAAACTGATTATTTCATTGTCCTGCAAGGCTCACAGACTTTTAAAATTGAAAAGTAAAAAATTAATAGTACAACATAAAAATTAAAAAGGTAAAATAATGAGTTTACAATCTCCCCAGTGGCAACCTGAAAGTAATCGTTTATTTGTTGCACTGGGGAAATGTACATTGTTAATGGTTGGCCTCTTGTGAGTCGCAATGTTTGCCTTCGTGGGCTTTGTGGTCTTCATATTTGCCTTCGTGGGCCTCGTGTGGGCTTCGTGGGCTAAATAATAACAATTTTAATGCAAATGAGGCAAAGCAGCAGTCTTCTTGCCAAAGCGGCAAAGCGATCTGCTTGCTTAGCGGAAAGGGAGGCAAAGGAGTTTTTGCCTATCTTTAGAACCAGAAATATTGGCCCTTGTTGGGGCCGCCAATAATAATAAAATTTGTAGATAATAGTTTAGAATGTCTCCCGGTGGCAACCTGGCACACAAGCATTTATTTGGTTGCACCGGGGCATTGTACATAGTAATGAAAGCCTTAAAATATTTTATTTAATTAAGTTATAGCATAAAATATACAAGAATGAAAATTTGACAAGAAAATGAACAAGAGAAATCCTTTTCATCAACATTAACGCTGGCGGCACGGTATTTTTGCATTTTGTGGCCAGGTCATTTTTTACTAATTTCCAAGAAATGACCACAAAACTGCAGAGGACCGAGCCAACGATGAACATTGATGAAAAAGATTTCGAGGGTATGAACATGTCGGTTACAATTTTTATATGTATAAAGCATCAAAAAGTAAGGTGACTATTACGTTTATAATGAAAAATGTGTGGTTTATATTTTTTCGTGTTATCAGTAATTTTGGTTAGAATAATGTAAGGTGAGCTGGTTAAAAATATACATTTGCATTAAAAAATAAATATTTAAAAAATTATACGTTACTTCTAATAATAAAATTTTAAAGCGTATTTCATCACGTTTCAAACACATTTTCTAGTTTTCAGATAAGTTCAGAAATAATTTTGAATTTTATTGAAAGCAGAAATACTCTGACCTTCTAACAGAATATGCTCGAGGCCTGAGGGGTTTAAATTCAAGTTCTGTAAAAGTCGTATTCAAGGTCTGTTAGTATCCAACTATTTTGTAACTAACAGTCCTCAGTGAAATAATAACAGAACTTGAATAGAACTTTCACAGAATTAGAATATTATAAAACTTTGAAATTTGATGAATCAACCCATCGTAAGGACGTGTTGTTTCAAAATATTTGAACAATTGATCATAATATTTGAAGTTAATTTTCACATATTTGAAGTTTATTATATCATTGTAGACCAGTTGCTTCATAAAACTGAAATAATCACAGAACTTTAATAGAACTTTCACAGAATTAGAATAATGTGAAACTTTGAAATTTGATGAATTGTTCAAATTCTGTGAAACAATCCATCCTAAGACAAAAAATACAGGATGAGATTAAATTCTGTTATCTATTTTCATAAAAACTCTAGGTACTCTACAGTTGAACTTGTCAACTAGGCTATTCCTCACTACTCAGTAGTGATGTGTGATAGAAAAATATGTATTTTTGTATTTAATTGAAAAAAAATATCATCGTACAGCAATATATCTACATTTTTTATTCCAAATAAGCTTAGGATGCGCTGGTTAAAATCCTTTAGGTACCTATATGTTGTTACACCCTGTATATATAAAAAGAAAATTCCTTTCTAGATTCTTTTGAGATATGTATAGAAGTTTTAAGAAAAATTTGAAAAAAAAAACCATTATGTAATATAACAAAAAATGTTTTATTATCTTCCTTTTTTTGTTACAAATAGAGATAATGATATCCTCACTGGGATCTCTCGTGCTGAGGATTTCATTTACATATTCAAATTTAATTATATGGATAATATGAAGTAATAGAGAACTCCAGTCCAGTCCAGTTTTTTTTTTTTTTTTTTAATGAATAAAGACCTTCAAACTTAAATAACTGCATTTTTATTTTTATAGTTAGTTTAAATAGTTAAAATAATTGTCAAAGTTTTAATTTTTCAAGACTCCCGAAAACCACCGTATCTATGGTGGATTGTGTGACGTCATTACTCATTACCCACCGATAGTTTTATTTACTTTCAAGTTGTCATTTTGAAATTTGAATGGAAGAACGAACGAACGAAGAATCAATGAATATTAAACTGACCTTAAAGTCTGACATAAAGAAGTTGGACGCCACGGTGAAAGGTTTCCTCTTCTCGCACTCTCCGGGAATCTTGGCGAGGAAGAGCTGTTCCCCGTACTCCAGGATGACATCCGCCATTGCTCCGTCCCAGTGGTTTGACGGCTCTATGGTGTCCACCACGATACCTATCACTGAGCTTGCGAAATCCTGTCAATAGAGCAGGCTATTTTAGTCTCTAGCAAATCTAGAGCCACAGTCAATGGCCATTCTGCGCCATTTTGTTTGTTTGACACTTGAAAGGTCCCTGTTAAATCCAGATCTAGCTCTTTTCTGCTTATTATCAATTTGTAATAAACTGACTAAGGGGCCGTTCAAGTATTACGTAACGCACTTGGGGGGGGGGGGGGGGGGGTCTTGTGAAACGTTTCTGTGGGGGGGGGGGGGGGGGGGTTCGAACAACGCATTACGTAACATGTTTTTCTTTATTAAGATAAAAAAAACTAGGGAATTAAAATCTTCCAAGTTGGCAACCCTTTTTGTTCTCTGGTTTTATTTATTACCGCAAACGCGATTAAAACAAGAAAAAGGTATTTCAGCGACTTTCCAGTACTTTGCGCAACTTAATTGTGACTTCAGGTAAAAATTGTCACTTGGGCGTTACGTAACGTTTAGGAGGAGGGGGGGGGGTGGGGGCACGGAAAAACATTACGGCGCGTTACATGGGGGGGAGGGGGGGTCAAAAATCTTCAAAAATTGCGTTACGCAATACTTGAATGCCCCCTAACATGATAGTTGTCCTCTTCTGCTGGTCACGATCTGTTCAAAAGCTGAAACGGAATTAGAATCGGCATTTAATGGGGACCATTCAAATGTAAAAAAAAACAAAATGGCGCTGAATGGCCCTTTGATGATAATGTTACATTTGAATTTCTGTAGAACAAATGGCTCTAACGCTGGTGTGTTCCAAACTTCATCACTTGTGATCGATGATCAAAATGACGGTCAGCATTTAAGATTTTTGACGTTTGAAGGATCCCGATAGCCGATTCTCGGCCCGTGGTGACTTTCGACCAAATTGTGATTAGCTGTCAAGCATAACGGGTTTGTTGTTAGGCTTGTCAGCTAATCAAAATTTTATTAAGTTTATCTAAAATGGGTCGAGAATTAGTGTTTAATGGGGACTTCAAAAATGTGAAATCAGATTAATATTTTCAACCGGTTTGTAGCCGAGCGGTCGTGTCGGGTTCCTGCCCAGATTCAATCGCTGATAGCTAAGTCCTTCATCATTGGACTAGCTACACTTTCCCACTGTAATGATAGCAGTGGAGGAATTAAAATATTGTTAGTAATCTGGGAGTCTTTGTATTTCTTTAAAGAATAGATCTTCTACTTGCCAGTTCCCTTCTTTCTTGTCCTTTGAGCGTACATCTATCAGTTTCCGTTTCTCCCACCAGCACCCACATCCCTGGACTGATTAACTTCAGATTCTTTGCCAAGATTGGATTCTCTGGTTCTTCTGCAATAAAACAGAAAATAAAATACATAATATTATAAATTAAAGTCCTCCGTCGCGTCTGTCTGTATGTTCGCGGTAAACTCAAAAACTACTGAACGGATTTTCGTGCGGTTTTCACCAATAGATAGAGTGATTCACTAGAAAGGTTTAGGTATATGATTTGTCAAGGTTTTGTGTAAATTGATTGAAATATATAATCTGTATGTGGTGGACGAGCGTCTGGCAAGCGGGCAGTATGGATTTGATTTGTAAGCAAATTAACAGATGGTGCTATGAGTTAATTTATCGTGGTTATAAAGGTTGGGTAACCTTCCAGTAGATGGCGTTGTGTTTTGTTCGCCACAGCTATGCGTGGTCGGGTCAGTTAGTAAACAATAATTGCATGTAATTATAAATATTTATTTTTAATTTTTAACTTTATGAGTAAAATCTCAAAATATAATATTTAATTAATTAAAGACAATATTATAATTATAAATATATTATGTAGTTAAATACAAGCGTAAGAAATTACTAAAAATAATTTTTTTTAAAATAATTAAGTGTGGCATTTGATCGTACAATGACATCAGAAAGTATAAAATGAATACAAGCTCGTGAAGGATACAAAAGTAAGAGATATACATACATACAAAGTATATTCTTGTATCTCAACATACAAAAGATATAAGTAGGTTTTGGTTAACCCAGCGTCATGGGGAATGGGTCAAAATGACCCGCCATATTTTAAATTGCTTTTGGTTCTATAACTATGCGTGCGATGTTGCCGCTCTTCTCTAGTAGTAGTTGGAGGCATTGACTTTCTTTAAACGTTTTAAATGAGAAAACAGTCGGACGGTGATTGTCTGCGAGTTACACGTGCCTAAAGCTGAAAAGGGTAAATGTAACCGTTCCGCGTAATACGGTTTTGCGCCGACTGGATTCATAATAATGATTTGAATTAACTTTTTGTTATTTTTTTCCAAAGATTAGTTCGTTACAAAGATATTGAAATATAATAGATGTGCTATCTGCAGTTTTTACTAGGTGGGACTGCGCTTCCGGGTGTCGCCGATATTGTTTGCCAATTAACAAATAAATTAATGAAGGAATAATTAACGAATAAACCAAACGAACGTTAAACTAAATGAATGAATTCTTTCCTTATTCAAACTATATTGTTAACCAATACTAATGCACACCTTAAAAAAATAAACGAAATGAACAAATTCTTTTCGTATGCAAACTACTCTAATTAGGTCGTAATCCGCCGACAGTCGCGCGAACACCATAGCATATCTCTTTTGTATTTGAATAACTTTGGTTTGTTAAGTTCCTAAGAAAAGATAAAATAATATTAAAGCCTTCTTGCACCTTCCTTTCTTGCTAAAATAGATCCGCCACATCTGTGTACCTATCTATTATTACTAACTTCATGTAATCTAGGTACAAGCGAGTGTTTGAAATGCTCAGTCCTGGTATTGTTACATTTTAACAGGATTTTGGAACGAATAGCTCTTGCAGGTAAAAGGAATTCAAGTAAATCAGGGCTGTCTATACTACCATTAACAATTTTGAACATAAATATTAAGTCGGATATAATTCTTCACTCTGAGAGTTTTAATAAATTTAATTCTGAATACCCCATAATTTATCCAAAAGCTGAAACGAGAATTAATATTTAACATAAAACTTTCACCTGTAAAAAAAAAAACAAAATGGCGCTGAATGGCCATTTGATGACAATATTATATATGAATTTCTCTGAAACAACCCGTCGTTAGTATGGGTGAGGTCCGCCAAGCATCGGCAAAACTGTAGACATTATTTGTTCGAGGTCTACAGCAGAAAGCTCATAAAAAGGAGAAAAAAGGAAACTAACCATCAGGTTCTGGTGGCGGAGGTTCTGGAGTGCAGACTATGGCTCCGGCCACTGTGTCCACCTTCAGAGGATAGGCGGTGAGCCGACCCTCGGTAAAGCCATACGGTAGAATGGTTCCTGAAAAATATACAATATTCATTTTATTTTAATCTTATGGGTAAATTTTTTCTCATATTATCAATATCTGTACAGATTTATATGCTGCACTGAAGAGAGATACCTCTAAAATTGTGTTAGGGATGCATCAAAGTAAGCTCAATAATATACACGTTATATCTACATTTCTGGTTAAATTGGTTGAACATTTTCAGACGTGGAAAATCTTCATTGAACAATCAAGTTCATTAGCCTCTCTGTGGTCTAGTAGACGATTGGTCTTATGTTAATTGGCCAGTAGCAGTTTTTGTTCAAATTGGCATAGTTCCCACTTCTAGCTCTTTTTGGTTTTCCATGTTTCTGTGTGATATTTGTTTTTTATTTGTTTATTTATTTATTACAAAAAAAAAATAACTTTTCAAATTATAACAATAAACAAAATTATATTATGTTTTTTCCTAATTATTCTATCACTCTATAAGTTGAGCTATTTATTTTCTTTGAAGCAAAATAACAGAGCTAATTGACTGAAAAATGTATAGGAGTTTTGTCCAATCACTAATGAAAATGTATAGGAGTTTTGTCCAATCACTAATGAAAATGTATAGGAGTTTAGTCCAATCATTAATGAAAATGTGTAGGATTTTTGTCAAATCACTGATGAAAACACAAAGAAGTTTATTCAATCACTAATGAAAATGTATAGGAGTTTTGTCCAATCACTAATGAAAATGTGTTGGAGTTTTGTCCAATCACTAATGGATATGTATAGGAGTTTTATCCAATCACTAATGAAAATGTGTTGGAGTTTTGTCCAATCACTAATGAAAATGTATAGGAGTTTTGTTCAATCGCTTATGAAAATGTAAAGGAGTTTTGTCCAATCACTAATGAAAATGTGTTGGGAGTTTTGTCTAATAATGAAAATGATCCTGATAAACTCAGCAGTGAAAGCGACACTGAAAAACAGATTTTAGGGAAACATCATTAAGGCCCAGTTATTTCATAAAAATTCAAATGTAACATTGTCATCAAATGGCCATTTAGCGTCATTTTATTTTTTCACAGTTGAAAGGTTCCCGTTAAATGCCGATTCTATTCTGATTTTTAACAAACTATGATCAGCAGAAGAGGACAACCGTCATGTTATTAAGCTTGTCAGCTTTTTATAATTTGATAGAAAGCTGAAACGCACCTAGAATCGGCGTTTAAAATGCAAAATGGCGCTGAATGGCTATTTTACATTTTAAATTCTGCAAAACAACTGGGCCTAAGACATGATAAATGTACTCAAAACCCTGATATGGGTACCTGGATATAAGGGTATTGAGGGCAATGAGCGGGCTGACGAACTAGCAAGGAAAGGGGCGAAACTTGCTGGATCTGAGCCGGCCGTAGGAGTAGCAGCTTGCCACACCAAATTACATATCGAGAGGTGGGTCAAATCCCAGCACTGGAAGGAATGGGAGAGGGCACCCGGAATGAGACAATCCAAGGTACTCATTAACGGACCCGACCCCAGACGGACCAGGAAACTACTCGATATGGATAGAATCTCGCTGAGGGAACTGGTAGGCCAACTAATGGGACACTGCCATTTCAGGAGACACATGCGGCTGTTGGGAGTGGAAAGCACCAATAGATGTAGAAAATGTGAAGAGGATGAAGAGACTCCAATTCACTTATGGTGCCAATGTCCTGCCCTGGTGGGAACTAGGCTCAGATACCTGGGGAGACATGTTGTAGAACCAGAAGACCTAGCCACATATCCAATGACAACTCTGGTGAACTTTATTAAAGGGACTGGGTTATTGTTAAAGGATTGAGGTAAAATGGGAGAAAGTACAATGGGCCCACGGCCTAAGTACTCACGGGAACTAATGGTAAACCGTCTCCGCTTTTAAAAAATAAAAATGTACTCAAATACCCAAAACTTATTAATAAATTAATTAAAATGCATAAAACGTGTTACCTAATTGAAATACCTTATCACATTTCCATTTATTCGACTTTCAATTTGTATATGCTCACTAAAGTCAAAATAAATATTAACAGCCAATATTTCAGGACACACTTTTTCATATAGTGCTATTTTTCCGCATAAGGGTCAGTTGTTTTCTGTCACTAAATATTTTTTCATGACTAAAAGATAGGCTCAAGAATTTGCTATAGATTCAGCAGTTCTAGTTGTTACCAATGTGTTTTGTCAGAATGCTGAGAGCCGGGTAGAGAAACACACAGATGTTCCCCTTGGGAGTCGCTGGGGCTGGCCTGACACTGGTGGAGGCTGCAGGGTTACCAATTACTTCAGGATCCACTTCGGGTATTGTTGCAACTGAAAAAAAGTACCGCTTGAAATATTTAACCTTTAAGGCAAGCTACCAGAGAAACCGACGAATAAACAAACAATTTTGAGATTTTTTGTGTCTCTGCTTGAATGGTTAAGAATTCAAATCTGTAATATTGTTAATCCAAACATTTTAAAGAAAGACAAACAATCCTGACAAACATATTATTTTCCCCTACTCCCATTTATATTAACTTTAACCCGGCGCCAATGACGTGAAAATAATTACGCGGTCAATGACGCCGGGTAACCGTGACCCGAATTTTATCGATGGGTTGTACCAAAACTGAAAGGGTTTTCTTGATTTTGAAAATAATTTATTATTTATGGGTTCTTTGCTCATAAAAAAATTATAAATAATACCAGTATATTTTATAAATCAACTTTTTATTATCTTAGTAAGAAACACATGCAAAATCAACTATGAAAAAATAACCATAGAATTTCATTTCAACTAAGGGTCATGTTTACCCGTTTTAACTTGACGCAAGTGTATCTCCTTCCGCAATAGGCGTCGCACTGAGCACGCCGGTGGTGCGGGTAGAAGGGGGTTGTATCTCCAGCTACTCAAGCGCTCAAGTCGAACGGTTGACGGGAAAAAAAATATGGCCGTTTTAAATCGCCTCGGGTCATTGTGATCCAGCGTCATCGACGCCGGGTAAACTGAGTTGTGAATTGTTGTGCAAAACCTGAAGGCTGATTCTGTATCTTTTGTGTTATCTTTTGGTTCAAGTCGGTGTTAAGAGAAAATTACAAAAACAAAAATGCAAAATTTGTGGAATATCAGAAGGCATTCGTCGTGCGTTATTGGCTGTCAAATTTCTTTCTATGGCCAGCAATAGCTGGTCCATTCCTAATGTGTGTTGATGTCATAATTATGTACTTGTACTGTAATATAAATTTCTATTTATTAGTTGTTATAACTACTTACATATTATGAGCCTAATAGGTATTTATAAATGACTATCCGTTTGCTGTATTATTTTGATGTCTGTACGCGATGACGTTCGATTCGCAAATTTTCCCTTGACTGACATCTCTTAACGGAGGCGTCTACTAATATCTACAGGAATTCCAAAAACTGAAAAAATCGAACTAATATCTATGAGAATCAAAGTGTTGACGAATATCTACAGCTCAAACTGTTGACTAATATCTATGACAACCAAAGTGTTGACGAATATCTACAGTACTGGCAGAGGTTGGATTTGCAATTATATATAGCATATTGGAATAACATAATATTGCGTATGCAGTTTAAAAAACTTAATTTATGTAAGTATGTATGTAAAAATCCCTGATATCGGACTATTGGACACATTTAGCTGATTAGTCCAACCTACGCTCTGTAGATATTAGTTCAACCTACGCTCTGTAGATATTCGTCAACACTCTGAAGTTCGTAGATATTAGTTCAACATATGAGCTGTAGATATTCGTCAGACGATGACGTTGACGACCTCCGTAGTCCAGTGGCTAAGACTCTTGACTCACATTCCGGAGGTCGCGGGTTCGAACCCGGCATGCGCTAATAAATTTTATTTGATTAATTTGTGTTATTTCACAATTAATTCATTTAAAATAATATATAGTATATTTGCGGCATGTTCCAGAGTGGAAGATACTATCAGTATCGCCCTGGTATAAGACCACCATTCAGAATTGAAACGTTGCTTGAAAATGGCTTTAGCCGTGTTTAGTGACCAGATCTGAATAGCCAGGTACTTCCCAACCTTCCTCTTCCCCACCTCCTTCCCCTCCCCGCTACCTTCAGCCTCACAACATACCCCAATTGGGGATGCCATAGTCTCACTGGCTCCAGACGGGAGCAGTTGAGATTCTTGTGCGGGATTCACTGTAAAAAAAAAAAAAAAGACATACAGGCTGTAGATATTAGTAACTGGAGTCCTCTTAACCTCTCCGCAAGTGAGTTTTGGCGAACAAAACTGTACGTGAAGAGTGAGTTTTTTTTGGTTCATTTTTTTAATATTGTTTTATAAATTATCGTAGATTAACTAAAAAAAATAATTTTAAAATTTGAATTAAAACGTCATCGACATCAATCCACAAAAATAAACCAATATCGAAAAAATATGTCCATACGAAAAAACTGCTTCCTTCCTCTGACGACCGCTAAATGACGCAAAAACGAATTTTTAAACTAAAACCGTGAAGTCGGTATTGTAGGTATGTCTACCAAAACTTCGACAAATTACGTGCAGATGTCCATAGATGCCATACAAGTCAAATATTTTCATTAAATATGATGGCGTTTGAATAATAGCCGCGGACGAAACGTTTCGGCAATAATCTTCTGGGCATTTTTTCACTTCACCGAACCGTTTCGGTCATACTCGTGGAGAGGTTAACGAGATTATCGGTAAGTACTTTTAGACCACCATTTGGGATTTGAAATTTGGAAAAAAAAAAGTAGATCTCGTCCTACCTATGTCAGGTTTAGGCTCATCAGGTAGGGGCGGCATGTAAGCCTGAGGGTGCAGCAGGGCGCACGGGCCCCCCGGCCAGGCTCGCCACAGGGACAGGCAGAGGGACTGGTCCACTGCGAGCAGCAGCTGCTGGCAGTGCCGCCACTGAAACACCGCCTCCAAGAAGCTGTTCAGCGATGCCGCGTTGTACTGCATAGGCGTCTTATTCTCTGTGATCTTCTGCAATGACACAATATTAAAATTTATTTGACCTGATTTTCGGTTCAAGGATAGCGTGCGACGAACCCACCGCTCAGTAGCCATCCCAATACAAATAACAACACAATATTACATTTAAAATAAAAGACACATTACGATTACAGTTCATGAGGTAAGTTTGCCCACCTACTGCGTGGAAGGCTGGATCGGGAGAGCCTGGTTGAGGGAGACCTTTATCTCTCCAGCCGGACTCTCTCGATTCATCGCCTTCTACCGCCGGAGGGATGAATTCATACGTCTGTCACTCTTTAACACATTGACCCCCAGATTCCTACCCACCCCTCATACCCTCTTCCTTCCCAGAACTTCCTCTCCTTCCTTTCCCTAAAAATACCCTCGACACAGCATCCCTAAAGATGACGTAGGTCCTGAGGGAAATTGTTTTTCTCAAGGCCTCCTGTGTGGAGTTTATGTAAAAAAAATTTCAGCATCATTTTGAATATTTTAAGAAGGTAAGAGGAGAAAAAGACCGAAATCGGATAGAAACAGAGATACAATCTCTCTCACTAAGGAATATTCTGGATAAGGAAGGCAATGTAATAAGAGTTTTAATGGTAGATAAAACTACAATATTTTGAACTAAAAAAATAACTACGTAAAGTACGTAATAAAAGTAAATTTAAAAATTCCAGAAGTAAACATTGATGAAGAATATAAACTTCTTCTTCTTGTGCCCTGTCCGTTCAACGGATGTTGGCTATCATGTTGGCTATGCGGACTTTGTTTACTGCGGCCCGGAACAGCTCCACGGTAGACTGCCAAACCACTGTCTCAGGTTTTTCAGCCATGAGGTTCTCCTTCTTCCAGGGCCCCGTCTTCTGGCAATCTTTCCCTGCATTATGAGATGCAGGATCTCATACTTCTCTGATTTTTATAGTTTTAATTACTTCCTTTTCTTTATTCATCCGAACCATAACATCTTCATTTGTAACCCTGTCCATCCAGCTTATTTTAAGTATTCTTCTGTAATTTGATTTCAACCGAATGATCCCATCTTTCATTTAAATTGCAATTATACAATTCTTTGTACCTTCTCTAGTTTTGTTCCAGCAATATAAAGATTTTCATCCAATGCGTTATTTTTGCTTATGAGCATGTATTTTGTCTTATTTATATTCAGTTCTAGCCCAAAATTCTCACTAGTCTCACTACTTGATTCAGCAAAAGTTGTTAGTTGTTATTATGTTACTTGTTAGAAGTACTGTATCATCTGCATAACGTAGGTTGTTCAGAATCTTCCCATTTATAACAAGTCCTTGAGTAGCTTCTTGCAGAGCTTCATTGAATATAAGTTGAACAGCATAGGTGAAAGAATACAACCCTGTCGCACGCCTCTCTTTATTTCTACTTCGTCTTTTAGACATTGCTCTACTCTTACTGCTCTTTTCTGGTTCCAATAAAGATTACCTATTATCCTTATATCTTTATCGTCTATCCCGGAGGTTTTCAGAATTTGAATCATTTTGTCGTGTCTAACTCTATCAAATTCTTTAAGGAAGTCAATGAAGTATGCATGTACAATATAAACAATCAAAGTATATTTGATTATAATCCAACTGAGAAGCGCTGGCAAACAGCTTTAAATTAAATAATGTTTGTATGTTGATATTCTTCCAATATTTATCACATCATCAACAACTTCTTTATTACCAAGTATTTGCAGGCGATTTAATATGGAATATAATTCAGTATTAGTTCCTGTATAATGGAAAGGTAATTTGTGACAAACAGACCTACTCGTTACATGAAAACATATTAACGAAAGAAGTTCAGGGGAGTTCAACAAATTATAAACAATTGTAAATAAATAAAATAAGTCAGAACAAATTCTTCTTTCTTTTAATGTATCAAGTCCCAGTAGATGTAATAGGGAGAAGTAATTAACGTTTTCAATGGATATTCCAAATTTAAAATGAATGTGACGTAAGAATTTATGTTGAACATGCTCAAGGGAATTTTCAAGTGTGATGTAATATGGATTCCAAATAGTGGAGTTAAATTCTAGTTGGCTTCTAACAATAAAAGTGTATAGTAGTTTGACAGTTTTAAAAATTTTAAAATCCTTCGAAATCCGTAAGATAAATCACAACATTTGCATTGCTTTGCTGGTTATATTATTAATATATAAAAGTTAATTTAGTGCCAAAGGTAATACCAAGGTCTCTAAATATTACATTGATGGGAATAACCTTCAAAAGTTATAAAAAGATACTTTTTCTTATAAAAAATATGTTCATTTTATTGTAATGAATGTATCTCAGAGACGTCAGTCGCGATAAGACTGTAGCATCTGAGTTCAAGTCCCAGTGGCGACGGTTACCTATATCTCTCGTATTTTCATTGAGAGTTGTTGATAGTAGGTATCTTCTTTAATGATTAAAAAAGATATATACCTTAGTGTAGTCAATTCCCGCTGCTTTATCCAGCACCAGGTATTTTTTGGGGCCAAAAGCGATGGAGAATGCGTGAATCCCAAAGGAGACTTCGTCATCCTTGAGCATGTCAGCCAGCGTGACGTCGAATCTGCCGTACTTGCTTCTCAATCGTCTGCCCAGCTCTGTGCCACACTCTGAAATAGATTTTATTTATGTTTCTTTACAAGAAATCAAGAAAAGTAACATTTAACAGTATTTAACTTGACCAGACGTCGTTTCTACAAGAAGCTTTAAGTTATTCTGCGGCTAGGCGCAACTCTGTAGGAACTCAGCCATCTATCATACTTCTTCGGCTATTTCGGTAACCGCATGTGCATTAGACACGAATAACGATAGATGATACTCTTCTGAGGTGCCACCTAACCGACATCTGTTGAGAAACCTAAGAACTACATATAACTAATGAAAAATGACATCTGTTGAAGGAAGTTGAAACTACACTCTAATCCTACATACCACAGTTGGGAAATGCTGGTCTATAAGATAAGGACATCCTTAGGCTGATTTTTCATAAAATAAACTAAACAAATCATCGAAGAATTATTATCATTGTACAATGGAGATCAGCGGTACGCCATTGTATTATTTAAGTTCTCAACAACTAGAAAACTGAAATGGTGACATATCCCGCTGCTGAGAAATTCTTGACCCTCGATTACCCTCCTATTACAAGCATCATTTATGAGAAATGAGATGAAGCTGCATTGGAGTTGTCAGCGGTATTAGGTCAGGGTCTCACCGACTAGCGAGCTGAGGTGGTGCCCCGTCATCCTGTTAGGCCCCAGCAGGCAGGAGGCGCATCCGAACATGATGGACACGGGCAGCGAGCACTCGGTGAAGTAGCGCGGACACTCCCAGGAGCGGAGCACGGCGACGTGGCTCTCCTGACCTGGCACCCAGATGTATTCCCCCTGAAAGAAGTATAAAAAAAGGATCACTTTTTATCATTGTATTAGTCATCAATTGAGAAAACTCCCAGTTGATAAACAACGTTTCAATGACAATGAAATTATTTTTGCTTTTTAAACGACTTCGAAAAGGAGGAGGTTCTCAATTCGACTGCATTTTTTTGTTTTTTTTTTTTTGTGTTTGTGTTTGTTACCTCAGAACTTTTGACTGGGTGAACCGATATTGATAATTCTTTTTTTATTTGAAAGCTGGTGCTTCCCGTGTAGTCCCATTTGGTCCAGTTCCGACAATGGCATCCATGAGAAAACCATATAAGACTTAAATTTGCATTAAGTATGTGCGCGACAAATGGACAAATAACTCAATATCACGCCAACCGATTTCGATGATTCGTTTTTTATTGGAAAGGATGTACTTCAAGGGTAGTTTGATGAGAGTTTGGTTAGGTTCTGATCATGGGATCCATGACAAAGTAACGGAACTCTTCAATTTTTAGGAGCAAATTAACGATACTCGGCCGAATCTCTTAATTTGACCCTAAAGTCGTTATGGTCAAATTATGTCTGTCTCATATGAGCAGCACGTTTAGTAGGTCTACCCATATTCAAACTAATTAGTTAGTGAACTTCAGATTCGCTAAAAATCAAAAAATAAACATAAATTTTATCAATACAAAAAAATGACTTCAAAAAATGCACTAAAAAGTAAAAAAATAATTTCGTATTCTTCTACAACTTTTTAAAAAAAATAATCGGAGACGGTTTACATATATATAGTTCCCGTGAGCACTTAGGCTATAGACCCATCGTACTATCTCCCATTTTACCTCATTCCTTTGACAGTAACCCAGTCCTTTTGAAGGTTCACCAGGATTGTCATTGGAAATGAAGCTATATCTTCTGGTTCGACAATGTGTCTTCCCAGGTCTCATTTCCCCTCTTCACTCCTCCTTGGTTCCCTGAAGGCCCCACGACGGAAGAGGGCTTCATCTCTCCTCTCCACTCCTTAGTTCCCCGAAGGCTCCACGATATAGAGTCCACCTCCCCTTGGTTCCCTAAAGGCCCCAGGAGGGAAGAGAACTTCATCTCCTCCTTGGTTCCTTAAAGGCCCCACAGAGGAAGAGTTCACCAAGATGGCCTCATTTCTCCTCTTCACTCCTACATGGTTCCTCGAAGGCCCCACATGGGAAGAGGACATCATCTCTCCACTTCACTCCTCCTTGGTTCCACAAAGGCCCCGCGCTGGAAGGGTGCCCTTCCCCTTGGTTCCTTGAAGGCCCCACAAGGGAAGAATTTAAAAGGCCCCTAGTTTTCAAATGGTCCAACTTTTTTTTTGTCCCACGAGTTACCAGGGAAATAGAAGGTCCACTCCAGCAGAGCCCTGAGTGCTGGAGTGAGGTCTAAATACTCCGAGATGCGACCTTGTTCCTCGGAGGCACCGTTCGTGACGCTGTTCCCCAGGACATTCAGCCTGCGCACGGTAGCTAACATCTTGGCTTGGGATGGCTATTGCAGGTTTGTGTTTTCCACTCCCTGAGCGATGGGTTCGCCATACTCCCTATGCTGTGCTTCTACAACTTCATAATCAACTTACTTTTTCTACTCATCAATATGTAGGTACGATTGTTATTTTTGGAGTCGGTGTCAGCAAAGGTACCCGGCCCGGCGTGTTCACTTGACAGCTCCCCTCACGCCGCAGCCCCACGCACGCCTCTCGCCTCGTCAAGTCGCTCGTGCGACACAAGCACATCTCACCTATAACTATGTACTTATGTAGTTACAAACCTACCTTGACTGACACCGACTCCAAAAATAACAATCGTACCTACATATTGATGAGTAGAAAAAGTAAGTTGATTATGAAGTTGTAGAAGAATACGAAATTATTTTTTTACATTTTAGTTCATTTTTTGAAGTCGTTTTATTGTTTTGTTAAAATTTTTGTTTATAACAATTTTTTTCTTTTCCATTTTTTTTTGTTCAAAAGAGTCTCAACTGCTTCCAGCCGCAGGAAGCCAGTGAGATTGAAGCATCCCCAATTGAGGTATATGTGGCCTAAGTGCTCACCGATCCTATCCATATACCGTTTCCGCTTTAATAATAAAAAATTAATAAATACATATATAAAAATTTGCCACATTAAACTTTTAGATTGAGAATTCATAGATACCTCTAACTTAAGATCAACCAATCCAGTTTCCTTGTTGATCTTCAGCAGTTGAATATTGACAGCACTTATGCTGAAGGAGTCATCTGTAGAAAGGGGAAGCTCACTCTCAACATACTGCGAAAGGGCTTCTTCAGTGGTCAGGCGTATAAGGCAGAAGATTCCTGATATACCTGGAGCATCAACAATTTTATTATTATAGAGCATTTCTCAGCAAGTCACGCTTAACCCTATTGGGTGGTATTTCACCACTTCTGAGTAAAATGTTAATAGCTCTACTTGTCTTTCACCATCCTTGAGTTACGCTACCCGTTAAGTTAATGCCTTTACCGCCATGTTAATCCTATGATTAAAATAAATATGTTTTAAAGTTAAGTGTGAGCAAACACCTTTAAACTGATGGCGAAAGTCTGCTTCAGTCAAAATACTCGCTTGAAGAGTAGTGGCGAACTCAGTGGCAGACTTCGGACTTGAATAACAGGAATCTCTTTTTTTACATTAACTCCACACAGGAGGCCCTGACGAAAAGAAATTCTGGGAAGGAAAAGGGTTTGGGGGGGCTCAGTGCGTCCAGGAAATGTGACTGACATATAAATTCATTCCTTCCACTGTGGTGCAAGGCAATGCGCAATGGATCGAGAGAGTCCAGCTGGAGAGGTCAAAGGGTCTCCCTCAACCGGTCTCCCCTGACTCGATCCCTCCTCTCTCTACGTTGTTTGTAAACAACTACAGATTTGCCAGGATTCTCCTTCCCTTGGAAGTCGTAGACCTCACATTCGGAATAGTCACAGTCGGTGTGTGATGAAGCACAAATGGAGCCTAAACGTCCCGTCAGATCAAGTAAATAAAGGCATTAATAGTGTACAAAACGCAATATTTTATCATCTGTCGCTAGACTCTTTGACGTGATGGGCCTGGTGGCGCCTATAATTGTACAAGCCAAGCTTCTGATAAACGAGCTGTGGATTTTAAAAATCGATTAGGACGAAATCCCACCCACGAGTATATCACGCCAGTGGCAGCAGTTCAATGCGGAATTGCCGTCAATATCGTCAATTCGTATTCCACGTCATGTAGGAGTCGCTGAAGGATGCACGTTAAAACTCGTTGGGTTTGCGGATGCGAGCGAAAAGGCATACGGAGCAGTGATATACGCTCAGGTGACCACTCCTGATAACCGAATTGAGGTTCAATTAGTTTGCGCCAAATCAAGGGTAGCACCGTTAAAGGTCGTCTCCTTAGCACGCTTAGAATTATGCGCAGCATTATTGTTATCGCAACTGTTGAAAAGGGTAATTGATAATTACTCCGCGAGGTTTATTGTTCATTCAATATTTGCCTTTTCTGATTCGACTGTAACTTTGAGTTGAATTCGCCTCGCCGCAAGGGACACAAGTCCTAAGAACCGCACCGCTTTTATTTCGCAAGTACCATCGCCACGCGTCATCCATTCTCGCTTATTATTTTCGCGATCAAACGTTCATTCCCAATCGCCATTCCCTTCCAAAATCTCTCCCATACTAACATACCTACCTTCCCAGTGAATACTGAACGAAGAGGGAAGCAGTCTGGGTAAGTGCGATTAAAATATAATAAAATAGGTAAATAAGAACCGCATACAGTCCACAACATACCGCAGCATTTGATCCCTCGATCCATTGAGAGGATCATTTGCTACCCGCCGCAACAAATAGTTTTACAAAAGTTGTAAACCCACCGCTTTTGTGACGTTTAGAATTCGTCTCGTTCTCTTTGGGCTGGGAGGTGGTCATGGCGTGGTTGAGGCAGTAAAGGTAGCCATCAGTCCCCTTCCAGATGGCCAGCGACTTGCCCCTGGCCGTCAGGACACCGTGGCGGCTGTCCTTGAAAAACTTGGTCAGACCGTGCTGCAGGTTGGGCGTATCGCTCTTGTCGGTTGGACAATACATTAGACCTGAAATGTATTAAAATATTTCAAAGCTTATACATGGCTTCAGGAATTAAATAACTTTGCCAAAATATGAATAACGGATAAATCCAGGACGTTAATTGATCTTCATTCCCCATCTGAGGGAGCAAGGCTACTACCCATGGCTCTAACATACTGACTTTCTCTTGTGAATACTGCATAAGAGGGGATAAGATGTGGTTGCGTATAAATCACATAAGCATTAACACTCTTATTACAACAATATACATCTGTACCATAATTATTAATATTTACATAATATTTGTATATGAAAAGTGGGAGCGAACAAGTAGCGATTTAAGAGCTGTTTCATCGTCGGCAATCAGAAACAGAATGGTTCCCGTTATTTTGTACTGGAAGTATATATAGTTCCCGTGAGCACTTATGCCAAGGCCCATTGTGCTATCTCCCAAATTACCTCATTCCTTTGACAGTAACCCAGTCCTTTTGAAGGTTCACCAGGATTGTCATTGAAAAAGAAGCTATATCTTCGGGTTCGACAATGTGTCTTTCCAGGTCTCATTTCCCCTCTTCACTCCTCCTTGGTTTCCAGAAGGCCCCACGACAGAAGAGGGTTTCATCTCTCCTCTCCGCTCCTTAGTTCCCCAAAGGCTCCACGACGCAGAATTCATCTCCCCTTGGTTCTCTAAAGGCCCCACAAGGGAAGAGTCCTCTCCACCTTGGCCCCAGGAGGGAAGAGGACTTCATCTCTTCTTTTCACTACCCCTTGGTTCCCTAAAGACCCCTCAAGGGAAGAGTTCGCTTCACAGAGATAGCCTCATTTCTCCTCTTCACTCCTACATGGTTTCCTGAAGGCCCCACATGGGAAGAGGACATCATCTCTCCACTTCACTCCTCCTTGGTTCCTCAAAGGCCCCGCGCTGGAAGAGTGCCCTTCCCCTTGGTTCCCTGAAGGCCCCACAAGGGAAGAATTCATGGAGGTGGTCTCAGCACTCCTCTCTACGGCTTTTCCTCTTGGTTCCTCCTACAGGCCCCAGGAAGGAAGTCCACAGAGGTGGCCTCAGCACTCCTAGGTACCCAAAAGGCCCCTAGTTTTCGAATGGTCCAATTTTTTTGTTCCACGAGTGACCAGGGAAATAGAAGGTCCACTTCAGCAGAGCCCCGAGTGCTGGAGTAAGGTCTAAATACTCCCGAGATGCGACCTTGTTTCTCGGAGTTCGTGACACTGTTCCCCAGGACATTCAGCCTGAGTACGGTAGCTCACACCTTGGCTTGTGATGGCTATTGCAGGTTTGTGTTTCCACTTCCTGAGCGATAGGTTTCCCACACTCCCTACGCTACAGGAAGTCAGTCACTAGGTTAACATATTGTAGGATCGCTATTGGTTTGCGAGGAGCCAATATGAATGATTCTGCAATTCAAAATAGCTGCGTCGAATAGAAGCCAGTGAGATTACGGCATCCCCAATATGGGGTGTGATGTGAGACTGAAGGAAGTGGGGGGGAAAGAGACGGGAAGACGAAGGTAAGAAAGTACCTGGCTATTCAGATCTGGTCACCAAAGATGACTAAATCTATTTCAAGCCCAGTTTTAATTCTGATTAGAGGTTTTAAGGGCGATACTGAAAGTATCTTCCACTCTGGAACGTACCGCAATCATACCATTTCATACCACACCATTTTAAATGAACCCGCGAACTCCGGATTGTAAGTTGAGAGCCTTACCCCTTGACCTCGGAGGTCGGGTGTGCTCGCAATAAGCCATCTATGGGTCAGAAGGGATGTGAACATAACTACACAACTGATTCAGGTATGGTTTCTAAACTTCGTTATCACGGAGAGCTTTCATTTCTGTGTTGCCGATGATGGTTATCTCCGTCACCGACAGCATGGACTGCTCTCTCCAAGCCTGGAGAACTAACTTGCCAATGGCAGCCCCGGATCTAGGGAGGGCAAACTGGGGCGTCTGTCATGGCGGCAGTTTTAGGGGGCGCCAAAATCGTAATTTGTATGTTTGATTGAAAAAAAACTTCATAAATCGCCTGGCATCCAGCTCACACCGTTTATTCATTTGATTTTAAAAAGTTGATTTATGAACGTATCCTAAGTCGATTTTGAATGCGTGCGTGGTGTACGACATAGGTTCTCAATGTGGGTGATAACGTTTGAGACTTTCAGGGGGGCGTAGAAGAAAAAGAGAAAATTAGGGGGAGTTGAGATGGCACAGTGGGGGCAAGTAAAAAAAACATGGTCTAAAAAAGACAAAAAAAACACTAATCATATACTAATAAAGCAAAGTAAATATTAATATTGGTTAATTTTTGTTATTGTATGTATTGCAGTGGAATAGCGAGGGGGGGCAGCAATCGGCCCCCCATGCTAGCTACGCCACTGATGCATTGCAATCATTTTTAACATGTGTTCAAAAATTCGGGTATTCAGAGTTCTGGAAGTGGATGAAAAAAGATTCCATTACATTAAGGTTCTGCAACCGGGCCCGAAAAGAAGAAGATGGAGAGATACGAAATTACGAATGTTAGAGGAGAGCGCTAACATTTACAGCGACAAAATCGATGCGAAAATTGGTAAAACACGACTCGTTTAAAATAGAGCAAAAATCTCGCGGGCATTATCTTAAACAGCATTTAAAGAAACACTGTGAATTTTTTCATACAACTTGTAAAATAACTGAAACAAACATGTTAATAATAATTTTTGGAGCATATTTTGCTATTTTTTTCTATCGAGGAAATTTTATATAATTTGCGTTTCGGCGCGGGCAAAGTCTAGATATTATCTTCAAGAATAACATATATTTTTTTAAGAGCTTTAAAACTTACCGTGTTTAAGGGAAATATGTAAAATCGGTACAAATCCAGGTTGCGGGCCCTTAAGATCTATATTAAATTGGATGAATGAAATGGTACTTAAAAGGTATAACAAATAAATTCATTGTATTTTCAATCGAATTATTGATTCCATGACAGACTCCCCTCCTACCCCCTCCCCCCTTCCACTGAACTATAATTGCATGACTTTAATTCTCTTGAATTGAGGTTTTTGCTTAAACAATGATAAATGAATTAATCAAGAGATATACATATATTATTCAGTAGGCATGATTTTAGTTTACCATTAGCAGCCCGGTGTATGACCTCCGTCTCCACAAAGCCCATCTCCTCGATGGCAAAGGTTTTGGGCAAGTTTCCCAGACAGACCTCTTTGGCCGCCTCTGGGGGAGACTGAGCCACTGTCTCTTCAAACAAGCTGAGGCCTCGCTTCACAATCTGAAAATTTTGCAAAATGTTTTGGAATTGTAATAATGTATTCATCATGCTAATATTGGTTGTTGGTGCATGGGTGAGTAAGTAATGTGAAATATTCCTGAGTTATGTGTAACATTACTAAATTTTTGCATTGGTGGATTGTGACAGTTTTGCTTTTATACCCTTCAACATACAAATAAAGTAGTAAAACGTACTTTCATATTCTAACGGATTGGACTTCTAGTATGTTCTAGTATGGACTTCTGTAGTAAGTTGGACTTCTGTAGTAGGTTGGACTTCTATAGTATGTTGAACTTTTGTAGTATATTGGACTTCTGTAGTAAGTTGGACTTCTATACTCTTTTGAACTTCTGTAGTATGTTGGATTTGTGTAGTATGTTGGACTTCTGTAGTATGTTGGGACTTCTGTAGTAAGTTGGACTTCTGTAGTTTGTTGAACTTCTGTAGTATGTTGGACTTTTGTAGTAGGTATGTTGGACTTCTGTAGTAAGTTGGACTTCTGTAGTAAGTTGGACTTCTGTAGTAAGTTGGACTTCTGTAGTAGGTTGGACTTCTGTAGTAAGTTGGACTTCTATAGTATATTGAACTTCTGTAGTATGTTGGACTTCTGTAGTATGTTGGACTTTTGTAGTAAGTTGGACTTCTGCAGTATGTTGAACATCTGTTATAATAATAATTTTTTTTTGTAATGTGTTGGAATTTGGTGGTATGTTGACTTCTGCAGTATGTTGGACTTCTGCAGTATGTTGGTATTCTGTAGTATGTTGGACTTCTGTAATATGTTGGTATTCTGTAATATGTTGGTATTCTGTAATATGATGGACTTCTGTAGTATGTTGGGTTTGAAAGAGGTAATGACGGCTTAGAGTGTCCTGTAAACAATAAACCAACTGCAACGTAAAGACTTCTCGAATAGTTCCTACTGCTTGTGCACATCATAATGGGAGAAGGGGAATAAAAATAAGAAGATTTGACTTACGTCATCGATGTCTATGGCCTCCCAGCTGCTGGCCGGGATGGCGTGGTCCATGGCCAGCGCCACCAGTCCCACGGCCACGGGCAGACCGGCTTTCACCTCTGAGTAACGCTTCTCGGAGCCGCATAGCTTCCTGAAATCATCTGCGGGATAGTTAGTCATACAGTTATTGCTTGAAATGCTTCAACCGCTTGCCCAAATTGCAGGCTATACTTATTTTTAGCTTCTCTTTTAAAAACTTTTTTTTTAAAGATTTTCAACCTTTTAGGGCGCCTTCAATTTAGACGTTTCGTGTCGGACCGCTGCAGTGCCGAAGCGGTGCGTTTGTCGTATGGCGCAAGGAAATGTCCTAATGTTTTCATATAAAGTGCACGGGGCGGCAACAGTGCGGAGTTGGTACCGAGAACGCTCGACGACAGGACGGCAACGTTGCAAGCTCCACGTGTTTATTTCAGTGTTGAATAGTGCGGTGACAAGACGTGAGAGCTAATTTCTACGAATTTTCATGCTTATTGTTTGCTTAAAATGGATGATATAAATGTGGAAGAATTTATAAATGAAATTGAAATACGTCCTGCTGTATGGAACTCCAAAAGCGACAAACACAGTAAAAATGCTTGGGAAGGTATCTGAGAAAAATTTATAGAGGATTTTAAAAATAAAACTACTGGTGAAAAAAAGTGCTGTCAAATGAATTTAAAACATCAAACGACCCATGTCTAAACATCACTAGCATACAAACGCACGGCAGTCAGATACGCTTTCAATTTAGGCGTTTGGTATCGGACTGCTACCGTACTGCAGCGGCACGGCAGGAGGTTATAACCAGCGGCACGGTAAACGTGCGGCAGCGGTCCGACACGAAACGTCTGAATTGAAAGAGCCCTTAGTCTTTTTTCTCTTTGAATAACCACTGAAGTGTCTAGACATTTACAAAAAAGATGCGTTAAAAGAGATTTTCATACTTTTGGTTTTGGATTTGCCCGCTCTCGTACATTGTACCTTCGAATATTGATCATACAAAAACAGATAAACTGTTAACTGTTCTCAATAAATTTACATATCCACCGTTTATTTTAAGTTATCGATGCCATCCATATGAATATCAAAAAATTGGAATTTACTTCTACCGCGTGTGATTCACATGCGGTAGAAGTGAAACCTTCAGAAAACTAAAGTAGACAAGAGTGGGGAGACTATGAAGAACTTTTTTATCAATGTTAGGGTAAATGATTTTTTCCATATTTTTATCGTCGAATTCAGTGCACCTTTTGGTCATTTTATTAGTATTTGTGTTTTCTTCTTCGGAGTCGCTAGATGTGGCTTTCTTGTGTGTTTTCTTCGCCTGTTCATTTTGGGTGATTTAAAGGTTGGATATTGATTTTATAAAAATACATTTTTTTTTTTTTTGGATTTTGTAGGATTCGACCCTTGGACAGCTGAATGTCTGACCGCTAAGGTTCATCAGGCTACCACTAGACTACAGAAGAGTTGCATAGGGTGGATCTACCGTATTATATTGGAACCGAGTATCCATGAAATAATGAAATATTTTATTCCTATCTCATTCTCTCACAGACTCAATCCTGCAGATTGTCTCTTTTTAATGTCACTAGCTTCCGTTTCATCGAGTTTCAAATCGTAACAGTGCTAAAGAAGTTTTCACTATAATAAAGAATAACAGGAAAGATTGCGAGCCCCATTGAATAAGATATACCTTCTGGTTCGTCCATGGGCTCGTCGGGTACCCCCTTGCTGAAGTCAACCCGGGCCACGCATACGTCGGCCGCAGAGGGGAGCAGGTCAGCTAGGGCGGAGGCCAGCAGGGACTCAGAGTGGTAGCAGAGCAGACGCGCCGGTTGGGTCTAGGAAGGAAAAGAGAAAGGAGATGGTTTAGGAGGAGCGGGATGCAAAATATTTCATGACGGAACAGTGGCAATAAAGAAAAGTGAAAAAAATTAACATAACCTAATATAAACTATCTTATCTAAACTAAACTAGTTAACTATCATGCCGTTTCCGTTTCCGATTGACAGCCACACAACTCCGTCTCGGCACACATTCCTTGTTTCATTAACATTCATGTGATGACCGTGGCCAGTTACCCCATAATATTCTGGACTCCATTATATGGATCCAGATTCCTCTGGTAGTGATGATCTCAGTTCGGGTATAATGCCAATAATAAGACGTAGGTAGTCTAGTTACGTTTATTCCGAGATGGGTTACAATGGTGCTTCATAGGAAGTCTGATGGCAAAGAGAACAATGGACAACAATCACACCCTTTTATATGTTCCTCATGCTGTCTCATTCATACACGCATGTCTCTCTTTCATATCGCAAGATATACGTTCACCACACTTACGTTATTTGTTTTTGGGGTATTATGCCGTGTTTCGCTACCTTCTTCTTTAGCCAAAAGAAGGCTGCCAAAAGAACACCCCAAAAACAAATAACGAAAATACTTTTGGCCGTGAAAATCTTAAAACGTATCTTCATACATACTCTTCTATTATTTTAACATAACCAACCTAATCTACTATTTTATCCAATCTGTATTGTCACTGTTCTGTTTTATCCGGTTACCCATAAAATAAAGAATACGCTGACTTTTGGTTCGCGACAGTGATAGTTTTCTCTAAAGCAGGGTTTCCCAACCAGTGGTCCGCAAGAGGCTAGGGATGGTCCGCCGGTCAATAAGCGAGCATGCGCGCGGGCGGACCCTAGTCGAGAAGTCGGAAAAAAAAATCAGGACAATATTCCGTTTATCACTATTGTACCTTGTGGTCAGTGGCCATTATGATATTCCGTTTCACCTCCACCTTTGTGGTAAATATTCTGCTAGAACCCGTCCTACCCCATCCCATTACGTCCCTCCTGTTGTGCTATCCGTCCCTGGTGGCATCCATGCTAGCCTACGCATCCCAGGCTAGCATGGCACCTGGGACGGATAGGGCGGACAACGTGGTGTCACCCCTCCCCCCCTTTAAAGCTGACAAACACAAATTTCGACTCCATAAAAATTGGTCCGTCCTGGGGGGGGGGAGGTGGCTAGAAAATTATGAACCCGGGGCGCCGCCCCTCCCCCCCTCGCTACGCCACTGCTTGTGGTCCCTGTCGAAAAAATAAACGTACAAGTGGTCCCGGGTCAGAGAAAGGTTGGGCAGTGGCGGCGTAGGATATATGGGCACTCGGGGCGGTTTTGTATTGAGCACCCCTACTTAAAATTAAACACCAAATGCTCACGAGACTTCATTTTACTAAAATATTCGATCACATTATCAAAATTGATTTCTCTGTCCAAGGGCGGATTTAGGGGGATTTTATACCTTCTGGGGGGGGAGGGCACGGGGGCACGTGCCCCCCCCCCCCCAGAAGGTATTTTTGTGTACTGTAAAGATTCCATCACAGAACCGAAAACCGTATTTATTAAACATTTAATTTTTCTATTGTTTTGACACTTTCATAAACCTTCCTATGCATACTTGAACTCGTAGAAATAAACTTGAAGTATGATACTTCAAGTTTATTTCTAACAATAATTGTTGATTTTTTTGCCCGTCCGTCCCTTGTGCCCCTCCCAGAAAAAAATCCTAGATACGCCCTTGTCCCTGTCTCTTTCAATTTATAAAATTGAAAGATTGGTTAGTCGCGCTTGGCTGATTGTGGAACAAAGATTTTATTTATTTTAACTTTGAAAAGCTTCTTTCACATGGAGCCACCGAAACACAAATTGTTAAAAAATATAAGACAGCGCTAAACTTGGAATAAACTCAGAATAGCCCCATTTTACAATGAATCTGAGAAGCTTCAATGTAGTCCATTGAATCGCTTCTTGGGCAGAAATGTTGGCGGCTTCCAAACGGCGCCTCAATCGTAAAATCTCCAACACGATGTCCTCTGCTGAAAATTCATTCTAATTTTTAACAGATTTGGAACCATTCTACGAAGATCTTCTTCTGGTGATGTTACCAACGTTTTTTGCTGAATATCACGCAGAGTAACCAGAATAAAATCCATTGCCCTGTAACCTGTAACGATGGCATAGTTCTTCGTAAAATCTATCGTGAAATTCTAACATTGCTCTCTACAGCTCCTCTGGTAATATTAAGTCCGGCATCATTTTTGACGACCTCCGTAGTCCAGTGGGTAAGACTCTTGACTCACAATCCGGAGGTCACGGGTTCGAACCCGGCATTCGCAAATAAATTTTATTTGATTAATTTGTGTTATTTCACAATTAATTCATTTAAAATAATATATAGTATATTTGCGGCATGTTCCAGAGTGGAAGATACTATCAGTATCGCCCTGGTGTAAGACCACCATTCAGAATTGAAACGTTGCTTTAAAATGGCTTTAGCCGTGTTTGGTGACCAGATCTGAATAGCCAGGTACTTCCCAACCTTCCTCTTCCCCACCTCCTTCCCCTCCCCACTACCTTCAGCCTCACAATATACCCCAATGGGGATGCCATAGTCTCACAGGCTCCAGACGGGAGCAGTTGAGATTCTTGTGCGGTATTCACTGTAAAAAAAAAAAAAAAATCTCGGGCCATTTCTCCAAAACTATAATTTTCGAAATATCCTCCTTCCTCTTTTTCCTTCAATCGGAATGTCTAAGTCCTCACATCATTTTGTTGCGTAGCAAATAGCTTTTTCCACTCTTTGGTTGCATTGATTTTGAAGAAAAATTTTAAGAGCTTCAATTTTTATAACCACCAATGATGGCCCAGGTTATTGTGTATACTTTTTTGTTCGATTAACTTCTTCTAAACCAAAATGAAAGATAGCATAAAAACACAGAAGTCACACAAAGCTGGTGTGAGTGTTGATGCTGCATCTCTTCTTTCAATGCTTTATTTGCTGGTGCTGGGATCACTGGGTACTGTTGATACAAGCTTCTCAAAAATATTCTTCAGTGGTTTAACAGCGTCGTTATGAGCAATCCATCTTGTCTCTGATAGTTATTTCGGACACGCCGACATTTTTCATTAATATTTCCAGTATAAGATCAGACCAAGTGCAACATGAATTCATTATATTAGGGAATTAGAAATTATATTCGAAATAAATAAAAAATGCATATAGTTGCGACGCGTTTCAATATATCATTTATCATATTAGTAGGTATATAAGTAGCTATGTAGATACAAGAGTAGGCAATTATTTATTGATAAGTCTTTACAGAGGGAAATTTTGTGCGCATTCTTTGGCTGTACGAGTGAGTTGTCGTTGTCACCCCTTGGAGCTTGGTACCCGGGGCGGACCGCCCCCTCCGCCCCCCCCTTACGCCGCCACTGAGGTTGGGAACCACTGCTCTAAAGTGTGGATGTGCAGTGAACCTCAAAAGATTAACTATCGCAAACAAGATTCAGTTGGATTATAATATTATCATTGTTAGAACAGCGAGCTATTACTCCATATAGTAAAACAATCTGCCCGTACGAATGAACATCCTGCCCCAAGTACATGATTAAAAAATCCACCAATGAGAATCCGGCCCAGCGCGGATTCCAGAATGCGCAAGTAAGCTTTAAAAACAAGAAAAGCAATATAAATATAAATATATTTTGCTTTTTGTCAATCTATTGCCACATATGGAATACTGGCTTGGGGAAGTGCTACAAATATAGCAATTGACCCAATTCAAAAGATACAAAAGGCGATAATTAAACTAATCCTGCAAGTGCCTTTCTACACACATTCAAGCGAAATATACAAAACATTAGAAGTCATGTCAATAAAACAACTTTATGACAACTTTATGATCTGCTACACTTCCTCCAAAACAAAGTCCATATTCCAATTCAACCAAAAACAATAATAAAAATCAGGTCCTTAACAAATATAACCCTGAACAAATAATACCAATAACACACACCACACACGGACAAAGACATTTTCAGTATTATGCAACCAAACTTTTTAATTATATGCCCATTACTCTGAAACAACTCCTAACTGCAAATACATCTACAAACATTCACAAAAACATATCACAGCCTGGATCAAAAATCAAGATATTCACTTTATACAAAATACTTTAATCCCTAACCAAACATAACCAAACTATAAAAGAAATAAACACGTCTTTCAAGAATTTACCAACTATTCATATGTACATATATATACCTTAAATGTATTTATTTTTTTTTCTTCTAAATAATCAATGTACAATTACCATTAAAATGTTAAAAGAAAGAAGAAAAAAAAACTAACTTTCTACTACAACACACAAATACCTGTACTTGTCACACTTAATTATAAACACGTAAACACCTCAGCACAGGTTCTCCTAGTGAGGTGTTCACGAAACATACAATATTACAAGCCAACAGTTTCACCTTCTCAAACCTACCTTACACCCAACATAATATTAATATATAATTTTTTTTTTTCAAAATATATTATGTAAAAATGTTTATAATAAGGTAAAAACTGTAATATATAGATATAAATAAAATAAAATAACCTCACAACACTTGCAGCGCTTTCGTTTAGAGGAGAGGAATATCTGCAAAAACTTGTGACCGGAGACAAAACATGGGTTCATCTTTTTGAACCTGAATCAAAGAGGCAGTCAGTGGAATGGCATCACACAAACTCACAGAGGACGAAAAAATTCAAAACTGTGATCAGGAGTGTGAGAGAGGTTTTAGGGTGGCACACCTGTTTCCGGCCATACAAGAGCGAGACAGGTGATCCCGCATATAAAAGGAGATGCAGGCCTCTCCTCACTCTCTTTTTCCAACCGCCAACACGTTAGTTAGGACGTATTTATAGCCATTACTTATAATAAATATCCATATCGCCAATACGCGCATTATTTATAAATAACCTCGCCTACACTCGAGTCTGTATTTAACAGTGGCGCAGCCTACGGTACACGATTCTGCACAATACGGCAGAAATATCGCGAAAAGAATCGACGCGCAAAAAAATTTGGCACAAAAATTTGGCAAAAATACGCGGTAACATTATTATTTCGGGTCGGTAAGAAAGGCCGGACCGAAATTATTCCAACACTTCACTGCAAGGAGTGAAGTGCAAGAAGACACTGGAGCCAGCCAGCTTTTCGGAAGGGGGAAGCACGGGAGGTCCAGCGTCAATCGACATCTCTGAGGGTCAAGGATCGGAGATCCAGGTCGCAGGAGTGATCTGGGGTAGCCATCGGTGTTACTGTGTGACGGGTCTGGAAGGAGCCATCAATTCACAGGGTCAAGGAGCAGTTTCCGGAGCAGGGTCCAGGGAGCAGACGGCAGAAGAAGAAGCCTCATTGGGAAGTTTTTGTTTTTTCTGTTTTCTTTCTCTCTATTTGGGTACCTTCTGGGCATTGGGAACATGGAGTCTCGAGGATTGGAGTCCTTCAGTTTGCGTGACGGGAACTGGGAGAACTTCAAGGTCCGCCTCGGACAATTTCTCCTCGTGAATGATGAAAAGTTTGCATCGGATGATAAAAAAAGGGCTATTTTCCTGAATGCATTGAAAGATGATTGTTTTTCCTTATTGGTTAATTTGTGCATTCCTAAAAAGGTAACAGATATTAAGTTAGAAGATTTGATATCTAAACTTGATGAGTATTGTTGTTCAACGAAATGTTTTTTTGAAGAGAGATCTAAGTTTTACAGTGCTAAACAAAGAAATGACGAATCAATCCGTGAGTTTGCAGTGCGGTTAAAGTCTCTTTCTACTAATTGCAAATTTGGGAATAGTTTATCAGTAAATTTAAGGGATTTCTTTGTTTTGGGTTGTAAACCAGGAAAGGTAAGGGAAAAATTATTTCTCGAGGGTGAATTATACTCGTTCGAAAAATGTTTACAAGTCGCCGAGTGCATTGACCTCGTAGCTTCAACTCAAGCGCAGTCCCGAGTTGATAATACGGTTTACGCTAATGTACAGCTCAAGGCCGGTCGACTCTCTTTTAATAATTCGCGTGTGAAAGACAGAGACGTGAAGCGTTTCGGGCATAGCAACAGGGCACGGTCACAGTCGCCAGCGAACGCTGTGAAACAAAATTGTACCGTTTGTGGTCACAATAATCACATCGCGACGGAATGTAGATATAAAAATTATTTATGTAAAATTTGCAGTACGAAGGGTCATCTCGCAAAACAGTGCAAGCGTTCCTTAACACGTAAGAGTGTGAATACTTTGTTGTCGGACACAAAGTTGGGTGAAGTTAATAGTGTCGAACCATTTTTTATTGAAGTTTCACTAGACGGGATCAAGAGTAAATTCATGGTAGATTCTGGAGCATCTTGTTGCGTAATTTCCAAGGAGTGTTATTTCAGTAAATTCAGTAGAATCAAGCTAGTGCACGAAGACATTAGTCTACGGGGTTTTGACAATACGCTCGTGAAAGTGGTAGGTACAATTACGCCACAAGTGGAATTTAACGGTCAGTGTCACAATTTGAAATTTGTTGTTGTCACAAGTGCTTCGTTATCGATAGTGGGGCGTGATTTTATGAATCTTTTTAACGTCGGGATTAACGGAATCGTAAACAGTATAAAACAGAATACTTTGAAGCAGCGATTAGTAAAAAAATTCCCGGAAGTTTTTACGGATAAACTAGGAAAATTTAATAAGTACGAAGTGAATTTAACTTTAAAAGAGACCGCTATTCCGATATTTCGTAATCACAGAGTTATGCCGTTCGCTTTGAAAGAAAAAGTCGAAAGGGAGTTAGATAGTTTACTGTCAGACGGTATTATAGAACAAGTCCAGTTTAGTGAGTTTGCAAGTCCAATTGTTCCAGTAATTAAGAAAAACGGTAGTATTAGATTATGTGGTGATTATAAATCGACAGTGAATAATCAGTTATTAGTTGACAAATATCCATTACCTAGGATAGAGGAGCTATTAACGAAAGTAAATGGTGGGAAAGTTTTTGCAAAAATCGATCTTAAATCGGCGTATAGTCAATTTGTTTTAAAAAAGGAGTGTAGGCGTTTTACAACAATCAATACCCATTTAGGATTGTTTCAGTATAAGCGGTTAGTGTACGGGTTATCTCCCGCGCCAGCTATATTTGCAAAGGCAATGGCAAATTGTTTGTCAGGATTACAGAACATGACGTTTTATTTGGATGATATTATCGTGATAGGGGAAGACGAAGACGATTTAGAGAAAAACGTATGTGTCGTGTTAGAAAGGTTGAAACATTGTAATCTAACAGTGAATAGTGACAAGTGTGAATTCAATTTAAAAGTTATTGAGTTTTTAGGTTATAAAATAAGTGAACAAGGAATTCAACCGTGTGAACGGAATAAAGAAGCCATTTTAAATGCACCAGCACCTAGTGATTTAAATAATTTAAGAAGTTTATTAGGTATGATTAGTTATTATCGTAATTTTATTCCAAATATGGCAAATATATTGTCACCATTATACGAATTACTTAAAAAAGATGTTAAGTTTCAATGGGGTACGGAACAAGAAAATAGTTTTGCGATAATTAAAAGAATATTAACTTCGGATAGGATTTTAACGCATTTTGACGAAAATATACCTGTGAAACTTGTCACAGATGGTAGTTTTAATGGGGTAGCAGCAACATTACTTCATAGGTTTCAAAATGGCGTAGAAAGACCGATTGGGTTCGCAAGCAGAACTTTAACTAAAGCGGAAAAGAATTATTCTATTCTAGATATTGAAGCAACAGCAATTATTTTTGGAATTAAGAAGTTTTATCAATATTTGTACGGCAGAGAATTTATTTTAGCGGTGGATAATCAGCCGTTAGTGAGAATTTTAGGTGAAAATAAAGAAGTACCTAAGATTGCCGCGTCAAGGTTACAGAGATATGCTATTATGTTAGGTTCGTTTAATTTTAAAATTGAATATGTAAAATCGAAAAATAATTGTTCAGACTTTCTGAGCAGGTGTCCGATTGAAAAGGTTAGCTGTGAAGATGAGATAGAGTCTGATTACATTAATTATTTCGAGAATAATGGGTTTAATTTGTCTTTAGACGTGATAAAAAGCGAAACCGAAAAGGATGATGTGTTAGGTCAAGTGAAAAATTTTCTTATCGAAGGTTGGCCAGCATCAGTAAAAAAGGCACAAAGTGGTAACTTTATTAGAATTTTTTGGGAAAAAAGGTTAGAATTGTCTTTGATAAATGGGTGTGTTTTATATCAACATAGGGTTGTTGTACCTGAGTCTTTAAGACAAGAGGTTTTAAAGATGTTACATAGATCTCACTTAGGGGTTTTTAAGACTAAAGGTATTGCAAAAAGCTTTGTCTGGTGGCCAAAAATTAATCAAGATTTGGAGAAAATAACGGAAAATTGTAGAGATTGTTTAGAAATTAAACCAGAATCACAAAAGAGTTCTTTAGCAGTGTGGCCATATGAACCTGAAGTATGGTTCAGGGTACATATTGATCATGGTAGTTTGTATAACAAAAATTTTTTAGTGGTGGTAGACTCTTCTTCAAAGTGGATTGAGTGTCTGGAAGTAAACAGTCTGTCTTCAAAAGAAAATATCGAAATACTTCATAGATTATTTTCGCAATTTGGTTTTCCAGCAACTTTAGTTAGTGATAATGGTACGTGTTTTTGTTCTGAGGATTTTGAAAATTTTTGTAAGAAAAATGGGATAGAACATATCACTAGTCCAGTCAATCACCCTAGTAGCAACGGGCAAGCTGAAGCTACAGTAAAGACTTGTAAAAATTTCCTTAAAAAAATTTGTAAACATAATGGATTTCCTTCAGATTATAAAGAAAAGTTAGGTAACTTTTTAGCAGACTATAGGAATACAGTTCACGCAACAACAGGATGTGAGCCATCTGTATTATTAATGGGTAGAAAAATTAGAACAGTATTTGACTCTCTGATTCCAAGGAAAATTGAGGATAGAACGGGTAGTTCAGGTTCTACTCGACGAAACAAAGTAATAAAAAAGGTTACTCAGAGCCAAAACAATCAGAAAAGACAATATAAGGGTAGAGTTAAATCAGGTTTTAATATAGGTCAGAAAGTAATGACTAGAGATTTCAGATCTCAGGGTAATAGGTTATGGGTCCCTGGGGTTATTGTGGATAAAAAAGGTAGTAAAATATATTTCATAAAAATTAACAAGTCTAATATGGTGTGGAAAAGACATTTAGACCAGCTAAAGGAATTACATGTTTCATGGCAGGAGGAAGATAACCAGGAATTCGCGTCTGACACGTTGGAATTGTCGACGGACGAATTAGATCTCTCCGGTATGTTACGTAATAGAAGTGTCTCTAATTCTGTTTCTCCATGTTTCAGGTCTAACCCATGGCAAGGAAGGCTTCGGCCCAGGTGACAGCACTTCGCAGTCGAAATGGACAGAAATGGACAGAAGGGAAACAGAAAGAACAAAAACAAATGTTTTGTTAATTTTTAATGTAATGTGTTAATTTTAAATGTGAAATATGAAATATAAAATATATTGTATGAAATATGTAGCTATAGGTATCACTTATGTAGCCAGGATTCTCCCGTTTAAGTAGGGGAGGATGTGAGAGAGGTTTTAGGGTGGCACACCTGTTTCCGGCCATACAAGAGCGAGACAGGTGATCCCGCATATAAAAGGAGATGCAGGCCTCTCCTCACTCTCTTTTTCCAACCGCCAACACGTTAGTTAGGACGTATTTATAGCCATTACTTATAATAAATATCCATATCGCCA